>JAJJWW010007041.1:0-652114 GCA_023531295.1 Papaver armeniacum | reverse complement strand
ACTTATAATCGATAGTGTATGTAACCTATTAGGCTTCCGATTATGGCTACATCCACACCTCAAGCCAAGTGGTTATGGTTGGCTCGCGCACCCTCAAAACCTATGGAATTTGGCCAAGGTTGAATATGGGGCTCCTTATAATCTAGTCTTACAAGTTGGATAAAGCTACCGATTATAAAAGGGATTATTAGTCAAGTATCTACACAATAATTCGGTAGGTATAGTTTCACTTAACCTACCGATTCACCTTAACCTACCGATTATGGTGTAGGCTCCCGATTATATAAGGGCATATTGGCCATTTCGAAAAATCGAAGATAAGGGTAGTTTTAGATTTACGTTTGGGTGACCTTTTTTGTCTTTTAGTGTCGCCCCTAATTCTTTTGGGATCTCCCCTAAAAATGCCAGGCTTAAAATCCCAACCCCTACGAATCCAATTTGTTGAAGGGTAAGGGGATGGTGGATCAATTTGGTACGCCAAATTGGTTCACCCCCTAGGAGGATTGTATAATGTATTGGCATAGCTATGTGATATCCTTGTAAAGCTCCATCAAAAAAAAAAAAATCCATGTATAGCCAACTTCTTAGCCATTAATATATCTCAATGATGAGCTGGGATATATTTTGTTAACTGTATTCTTGGAAATCTTTTTATGTATTTTTGGTAATGTTACGAGGTTCATAATATATAGTTATTTTAGGTAAAAAAAAAATTAATATATTACGGTATAAAAAAAGTTCTCTTCAAAATTTTATGTAGAAACTCTTGTAACTAGAGAAAGAGACACAAAATAGAGAGAAGAAGAAGGGAGAAATTTTATTCATTAGTGTGTGTTTACAAAGGTTTGAGACTCTATTTATAAAGTTTACATACTTGGTTCCCAAATAATGGGTCCCGCTAAAGTGGGCATCTACCTAATAAACTTCCGTTTATAACACTCCCCTAGATGACCACCGTATCTAAGCAATATTGCCTCATTAAAACCTTGTCGGAAAATCCAAAGGGACAAAACCCGATCGAAGGAAAAGAGTACAATCATGAGAAACTTAGAAACTTGAGTTGGACGTGCATATGTTGCCTCGTTAAAACCTTGACAAGGAAAACCCAAAGGGGACAAAACCTTGACGAAGGAAAAAAAGAGTACAACGGATAGTCGATAAAATACCTTCTAATTTGATACTCCCCCGATAAGCACTTCATTAAATCTTGGCTTGCAAATCTTCGCGTCGAGATTTCCCAATTTCGATGAACAAAATTCTTGAACGCTGGTGTTTGAGGGTGAAAACGGTTTCTGCTGATTTTGGTAATTTCGAATGTGTGGGTGAGAAACGAGTCTAAACCCGAAACAATGTACTGCAAGGGAGTACTTTAGATTCGAGAGATCAATCTGTACAAATCCGGCATAACCCAAGAAATGGCCGTTCTAGACTTGCTTCGGTCACAAAGTGAAGGAGAAGGGTTGGTTTTGGGGAGGGAAGCGAAGATAGTGTTGAGACCGAGAATAGTTGATTCCTGAAGAGTAGTTGTTTTACAACTTGTATCGAGAAAGTGGAAGCTAACGAGATGGAAAGCTAGCCAATGTTTTCGAGTGTTGTATGCTCCCACTGAACTTGTTGTTCGGTGGAAATAGAGTAAGACCCATTTATACAAGTCGAAGTGAAACGTACTCTAGTCTCATTAAGAAATGGAAAATGGGTAAGTAAATGGGAGGAGGTGGTAACCGTAACGCCCGGAATTGATGTTCCATAAAAGAAAGTGTTTCACCATTACTCCTCAGTATTTACTAACCGCCTCATCCTTATGACACTTTCTTATAATCTGCGTGAGTGTACGCCGCACGTTGTAAACCGCCAAACCAATACCCAATGAGCATTCCCGAGTTTTATAACATGCGTTGATGTCTCGAGTGTTTTTCGTTGGAGAACATATAGCTATGTGTGTCGTGGCCAAAGGATTTGGCGTTTGTAGCCAAGTTGAGGCCGTGACCAAAGGATAGGGTCGAGCTGTGCTCTGCCGTGACCAAAGGATAGGCGTCATAGCTGTGTTGGTGCCGTGACCAAAGGATATGAGTCGTAGCTAGGTTGGTGTCGTGACCAAAGGATAGGCGTCGAGCTTGTGTTGGTCTTGTGACCAAAGGATAGACGTCGAGCTTGAGTTAGGATTTTGGCGTGGCCAGGCTAGGATTTTGGGCGTGATCAGGCTAGGATTTTGGCGTGACTAGGCTAAGATTTTGACATGACCAGGATAGGATTTTGGCGTGGCCCGGCTAGGATTTTGGCGTGACCAGGCTAGGATTTTGGCGTGGCCCGGCTAGGATTTTAGCGTTGGGCCAAAGGTGGCCATGCGTTAGGTGGTGACCTTGGACGGCTAAGATCTACATCTTAGACGGAAGGGTGGTCGTTGATCGTTGCAACCCTTCGTTTGGTGAAAACATGGGTGGCATGGCTTTAATGTGGAGTGGAGCCACTAGCAGTGAGCGGCTTGGAAGGTAAGCACTTGTGGCTTTGAAGGGAAGCGGGAAGCGCTTGCGGCTTTGTCTAAATTAGGGTTTGGTATGCCGAAACCCTAATTAGCGACCTTTCCTAGAATCGCTGTAGAATTCTCGTCCAGACTCGGATTTTGATGGTCCGCCCCTCCATTCTATACGAAAAATAATTTCCTATCTCCCTTACGCGCGAATATTTAGGGTCTCGAGCTCGTTGGAGATGAAAGCAGCCCGAAAGTAAAACTCAGGAAGAATTCTAAGGTTACCATGGGTTGTTTGGCAACCTTGGACAGCTAGGGATTCGTATCTAGGATGGAAGGGTGGGCGTTGATCGTCGCACACCTTCTTTTTGGTAGCCGCATGGGGAAGGCCGGCATGGTGGGACGCTATAAGGTGGTTGGCATGCCATTGGCACATGTGGCATGGCATGCCTTGTATGATTTGGCATGGCCAAAACTAGGTTTTGGGCCAAAGGTTACCATGCGTTGTTTGCGACCTGGAAGGCTAGGGATTTGCATCTAGGAGGGAAGAGTGGTCGTTGATCGTCGCACGCCTGAAGTTTTGCATCCGCACGGGAAGGCCGGCATGGTGGGGCCAAGGCAAAAAATGGCACCTGATGGCTTGGCATTGTGGGGCCAAGGCAAGGTGCGGTTGGTTTGGCATGGTTGGGCCAAGGGGTTTGGCATTCCATTGGCGCATGGTGCGGCTATCATGGTTGGGGCCAAAGCTAGCGGTTGGCTTGGCATGGTGGGGCCAAGGGTTTTGGCATGTCATTGGGCGCATGGTGCGGCTAGCATGGTTGGCATGACATGGGCGTGGTAGACGTGGTCACATGGTTTTCCATTGCGCTAATGGTGCTGGGCCGGGCATGGTTGGTATGCCTTGGCGCGAAGATGTGTCCGCATGGTTTGCCATTGGCACAGTGGGTACTCTGGTAGCATGGTTGGCATGCCTTGGCGCGGAGATGTGGCCGGCATGGTTTGCCATTAACACAGTGATGCGGCTGCCATGGTTAGCATGCCTTGGTGCGGAGATGTGCTGGCATGGTTTTCCATTGTTACACAAAGGGTGCGGCGACATGGTTGACAAGCCTTGCAGGCGCGGAGATGTGGGCTGCATGGTTTGCCATTGGAACAAATGGGTATGGGGCATGCCTTGGCGTGGAGGTGTCGGTACACGACATGCCATTGGCACATGTGGTGTGGGAATTAGGGTTTGCCTATCGAAACCACTAATTACTATTAAAAATATACCCTGTAATTTTCATGAGACATATTAAAGGTTCAATTAGTGCGCTTAGTGGAGACATTATTATTCAAGTTTTGTGACGTCACTGTCTGACTAGGGTTTTACGATTTTAACCCTAAGCTAAAAACCACCATCAACATTAAGTCCCTGCTTAGCTCGGAACAAGGGCATTGTTGCGAGGTAAGCATAAGATGGTGACAGACAAGGACGAGACCGAAACGTAAATCATGCAAGATGGTAAGGAAGATCCGTCTAACATTTTTCGAGAGGTAAAGAGAGTTTGTGCTTCCGTGTTGGCGGCCTTGCATGAATTGTGCCTTGTGGTGCCGTATGCCTAGACCGTGAAGTGGTGAGATGTAGGCCCCCATCGTCTTGGATTGGTCACGCATTATCTTGGATGGACTAGGGAACGCAGAGGTGCTGGCTTAGCGAGTTATTAGCGTTGCTCGGCTCGAATAGGGGAGCCTTAGGTTTTGTCGCGGCTTGGAATGGAGCCGAAGGCATTGTATCGGCTGGAATGGGCGTCGAATTGGTCGGCTTGGAATGGAGCCGTCGGCATTGGTCGACTTCAAATGGAGCCATCGGCATTGGTCGGCTTGGAATAGAGGCACAAGACCCGGTCGGCTTGGAATGGAGCGTCAAGATCGATCGTCTTGAATGGAGCCGTCAGCATTGGTTGGCTTGGAATGGGAGCCGCAGGTATCGTGCGGACTTGAAAGGAGTCGTGAGCGTTGGCTTCGGAAGATAACAACTTGCTTGATTCCGTGGGAAGGTGACGGCAACCGGGAAGATAACAACTTGCTTGATTCCGGGGAAGGCCCGACGACCGACTTTTGGGAAGATAAAAACTTGCTTCTGGGCCGTGGGATAGTGACAACTTTGTATAAATTGGGGTTTAGCATCTCAAACCCCTAATTAGCGCCCTTACTAGAATCGTTGTATAATTCTCATACGAACCTCGGATTTTGACGATCGTCCCTCCATTTTAATCGAAAAAGAATTTCCTATCTTTGTATGCGTGGGAATATTTAGGTTTTGAGCTCGTTTAGAGGTGAAAACGGCCCGATGCTGAAACTCGGGAAGAATTCGGGAGGGATGTTGCGGGCCTCCGGGTAGCATAGTCGCGCCTAGTCATTTATTCCGGTTCATGGAGTAAGAAAGAAAATTTATTCTGTGAAAACTCTAGAAATTCCATCCGTATGAAAAGAGGTATTGACCATCTTATTTTCTCGTGCTCGTCCGGATCCGTGCTTTCTTCCAAAGTGTCTCTCCAAGGATTCCAAAATTTACCAAACTCCATTGCATTCTTGGGACGGATGGATGTGGTTCGCGTTGTCGGTCCATCCTTGATTTTAGGTTGTTCAAAGGCTGGACCTTCCCGATCGCGATGACGTATGTTGTGGATGCTTGTAGTCGAAATCTTTCGGAGCCACTGGATGAAATAGATGAGTTGGGAGAAGTTTTGTTGCCGACGTGATGCTATCAAGTCTTCACGGACTTTGTTCCAAGAGACATCCTTTGAACCATCTTCTGAATCTTGGACTATCGTATGGAATGGGATGCGGTGGAGCAGTCCCGATTATATTTCGTTTGATCCGATGGCACGGCCGAACATGTGAATGTATCTCCGTGGCATGCTTTTGGAGTCTTCGATGCATATGTACGGCTTCGTGTTGAGAAATTCCCACGCTCTTAAAACTTTGACAACATGATGTTGAAATCGAAATAACTGGTTAAGGAGGTGAAAGCGCCCGTGATGGTAGTCCCCATGTGTAGCCTACTTTCATTGCATCTCCTTGAATCCGGTCCACGAGATTTGATACAATCTTATTGTACTCTTTCGGATGTGATTGTTTGGGATGCTCGAATATCACATGGATGAAATACTCTGGATAGTAAAGTGGTAAAGATGAGAGAGTTATGTTGTTTATCGTGGCTCCCTCTCGCTAGTCTCGCTTCTTGGAGGAAAATGTTTCGCCGGGTCTCCGGGATTATCTCATGGATCTTTGATGGTCATCGGGATGGACTGCAATGAGCAGTCCCAGTCCACACTTTTCTTTAGTTTTTGAAGTTATTTCTTCCGAGCGGGCTTGGGATCCACCGCGGCCTTGTAAATTGTTGCAGGCGTCTTCTAGATAGAGAGGTGATGATATTCTTACGCTACACCCTTGAAGAGTAGATGACCTTGTTGTGGTTATGGCTTTTTGGTTTATCGTGTCTTCTCGAGCTTTGACGGTGAAAGGATTCCGTGTAGATCCCAGGTCCCCAAGTATTGTTTACATGTTTCCATATTATATGGTCGGTGGTTTTTCCATGATAAAGATATCACCATCGTGTGTTCGTACTAGTGATTTTGTTACTTCTTCCACATGAAACTAAAATATGGAGGAGCACGGGTTACCTTTGTAGTGATTGTTTCTATGGTGAAGCTCTGGCTGGTATCAACAAATGAGCGGCAACAAATTTGATCAGAAGAGACTACATTGTCGTGAGAACAAAGTAGGTTGGCTAGAATTGTTTGGGCATCCATGGAAGTAAAAGGATTGGCTGGATGTGTAAGCGAGCAAACTGTCCATGGTCACGAGTTTTGGCGGGATGGATCAAAAGGTGGCCATGACTATGAAGATTGGATGGCTGCGATCGTGATCCTTGACATGGGGAGTGTGGTGGCACGACCCTTTGCAGGAAGGAGTGGTGTTGAAGCGGCTTCGGCTCTTGGAGGGGACATTGAAACTTAGAGAGCCAAATGCTGCTTCGGATCCTGGAGCAGCTTATGGAGATAACGCTGAAGCGGAGCGGCTACTGGAGCGAACGTTGAAGGCGAAGCGGCTACTGGAGAGAACGTTGAAGCGGCGGCTTGCTTAACGTTGAAGCGGAGCATTCTGCTGGAGAACGTTGAAGCGGAGCCACTGGAGAGAACATTGAAACGGCGCCTGAAACTCCCAGGCCTTGACAGCCACAATGTTGAAGCCGAGAGTGCGTCGCTCGGCGTTCGTTAAACTCGACATCCCTCAGTGAACAAAGTGGTTAGGAGTCCCCAGTTTCATCTATCGATCGTGCTTTCCACGAGAGGTTGGGGTTTGGGAACGGCTTTCATGGATGGAACAAATTTCTCACGATGCAAAAGTGGTTAAGAGATGCAAATATGTCTTGACGCTACGCCTTGGAGAAATATAGAATCTCACATAACCTGTTTCATCATAGATTGCACGATTTTGTGGGCGAAGTCCCACAGAAATCATGCATATCTGACGACGGAAGAGGGTCTCGTGAATTCAAGAGGGTTGCTTGATTTCCTTTTCCTCGATTTTGGAGAATGCGTTCTGATCTTTACGTGTGATGAAATTGGATTCTTTGATTCCCTTCTACTAGGCATTCAAGAGCAACGCGGTCCCCTTTATCTATAAACGCACGTCCTACTGAAGTGCCTGTGTCGGATGTTAAAAGTATTCCTTGTCAGCTCCCCCTTGGGTTGACATGACTCTTATGGTGTCCGCTCCATCAGTGTCTTGAGGAAATAGGTATCTCTTTCCGAGTTATAAACACGTCTGTCTGAGCCTTACGAGAACCTTTTTGTCTTTCCATAAAATCAACAGTGGTAAAAGGAGGTCGGCTTCTTCCCGATCTTCCAAGTATCTTGCCCCGATGGTAGAGTAGCGGCGTCTCGGTGACGGTTGGAGCCGTCATACTCGAAGAAACGTTGGGGTGGCGGAAGCGGCTGCAGTTCGGTGATCGTAGGTGTATCGTGCGGCGATGGCGCGGTTTGATCACGGAGTGCTGGAGCCATGATGATGTTTCGAAGGGTGAGGATGGCGCTGCTTTGGCTGGTTGTGGAGCGGAGAAAATGGCGTTGGAAGGTGCAAGCTGTTAGCCCTGGAAAGGATGCAAGCCGCTGGAGCTAAAGATGCAAGCTGTTAGCGCTGGATCGTCTTGGAATGGGCGCTGGCTTGGCGTGGGAGCTGGTTTGGATTTGGTATGGCGCGGATCTTGGCTGGGCATGGTGTGGATTGGCTTGGCACGGCGCTGGCTTGGCACGTCATTGGCTTAGCGTGGCGCGGACTGTTGGGCACCGTGAGGGTTGTTCTTGCGGGCCCAGTTGTCTCTTTCCGTAGGTAGCTCAAACAGGAAATCCTTTCCTTATTCGAATTCCCAAAAGTGTTATGCTTATGAAAGGGGTTGGATCCCCTTTTTATCTCATATCTTTGTTATCACGTCCGGTGTTAGCGGTAGCGTAGTAGCAATAAAGTGGGCAAGCATATTCCAGCAATGTACTCAGCGTTTCTCTTTTAATTTGTTCTCTTGTTATCTTGTGTTGGTGCAAACCCTAGCCATAGGTATGCCTTCCATAAATCTGAAAATATTTTCTTCCGAATCGTAAACCCTAGCCATGGGTATGCCTTTCATAAACTTGTAGAAATACTTTATCATAAAAAATTCCTCTTAGAATATCACCGTAGTAACGTAGGCTACCTTATGAATAGTGGCGGGTAATCATTATTATGCAAAGTAGGCACGCACCGGTAGGTGACTGTTTTTTTTTTTTGAAAGGCAAACAAAGTGTCTGGTTTATGGTTTGATTTGAATTGATAGATAACTGTTATCTATGAGGGTTTTGGATTATTCTTTTGGAATGAATTGTTTTGGAATGGATTGTTTTGGGAATGATGTTGTCTTGGTTACGATTGCAAGTGACGCAAACATCCCAGTAAAACCATGGAACCGTGTGTTGGTAGATGACATGGGGTGAAATATAACATGGCTATCGGTTTTATCGTTCCCGTGAAAACTTGAAATAGCAAACCATGTATCTTGTCTAGGTAACACTTACTCGGTTTTTCATGCCTCCTTATGAAAAGGGAACCTTCCGGGTGTAAGACCGAGTTTTTATGGGAAGCACCGCCGTGATTGTGAAAAGTCCCCCAGTCGTCTCATATGATAATCGAGTCGTCGATCCCTGGTTGGATCATTCGCTTTTAATCTCTAGGCAGTCCCCAGTCATCCTCGGCCGTATCAAGACCGAGAATATGGTCGTCCAGTAGCGAGTCGTCGATCCACGCGGGTCGCACCGCCCTACCATCTTGATGTTTGGGTCGAAGCATGAGATTGATGGTCGAAAATTGACATTGTAACCGAAAGATCAATCTCCCACTTTGGTCTCCAATTGTTTGAGGGTGAAAACGGTTTCTGCTAATTTTGGTAATTTCGAATGTGTGGGTGAGAAACGAGTCTAAAACTTAAACAATGTACTGCAAGGGAGTACTTTAGATTCGAGAGATCATCTGTACAAATCCGGCCTAAACCAAGAAATGGCCATTCCATACTTGCTTCGGTCACAAAGTGAAGGAGAACTGTTGGTTTTGGAGAGGGAAGCGAAGAGAGTGTTGAGACCTGAATAGTTGATTCTGTAAGAGTAGTTGTTTTACGACTTATATCGAGAAAGTGGGAAGCTAAAGATGGAAATCTAGCCAATGTTTTCCGAGTGTTGTATGCTCTGACAAGAACTTGTTGTTAGGTGGAAATAGGTAAGACCCATTTATACAAGTCGAAGTTAAACGTACTTTAGTCTCATTAAGAAATGGAAAACGGGTGAGTAAATGGGAGGAGGTGGTAACCTGTAACGCCTAGAATTGATGTTCCATAAAAGAAAGCGTTCCACCATTACTCCCCCGTATTTACTAACCGCATCATCCTTATGACACTTTCTTATAACGGCGTGAGTGTACGCCGCCGCGTTGTAAACCGCCAAACCAATACCCAATGAGCATCCCCGCCTTGTGACATGCGTTGATGTCTCGAGTGTTTTCATGGAAAACATGTAGCTACGTGTGTCATGGCCAAAGGATTTGGCGTTTGTATCCAAGTTGGTGTCGTGACCAAAGGATAGGCGTCGTGGCAGGTCGGTCGGCGTGACCAAAGGATAGGCGTCGTAGCTTGAGTTAGGATTTTGGCATGGCAAGGCTAGGATTTTGGGCGTGACCATGCTACTATTTTGGCGTGACCAGGCTAGGGATTTTGACGTGACCGAGCTAGGATTTTGGCGTGGCGGCTAGGATTTTGCGTGGACAGGCTAGGATTTTAGCGTTTGGCCAAAGGTGGCCATGCGTTAGCTGCTGACTTTGGACGGCTAAGATCTGCATCTTAGACGCGGAAGGGTGGCGTTGATCATTGCAACCTTCGTTTGGTGAAAGCATGGCTGGCATGGCTTTAACGTGGAGTGGAGCCACTAGCAGTGCGCGTCTTGGAAGGTAAGCTCTTGCGTCTTGGAAGGGAAGCGCTTGCGGCTTTGTCTAAATTAGGGTTTGGTATGCCAAAACCCTAATTAGCGCCCATTACTAGAATCGATGTTTAATTCTCATACGGACTCGGATTTTGATGATCTCGCCCTCCATTCTATGCGGAAAAAAGAATTTCCTATCTCTTTACGAGGAATATTTAGGTTTTGAGCTCGTTCGGAGATGAAAACTGCCAAAGTAAAACTCATGAAGAATTCCAAGGTTACCATGCGTTGTTTGACAACCTTGGACGGCTGGGATTCATATCTAGGATGGAAGGGTGGCCGTTGATCGTCGCACGCCTTCGTTTTGGTAGCCAGCATAAGAAAGGCGGCATGGTGGGACGCTGGCAAGGTGGTTGGCATGCCATTGGCACATGTGGCATGGCATGCCTTGGCGCGATTTGGCGTGGCCAAAACTAGGGTTTTGGGCCAAAATTTACCATGCGTTGTTTGGCGACCTTGAGCGGCTGGGATTTGCATCTAGGAGGAAGGGTGGCCTTTGATCGTTAGACGCCGTTTTGGTAGCCGCATAGGGAAGGCCGGCATGGTGGGGCCAAGGGCAAAAATGGCATGGATGGCTTTGAATAGTGGGGCCAAGGGTTTAGCATGGATGGCTTGGCATGGTGGGGCCAAGGCAGGTGCGTTGGCTTTGGCATGGTGGGGCCAAGGGTTTGGCATGCCATTGGAGCATGGTGCGGCTAGCATGGTTGGGGCCAAGGCTAGGTGCGGTTGGCTTGGCATGTCATTGGCGCATGGTGCGGCTAGCATGGTTGGCATGCCTTGGCGTGGTAGACGTGGCTAGCATGGTTTGCCATTAACCGCAGAGTGCGGCTTGGATGGTTGGTATGCCTTGGCGCGGAGATGTGGGCGGCATGGTTTTCCATTGGCACTGGTGCGGCCGGCATGGTTGGCATGCCTTGGCGCGGAGATATGACCCGGCATGGTTTGCCATTGGCACAGTGGTGCGGCCGGCATGGTTGGCATGCCTTGAGTGCGAGATGTGGGCGGCATGGTTTGCCATTGTCACAGTGGTGCGGTGACATGGTTGGCATGCCTTAGGCGTGGAGATGTGGCTGGCATGGTTTGCCATTGGAACAAAGCAGTGGTGTGGCTGGCATGCCTTGGCGCGAAGGTGTGGCCAGGCACGGCATGCCATTGGCACATGTGGTGTGGGAATTAGGGTTTGGCCTATCAAACCCTAATTAGTATTAAAAAAATATACCCTGGTAATTTTCTCGAGACATATTAAAGGGTTCAATAAGTGCGCTTAGTGGAGACATTATTATTCAAGTTCTGTGACGTCACTGTCTGACTAGGGTTTTACGATTTTAACCCTAAGCTAAAAACCACCATCAACAGCTGGAGATAGCAATGCTTTCATGAGAAATTTGCGAGTTGATGAAGTCTTCTTTCGTGTTAGTCTTCTAATGGTAGTGTTCTCAAGTCTTCATGCTCCTTTAAATACATTGAGGACTTGCTTATTGGATTGCTAACTTCTCGAAGATGATTTGCATAAAGAGTTGATGTAGTTTCTTCAACAAAGTGCCAATACGCATTTACAATACCATAGGTGTACAAAATTTGTAGCCATACCGTATATGGATCAAAATGATATCCAAATTCTTAGGAAATAGTTATGTTGATGTGGTCTAACAAAATGACCTAGTTAATGGTGGGTATCCACCAAATAACCAAAATCCATACAACTTCCCCTTGGATGACCACCATGTTGAATTAAATTGCCTCACTAAAACCTTGCCACTAAAACCCAATGGGAAAAAAATATGGACGGAGGAAAAAGAGCACAAATATCAACATTTAAATAAATTTAAACGTCAGAGATGTTGCCTTGCTAAAACCTTGTTAGGAAAACCACATGGCACAACGAAGGAAAAGAGTACAACTTTTGAGGTACTTATCGATGCTAACCCAACTATATGAGTTTTTCAAAAATAAGCATCAAAAGAATAACTCTAGTATATCTTAAAAGACGAGTTTATGCTCGCATAATTCTAACTGCAGATTTAAGAAGGAAAGATAGAAATAAAATAGAATTTATGCTGCTAAAGCGTGGATTTTTGTGTTTAAGGACTCCTCAAGAGACCTATAACGTTGAAGTCATCAACTAATTAATCTGGATTTTTGGTTTTGTACCAAATTTCTAAAAACACATAGAGGATTGTTCAACGGACATAATCAAGTCGGATGGCTGCTGAATATGTTCCCAACCACATTTCTTGTGTAAATGCAATAGGAGTCCTTCAAGAACTACCGCGCTAAGCATCATACATGAAGAACAAAAAATTATTGAATCAATCCTTGGGTCTGAGAAAAAAAAAACATAGACACTCAAATCGTTTTTACAACGAACATATTTCTCATATAACACATTATGACTACACCAACCTATAAGTAATAGGTTTGCAATTTTAAGGCGTTAAGTCTTGGATCCAAAATCGGTGTTAATTGAGAAAATAATCCAACTTAATTGGATTGTATGCCAACCAATCACGTATGTCGATATTCCTCTGCAGAGGGGTTCACAACCACCATTTTTATTATTTCAGTAGCTACACTAATGAATATTCGACAACATTTAATTAACTACTATCCCACAATTCATAGAATTATCGGTACCAAATCACCGCGAGCATTATAATCTCCCGATCTTCCAATGAGGAGATATGAACCGAGAATGTGGAATCTTTTTCATGTACTCTATGAGCACTATCGTAGCCTATATAAAAATGCTACAAGATTACTAGATGTGATTGAATTTGCCTTTTCAAACGGCATAATTAAGCTTATGGGAAAGCTAATTGAGATATTTTCACGCCTATTTAATGACAGCCTTTTTCGATTTGATCATGATGGGGGAGAAATGATATAACCTTTTAAGTTAATTAATGTCAACTTCTTATAACATAGAGTCTCCCCCTGATTCTGGAGGAAATTGTCATCTCATATACGAAAATAAATTTCATAGAATATTATCCGATTAAATCAAGGACATATACTCATAATATATTCTGGATTTAAGAGTAATACCAGTTGGACTGTAGATAATGACTTCAAAAGCCATAAAAAAATGTCCTTAAAAATTGTAGTATTCTTGACATACAAAATAACATCAACCATAAATTTTAATGGTTACAACTAAAAGCGTAAAAAAAAAAATGCTAATAAATCTCCAAAAAAAAAAAAAATTGTGACCTTTACCGACAACAAGATAATGATTCAGAATGAGATTTTGGACACTTCTTTTTCAAAAAATTAACTTCAGGATCAATTTAGTCACTACAAGGACTAATAATATAGGCTATCAAGCCGGTGCGCACCCATTGACCTTTTATGTGTCCTACCGTATTCCAACAATAATAACCATTCGGAGATTAGCAATAGGAAGAAAATAATAATAAAACGATTGCTCAATATCCCTCGGAATGCAACAATTGAGTTTGCAGGATGAATACGGTAAGAACCAATCTCATCCTTTTAAGATCCACCGAAAATCAAATTTCAATGGTTTAAATGATTCTTTTGAGAAAAATAAAGAATTCATTATCATAATAAAAATCTACTTTTTGGTTGATGAAGATTTCTTTGAAAGAATAGAAATCAATAACCAATATTGGCTAAAAGTTCTTGGGATGCCAATTTTTACATCTCATTAAGGAGAATTGACGGTAAAAACCAATATCAATTGGTTTGGACAATTACAAAAATTGTATCGACAAATAAAGGATATAGTCGTTTTTATCATCGCGTATGGAAAATCCATCTTATGTCCGATGATGGTTTCTTTGTAAATAAATGGAAACCAAAGATAAAAATCACATGATCTAAATCCAACGGATTAAGATACCAGAATTGGCCGTAGGTTTTTCAACCATGCACGTGATTAGCTGTCGTCGTACACTAGTGGAAATAGGGGTCAAAATGACCCACAGATTCGACCCTCATTGACGGTCAACGGACCGTGGACCGGTCAAGACGGTCATTGCTGTGATAAATTTCGGGAGCACATCCCAGTGCTATTAACTGTCGTTCCATAAACTTTTTAACTACGGCTATGTCCCCGATTCATGAACCGCCACCACGACCGCTCTACCTAGTTTAATCGGTGCTACTTTTCTTAGGCGGACCCTTCTTTTCTCACCTCGTTATTATCAATGATATCCCCCACCCGCCTTATCTCTTCACCCATCTATTATCTCTATTATCTCTATCTCTATTCCCTAGCATATTTCTCTTCTGCTCTTGAGAAACTGCACCTTTCTTTTCTTCTTCTCCGCTCACTTTATTCACCACCACCATCCCACTACTTCCATCACCACCAAAACACCTTCTTCTTCTTGTTCTTCTCCATTGAAAGACCTATGTTTTATGTTTGTTGGGAAGTTAAACCTAACTGAAACCCTAAAATAATCAGATCGAAATCTTATACCACCACCAACATATTCTACTTATTTTATTTTATTTTTTACATTCTTCAATAGTAATCACCAATTGATTCACTCACCAAATCCAACAACAATCAAAATCAGGAGGGAGCAGTTAGTTTACTCGGTCATCCATCTTATTGGTATTGATTCTTTACTTCTCATTTCAAGTTTATTGTTAAAAGTCTGTTTTAAATTTGATCGATTTGTTCTTTGATAAAAATCAAATTTGGGGTTTTTATGAAAATGAAACCCTAGGTTTTCTGATTGGGGTTTTCTTAAATTGGGTTTTTTTTTTTTTTTGGTTTTGATAAATTGGTTTTTTTTAGAGGTATCTGATTCATGTAATTAGTATTGTTTTTGGTGCTGATTAATGGGTAATTTTATGACTAAGAATTTGTTATGATTTTAAGATTTATCAAAATTTTTTTTTTTTTGGACGATTGTTGTTGTGATAAAATACGAACTGGTATAATCTGATTTTGAAGTTTTTGGTACCATTATAGTGTTCAAATTTGAGTTTAAATTTTGATTTCATTCTTTTCATTAAAATTTTCAGTTTTTTACATCTTTTAGATTGGATTCTAATGTATGATATACTATTTTTCATGGCTTGAATGATTGTTGATGGATTTGTTGTTGTTGCTGGAGTATGCTGGTGGTGTTGGTTACACTAACGGTGTTGTTAGTGGTGGTGTTTGGAGTTGCTGCTGATGCTGCTGCTACAAGGAGGTGGTGGTCTCTTAATAATCACATGGTATGAAAACAAAATGGACTTATTAATCTTAAAAATATAAGATTGATCCTTACTGATTCAATTTTTATGTTTATCGTTCTTATAAGGTGTTGCTTTTCTCCTTTGAATTTCCTAGTATCCTTGTTCAGTTGGGTTATACGAATATTTGCAGTTTACGATGGAGTTAGCTGGCAGTGACACTCCAAATATGCCGAACAATTATCCTTTGAACACGTTTATTTTGTTCCAATGTATTTTCTCCAAGACTAATCAAGGTGAGTACCTTGATGTGCATTGAAGGTGATAAGTTCATTTAGTTGAGATTTTGATGCATCGTGAGTGTGAATTGCTTAAAGTCAAAACTATCTTCATACATTCTATTAGTATTTGCAGGAAAGTTTCGCTCGAAGGTTAAGTGGAATTTAAGTTGGACATGAAACCTCATAACGATAACTTTAAGGAGTACGGTAAAATCTGTCGTGAAAGAACTAACAGACCTATGATAAAAAAAAACCAAATACAGGTTGGAGTCCAGCAACTCTTTCTCCATGGATTACATAGTCATGGTTATATGATTTTTTCCTTCCAGTTTCATATCCAGTTCTATCTCATTTTGTAAAGGTGATTGAAAATAATCGTGGGCCGCACATGAGGCCAATGCTTGGAATTATCGGACTTGTATCATTCAATCCTAAGGTATTCATTTCATTCCACTCCATGATTAATTTATGGTATGGCATCACTACTTTTAACTTCTTCAATTTGCACTATCTCTTACTATTTCTTTCATTTCTGGTTATCCCGTTTAAGAACAAGATTTCTACCCCCTATGGATAAGCACAAACTCAAGTGTATATGCAGAAATCACATACTTTTCAAACATCTAACACTGGATTTTTTTTTTATGATGTTTTCAGGACAACAAAAGAAAATCAGTGCCAGTCAAGCCACAAGAGATTAAAAGAACACAAAGGGATCGTGGTGAATTGGAAGATATTATTTTTAAGCTTTACCAAACTGGAAACTGAAGCAGTTGGTCCAAGAGACTGATCTGCGTGCGGTATGTTCTTCAATTTGGTTGTATTATCGGGAGTGTTTCACAATATGTTGTAACCCAAGTCCTCTTGCATCTTCCTTAGTTAGATCACCAAATAAATAAATGTCAGTCTACCACTCAACTTACATAGGCTTTGGAATTTGTTAACAAAATATAATCTTTGGTAGTGATCGTTCTTACATCTTTGCAGCAATTTTTGAAAGAGATATTGAATGAACTGTTAAATTACTTGTTATCCAAAGTATTTCATTTATATGTTTTTTACAATTTTGCTTGTTATGGTTAAGTATGTGTCTTGCCTTTTGTGTTTTTGCATCTTTGTCATCTCAATTTATATTTTTTTATCAGACCCGAATTGCATATTCGACATTTGTTTTGGCTAATTGTTTGATATTTTCATGAACTAGGGAACTTCTTCTCTCTTTCCGTAGAGCAACTGGACAGAAGCCTCAGCGTCATATGTTTTACAGGTTATTTCGGCGTTCATAATGTAGCTATTTGGCTTATGTCTAATGCCTTCACTTTTATTTATGATCCATATTTTTTTGCTTTCAGGGATGGAGTAATTAAGTGAGGGTCAGTTTTATCAAGTTCTAGTCTATGAGCTTGATGATATTCGCAAGGTAACGTGGTGTCAAGTAGCTACTTTTCTTAGGGAAAAAAGGTTTATAGCTAAACAACCTTTGTTAATGTTGAAAATTTAAGTACCGTGTGAAAATAGCTGAGAAGTTGTAGGCTTGAATAGTAGACAGTCCTCAAGTTGATAGTAATTTTTAGATTCTTTAACTTATACTGGGGTTAAACAAATTATGGCATGTTGAAATCAAGCAGCTAACTGGTCACGAAATGTATTATTTTTCTTTATTAGTTTCATACACTACATGTACTTGATTCCATTTCAATTGTCACAATGATTTTCTTTTTAGTATCACATGCTTTCATAATACCCATAAACCCTAGATTTCCACATTTGTTAGTTGTTGTTATCTTATTAAGGTGGGCTTCCATAAATTAGCTTTAGGAAGGGTTTGCTTGTCTGACGATCATTATATTGATGCTAATTTGGTCTCTAGGGAACTTTGGGTACGATTTTATGGTAAAAAAGAACCAATAGATCTTACCCAAAAGAAAAAAACAATTGAAACTGGTAGGCAATAATTAAAGAAGGAATGTCAGGTAAATTAATTAGGGTCAAGCTATCAGCATAACATCATCGTATTTAACATCTAGATTTTGGATATGTTACAAAAGTTTTGCTTTGTTTGGTTTCAAGTTTTAAATTCTTTTATTTTGAAGCGCCTGATCTTGTAACATTATTTAGTAAACCGTAACTAATGAGAGTCAACATGTAGTTAAAGTTCTAAATACCTCAGTAATTTGTATTAATGTGAACAGTTTTTTATCTCTAAAAGCTTCTTGTTTGATGATGCAGGTGTGAAGAACCCTGGTCTGGGTCTAAGTTATCATCTGGTTACAAACTTTGCTGCATTAAGCTCGGGCTCGATCTTCGATAAGGTCTTCAAGACGAAACCAGCAGTACTAAAAAATCACCAAAGGTGAAGCTAATATGATTTTAATAATTCTTTGTCACTGTGTTATCTTTTCCAGTAACAATGATGTTTGAGCCTTTGTTTTGATATACTTCGGTTTATGTTCAGATTTACAACTAGTGATGATGGAAAGATGAAACTCCAGGCAATGCGCTTCCTCCAACTTGTTGCTCCTATCCTTGAAAGTGAAATATGACAAGTTGCAGTTGTTGCTAATTGTTTGCTTGATCTTCTTTATGTATGCCTCTCTATCTTCTTTATGCGTGTCTTTATGTATGCCTTTATATTATCAGGAGTGTTTCACAATGAATCGGTTACCTTTCCTGCCATAATTTTGAAATAGGAAGGCATTATATGGTTAAGTAAATGATATAATCTTGATTTCTATCAAGACACGCATGCTTGCGAAGAACATCATATAGTGGCATATTTCTAGAACTAGTACTATTATAAACAAAAAAGAAATTAGTAACGTGGCTGGTGAATTCTAGGGTCTCTATGCTTGTTTGACACCAAATTTAGTGCAATTTTTGAAATTGTTTTCTTAATTTAGTTTTGTCTGTATCACTTACTACCAAATGAGCTGAGATGGATTGACGCGTGTCATCCTAAATTTTATTGAAGTAGTTTATAGAGTGAAAAAGTAATTTATAGAGTGCTCTATACTTTCTTTCTGTTGATTCCACTGGTTAGCATGCTTCACTAGTAATTCAAACTTCTTTTGTTAGAATTGTGTGAAATTGAATTGATCCTGTGGTGCAGTGGTAGCACATGATGAGCTTGTATTTGTAAAAGTCAAAGAACCAATAACCTTATCTTATCCTTGTGTATGGTAATGAATGAAAACATGGGTTTACTGAGGGAAGCTCTTAATCATGTTGAAAAGAGATGTTAGTTGTCTAAAGAGACCCCTACCTTGCTCTTAGTTCTCTCATATATTAGTTTGTTCATCTGTCATATTTATTTAGAAGATGAAACCAATGCTAACAATATATGCTTAACTGATCAGAGGAATTTGTACTAATCTTCACAACTTTGCACTTTTTATCTTCCTTGAGTTTTTCTCTGATTGTTGCCTGTGTTTCCGGTATCGGTTCTATAATGATTCAAGTGGTTTCCATGGATGAATTTTGTTGTAGCTCATGCTTTATTTCGTCTTAGGTTGGGATTGTGATGGGATTGTAATAGGGTTCTTCCCTCTCTTTTTATCATCTTGTTGAGTTCTTTTGGTTATTCATCTTGTTGCCTCTCTGCAATTTTGCTGATGGATTTTCCTGTGCAGGTACGCCATTATGAAGTAGGAATACGCAGGAATACGTTCTTCATCATCATCGGAGTTTATAATTTTGTTGTTTAATCAAAGTTTTTTAGTTCATCATTTTGTAATGGAATCCTAGAACTACATATTACACTGGTCAGAACTACAAATTTTAATCCTTTGTGTAATTTGAAACCAATGAATCAATGAATGTTAAATTTAATGATTTTTTGTGTGCAAGTTTAATTTGATTTGAAATTGGTTTTCATTTGAATTCTAATTTGATTTTCATTTGAGTTTAATTTCAGACTTAGTCAGATTCAGTCAGGCCATACAGCCAATCTGAATCTTTTTTTATATTGATTTATATCCATGACTCCACTTAAGACAAATAAGGTTTGGACCGTTGACATCGAGTCGTTGATATAAGATTTTCAACGACCCCCAGAGACACGTCATGGTAGAAAACTACGCTCAAACAGCGACCCTTTTTTCGACCGACAAAGCAAGTCATATATACGAGTTAAATGACTTGCTTTGTCCGTCGCGAAACTGCTAATTTCCACTAGTGTATGTGCATATTTCTGTGTCCATGCATCATTAAAATTGATACACGCACAACATTGCACCACTAGTTAAACAATTTAATATATGAATTACAAATTCAGGGTCAAATCTGATGTAATTTCCCCCAAATTTTGAAAACGTAATCAAAATTGTAAGAAGTTACCAGTAAATTAGAGGAGTGAGTACCGTCTTCATCTCAGATTTCTTGGCTTTGTTGCCCACCCGTCTTTTCACTACTTGACGAGCACTCTTGGCTGCTGATTCAGCTTTCTTCGCTGGAGCCGCCACACAAACCACAGATTTACGTGTTCCTCTCCAGTTCCTTCAAATCTAAACTACCTGAAAAGGAAACAACAATGAAACGTAAGTGAGACTATTTGTACCTGAAAAGAGAGTTGTTATAGACTTGAAAGAATTTAATATGTGTTTGATGTAACAAAAGTTTAAGGTTATGAATTATCATCAAAACCTACCTCATTCGTATCCAGTGATATATTTCCCCAATGATCCAAGAAAAGATAACTACAACTAAAAACATAAAAAATCCTTCCATGCCTTTAAACCTTCAACGTAATTACTTAGTTTGAGTAAAATGTAAACTACCTCGCTTGCTTTCTTTTATGTTCTGCTCATCTTCCTGTCGAGCTGTGTGCTCCCTCATGAGAGCATCAGCCAATACCACCTCTACATAGAAAATTCCTATAGTATCGGTAAGGAAAATGACACAGTAAGAGTCCCTTCTTAAACCCTATAAGTATAACTCACTCGCATTAACAACTTCTCCATGAAATTTAAATTCAACAAATTGAAGGGACACTACAAACATAATTTATTGGATTTATCTGCATATACCTCAAATTAAAATTCATAGAAGATATGAAGGAATCCATAAACCCAAGCGGCTCCAGGTAGTTCAAGAAATCATGCTCTGGCAGAGCCAATGGAAGAGTGACCTGTATCTTCCAGGAAATCCAGCCTCTCCTGTAAAACAATCTGATTCAAATTGATCATTAGATACTCAATTCCAAAGGAACAATTCGTCAAACTACTAAGTAACAACATCAAGACAGCAGACCAGTTTCGCTTTGTTTCCCTCATTCTAGATGTTAGCAGTTCTTGGATGCATCTATGAAAGTACAGACTGTCTGCTCAAAAGAAGAAAACTATTCCGTAGGCTACCAAATGGATCGCTAGGTGGTATGAGACTACAAGAGTGCTCATGTATATTATAATCAGAAAACTGTTCCATAGACTACCAAATGGATCACTTGGGAGTATACGAACTTTTGATTCACATATTTACAGGCACCTCATCTGACAGAAGTCACCATTATCGCTTCTAGTTCAGAAGTCGGAACAACATATTGCACTGAGAGAATGCATTCTTGTTTATTTGATCCTTCCAATGAATACACTGGTTCTGCCATCAATCCAATACAACAATTCAGACAATCATATATTTTTCAAACGACAGGCAACATAATAGATGATAACTTACTTGTTGAAGCATCCTCAGTACTTAACATCCTATTCCAAAAGAAACAAACAACTTAGTATGAGATTCAACACATACTTGTGAAAGAAAAAAGATGGTGGAGATTGATAACAATGATGGTAATGATTTGCAATAGTACCGTAAACCAAAAAATTAACTTTAAGCAAGCAGCAATGAATCAAACTAATAGCTAGCTATCATACTAAGACTAATCAACATATTATGTGAATCAAATGTAACAATGCTCAAAGTTGGTAGCAAACATGAAGTCAAAAAATATTGATCATCAACTGATTCTGTAAGTATCTATGGTCTCACACACATGCATACATAGTATACAGCACAGTAATGGTCAGCAACTCTTTGTGCAAAAATATTTAAGACCTAATTCTTTTTCCCTTCTCACCTACACATCCAAAACCCAAAAAAAAAATCAGATTTAAACCAAAAAAAAAAAATCATCCAACAACACAATTGATGATAAATGGTTCAGTCTCTCGCTAAAGGTCCACCAAGACCTAGTGGTTCGATCTCTTGAGAACAAGTAACCCCGATCCCGAGCTTCCAAACCTTTCAAGAACTTGGGCATCACCTGTAAAATCAGACAAATTAACAAAAGTAAACCCCATTTGCACCATACAGAAACTTAGTCAAGGTATTTAAAGATGATTTTTACCTTTGGTATGTAGACGACGGCTTTTAAAACTTCAAAAGAACTCCAATATCAAAACGAACCCCTAATTTGTAACCATAAATCTAACAACGGGGGTAACCATCTTAGCAAATTAAGAATATCCCATCAAAGCAACACCGAAATCAAAACACTTGGATCTTCAATTCTAAAATCGAAGAGAAAATTTTACAAAGAGACGGGGATTAAAGAATTTACCTTCTGTTTTTTTCCCATCTGTGTCGTCGTGATTTGTTGTAGATCAAGAAAATCATCTAAGATATTCTTCTTTATTACCATCAGAGGCTTCTTGAATCTTATTGTAATCAATTAGAGTGGACAGGATTCAGTGGGGATTGTTGGAGTATGTGGCGCGATAAACCACATATATATGTTTAGCTAAGGATAGTCCTACATGGAAGAAAGAGGAATACGTGTGGAGATTAATAAGCTTGGGAATCTCCTTACGTAGCACCGAGGCCTTTTAGATTAAAACCGCACACCTCTTATCCCGAGGTGGTCAAGTAGGGACAACATCGGTGCTATGTGGTCGGGCCCATAGTGGGTTCCTATGGTACATGAACATCCTAGCATCGTTCACTGAAATAAGGAAGATGCAGAAAGGTAATACCATTTCAAAAGATCAATAAGATATCTTTGTAAACTAAAACAAAAAGTTGGGCCACTTGTGACTTTATTATTAATATCTTCAAATTAATATGGAAAAAAAAAATTAGGAAATAAAATATATCCTTTTACGGGATGATGAAGCAATTTTCCAAACCAAAATCCAAACTTGTCTTTCCTTTTATTTTTTCTTTTGATATTGATGGTTATCCTTCTTTGAATTATCATGAATCAGTGAGATGTAGTAGATGAAACAAGATCAAAGATAAACTTGATATTTGATTTTTATTCATTTTATCAAATTTATATATATCCTCGACCCAATTTTAAAGGGACTCATTTGAAGGGCTAGGGGGTGTTAAAATGAGCAAAGTTACAAAAATATCCTTATGCATTATAATTAAAACCAAACATATTCCCTCCCTGTTTCTAAAAAATAGGCAAGTTTCCTTTTTTGGGTGTGTCAAAAAAATAGGCTTGTTTCCATACATGGAAAGTCAAATGTTATGATTTTACTAGTCTACCCATGGAGGGACCACTTCTCTCCCTCTTCTTTTCTCTCTTAACAATAAAAGGGGACCACTTTTCTCACCATCTTTTCTCTAATATCAAATGAGTGGGGCTAAGGATAGATTAGGAAAAAACATGAAAAAGTTGCTACAATGATTAGTTTTCTTAATTTTTGTGTAACACAAACAAGCCTATTTTTTTGAAACGGAGGGAGTAATTCATTTCATTTCATTTTCATTTCATCTTCTCCTCTGCTTCTCCTCCACCATACCGGCTGAAACTGGTCCCCCTCATCAAAAACCGATTGAAAAATCGTCGATTAATTCTTCGATTTGAAAATTTCTGAAAAAACGGGGGTCTAACAACCACACCCAATATTTCGTTCGGAAATCTGAATAGACAAACTCTAATATATACTTTCAAGAGAATCAACTAGACAGTCAGACTTAATCTATAGGAAAGTATATCAAAGAGTTAATATCTCAATTCCTCAATTCAATCTGCAATCAGCAAATAGGAATCGCGAGCCCGATTGAATAAGATAAATAACTTGAACGGTACCAAAGACCAATGTTCAAGGATCAATCAATTTCAATCAACAACCAAAGGTTGGATTTACCAATTGATCGATTCAACGCACAACCTGTGATATTTCTATTATATAACAAAATATAATGCGAAAAAGAAATAACACAGACACCAGAATTTTGTTAATGAGGAAACCCGAAAAAGCAGAAAAACCTCGGGATCTAGTCCATCTTTGAAACACAACACTATATTAAGCCTCTAAAGACACTAGCCTACTACCAATGAACTTCGGAATGGAATGTAGTTGAGCCCTAATCAATCTCACAAGATCAAGGTACAGTTGCGCTCCTTACGTCTCTGAACCCCAGCAAGATTATACGCACTTGATTCCCTTAGCTGATCTCACCCACAACCAAGAGTTGCTACGACCCAAAGTCGAAGACTTGATAAACAAATTTGTCTCACACAGAAAAGTCTATTGGAATAGATAAATTTGTCTCCCACAGAAATACCTACGAGTTTTGTTCCGTCTTTTGATAAATCAAGGTGCAAGGAACCAATTGATAAACCAGACTTATATTCCAGAAGAACGGCCTAGTATTATCAATCACCCCACAATAATCTTAATTGAAAATGCGGGGGTCAGACAACCACACCCAATAATTCGTTTGTAAATCTAAGAGGACTTACTCCAATATACTTTCTAGAGAATCAACTAGACAGTCAGACTCAATCTAGAGAAAAGTATATCAAAGAGTTTATATCTCTAACTCTTAACTCAATCTGCAATCAACAAATAGAAATCTACGAGCCTGATTGAATATAAGAGAAGTAACTTGAACGGTACCAAAGACCAATGTTCAATTGTCAATCAATTTAAATCAACAACCAAAGGTTGGATTATCTAATTGATTGATCTTAACGCACAACCTGTGATATTTCAATTATATAACAAAATATAATGCGGAAAAGAAATAACACAGATACCAGAATTTTGTTAACGAGCACTACAAAACTGAGGGCCTTTAGTGACGGTTTTTAAACCGTCACAAATAACAAAAAGACCGCCACAAAAACGCATTTGTGACAGCCATTAATCCGTCGTTACTACTGGGGTCACAAATATTTTTTGTGACGGTTTGAGATCATTTGTGACGTTTGGTCAACCGTCACGAATAGTTTTCTATTTGTGGCGCCTCGTCAAACCGTCATAAATTGTTTTCTTGCCGCCGTCAAAAGTTTTCGACGTCGGTCAACGATTATTGTTCTCTGGCAGACCGGATTTTAGATTTCTCATCATTACAAAATTCTTAGAAATCTTAATCCATTCACACAAAATTAAAAAGCTTTTCAAAACTCGCATCATTCACACTGAACCAGAAACTTATACCATTCATAACAAAGTTTTACATTGTTACACCAACAGAACAACACCCAGAGAGTTAAAAAACCTGGTAACTAAGATTATCAACATCCAAAATGCCTATGGAAAGTTTGGGACATGATAAGAACACACCTGATGGCATGAAAAAAAAAAGTGATCATCTCATTCCCTTATATTCAGAAAAACAAGCTCTAAAACAAGCTGTCACTTTCCCTCTCGTTGTGTATCTCTTTTTAAGAACAAAATATGGATCACCTGTGCAGCTAGCGGTTCTTGTCTAAGTTCCATGATGACATTCATTTATCGTCCTGCGATTCTACTTCTCCCTTCCTCATCAAGACCTGGTCCAGATACTTGTTATACCAGGCTGCAATCCAAAAAAAGTAGCATGTTAGCACCTATTAAATTATGTTCATGTCATTGAAATCTAATGAAAAAGAAGAACAGACATAAGTTTATCAATATGAATCCAAGGATGCACACACATGTTATCTGCAGGGTTTTGTCTTTTATGGAAGGAGAGAAATATAAGTATGTTTGGCAGGAGACTTGGAAGTGAAACAGAGTTCGTGAACAAAGCTAACTTCTTTGAGAATTCCAAGTAAATAAGGTTTTTGTGAATTGGAATTCTGTAGCGAAGCATTAAGATATTGTATAAACTTCTAAAAAATTTATTTTCAATTATTTAACCTTTTCATTTAAAAAATATACAAATTCAAAACTGAAAGTAGTTGTAGTATTAGATGTAGCCGACCTCAGAGACGCAGAGCCAGGGCCATCAGTGTCTGGTGCATATTTGTTCTTGAAATACTGAACTGAAATTTAGTTTCCTCCTCAGATTGCTACCGCTGATTGAGGAGAGCCTTGGAAGCCTAAATGTGAAATGCCTCTGGATGACAATCCTGCATACTGTCAACATCGAAATCATGAGAATTTACACATTCATCTCCAACTTGCAATGAAATTCTCAAAAATATCGTTGCCAAAATTGAGATTTCTTAGCTACTCTTTATACTGCCTACTAATTTTGAGAAAATACGGGGATTATTTTAACATTTTGATCTAACAAGGTTCAATACAAAGAAACCATTCAATTGGGAGACAGTGCTTGGATATGTTAAATTCGTAGCCTGGTATAGAAGACAAACGTTTTATACGATGCATGTTTCTGAAAAATTGAAGAAAAAATTCAACATACATTCAGATTGGGGAATTGAATTGGTGGAGCTGGTTACGGTGGTGGTGACGGTGTAGTGGCTTATTACTTGCTTATACAAATCAACGCACGTCCACAATCTTATATTTTGAAGACTATAAGAATGCAACTAAGAGCAAGATACATTTAGGCCTAAATGGTTAACTGATGTAGTTCTATGAAGGCATTGGCTACATAATTCAACTTCAATAAGTCAAAACTAATATATAACTTCCAAAACAGCTAATAAGATTCTTTATCCTATTGCTCTGTCACATTCAAAGGGGTCGGATAACTGGTTTATTACAAGCTAAGGCACTACATTCTTATATATTCAATCACCTATCAACTTCAAATACATAATATCCATAACAATGCACCAATCTTTGGAAGCATGTATAATAAAGATTGTACTAAGTATAAATTAATAAGGGTCTGCTAATCACATTTATAAGAAAAAAAAATTACACTTCCAAATAAGTTCCACATTCAACAGAATTCTCCAAGGTCGTCTTCCTAAGATTCAATAAGGTTCATAAATAACATTTTATCTTCTTAATACTTATTTTTTCAGTGTTCTTTTCATTATCATGTGAAAGGTAATTAAGTAGATAAATAGGTAACGAAACCAGGAAATGCATACCTACAAACTCCACCAGTGGTCATATCATAACCCCCATCTAGAAGGTCTCTGTCATCATCATAAGATGGTCCGGCCAATTTGGAAAGTTGTTTGTACAAAGGAGAATAAGCTGTTGATGCCACAAGTAGGCCAATTAAATGTTTCAAGGTTAGTGAAAGAATCTGAAACAAAAGAAAGTGCTGAATAAGCAAATAAACACAAAACCAAGAACTTCCTACCAAATTTTAATCTCACCACATCGACAATTCTAGAATCAAAAAGATATTTCTGTTACAAAAATCACTAACTAAGAGGATCTAATTACATTTAGAAACTAACTTAAATTTGGTCCAACCCCCCAATTATCAATGTTGTTTCTTTTGGGACTTTTTGTCGAACACCTTGGAGACCTGATGCTAATGAAGGATTTCAGATGGTTACACACCGAAAGGGCTCAAAAAAAGGTCAGATTTCAGTCAGTAAGGAGTCTGTAACAAAATATGAAGACGTACGCTAATCTGGAGGCAATGGGAAGAAAAGTAAATGTATCTATAGAGTATTTAACAGGAACAGTACCATCCATCATTCCATGAGATTTAAAGATTTATACATTCCTAACCTGAGATGCATTAGATGTCTAAGAAAAAAAAAAGAAATTTCAAGTAAAAAGACATATAATGCCGGCACAACTGCTACAACAAGGCTGATAAATGCTACGAAAGTCTGCAACCACAGCAACGATGTGCATTGTCAGTTTTCACAACAAAAAAAAATCCATTTCAAATGTCTTCAAAACTTAGTGCCAGATATCATCTAGAATTACCAAATCAATATAGTTAGAAGGCGATAAGCATTACATTATTAACCAAACATAACAAAAAGAGACTAAGATCGAGCAGTTGAGCATTGGGAGACTCTAAGCAAACAAAATCCACATACTTGAAACAAAGATTAAAAAAATTGTTCGAGCCAGATATTCTAATAAAATTGTTGAAACAAAGATTAAAAAAAGTCTGCTGAATTTTCTCAACTATTGTAACCATAATTGTTGTGTAATACAAGGTACCCTTATATGTAAAAACATCAATTGTTGACAGTCGTCGACTCATCATGCGCAACAAGTGCTTCTAATTCAGCTGTCCGTTGCGTTGCTGCTTGATGTTCTGCAAGAGTATTCTCCAGTTGTTGTTTAAGGTTCAAAATTTCTGCACTTGGTTCAGTGGTAGGCTTGGTTGATGACCTTTCACCCCATATAGTTAGTGCATCTCCAATCCATAATAGAAATCCAAACTTTGAAGTTTGAACCCCAAAAAGAGGATAACCTTAAGTTCAGAAAGCAAACTTTAAATTATAAACTCATAGATTGCATAAGCATAGAAGTTTCAAGAAAAACGAAAAACTTCAATAATCAACCAAAGTTTACATGTCAAAACTCAAAATCACATTCCAAATAACAATTGAAATTGAAATATAAGATGCTGATGAGAATACTAGTACCATACATACAATTACCTTGCTTGTTGAATTTTAGATTGAAGAATGGCAGCAAAAGGGGGCTTTCTTAAGCTTAGGAAGCTGGCGCGCAGCAGTTTGTATGCTCGTCAGTCTTATTTTTCTTAAACTTATAAGCAACTGCAAATGTATTTGATTTCGCCATTCGAGATCAATTGCAATTGTCGATCTCCAAATATCTCCAAACATTTATAAGTATAAGAAGCCTGAGAATACTGCTTTACACATTTTAATATTAGAAGAAATAGAACAGTGGCATTGTGTAAAAGAATAATAACTTATAGTATACTATAATAATTGATTACACTATTGTTTTTCACCGTATCACAGCATGCTTTATCTGAACACAGTGCACGGATGATATACAAGAATTTCCTGCATGAAGATAATTCATAGATATTGTGTGGCACATACTCTACCACAGGGCATGAATTATACCATCATTAAGTGAATGCAACTTAATTGACCAACAGAGTCCCACCAAATGAATTGACCACAAAACATTAACTATGAGAATTTCAAGTTCAGTTACATCACCTCCATACTCAGTTGCATAACTATTCTATGTTCCACAATTTCCCACAACACTGTCATTGCTACGTCCTAACCTGTCAGGACCCTGGTTTAATTGTGTTTATTTTGTCTAGTTTGCTTTTGTTTGTTTGGAGGAGATGTTAAGGGCTAACCACTTGTTTGGGATGTCCCTTGTCATGGGTTTTCCAGCGGTTAAAGGTGCCCATTAGTCTTTTGAATTGTACGGACCGTTGTGGTCTCGTGCTACTCACACGAGTGGGGTGAGTGAGTGTCTTCTTATCCTGATCTTGTTGTTGAGATGGATATGAAAAAGTAAATCTAAAAACTCTTCTCTGAGTTCTCTTCTTCCTCTCAAACCCTTATTCTCTAGTCTTGGAGCTAAATTGTAAGGTTAATCCTTACAATTGGTATCAAGAGCAGTCGATCTGCGTTGCCTGTGAACCATGGTCAATCAGAAAGACTTCGATGATCTTCATAAAAAATTCAACGTTCTGATGAAGAGCGATGAAGAAATTGTTAAAAAAATTGATGAAACCCAAGGAAGTATTTCCCATTCGTTAACAGAGATGAGATCTATGGAAGATAGAATCGTTAACAAGCTCAAAGTAGGTGATGGAGTACTGGAAAAGCCTAAAGATGCTCACTCTCGAAACAAGCAGGGGGATAATAGCGACAGTCAAGGTAATCGACAAGTTTTTAATCAGCTTACTAATCACCATAAGCCTAAAATCGAATTTCCTAGGTTTGATGGCAATAATCCTAGATCTTGGATTCGTAAGTGTAAATTTTTTTTCCAACTACATATTATGGATGAGGAGCAAAAAGTTATGTTAGCTTCACTCTATTTAAATGAATGAGATGATGTATGGTTCCAAGACTATCAAGAAGGGAGAGACATCATATTATGGGAAGAGTTTGATGTTGATATTAATTGCTGATTTCAAGAGTTAGGTCATGATGACATAGTTGGAGAGTTCAATAAGTTAAGCCAGGAGGGTACTGTGTTGGACTACCAAGAATTGTTCGAAGAATTAAAAGCTCTTATGCTGGCCAAGAACAAACACCTGACTGAAGACTATTTCACCTCCAGTTATGTGAGTGGGTTGAAAGAAGAGTTGAGGCTTGCAGTACAAATATTTTCTCCAACCAGCCTTAAGCAAGCCATGTACCTAGCTAGAATGCAGGAGGCTATTCTTGAGAAGACCATCAAAAAGGCAAAGGCAGCTTATAGAATACCTTCTATCTCCATTCCAAGTAGAAGTAGCAGCAAGAGCTTTGTGACATCTCCAAAAACAAATTCTCCCTCTCCAAGGAGTATGGCTAGCTCAAGTTTACCACCCATTAGGAAACTTACTTATGCTGAAATGAAGTCCAGGCATGACAAGGGACTTTGTTACAATTGTGACGAAGTTTATACTATAGGACACAAATGTGTCAGACAACAGCTGTATATGATGAAGATCAAGGTACTTCTGAAGAAGCTTCTCCAGTCAGCTCTCCAGTCATACAAGAAATTAAGGAAGAAGTGGAGATATCTCTACATGCCCTGTCAGGTATTAAACCTCAAAACACTATCAAAATTCATGGTGTGGCTAGAAATAACAAACCCATGACCATACTGGTGGATAGTGGTAGTACATACACCTTTGTGGACCCTGAGATTGCTAAGTGCAGTGGTGCACTCATGGAACCCACAACAACTTTCCATGTAGCTGTAATAGATGGAAACAAACTTATTAGTGAAGCCAAATGCCCTAAGTTTTCATGGAGCATGCAAGGGCACAAGTTTGAATATGAATCCAGAGTATTAGCTCTAGGGGGATGTGACATGGTGTTAGGAGTGGATTGGATGAAGGGTATTAGTCCTGTCAAGTTTTATTTCAAGCAGCTAACTGTAACTTTCAATAGAGTAAATGAGGAGATTGTCCTTAAGGGAAGTTCTGAAGCTCCAAAGGTGACAATGATGACATCAAAGGCATTCCAAAATTACCTCAAGAAGAGTAAGCATGGAGTAATGGGGCACCTATTTTCCATCACATCCAGAGAGGTACCTACTAATATTCCAGAGCCAATACAACCCATTTTAAATACTTACAATTCAATTTTCCATGAACCCAATAGTCTCCCTCCTAAAAGAGTTCATGATCATCACATACCCTTAAAACCACTTTCAATCCCTCCCAATCAGAGACCTTATATGATTCCATATGTGCAAAAAGAGGTGGTGGAGCAGCTGGTCCAAGAAATGCTCAAGTCAGGAGTTATCATGCCTAGCCATAGCCCTTTTTTATCCCCAATATTGTTAGTTAAAAAGAAAGATGGAAGTTGGAGATTCTGTGTTGATTACAGAAAACTGAATGAGCTCACCATCAAGAATAAGTATCCAATTCCAGTGATAGATGAGTTGCTATATGAGTTACATGGGTCTCATGTCTTCTCCAAGATTGATCTGAGGGATGGGTATCACCAGATCAGAGTTTTCCCTCAAGACACTCACAAAACAGCATTTAAGACTCATCAAGAGCATTATGAATTCTTAGTCATGCCCTTTGGATTAACCAATGCACCAGCAAGCTTCCAAGCATTAATGAATGATGTCTTTAAACCCTATTTGAGGAAGTTCATCTTGGTTTTCTTTGATGATATATTAGTATATAGCCCTAACATGGAGGTTCATGCCAAGCACTTGGAACTCACTCTGGAATTACTTAAGAAGCACAGCTTATTTGCCAAAATGAGCAAATGCTCTTTTGGGCAAGAATCCTTAGAATACCTGGGGAACATCATCAGTGGAGAATGAGTTGCTGCTGACCCTAGTAAGGTGGAGTGTATGAGTAAGTGGCCCATTCCAAAGACCCTTAAGGAGATAAGGGGATTCTTGGGATTAACTGGGTACTACAGAAAATTTGTGCAAAATTATGGATTAATTGCCAGACCATTGACAGAGTTGCTGAAGAAGAACATGTTTCAATGGAGCTCAGAAGCCACCAATGCCTTTGAACTACTCAAGGAAGCTATGACAACCACTCCAGTGCTTATCCTTCCTGACTTCAACAAGTCATTTGACATAGCCACTGATGCTAGTGATTTGGGAGTAGGAGCTGTGTTGATGCAAGAGAAAAGACCAATTGCCTTCTATAGCAAGGGAATGGGTTCTAGGTTCTTATCCATGTCTACTTATGAGAAAGAGATGATGGCCATAGTCATGGAAGTTGGAAAATGGAAGCACTATTTGATGGGTAACAAATTCACCATCTACACTGACCATCAAAGCATCAAGTACTTCCTTGAGCAAAGGGTGAACTCACTTCTGCAACAAAAGTGGCTAGCTAAATTATTGTGCCACAACTATGAGTTGAAGTATAAGAAAGGCTGTGATAACAAGGTAGTTGATGCATTGTCAAGGGTACAGCTCCCAGAAGATGCAGCTTGCAATTCTATCTCACAATTGCAACCAGCTTGGATGAAGGAAGTGCAAGAGAGTTACCTTGAAGACTCTATAGCTAATGAATTTCTGCCAATACTAATAGTTGAAGGACACAAATCTGGGGAGTACTCTCTAGAGCAAGGAATCATTAGATATAAGGGGAGGATTTATATTGGCAACTCGGGAGAACTGAGGAACAAAATTATGGCAGCAATACATTCTTCTTCCATAGGGGGACATTCAGGTGGAAGGGCCAGTTATCAGAAGGCTAAATCTTACTTTTACTGGAAGGGAATGAAGAACAACATAATCAAATTGGTGCAGGAGTGTGACATCTGCCAACAACACAAAGAGTTCACTACCCTTCCAGCAGGACTCTTACAGCCACTGCCAATTCATGAGCAAGCATGGACAGATATCAGCATGGATTTTATTTCTGGCCTACCAAAATCTGAAGGGAGGGAGGTCATCTTAGTGGTGGTGGACAGATATACCAAACACGGCCACTTCTTGGCACTCAATCATCCTTACACAGCAGCAACAGTGGCAAAGGTAATGCTTGAATCAGTCATTAAACTTCATGGGCTTCCAAAAACAATAGTATCAGTTACATATAGTATTTTTCTGAGCAATTTCTGGCAGTGTCTACTGACAAGATTGGGCACCTCTCTACACTTGAGCACTTCTTATCACCCCCAAACAGATGGGCAGACTGAGAGAGTAAATGCCTGCCTCGAATCTTACTTAAGGTGTATGACAAGTTATAAACCTAGCAAATGGGTGTCATGGTTATCATTGGCAGAGTGGTGGTATAACACCAGTTATCATACCAGCTGGTAAGCTTGGAAAGTGGTTTGATTTTATGCCTACATGTTAAACCGCAAGTGCACGGTGTCTACAAAGTAAAACAGGGAAAATACGGGTCGATCCACAGAGACTTGTGGTGTTGTAGAGTTGATCAAGGGCTTCCTCTAACTGAATTCTAGCAGTGACAGAAATATTTGGTGTGTGTCGATACGACTGAAGTTGAGTTGTGACTCTAAACTATGGCAAGAAATAAGTTGTAACAAATTGGAAGCTTCCAGGGTGGTGAATCCACCTCTAATCTCATGCTCAGGCAATGTATGTTAAGCAATGCTCTTGTGCCTTCCTTTGAAGTTCTAAGCTAGATATTCATTAACTAAATTTGCTAACTCACCCCTAGTATGAGTGGTCTTCTTACAGTACCACTCATCACAGGCTTGTAAGCTCAATGGTTAACTACTAATCCTAATCATATTATAACATAACAAGAATCAGACCAAAGACATACATGCTTGATATAGAAATAAGAGGTTTCATCAAACACCCTGGAAAATTAAATTAAAACATTATAAAGACAATATAACACAAATTAACACTAAGTGGTGCTCTGGCTAGCCCAGGCATAAGTTTTTACACACACACACACCTTCTATTTATACATGCAAACTCAAAAACCCTAGTTCTCTTCAAAACATAAATTAAAAACAAACCCAATCGCCCATACTCTCTGAATCGCTTGTCCCCTCTGCTCATGCGGCTCTGAGCTCCATTAATTGATTAAAGAGGAAACCCTAGTTCTAGTTATTTCAAACTTAGCTTCTAGGGTTATGGGAGAAGCTATGAATGAAATAACTAAACCTAGAGAAGGGGGAACTACTGCTGGGTGCTGCCGTGGTGTCGGGAGGAGAAGATGGTGGTGGTGGAAGGCGGCTTTGCAGGTTTGGTCGGGTGAAGGAGGTGGAGCTCTGGTCTCTGCATCTGTCGGGTGAAGGAGAAGAGAAATAGAATAGGGTGTGTTTGGTTTGGTTGATGGGAGAATATATAGGTGGTGTGATGTTGAGCGGGTACAGCGAGCTTCGATGCGCGAGGCTGGAGCGACCGTAGGATGCGGCTGGGAGAGATCTGAACGGCTCAGGGAGAATCAGGATTTGGATCCGGGTTATGGGCCGGGTCTTGGATAGCTTGGGCCCATGTCTTGTAGATGGGTTGCTCCTTGTTGGGTTGCAACTGTTGCGCGCGCGGGCTTTGGCTTTCTGTTCCATAGACGCTTGCCTCCAATTCTTCGCTCTTTTGGCTCCTCAATTTCTCCGAGCTTTATTTATTACCTAAAAACACAAAATTAATTAGTACAAATATTTATTCTTGAAAACAAAGAAAATACAGAATCTGGGATAATATCTGATTTCTGAGTACAAAGGATGAGTTAAATGCCAATAAATAGATGTAGAAATATGCAATATTTGGCACTCATCACCAGCCTGAAACTCACACCGATTGAAGACTTGTGTGGATATGCCCCTCCACAGTTTGGTGTTAGTTCAACCTATGCTGGAATCAGCTTGAATGCAGATGATTATGTACAACAGAGGCAAGTAGTGGGACATACGTTAAAAGGAGTGCTTGAGGAGGCTCAGCACAGAATCAAACAACAGGCAGACAAGAAGAAAATTGAGAGAGAGTTCAAGGAAGGAGACTGGGTGTATTTGAGGCTACAACCTTATAGGCAGACCTCAGTGCAGCTAAGGAAGAATTTGAAGTTGGCTGCTAAGTTCTTTGGGCCTTACAAGATACTAGAAAGGATTGGGAAGGTGGCTTACAAGCTGAAACTTCCACCTGAGTCCAAAATTCACCCAACATTCCATGTCTCTCAGTTGAAGGCCAAGCTAGGAGCAGGGAAACTTCCTCAAACTACTCTGCCCAGGTTAAATAAGGACCATGAAATGAAGGTAACTCCTCTGCAAATTTTGGACAGTAGGCAGGTGAAGAAGGGCAAACACAATATCCATCAAGTGCCGGTACAGTGAGAGAACTTAGCCATTCAGGATGCTACATGGGAGGACAAAGAATTCATGGAAAACCAATTTCCAAAGCTAATCCTTGAGGTCAAGGATTTGTAAGAGTAGAGGGTATTGTCAGGACGCTGGTTTAATTGTGTTTATTTTGTCTAGTTTGCTTTTGTTTGTTTGTAGGAGATGTTAAGGGCTAACCACTTGTTTGGGTTATCCCTTGTCATGGGCTGTTGATAGACATATTTTTGTGTCTGAATTGTCCTCATTGTCTCTATTGTTGGAACTCGATTTTTGTACTAATATTGTGTTTTTATGTATTTTTAGGTATTTTTGGAAAAAATCGGCTCGAAAAGTTGCGCGGAACACCCCCGGAGGACATTTGATATTCGGACTCCCACTTTGGATAAGGGGTAACCCAATTACTAAGGAGCACCTCATTTGGGCACCTGCTATTCGCACACCATAACAGGATAAGGGGGAGGTCACCTTCTCCTTTTGATTTTTGAGTTTTGGCGGGAGATTTTGAGCATCGACTACCAGATTTAGGGTTGAGATTCTCGACGATTTTTAAGGAGATTCAACTTCTGATTTCGACTGGGATTGATTTATAAGGACTAAACAGGATAGTCATGTGAGTTAGATTCAACCATATTTGGCTGGGTAATCGATCGTTGCATAACAGGGAGTGAGGAAAAACTCGGGTTTTCCTGCAATTAAGCTGTGAAGATCTGTAGAGATATTTGGTGAGATTTCTGGGTTGAAATGAATTAATACTGATCCTTGATGACTAGACAGGGGAGGCGTGTGTCCCAGAATCGAAGAATAAGGGTAGAATTCTTGTGTAGACAATGAAACAGAGCTGGAGAGTTTTTCGAGATTCTATGGAGATATTTTTGGAGTTGGCATGAGTTTCTCAGAGTTTTGGACCTTTACAAACTAGCCCTGCACGTGTTTGGAGAGTGTAAACGATATTTAGCAGCAAGAGAAGATAAAATAGGGAATAAATTCCCGTATTTTGCATGAAGAGTAAAAGAGGATATTTTCATTGATTGCTAAAATATTTGGAACACTGTCGAGTATAAAAAGGATTATAGAGGTCACATAAGGGGGACGGAGAGTTTGGGGCCAAAAGATAGAATGGAGAGATTGGGGAGAGTTTAGAGCGTCGATAGGTCGAGAAAATCAAAGTTGTAGAGCATATTTTTCTGCTCCTGTGGAAGACGAAGAACACGAAGAACAGGACGGCCGAAACCGTCGTTCTTCAACAAGTGTTAACGAATCGCGATCGTAGGTCGTAGTTAAGGGGCGAGACTTAAATCAACGGGACCAGCGACATTTCATATATACCGTTCTTTGCAACAGCTCGGTTTGTAACACTTATAACTCACATTACAAACCCGGTTTTTATTTGATATCTCTCCTTTTCATCATTTGTAAGCACCTTTGAGCAATAAAATCATATTTTGAGCGTGTTTCCAACATGATGAGCTAAACCCCATCTCTGGGACGACGGACGGAGCTGAATTTCATCATGTGGTAAATTAAATTAATTCCTTAATTACTTTTTGCACCAATTTTTAATGATTTATGATTTCTATTAATTATTTGTTATTTTGTCTGATGTCGCATGCTTAGTTTAAATTACTTTTGATGCGTCATGCTTACGATTTACAGATAATGTTTTATGAAATCTACTTTGGCAAAGAATAGAGTTAGTGTTTCTTTTATTTTGAGCGATAATTGCCTAGGATTAATTTCTGAACCACTTGAATATGAAAGTCAGTAAAATCCGGAGTCCCAGTAACGCTCTTCATCCTGTGACAATTTTTGTATATATTTTTCTTTTATTTTCTTTTATTTTCTTTTATTAATTCTTAACATGAATCTCGTCAAGTCCGAGTGAACGACAACCCTTTTACTACTACAACATCATTGAAAATAACCATCAATTTTTGGCGCCGCCGACGCGGACTTGTGTATAGATTTGTTTTTAGGTTTTATTATTTTATTTTTTTTATTATTATTTGTTCCTTTTTACGCGTTTTGTTTTTTTTTTTCTATTTGCTTTCAGACTTGGTGCGGAGCTTATATAAAAGAGAAAGTGTTGAAAAGTAAAGTGAAGCCAAAGAACGAAAGAAGAGAGAAAATCCAAAGGAGTGAAGAGGAAAATTTTGTATATAGTGTAATTAATTTTTTTATTTATTTATAGAAACTGTAATTAGGTAATTATCTTTGTAATTTTTATTTTTATTTTTCGGACTTCTTAATTTTGGACTTTATTTTTGGACTATTGGACATTTTTTTTTAAAACCCTAAGGAAGGGTTATTTAAATTTAAACTGCACAGGGAAGGACGGTGATTACGATATCACCTCGGCCCCTCGGGTTGTTTTTTTTTTTTTTTTTTTTTGGGTTATCACTTGTCATGGGCTGTCCAGCGGTTAAAGGCGCCCAGTAGTCTTTTGAATTGTACGGACCGTTGTGGTCTCGTGCTACTCACACGAGTGGGGTGAGTGAGTGTCTTCTTATCCTGATCTTGTTGTTGAGCTGGATATGAAAAAGTAAATCTAAAAACTCTTCTCTGAGTTCTCTTCTTCCTCTCAAACCCTTATTCTCTAGTCTTGGAGCTAAATTGTAAGGTTAATCCTTACATAACCTCAACTACATTTCCATCACCCCTGCAACACCCTTAACATACATCTTTACGTCAAAGTTTCAAACCATTCATGGCTCAATAACATCATCAACTCTATCCCTGTCATGAAACACATCCCTAGATACAACTACAGCTTCACTACATACCCACCATATCGTCTTCAGATCCTCATTGACTCCACCAATAGTCCCCCGTAATTCAACCCCTTCAACAAATTCAACTTAAACTCCCACTAGCTCAGTTATACTCATCTTTTCTTCATCAACTATGAGCTGCTACAACTCAAATCTTCTTCGAACCATCACTATTATGTAATCCTCTTTATCTATCATTCAAACTCAAAACACTGGCCTAAGTTTATAACCAAAAACCTAATTCGGGATGAACCCTAATTCCAAATTGATTAATTATAGAAACTGAAATTAAACCCTATACATCATCCAAACTTCAATTAAAAGCAAACACATCACTAATTGATCAATCTATAAAACAATTTCACACAAAAGCAAAGTTAATTAAAGAAACCCTAAATCCAACTTACCTTTATGTTGAGTTTGAATCAACAGACGGATCGACACCATGACCATCAACTATCCCTGATTACATTCCATTTCTCTAAATCCCAGACTCATGATCTTTATCCCCATCATCAATTCTCATTGAAACTTAATCTTATCTGTAAAAACAGCACCTTTTTCTTAGAACTCTCTCCCTCAACAGATAAGAGATGGACGAGACAGAGAAGAGAAGAGATGGACGAGACAGAGAAGAGGCGAGAGCAAAACCTGCTTTCAGTTCTTCAGCGGAGAAAGAATGAAGTGAATAAGATCTGTTTCAGCAGATAAGGCTGAGAAAAAAGAATAAAAACAGAAATCATCTACTTTGTCGGAAGCTTGAAACCGACCAAAGAAACTGCTCCGTTGACTAATCCTAGTATTTCCTACGGTTGGTCAAAATACCCTCACAAATAGTGACTATTTGTGACACCCCTAAAAACAAAACCTCACTAATATGACATGTTTTTGTAGTCGAGGAAAACCGCAAATGGAGAAAACCCCGGGACCTAGTCCAGTTTGAATACCACACTGTATTAAGCCGCTACAGACACTAGCCAACTACCAATGAACTTCGGACTGGACTGTAGTTGAACCCTAATCAATCTCACAATGATTCAAGGTACAGTTGCGTTCCTTACGTCTCTGATCCCAGTAGAATACTACGCACTTGATTCCCTTAGCTGACCTCACCCACAACCAAGAGTTGCTACGACCCAAAGTCGAAGACTTGATAAAAAAATCTGTCTCACACAGAAAAGTCTATAAAATGAATAAATCTATCTCCCATAGAAATACCCAAGAATTTTTTGTTCCGTCTTTTGATAAATCAAGGTCAACAGGAACCAATTGATATCCCGGACTTATATTCCCGAAGAACAACCTAGTATTATCAATCACCTCGCAATAATCTAAATCGTATGATGGCGAAACTAGATATTATGGAATCACAAACGATGAGACGAATGTGTTTGTGATTACTTTTTATCTTGCCTATCGGAGATTAAATCTCAAGCAAATCTTAGAGAAGATAGTACTCAAACGATATAATCGGGCAAGATCAAAACGTGCAACTATAAAGAAAATAGTTGGGTTTGGCTTCACAATCCCAATAAAGTCTTTGAAGTCGTTAACCTATAGGGTCTTGATAGAAACCTAAGGTTAAAAGAGAATCGACTATAGTTGATGCAACTAGTAACACACATAAGGTGTGGGGATTAGGTTTCCCAGTTGCTAGAGTTCTCATTTATATAGTTTTCAAATCAGGGTTTGCAATCCAAGTTACCTTGGTAACAAAGCATTCAATATTCGCCATTAGATGAAAAACCTGATTCAGCCAAGCTAATATCTTTCAACCGTTAGATCGAACTTAGCTTGTTACACACAAAGGAAATGTACCCTCATTTAGGTTTATGTAACCGTACCCAAACATGTACACCATGTTGGCTCAACAATAGTTAACTGAAGTTAGCCATATGATTACTCTCATATCAACCTTATTCATCTTAACCATAACTATTTCAAATGACTCAAATGAAACTAGTTAAAGAGTCGTTCAATTGTTATATTCTCATAGAAGTATACAAGAACACAATTGAAAAAAAATCAGTTTGATTTACTCGAATCAGTTCATGAACATTATAGCCACAATTTGCAAAGATTGCATTCCTTATTTTATAAATGTTTAAGTTCATGTACAACCGATTTTAGAAAGTAACCAACTCAAGTATGCAAACGTGTACGCATACTTAAGTAGCCAGACCGAGTTTGGTTACAACAGTACGCGTACGGGTGCTGTAGTTGCAGGATTTCCTACAATACACCCCCTATAATATTTCATAGATCTAAATCTTATTAATCACCTAAATTTCAAATATAAGTACTAGAAATATAAATTGACACAAGGATTTTTTACATGGTTCGATCAATGTGATCTACATCCATGGTTCTTCACTATGATTATTGAGATTACATTAGTATTTCATTTACAATCTCCATTAATGGATATTTGGTAGAGCTCTAGATCTAGTTTTTTGGGGAAGAAGATGATAAAGAAAATAAAGTCTCTCTCTAAAAATCTCTCTCCCTTACTAAATGTGTCCTCTCCAAAAAATGTATATCATCCCTTTTCTCTCTCCTGCTCTTCTCCTTATATAGGTGTTTACATAGTGGGTGACAGCTATGTTGTCCCCTATTTTCGAATCTAGATTGTGGCAATATCGCAATAGCTTTAATGTTAATCTTTGCAAACACTCTAAACTTCGCAGGATCGTCACGCTTTTCTCCTGTTTCTGCCATCGTCATCAATTACATCATTCTTCAAATCAACCTGCGACACTCGCAATGTGTTATAGATGAAAACTTCGCAAATATGTCCTACTAGCGATATTCTGATCCTACATCTTGCCTCTTTCTTCTCGAATATTGCTTGAAGAGCGATCTTTAATAAAAAAATCCGTTGTTGTAGTAGTCTTTGATCTTTATTGATGAAGGAACGAGCGAAAGAATACTGGACTTAAAAAGTACGTACTTGCCTCTATTCTTTTGCGAAGTTCCGAAGCTTTGCGAAATAAATAGGAAGTATCAACCCTTGAAGTATGCGAAGTATGAAGTATCCTTGAAGAAGAGAATATAACAACAACAAAAAATAGAAAAAATAAAATATATTAGATTTCAATATAAAAGAGAATATAACAACAACAAAAAATAGAAAAAGTTAATTGAAGACTTAAGTTTGTTCAATCTAAGCTTTATACATGACGTTTGTGATTAAAAATTAAAAGCACGTCCAGCTGCAGGGGGGGGGACATTGGTATCAGGTGATTTTGTTGTGGTGGAGTGTGACAACCCGAATTTTCGGACTTCTAGGGAACACAGGTTCGACCTTGTGGGTCGGGTCTGATCCAGCTAGCAAGTATAAAATTCCGGACCGCCACTCGTGTAGGACCAGATTTTTCGTTTTAAAAGATTTCAATAATTAAAATTAATAATTCAAGCCCAATTAAATTTATTAAATGAAATGTAATCTTAATTTTAAAATTACAAAACTTTCAAATAATAATTACAAAATCAAAAGTATTAAATTAAAATAAAATACCGTTATTCTAAAGGGGATCGGTGCCTAGCTTGTTGCTAGGTTACCGGTCAACTTTAAGGGCTCTTCTTTAGATGATATGATATGAATTTTTATGTAATACATTTATAATCTATAAAAAAAAAGTATCAAATTAAAACAAAATAACGCTTCGATTAAATTTAAAACGCGATACCCAAATCTCCGTGATATATAATAATTTTTTTGTCAGGTAGTCTTTCTTCGTTCTCTGTGGAAAGGGAGGAAAGGGTTGATCAACCACAGCCCAGTAGGAGGTTTCCAAAAAAATGCAACAAATATAATAATTAAAACCATGCACGAAAGTTCACAACACTACTTACGCCATTCTCAACCACAAATACTTAACATTTTCTTACTCAAAATCTTCGATCTTAAATTCTAGATCCTTAATCTAAAATTATTTATTAGTGGAGATACAAATTTATTAATTTAATTAAGGGAAAACTTATAATGAAAAAAATTAATTTTTCATTATAAATTATGTTTGTCCCAGCTCATATTAAAGTTTAGACTAGTTGGAGTGAGATGTTAAACTAGAAATAATTCATTAAATTATATCGTAACGGCACAATGCCGTAACAGCACGGGATATTTGTCACTAATACGATATTGTTCACATTCCTCTTGTTTCATTTTTTTCGTGGATAATTATTTTGATATCCAAATAGGTTTTGGGCAGAAAAATAATAGGTTACCTGATCTTTTTATTTTACTTAAGCATGTTATTTCAATTTATTATCTGGACGGAGTAATAATGTTGTGCCAACATGAAAAATAAATAAATAAAATAAATATTTTCCCCATTTATTGTTCAATCACACCATAATTTTAAATTTCATCTAACAGTACATATACCTAAACTGGCAATCCAACTCCATGATGTTTATGACTACATTGGTTCCGAAATTATTGATAACTAAGGCTGTGAGGAGTGAAGCGAAAACCCATAATATTTTTCCTACTATAGATATAAACTATTTTTTTTCTATTTTTTGTAAATGTGAGAGTTATAAAAATGAAGAACCCATGGCTATTGGAAGGCTGAGATATACACATGTGAGCAGAAAAATTAAACTTATAAAAGTAAATCAAAACATGTGTAAGATTCTTTCTCAATCATATTGATAACATCAAATTGAAGAAACTCGTGGATAAAAAGATTTCACACCAACTTTGCTAAGTAGTGCATGAATGGCGTTCTCACATCTAGTGTTACTCAAGTAATTTGGAGCAATAAAGAGCATAGTCATATTGATATTTGTATCTACATAAATTCAACTAACCTTCTGAAGAAAAATTATTAGTTTCAAGGTAGAGCCGACACAAACTTCTGTAGCCTTCAATGTGTAGAACACACACTGGGTTTAATCGTCCTTGAGATTAAAAAAATACCCCAACATTAGTCAAATAATGTCTAAAAATACGGAATCAAAACATAGTGGTAACGGGAAAAATGAGAGACTAACATCAGTGTTAACAAGAAAGTACCCTATATGTATCAAATTTTGTTAACCAAACATGTATTCAAATTAAAAAGTCATCAACTTAAAACAAAAATATAAAAGAACCCAAGTTAAATCAATACTTGCGTAAACAAAACTTATAAGAGAATTTCATAATTATTAAATACTTTTAAAATCACTATTAGGGATTAAATTGCATGCCTCGTTAAAAACTACGGTAGGACGAAATCACCAAATTAATCTGTAGAAATTTCCCTGGATATGTAGCAATTCAGAGAAGTTTACATTTGTGATGATGCGCTCCATCTAGGTGTTGTTTGATTGATTATTTTTTTTTAGAAGGTTTCGGTTTTCATTGGAGAAACCGAGAGGGAGCGTTTCATTATATTCATTATCATTCAGAAATCTAAGCCCAACTCGCGCTCTGCTTATGGGATCTCAATACAACCGTAGATTTATCTATTGGAGGGAGAAATCTTGATACTAAATATGTAATTTTTAGTATTTATTTTATAACGTGACATCCAAATGATTTTTCTTCTTCTTAATTTTCATGTATTCTTCTTAGTATTTCTACTTTATAGTGTTACCCTTTTGTAGCGGCACATAACTAATATAGTCAATTACTACTCATGAATACCAGCCAGCACCACAAAACCACCAGATATAACTTCTTTCTTCACCACCACCACTGCCCATCCCTTAAAGAATTTTGGGTACACTCATAACTTTTAATCCCAGACGTCATGCATAAAGTTTAGGTTGAACAAACTTAGGTCGTCAATTAATTTATTCAACTATACGTTTTTTGTTAATACTGAAAATCATGCATACAAACGGTTACCAAAGATAGCAGCGGTACCATAAACAACTATTTTGTCTTATATGATTTGGTATCATCCAAAAAAAAATAAAATTACCCGCCTTTATTGATCATGTCAAAAACAACCAACTATATTTTTCACAATACAATGTTACCCGTCATGTAATATTATATATATATGTACTCTAACCATCTCAATTTTGAATAGCACACTCCGAAAATAGTTAGCCAAAACATTTCCCGTTTTGCAATTGAATGGTTGCAAATTATAAACTAAAGCTAAAAATATTTTAAAAAGCGATCAAATTGTGTCTGGAAAAATATCATGTCCAGTTATAGTTAGTGAGAAAATTACAAAAACAGACATATCTCTGAAAATTGTTTATTCTATTTTATTGTGCATAAAATAAGTAAATTTTCTACTATTAGAGTACATATATGTAATATTAAATTTACTAATTGGTATTATTACTAAAAAAATATTACTTTTCTTAACTACTTTTTAAAAATCAATAATTTCTTAATATTTATTGCTGATAAGTAAAAGTATATTTCAGTGATACCGTATAACATAAAATGCAATTTAAGAAAGATAAATAATTATCTTTTAAAGAATAAAACAACTACTTTTAATGGATAACGATTATTACATTAACTAGTTGGAAGCCTAACAAGCTAAGCTCCAACGACATACTACTACATTAATTGAACAGGTTGCTGTGCTAGCCTACCAACGAGCCTCATGGGGAACCTTGCCAAGTGGAGCCGAAACGGCGGGCGGGGGGCGAGATTGTGTCACAAGGGGGGCAAACTAACACTACCTTCCATGTTAATTCCTGCAATATTACGCCATTGGGGACTCGAACCTGGGACCTCCTGGAGCGCATTAAACTTTGGGGAACGGGGATGACCAGCTGAGCTAGGGGCCCGTTCTTATATAGAATAAAATATAACAAATAAAAATTGGTAATCATATATAGATTCAAGGATGATTTGTGTTAGTTATAAAAAAATATGGAAAATAAAATATGACATTAGGGTGAACTATAGTATTTGGTTTTGAAGCTTTTAAAAGCTCCTTCTCCCCCATTTTTAAAATTAATTGATTTTGGAAGTGTTTTACATAAACACTTTATGAAATCTTTACCAAACACTAAGATGAAAAAATATTCCTATAAATATATTTTCAAAGTACTTTTTTTTTTGAGAGAAAAAAAAAGCAGTACCAAACTCAGTTAGATTGGCTACCAATTATATAAGTGGACCATAATAACGGTGGGGGAACTTATTTGTAGCCCTTTTTCTTAATTTTGTTTATCAATACCCCACCATTAAGATTCATAATATGTGAAACCCAAATCAATACTTGTTTACTAAATTAACCTTTTATATTAACTAATTTATTGTTTGGTATTTGTTTGTTTTTGTTTCTAACAACAAACAATCGTGAAGAAAAAAATAACAAAAAAAAAAAAATCAAAACGTAATCTTAAATGATTCCTAAAATTACTCCACATTTATCACGCCTTCTTATTTACCCATTTGACTTCTTCCTAAAACAACTCATTAATTAATTCCTTAAAATTAATTCCTAAAAATTACTCATTAATTAATTCCTAAAACAACCTAATATTGAAATTAAAAGCGTAATTAGAGTTCACATTAAATTTAATACTAATAATTAGGACTTAAATTAGCTCCTTGAAATTCTCCATAAAATTGTTCTTTTTACCTCTTTTGTTTACCACGTTAGTTTGAACTAGCTTGAAACCCGTGCTACGCACCGGGACTGATGCAATTTCTTACATCGTCAGTTCATGTTCACTGAGGCGGGGCTTCGCCCCGCACCCGTCCGAATAAGAGTTCTAATAGGCTTCTAGAATTACTATCCAATATATTGACAATTAACAGTTAAAACTTTATAATAATCAAATATATAATATTATTATGATTTGAGGATCTAACATGGTTTTGAAAACTAATTTCATGCAATATAATAAAATAATAATCAATTTTACAAATAAACTAAAATATTTTAAGTTATAAAAATAATTATGGGTTCATTAATAAAACGATTATATCAAAATTTTACACAAAGCTTTTGGTTGGTAACCTAGCAACAAGCTGGGCTCCAACACCTTTTTGAATAGCAATACCTAATCTATGAAAAATAAAGCTACCAAAACCACTACTAGCGTCATTACTAACTAAACAATTCTTCAAACGCTGAAAAACACAAAGTATCCTCCCCAACTCCCCTAAAGTAGAGAAAGCTAAAACACTCAATCCATGGCCAGTGAAACACACTTGTCCAAGTATTTAGAATGTTTACGTGAAACCGCATTAGATATAGCTTTCCACGGTACAAAAGAGCGAATTCCATCACCCGTGAAGGGCGAGACACCTGTGACATCCATACAAACATCCTTTCCGTTTTCCCAGTTGAGCACAAGGATATCAGCAGGTTTCAGTTCCTTGTCATCATTAATTATTTTTTTTAGTATTTAACCCGTGCTTCGAACCGGGTAAAACAGAATCGATCCTCAGTTGGGCGAAGCCCCGCACCTGTCCAAGAAAGGATCTCAATTAACAACTGCATTGTACCATGAAAACACCAATTATCATTTATTTATTTTTTGAAGCAATCATTTAGTAAACTAACAATCAGAACCAAATTATTCATCAATTACATATTGTTTAAAGGGTTGGAAATTAAGAAATCCTCTTAAATAAAATAATTTTGAAAAATTATACTGACCTTTGAAATCAATCAGTAGTTCATTACATTACATGTATCGGTACTATTGGTAGTTAACTGAAACATCATACTTTCTATACAGTTATATCAATATCTTATATTGGAGACACTAAAAAAAACACGATGTTAATATAAAATTGATTGAAAACTCTAAATGGTGCATAACATATGAATTGCTTCCGTCAAAGAAATTGTTATCAAGGAAATGCATTGATATATGTTTCTTCGAAAATCATATATTTGTGTTAAGAATTAAGGGACCAACTTAACTTCTCTTCCAGGCTCAAACTTGTTATAGTTAAATGAAAAACCACACTCATTAGTCATTATATAGGCATCGATATCTGAAGTTAGAGACACTAAAAAATAGATTGTCAACTCTAAATAGGGAAAATCATATGAAATGTTTCTCTTCAAAGAAAATATAATTAAGGAAACGTACATATATATTATTCTTCAGAAATCATATACTTGCGTTAAAAATAAAGCGGCTAACTCAAATTGCTTTTTCTTGGCTCCAACTTCTTGTAGTTGAATGAAAAATTACACATATTATGTAGTTGTGTTGATATCTTACATTAAAGACACTAAAAATAACACGATATTAATATACAACATATTGCCAACCCTAAATAGTCCAAAGCATACAAAGTGCTTCCGTTAAAGAAGCAATCAAGGAAATGTCATTAGTCATTATATAGGCATCGGTATGTGATATTAGAGACATTAAAAAATCAGATATTAATATAAAATAGATTGCCAGCTTCTAAATAATGCAAAGCATATGAAGTGCTTCCCGTCAAAGAAGTAATCAAGGAAATGTCATTAGTCATTATATAGGCATCGATATGTGATATTAGTGACATTAAAAAAATCATGATATTAATATAAAATAGATTGTCAGCTCTAAATAATGCAACACATATGAAGTGCTTCCCGTCAAAGAAAATGTAATTAAGGAAACACACATATATATTTTTTCTTCAGAAAATGTATGCTTGCCTAAAAAATCAAGCGGGTAATTTTCCTGGCTCCAACTTCTTGTAGTTGAATGAAAAATCACACATATTATATGGTTGTGCTGATATCTGACATTAGAGACACTGAAAATAACACGATCTTAATATAAAATAAATTGCTAACCCTAAATATCGCAAAGCATGTAGAGTGCTTCCCGTCAAAGAAGCAATCAAGAAAATGCACTAATATATCTTTCTTAAGAATCATAAGCTTGCGTTAGGAATCAGGAAGCCAACTCAAGTTCTCTTCCAGGCTCCAAGTTTGTATAGTTAAATGAAAAATCACACTCATTATATGGTTGTATCAATACCTCATATTAGAGACATTAAAAGAACACACGATATATAACATAAAAATAGCTTGTAAATTCTAAATAGTGCAAAACAGATGAAGTGCTTCCTCTCAAAGAAGTTGTAATCAAGGAAATGCACTAATATCCCACTATGACCCCTTTTGAATATCCGTGATTGTTGCTTTAACCGTAAGGATCGCCTATTGATAATTGGAGTTTTTTAATTGGCAAACAGAATCTGAATTATATTGTCTATGAATTCTTATCATTTTTTTCTTTTCCTATTTATGACTCTTACTGGTATGAATTGTATTTATTGTTAATATAAAATAGATTTTCAACTCTAAATATTGCAAAGCATATATATGAATTACTTCCCGTCGAAGATGATGTAATCAAGGAAATTCACTGATATATATTTTTGAGAATCATATACTTGCGTTAGGAATCAAGCGGCCGACCAACTCAAGTTCTCTTCCCGGATCCAAGTCCCTGTAGTTAAATGAAAAATCACACTCATTGTATAATTGTTTGGATATCTGATATTAGTGATACTAAAAATCGATATTAATATAAAATAGATTTTCAACCATAGAATATAAAATGTTTCCCGTCGAAGATGATGTAATCAAGAAAATGCATTGATATATCTTTCTTCGAAACTTTTGCTAAGAATCAAGCGGTCAACCCAACCCATGAACCAACTTCTTATAGTTAAATGAAAAATCAAACTCAAATATTAATATATGATATTAGAGACATTAAAAGAACACACGATATAACATAAAATAATTTTCCAATTCTAGATAGTACAAAAATGTATGAAATGCTTCCCGTCAAAGAAGTTGTAATCAAGCAATGAACTAACATCCCACTAAGACTCTGTTTGAATACTCATGATTGTTACTTTAACCGTAAGGATTGTCCACTAATTAATGATTGTCCCACAAAGAGAATCTAAATTGTATTGGTTAATTAAATAATTTAGTTGTTGGATTTTTAGTGATGCATATAGCTAATTTTACTATGTATGTGGCTTGATACAAAACATAAAACTCACATCAACCGTAGGTCAAGATAACGAAGTGTCGTTACAAACATGGTCTATTAAACAAAAAAATTCATGCGTATATCATGTACGAGAAAGAAAAAGAATAATAAGAATAGGTTTCACAAAAAACTATAATTCAATAATTTGGCATAACCCCATCAAAAATATCAGAAAAATTTATAAAGGAAGGCCAAGAGAGAGTAGAATGCTCTTAGGACAATGACTTAACAATTTTGTTTGGGATTTACATCCATCCTTATTCCTATTTCCATATTTCATATTAACATTTATCCTTTTTTCCCCACATAGAATTGAAAATGATGGACCGGGCCAATATCATCCTGGTTTATAATTATATATTACTACATCATCGAAAAGACTTGTACATGTTTAGAGAATATCTAAGATGACAAAGAGAATTATTCATTTTACAAATATCCATGTCAATGTGCTTAATATAGGCCTTTAAGACTCGTCTGCAAAGAAAACAATGAGAAATGAGAAATGAAATGGAATTAAAATGCTTTATGTGGCAACAAAATATAACAAAGTAATGGAAAGATTTTTCTTCCCTAAATTAATTCGAAAATACGGGGTAGGAAAAAGATTTTTTTTAACATACTAAATATTTAAGCTAGCCGTTTGGGATTCTTTTACCATAAGTAGACCTCTAAAGATTTTTTTGCCCTAAGGTTTTTAGATATTTTGAGTTTTATAAACACTTATTTAAAATTTTATTTCCATATATGATTACAACTGTTGAAAAATATTACGTCATAAATATGTATGAACAATTGCATACTTCATGGTAGCAGCTTCCATAAATAACTTAAAAGTATTAGTCTACAAATGGTTTCTTCAAAATTGCTCACCCAAATGATCCTTCACATATGTACCAGTGACAATCATCACCATAGGTACATTTGGACGACCATCCAATATCCCATCCTTGATAGCATGAACCAAATCACCCCATAAGGTTACTTTCATTGTAGTTCCCCTAAAGACGAACAAAAATCCATTAGGCTAATCCACTCAACAAAAATTATTGAATCAAAAACCCATAAGATACCGTGTAGTTTACCTCTCATTCTCAAGCATAATCTCCCTCATAAACACATCACTTACTTTCTCAAATTCTTCAACTGATTTCGTCACAACGTTCGACACGGAATTTATCCTTCCAATCACAACTGCAGGAATTATATAAGAAGAGGTTAATGTTTGTTGTTTTTACCAAACAAAAGAAATAATTTTTTTCTTATTTCCGATTGTTCACATGTATAATACGTAGTATCATTTTTTCTGGTCCCAATATTCTCCAAAGCAAGGAAACTAAATATCTCTTGGGGGAAAAGTCGAGATGTCAACTTTCAGATGTTCCACCTTGCTAAACCTGTTCAACCACATTACATTTTCAAAGGACACAATTCTATAACCTAACATGGCTTGGCAATGCTAAACCTCTCGAATGGAATACACATTTCCTCCTCGAATTTCTCTTCAAACAATCGTATATAATCTTTGCCTACCCTAGCATGCATTTGAGTACCCCGTATTATATCCAATCAACAATTAATTTCTAATCGGCTAAAAAAAAAAATTAACTTTTACCGTAAATATGCAATGAGGTCGACTAACTTACCTCTTGGTCAATGAGATGTAGGTCCAAACTCCATAATTGACCCGTTTTTCCTGCTTTCAAACCTCCATTTTTTTCGTAACCAAAGCCCTCACGGCTTTTTTGTTGTGTCCGATTCCTAACCGTGACGCTTGAAGGGGGTATAAACTGTTCCCAAATGATTCTTACCTACATATAAACATCATATATTTTAAAATTGATTAGAGAAAAAAAAAACATCAACCTATTAATATAAAGAAAAAACTGATAAGAGAAAAAAAAAAACAGCGGCCTATGAATCCAAATTGCGACATTTGAATAAGTTTACATACCACCGGAATCAACTACCATTGCTTCCCTTTGTTGTGATTTTCTTCAAAAGTCATAGTTGATATCTTTGTTCGCTACCTCCTTTTCACACAAAGTACGTGGTTTATGTAGGAATAAAGAGTGATTTGCATTCTTTATATAGATGTTAGAAACTTAGTTCCAAATATAATCTTTAAAATCGTTATGGAATTAAATCCAATTATATGGTTTTTTATAAAGAAAATAGGGATGAAGAATGATTTCCATACTTTATTAACTATTGGCTTTGTTTTTATTAGTAAATTAACCGTATTAATGGAACTTGTTAGATTGTGTTCAGGTAAATGATTAGATTTTTTTTTTATATTAATGGATATCGTTAACATAAATATAAATAGTAATTTCAATATCAATTAATGTAGTATTTTTTATATATTGTTGGTTTTCCTTTGTTAGATATTTATCATAAATACTAAAAATTAATATAGCTATTTCTATATTTTTTTTCCTTTTAAAAGATTAAAAAAATATAAAAAAAATTTTATTCCGTAAATACGTCGATTTTATTTTTTATTCTAATCATAAATGTCCAAAATTATAATGTAGTATTTTGTTAATTCTCTGAATCTTTTACAATAATTACATGAAGCTATAAATGTAATTATTTTATTTCATAAATATGTTAATTTGATTTTTTTTTATTTTAATCATAAATGTCCAAAATTAATATAGTAATTTTTTTATTTTTTGGATTTTCATAAAATTATAAAATATTATTTTATTCCATAAATATGTTGAATTGATTTTATTTTTATTTTAATCATAAATGTCCAGAATTAATATAGTAGTTATTTTTATTTTTTGAATTTTTAAAATAAATGCACGAAATTAATATAGCAATTTTTCTAAACAATGGGGGTCGTCCGTCGCGTGTGTCCCCCTAATCCAGCCAATCTACACCGCACATTGTCAGATCAACGCACCATATATAACGAAATTTCATCCAACGAATATGAATGGTTTCTCAATTAGCCAATGAGAACGCGAGGTTTCGCTCACCAGCCAATAGGAGGGAGGGTAAGCAGCACCAGTGCTACTTTTATTCTGGAGTGAGGGATGGTATTGAGTTTTTAGGTTGTTGATGTGAAAATTCTCTTTTTCACATTTTAATGATAACTGCAGTATAATTTTAACTTGTTGGAACCATTGTTACGTGAAAACAAATTATCAAAAATTTCGGCTGTCAAATTTTGGTGATAATTAAAAATTTTCACCTGTTATAATTGGTTAAGTTTTGTGAAAATCACAATTATCAACGAGTCCTGAAAATTCAATTTTTCATAAATAGTGATAATCTGAATTTTCAATTGAAACACCAGTGATTAAAAAATCGTCTAAGGTGAAAATATAATTTTTTTCATAGAAATTATGGTATGAATTATTTTACATGCCATTTGACCGTGAGAATTCTAGTTTTCACAGTTTAGTGATAATCGGAATCTTCCGATGTTGCATTTTGTGAAAATGACAATTATCATCGGCTTCTGAAAATTGATAATCGGAATTATCACCTATTGAAAATTCTAATTTTCATAATATAAGGATAATCAGTGATAATCCAGAAAACAACGAAAAAAAATCCACAAAAAAAAAGAAAAAAAAAAGAGAGAGACAGAGAGAAGAAGAAAGAATCAGTATTAGGATCCAAAAATAAATCACAGTTCATGTGAAGCAAAACACGTAGCATATTGCATATATATGTACAGAAATTTCATCCACAATAGAAAAACAAAAAACCAAAACCCACACATTCGTATTTAAATTAAACTATACGCAAGAATACAAATATATTCAGCATCTCTCCCAACCCAATAGCGTTCACACTGTAGCGCTTATACTGGTACCAAATTCAAACCAAGTACGTGAAGAGTGAACATTTGAGAAGAAAAAAAAATTGTAACAAGAGTGAAACAGTTGAAAAACAAAGAGGCTAACAATGGAGTCGTGCAGCTAAAGAAGAGACGGAAAAAATGTAACAGAATTTTAGATCTAACAAAGTTTGAACCGGCCCATAATGGTAACACACTTAATTTCCCCCATTATTTTTGGATTTTTTTCTCTTTATTTTTGTTAAATCCAATAAGATTTAGATAAAGGTTAATTTAGTCCTCCTAAAAAAAGTGAAAATACAAATTCAATTTTAATCTACTAATCTTAACCGTACATCTTATCTTTTGGGTTACAAATATATACCATTTTAATGATGGATATTTGGAAGAGAGAGGAATCAAACTTGGGTTCCTCAGAAATTTCCACGTAACGGTGGCAAGTATTGGTGCCAGTGAGTAATTTCGCATTTTCTCATGTATTTCTTGATAAATGGTTTAACCTTATTTTTATTCAATGATGATGAATAACATAGTTTATTGTCATTAGGTTAAGTACTTAACGATTTGACTTCCTAACTAATCATGGTTTTATTATTTTAATGCAACGAATAACCTCACATTTGGAAGTGTAATGTCGTAGAATGTAATGGGCTGACCCTCTACAAATAATGTCCTCACTTAGCCACTGCGGTCATCTGACATTATTGGGTTTTCAATGGTCATCGCTGCGGTCATCCAATATGTTCAATCCTAGACTCTGGCATTTTATCTCACTCATGAGACCATTTCCCGACACAATCCATCAAGCATACTCTTTCATCCTCCAAAGGTAACCCGTGGTCGACTCTAATACCATTTGTAGGAACTTGATCCTCCGCCAATACTGTCCCCACTTAGTCACTGCGGTTATCCGAAAGTGTGGGATTTTCAACTAACAGCAATGCGGTGATCCATCAGTAGTTTTCTGGGAGGTTGACCATCCCTAGATTACTCTCTTCCGAAAACGCATAAATTCAGTGATTTTTACCAACTCTGGATACAATTATGTTGAAAAATGCCACAATGTTACGAAAGGAAAAACCATTACCTAAATTCCATTCGGTGAACTCTTTCTGCCGAATTGAATTACGTACATAAGATATATGGGAAATTTGAAAAACTAGAACTACATCGTATGTAAGTAAAATTGTTGCCTCGGAATGACTTAACATTTTAAAATATAATAGCTTAAGTGAATGAACTAGCTTTTCATTATGTCATTGAAATAGTAAGAACATACAATACGATATGTACTGTTAAGTCAATTATGAGTTTTACTCTTTTCATACTATTCTTAAAGGGGAAAAAAGCAACAAGGATCCGAACACTGTTAATATCTACACAATTATTCTTGAGAAAAATGTGTTCAGGTGATGTAATTTTTTTACAACTTACATAGTTTAATGTTTTGGTTCTGTTTGGTTGTTGGAGTATGTGGAGCGATAAACCACATATATATAGCTAGGGATAATCCCTCATGGAATAAAAAGGAATACATGGCTACTGTCCGAACGTAAAAGTGGTTGTGGATGTCACACGTTTAGGTCGGAAGTGAAATCAGACTCAAGGTGGAGCAGGCAAGGCCCAAAGTTGAACGGGCGCGCAAGGTGGAGTTAGTGTCTTACTCATTAACTCATGTGGATCAGGGTTCTAGATCGACAAGGAAATGCTCAAGGTTGAACCGACGCTCAAGGTGGAGTTAGTGTCTCGCACATTAACTCTGAGCAGGGTTCTAGGTGGTCAAGGAAATTCCTAAGGTGAAGTTAGTGCTTTCCTTCTCATTAACTCAAGGTGGCGTAGGATTCTATGGCGCATAGTGACAATAATCATGATCGATGAGTAGCATATATAGATGGTAATCATATGGTGGAGTACGATTGGATTGGTGAAGTGGTTTAATCTCGCCAAGGTGGAGATTGTTGGAGTATGTGGCACGATAAACCACATAATTATAGCTAGGGATATTCCCACCTGGAAGAAAGAGAAGTACATGTAGAACTTGATAAGCTTGGGATCTTAGTACGTAGCACCGATGCTTTTAGATTAAAACCACACACCTGTTATCCCAAGGTGGTCAAGTAGGGACATTATCAGTGATATATGGTCGGGCCCATAATAGGTTCCTATGGGCCACGAAGATCCTAACATCGTTCGCTAAAATAAAGAAGATACAGAAAGGTAATACCATTTCAAAGGATCGTTCTAAACTAAAAAACATATCAAGTAATGTTTTTTTTTTTGGGGGACAAAATATGTAGAAATAAATTTCGATATAATACAATTGCTAGCTTGAAGATACAACTCGAGAAAGGAGAGGCATAATATGGAGGATGTCAAGGAGGAAAATGCTAGAAGGATTTGCGAAGTAAAGAATAAAAATATCTATCGGGTTTTCCTTTACTTTTGCAATGATAAGATAAACTTGATATTATACATATTATATTTATATTCATATGTCGAAAAATGCATAACTAAATAAGAATTATGCCCGTGCCGTTACGGCACGGGTTAAGCCCTAGTTATTGTATATACGGTAGTTAGAACATATCTTGTAAGTTAGGAAAGATATTATTTTCTCACCATATTTGTAAAGGCGTATCAGTCCTATTTAGACACAGGGATAATCTGCTTGAACGAAGTATATTATGGATCGTAACTCATTTCTTGAATTTCAGAAGCTAGGGTTTGTGAAGAAAATTGGGGATATTCCTCGATTTGAAGTATGTATTGAAGATAGAATTTCGATGTTTGATATGGTGGTTTTTACTGTTGTACGGTGAATGGAGGATTTGGACAAGGTGTTGAAGCTGAGAAGCTCTGTTGCTGTGAAGAAATGGAATTTGATGATATAAAATCGATTGTAAATAGGTGGAGTTGTTCACTTGGTGATGATTTTAGGTGGGTTCCTGTTGGATTTGTTTTCAATTATCTTCATTCTTCAATAATTATTCAATTTGTAACTCTGGTTTCATCCTTTTTATCTATGGCATTGAAGATGAAGATCTGTTTGGTCTAGTTAGTATAAGTAGGAAACTGTTAAGGTTATTTTAGTCATTTTAGGATATAGCTGAATTCCCAACGGTCAAGACGGTCAACGATGGTCTTGTGACCCAAACTCTAATTAAAATTTTGTGGTGACCTAAACGCAACTCTGGTCACTTTTATGTGACCCAAAGTCAAAATATCCATTTAAGTAATAGTATGTACGTATACTTATAAATATATATCTCACTTATGTTTTAGAAAAAGAAAAAAAAAGTCTCATTTCCCATCAGATTCACATTGCCACCACCAAATACAATCAATGCATAAATGATATTATGGTTTCATTTAATGTTTCTTTGAATATCTTGAGTTAAGAGGTTATATACTAATTAAAGGTTAATAAATTTGAATTCATAATGAAATGGGTTACAAAAAGGGCAACCATAGGATGTCTTTGGCTGGGATGAGATTGGGATGGTCGGATGCAAAGTTTGTCTCTCAAAATCTTTCATGTACTTTAACCGAGACTATTTTATCATTAAGGACGATCAACCACATCTTTTAGTTTATAATGTTACCCTTTTTGTAGCGAAATTAAAAATAGTCTATTACTACTCACTAACCGCCGCCACCACCACCACAAAACCATATGATACTATTTCTTTCTCCACCATAACCGCCGCCCACCTCCCATTAGCCGTTGTTCGTACTTTTAATTTTGAATTACAAACACCATGTACAAAGTTTTAATTGAACAAGCCTAGGTCGTGAATTAATTTATTTCATTAATTTTTTTTTTTGTTATATTCTCTTTTGTATTGCGACCAATTTTGTTTTAATATTTAGAACCATGATTTATACAATTGGGTACTAAAGGTTGCAGGGGTATCGTTTAGGTGATCTGGCAGATTCAATATGTTGGATTTGATATTAGTACTACCACACAAACGCAAACCCTTTATTTTCTGATTTAATTGAGCTTGAATTATTGAAATCTTTTAAAACAAAAAAATCTGGTCTTACACGAGTGGCGGTCCGGATATTTGGATTTGCTAGCTGGATGGGACCCGACCCACAAGGTTGAATATGTGTCCGCTAGAAGTATGAAAATTCGGGCCGTCACACGCCACCACAACAAAATCACCTGATACCACTGTTGTCACCGCAGCTAGGCGTGATTTTAATTGGTAATCACAAACGTCATGAAAATTCAAACAATGTCATTACAATAACCATCACGAACGCTGGCAGATCAGGTTATTTTTAATTTGTGTTTTCCGAGTGTACAGAAATACCGGAGGTAGTATAAATTAAAGAAGCGAGACCGCACCAATTGGTCACCAAACTTCTCCACATTGAAAAGACAGTACGCCTACCAAAGAGGTTGACGATTCTAGAGGCGACAATGGGCACCTATCGTCAGGTGTAAGAGATAACCGGATTGTATGAGCGACTTTGCAAGGTAGTATATGTTCTTACAAATCAGCTCGGTAACAAAAAAGATGTACTCGATCATTGGAAGATGCATGACAATAAGGGAACTTTTATCTTTCCTCTCCAATTACATATTAGTCGGTTTTGAAATTTCTTTCTCTCCAAAAAAAAATAATAAAATACATATTGCGATTAAGCCGCATACTCCTCGACCATGAAAAGCCATGCAATAGTTAAGGAAAACGGCTGCCAAAGAGGCTAACAATTCTAGGTGACTTATCTTCCAAAGAGACTTCACAACATAAGAGTATATATATATGGTCCAACAAATCAAGAGATATATTTCCAGAAGTAAAATTTCAATAGCATATATCCCAATAAGTAAAAAAAAGGTCTGAGAAAGACAGATTACATATATAATTTTTAAACCGGAAATGGGGGGAGGAAATAAAATATCATGGAGGTGGATTCATTTTCTCAATTTAAGATATTAAACGCGTACAAGCTCCTATTAAAATTATTTGTAGTTTATACTTTTCTGAATTTTATATGGCGGCAACGCATATAATTTTGGAAAATATTTCTGATTTAATGGAGTGTGTTAACAACATTCGTTGTTTACCCGATAAAATAGAGAAAACAAAACATGGGATATCCCTACGATATCTATGACCAAGCCAGATTTAACATGTATTCGGGACACATTTTATCCGATATTAAAAATGAACCAACATCAAGGCCCGTGCCGTTGGACAAAGTAAAGGAAAGCCTGATAGATATTTTTAACCTTCGCTTCACAAATCCTTTATAGCATTTTCCGCCTTGACATCCTCCCATACTATGCCTCTCCATTCTCTAGTTGTATCCTCAAGCCAGCAATGGAATTATATCGAAATTAATTTTTACATATTTTGTCCCCCAAAAAAACATTATTTGATATGTTTTTTAGTTTACAAAGATATCTTATCGATCCTTTGAAATGGTATTACATTTTTGCATCTTCCTTATTTTAGTGAACGATGTTAGAATCTTCATGGACCATAGGAACCTACTATGGGCCTGACCACATAGCACCGATGATGTCCCTACTGGACCAACTTCAGATAAGAGGTGTGCGGTTTTAATCTAAAAGGCCTAGGTGCTATGTAAGGAGATGCCCAAGCTTATTAAGGTCCACATGTACTCCTCTTTCTTCCATGTGGGACTATCCCTAGCTATACTTATGTGGTTGATCGTGCCACATACTCCAAAGATCTTCACCTTGGAGAGATTAAACCACTTCACCAGTCCAATCAGACTCTACCATATGATTACCATCTGTATATGCTACCCATCGATCATGATTATTGTCACTACGCCCCCTAGAATCCTACTCCACCTTGAGTTAATGAGAAGGCAAGCACTAACTCCACCTTGAGCATTTCCTTGCCCACCTAGAACCCTGCTCCACTTGAGATGTAATGTGTGAGACACTAACTCCACCTCGAGCGCCAGCTCAACCTTGAGCATTGCCTTACCGATCTATAACCCTGCTCTATCTGAGTTAATGGGTAAGACACTAACTTCACCTTGAGCGCCAGTTCAACTTTGGGCCTTGCCTGCTCCACCTTGAGTCTGATTCCACTTGCGCCCTAAACTCGGTGACATCCACAACCACTTCTACGTTCGGACAGTAGCCCCAACCATGGGCTCTGATACCAATTGTTAGGATCTTCAAGGACCATCGGACACTACTCACCCGACCACATGAACCCGAACCCCACTTGACGCACCTGTGGATAGGAGGTGTGGGGTTTTTAACTAAAAGGCCTCGGTGTTATGTATGGAGATGCCCAAGATTATTAAGCTCCACATGTATTCCTCTTTATTCCATGAGGGACTATCCCTAGCTATACATATGTGGTTTATCGCGCCACATACTCCAACAATCAAGCGGAACCAAAACATTAAACTATGTAAGCTATAACAGAATTACAGCACATGATCTCATTTGTCTCAAGAATAATTGTGTAGATATTAATAGTGTTCGGATCCTTGTTGTTTTTTTTCCACTTTAAGAATAGTTTGAAAAGAGTAAAACTCATAATTGACTCAACAATACATATCGTATTTTATGTTCTTACTATTTCAATGACATAATGAAAAGATAACTCATTCACTTAAGCTATTATACTTTAAAATGTTAAGTCATTCCCGATGGAAACCATTGTACTCACATACGATGTAGTTTTATTTTTTCAAAATTCCCATATATATTATGTACTTTATTCAATTCGGAAGGAAGAGTTCATAGAATAGAATATAGGTAATAGCTTGTCCTTTCATAACATTGTGGCCTTTTCAACATAGTTGGATCCAGAGTTAGTAAAAATCACTGAATTTACGCATTCTCGGGCGAGAGTAATCTAGGGATGAGCTACCTCCCCCAAAATCTGTTGATGGATGACCACATCGTTGTCGGTTGAATATCCCACATTGTCGGATAACCGCAGTGACTAAATGGGGACAATATTTGCGGAGGATCAGGTCCTTACAAATGGTATTAGAGTTGACCAAGAGTTACCTGTCGAGGGTGAAAGAGTATGCTTGACGGATTGTGTCGGGAAAGGGTCCCATGAGTGAGAAAAATACTAGAGTCTAGGATTGCACATATTCCGGAGCCGATAAATGCTTCAAATTAAGTTGGCGTAATTATAGTACTCCGATCCGGCATGTAGGATTCGCCAAATAGAATATAGGTAATAGTTTGTCCTTTCCTAACCCGAGATATTTTCAGCATAATTGGCTTCATAGTTGGCGAAAAATCTCTATACTTAAGCATGCTATGTATTGAGTAATCCTGAGATGGGTGACCTCCGAGAAGTCATTGTTGGATGACCACAAATGTGACCATTGAAAACCCAATACCGCCGACGACCGTGGTGGCTAAGTGAGGACATTATCGGTAGATGGTCAGACCACTACATTCTACGACATTACGCTTCCAAATAAGAGGTTATTCTTTGCATAAAAATAATACAACCATGATTAGTTAGTAAGTCAAATCGTTAAGTACTTAACCTAATAACAATAATCTCTACTAAAAATTAATTATGTTATCCATCATCATTTATTAAAAATAACGTTAAACCATTTATCAAGAAATATGTGAGACGATGCGAAATTACTCACTGGGCACCAATACTTGCCATTGTCACTATGGTTCACTTATATAATTGTTAGCCAATCTAACTAAGTTTGGTACTGCTGTTTTTCTTTAAAAAAAAAAAGTACTTTGAAAACATGTTTATAGCAATATTTTTTTTCATCGTAGTGTTTGGTAAAGATTTCATAAAGTGCTTTTTATGCAAAACACTTCCAAAATCTATCAATTTTAAAAGTGGGGAAGAAGGAGCTTTTAAAAGCTTCAAAGGCAAATATTGTAGTTCACCCTAATTTCATATTTTATTTTCCAATTTTATCCCATCTTGTTTTATAACTGACAAAAATTATCCTTGAATCTATATATGATCACCAACTTTTATTCGTTGTATTTTATTCATTAAAAGATACCAAACTAATCCTAAGTATTATCTAATAAAAATATATTAATTATCATCAATAGTATGATAATTTATATATTATCATTTTTAATTTGACATTTAATAAAATATTATCATGGCAAATTAATAGGATATTTATTATGAAGAATTATGGAACCTTAATGACATGATACATTTTGTCCGTTAGATACATTTCTAATCCCAATCACAACCATCACTTATGACAAACAATTACATCCCTAGATTTATCTTTTGTGAGGACAAATCTGAACCACCACTTACACAGGCTTACTTAGCCAAACTGTGCTTTATACTCTTGATTAGACTTCCGATTATGGCTACAACCACGGCTCAAGTCAAGTGGTTATGGTTGGCTCTGCACCCCTCAAAACCTATGGAATTAGGCCAAGGTTGAATACGGGGCTCCTTATAATCGGTAGTCTTACAAGTTGGATAATCTACCGATTATAAAAGGGATTATTAGTCGAAGTATCTACACAATAATCGGTAGGTATAGTTTCAATTTAACCTACCGATTCACCTTTAACCTACCGATTATGGTGTTGGCTCCCGATTATATAAGGGCATATTGGCCATTTCGAAAAATCGAAGATAAGGGGTAGCTTAAATTTATTTTTGGGTGACCTTTTTTGTCTTTTAGTGTCGCCCCTAATTTTTTTTGGGTCGCCCCTAAAAATGCCAGGTTATTTTATCATATCTTGGTGAGTGATGGCCTTTTATATATATTCATCAGTCAAGCTAGTATCTCTGAATATTTCCACGAAAATAGTTAACACAAATATCAAAGAATGATATAATCCCCATACAAATGTTAATGGAGATTATAACTAGCCGCGCACAGGATAAGTCAAGCTAGTATCTCTGTGATCACTGTCACAAAATATGAGTTCAGAAAAGATAGTGACTTTGTGGACGTATAACTAGCCGCGCACAGGACAATGGAGATTATTAAAACTTCTGATAATACCAAATAAAATCTTAAACCAGAAGACAGGTAGCTAGGGAAAGAGGTTAATAGATAGATGGGTTGGATAAAGGATTTTTATTTCCCTTGTATTTGGGAAAATTAATTGCCATATAAGATAAAGGATGTCTTCCCATAATGCCACCTAGGAAACTGACCACATTATCATTGGAGAAGCTCTTAGACTATCGATGACCGCATATTTAGAACGATTTTTTAGGCACTACTCAAAAATGGAGGGGGATTACTCTTCAATTTTTTGGGTGGATATTAGAAGTAATAATGAGTCACCCCTTATCTAAGCTTTATTTTAATACCACACTCGCCCTTGGTAATTAAATTAGTTAGTGTAATGATTAATTAGTGAGGTTAGATTAATTAGTTGAGCGTTTTTAAAAGAATAATTTTTGAGATGAAGTTTTTTTTTTTTTTTTTTTTTTTTAAAGATGGTTGATTTCGAAACGAGGGTTTTGGGTACTTAGGTATACTTCAAATTTAGTTAATGTTGCTTGAATTGGCAAAAACTTTTGAAAAATGAAAAATTTATAAATTGATTTCGACCATGGAAATAAAGTTCGGCTACGACATCTGAAGAACAGGTAACCGAACTCATCTGCAAGTGTAGTTCGGCTAATGGTTATGAAGACACAGGTACCCGAACTCATCTTTGATGGAGTTTTTGCTTTCAGAGAAAAGTTCGGCTAGGAAAAAAAAAGTTGCGACGTAACCGAACTAAAAGTTCGGCTGAGAAAAAAAAAATTGACGTAACCGAACTCAATATATAGGTTTTCAGAGAAAAGTTCGTTTATGAGGAAAAAAATGCGACCTAACCGAACTAAAAGTTCGGCTAGGAAAAAAAGTTTCGACGTAACCGAAATAAAAGTTCGGCTGGGAAAAAAATTTGCGAGGTAACCGAACTTTTCTCTGAAAGAAAAAACTCCATTAAAGCTGAGTTCGGCTAGTTCGACAAACTGTTTCACATAATTCCTAGTCGAACTTCTCTCTGCAACTTCCATTTTCAACTCATTTTGATGATTACTACTTATTTTTTCAACCAAGTAATGGGATTGTGGAATTTTTGTTTAATTGAGACAATGGAGCGGAAAGAAGAGAAGAAAATGAACCCTCTAATAGTAACGGATTTGTGAAAAATTAAAAGTAATGGATTTGTTATAATTTTGTTTTTGATTTTGTTAATGATTTAGATTAGGTTATATATATATATATATATATATTTATTAGGTTAGTTTTAATTTTAATTAGGTTAATGGTAGGTTAGTCATTTCCACACTTTAGGACCCTTAGAGCAACTGCAGTGGGGAGACTATAACCAAAGACTAAAAAACAAAAAAAATTGAAAAAAATGGGTTTACTCCGTGGTACGACGCTAAAGTGGGAAAACCAAATTTGGTGGGCGCAACTTTAAAGTTGCGCCTGAATCTGACGCAACTTTAAAGTTGCGCCCCACTTTTTTTTTTTCCAGGCGTAACTTTAAAGTTGCGCCCCATTTTTTTTTTTTTTTAATTCGGGCGTAACTCAAGTTGCGCCCCAATCAGGCGAACTTTAAAGTTGCGCCCCAATTTGTTTTTTTTTTTGAAATTCGGGCGTAACCTTTAATCTTCGCCCCACCAGGCGCAACCTTTAAACTTCGCCCGACCAGAGACCAACCAATACTTCGCCCCAATATAGTTTGGTTTTTAGTTTTAGTCTGGTATTTGCTCTTTACTCCTCTCCGTAGTGTCTGAGATTTCGACCAAATTTTTGGATTTAGTCGACCACTGTGGTTGCTCTTAAAGCATCCACAGCGGGAGACTAAAACTAAAATTTTGGTCCAGAAACCAGATGCAGTCGAGCGGAGTAAAGATAAAAAACCAGAGTAAAACCAAAAACCAAACCAAATATGGTCTTTAGTTTGGTTTTAGTCATGTAATTTAAAAGTACGCGACACCGGCGTAGGTATTATTTACGTTAGAGGTGGGGCGTAAGTATAAAGTGCGCCTGATGGTGGGGCGTACTTTTAAGTTACGCCTGATGATGGGGCGTAATTCAAAGTTACGTTTGAATTAAAAAAAATAAAAAAAAAATGAAATGGGGCGTAGTTTTAAAGTGAGCCTGATGGGGCGAACTTTAAAGTTGCGCCTGACCAAATTTTGCTCGTGCACCATATCGTCGCGGCACGGAGTAAACCAATTTTTTTTATTTTTTTTTGGTTTTTGCTCTTTGGTTTTACTCGCCCCACTACAGTTGCTCTTATAAGTATAGGGTAGACATTCCTATCACAAAGTAGTCCCTCCATTTTTGGGTAGTCCCCTAAAAATGATTCCATATTTATCCTTTCCCTCGTGAGTCTGTTGGGTAAATGAACTTTTGGGCCCCTTTACATATGCGTTTTGTTATGAAGTATGATGACGAGAAGGCGGATTGCTGCACTTTAGAAGCTCTTAATAAAGGTAAACGCGAGTCTAATGAACATGGGTGTCAGAGTTTATCGAGATAATGATGAGTGATGGTTCTGAGTTGGATAATGTCTTCCGTGTCTTGTTGCCTAGATTTGGCTTTAGTTCCTTTTTAAGCAGGTAAGAACATTATGGCTGAAAAGCTCATGAAAGTTATCTAATCAAGTAGTGGTATTAATTGCTGCCAGAGAGCAGAGGCCATCAGTACTCTGGGAGAAATCTGAAGAGTAAAGGCAGAAGACATTTGAGTTGATTATCAAGTCAGGAGAGTAACTGTCATGAAACTGCTGCCATTCTCAATATACAATTTCTCACAATTCAAGGATATGGCATAGCAATGAGTTTGAGAATCTCAGAAAAATATTAACATTGTTCAGATAAATTAACTTCATAAAGGATGCAAACGAGATTGCAGAATTTTTACCAATATAATCTTGAAACCTAGTATGACAATTCAAAAAAAAAGGAAGAAAGAAAGAAACCTTACATATGATGTGATGAGTTGTGTTTCATGACACTGATTAGCAAGCTGCTTGTAAATATATAAGACCATACCTTCTCTTTGGCCTGCCGATGCCATAGATAGTACTACTTGAAGTTTTGATAAGAAAATCTTTAAGTTTTTATTGTCAGCTACAATTGCATCGAAATTGAGACAGCTGAAGAAGTACTACGAAATGCAAGTAGCATCTCTTTGAATTCCATCAGTTTTGCAGCTCTATCAGACGAGTCTCTTTTATCACACAAAAGCGTTACTTTCTCCAAGACAATGGCTTTGTTCAACAAAACTTTTAAAAACTTGAGCTCATTAAGACATCCTTGGATACCCTGAATTTGGACAAACTTGAGGTAGTGCAGGCAAGGAAATTGTGACCCTAGTATCCAATCACCTTCTTTGTTGTTTGTATTTAACTTTGTCTAAACACCACAAGAAAATGAAAACAATAATTATGCAAATAAAAGGAAAAGTTATAACTAAACTAAGCACGTTCATAGTGATGAGAGTTGTACCTGCTCAATGGTTAAGCAAATAGATTCGATATTAGGGGATATCCTGACCAAGTATGCTATCGCATCCATGCAGTTACTTGACACCCATGTTTCAATCTTCAAAAACCGTAGATTACTCAACTGAAAGTAGGGGTCACCTAGCGAGTCGAGAGATCCCGAGACAACCTTGGCACATAGACAGGTAGCAAACCAATAATTAAACTTAGGTAGCATTGTAAATACCTCATGCCATAAATTTATATAATGAAATATAGCAGGCCAGTGCATATTAAGAAAATAACCAAATACATTTTATATGTCGAACCAAAGAATTATAACTTTATAAAGATTCATACCTCGAGGAACCCAGGTGAGGACAATGTAAGATTTGTCACGTTGTGGACCGCTCTTATAAATTTTATCATTCGAGCACCATACAACCCTTTCACCTCTGTAGCAAGCTCTGAAATAGCTTTTGGTTTTTCCAGTGTATAATCATCACTAACTTTCATTCCAATATCAGCAGTAACTAGAGAAGAAAGGTTCTCTAGAGAATAGTCTTGTGACATATAATCTTTGCAGATAAGGGATGTGAGATTTGGAGCAGATAACTTAACAGTGATGTCATAATAATCGATTGACTCACAAACGTCATCATAATTGTCCAGTTGAAAGTGTTTAAGACTAAGAGAGGAAAAATCGAACTTTATACTGCACTCTGTTAACACCAAAGACTCTAAAACTGGGCAGCTTGAAAAAAGCTTACTAGTTAAGTTATCATTGCCAAGTGAGACTCCCTTAAGTTCCAGATATCTTAGCCGAGGGAAATTATACTCTGTATTATCAGGCAGACCAAAGGCGGTCAAATCTCTACCAAATCCATAAAACCTTAATTTTGTCAGTGATTTACAGGTGAACAAACATTTTGGGAATTTAATCATACCTCTTAGAAACATAGTAAAATTTAGCTCTTGAACATTATGCTTAACAGCATCCATGATCCATGTGGCGACATGTCTTGATATGCTGTACTTAAACTTCAAATCACTTAGTAAGTTACCAACGTTTTTCCAACTAAGTTTGAAGGTTTGGATATCTGATGAATTATCACGCAGAAGTAGTAATCTATCCACAAAAACAATATATGTATTCAACACTTCAAAACTATCATCAATATTCCAATCCATAGAGTTTTCGGATATTCTTAAAGTAGGTAGAGAAAGCCAAAGATACCTCCATCTTCTCGACAGGAGACAGGTTTGTAGAACATATCCTATGTTAAGGAAAGAAAAAATGTGATGAATTAAAGCATCAGGTAATTCACTAATTCTATCTTTATTACCTTTCTCCGTCACTGATTTTGATCCTTCACCTAAGTCAGCACAACGAAGAGATTGATCACTGTAGGAGCCTAGTAATTTCGATTTTTCCATGAATTCAAAGCGTGGTTCATCTTCTGATTCAGGAATATCGTCGAACACATTACCCTCACTGTCTGCATTTGTTCCCAAGCTACTAGATACATGAACTGGTGGTGTTGTTTGCAACAAATCATTAATCATTTGGAGGAGGAATTGAAGTATTCGGAAAAAATAGACAATCGTTCCATCTGATTGCAACAAGGAGACTGGATTGCTTGAGAAAAAGAAACCCCATTCCCATCCCCATCCAGGTTTGATTCAAGAGAAGTAGAAGAATTCAAGACAACTTTAGGATTAACATTCCAAGTATCTTCTGAATCATTAAGTGAATCGTCGTTATCCGATGTTTCTTCTTCACCAGTGAGATTCTTATCGATGTTATCTTGTTCATCCATTTCCATCTCAGAACTAAAAGATTTTGGGTGCCATCAGATAGTTGTGATTCTGAGTTTGAAACTTAAAGAAAGAAAAAAACCCGATAAGTTGAGAGTGCCGTTTTAACTTAAAACTGTGCAATCCTCCGAGTCAGATGAGTAAGAAATAAGTCCGACCAGTTTGGCACATCTGGTTAGCCATTTCTTCGCTCTAAATTAGCTTGCGACAAAGTAATAATCAAGTTAAGGTGGATCGCTGCACTTCTACAAGCTCTCAATAGATGCTAAACGTCGATCTAATGACGTAACAAGAACGGCAGAGTTTGTCAGATAATGATGGTTTTGTGTTTGATAATGGCTTTCCTGTCTTGTTGGCTAGATGCGCTTTAGTTTCTTTTTACACAGGTAAGACCCTTAAGGCTCATGAAGGTTATAGTATTGGTACTAGTAAGTGCTGGCAAAGGCCGTCGGTGTTTCCGGTGAAATTGAAAGATTGAAGGCAGAAAATATTTGAAACGATGATCAGGGCAGAAGAGTAACTCTCATGGAACTGCTGCCGATCTCAATATACAATTTCTCACAAGCTCTCAGGAATACACTAACAGAAATATTCAAGGATAGATTAACTGCACGAAGGATGGATGAGGAACTTTATCAAGAAGCTCTTGAAATATGCCATATGATAAGCTGCCTGTAGATAAGATTATATCTGTAATGTGCATTCTGCACATAAAACCTGGGACATTTAATTTACTTCAGCAGAAAATTTTACCGCAGCAAAATTATAAAGAATATTTTAAGGTTTCAATATTTAAAGAAAATCTAATTTCAAAAGTCTGTTAAACTATAATTGTTCAGAGAATGATCCCACATTTATTTATTTTCTCTTTGGCATGCCATAGCCCGTAGATACTACATAAAGTTTTGATAAGAAATTTTTTAAGTTTTAATGTGGCCTACGATTGAATTGATACTGAGACACCCAAAGAAGCACTAGGATATGCAAGTAGCACCTCTTTGAATTCCTTAATAGTGCAGCTCTATCAGTTGAGTGTCTTTTATAACAGAAAAGTGTTACTTTCTCCAACACAATGGCTTTCTTTGTGTAAGTTGTCACTCTCAAACTGCACTTTGTGTAAGTTCAGCTGTTGAGTCCTCCTGATTGCCAGTGAAACCGCTTTGTCCTCTACTTCCTTTATTGGTTGTCCTGCAATGCAGTCGTATCTTGCTCCTACAAATCTAATTTTGGGAATGCTCCTACTCCTGGATTAGATGGCTCTACTCCTTTTGTAACAATGACTCGCTTTGAGTCTTAGCTTTGAATGAAATACCTTATTAAGGCGGATTACTGAAGTATGACGACGATAAGGCGGATTGCTGCACTTGGAAGCTCTCGATAGAGGTAAAACGTGAGTCTAATGAACAAGAGTGCCAGAGTTTATCGAGATAATGATTAGTGATGGTTCTGAGTTGGATAATGTCTTCCGTGATTTGGCTTCAGTTCCTTTTAAGCAGACCCTTATGGCTGGAAGGCTCATGAAAGTTATCTAATCAAGTAGTGGTATTAATTGCTGCCAGAGAGCAGAGGCTATCAGTACTCTAGGAGAAATCTGAAGAGTAATGAAATATCTTTTAATCTGAAGAGTACTCTGGTAATGAAATCTGAAAGTTATCTAATCAAGTCAGGAGAGTCATGGAACTGCTGCCAATTTCAATATACAATTTCTCACAAGCTAAGAGGCAGAGATACACTGGCAGAAATATTCAAGGATATATGGAATAGCAATGAGGTTGAGAATCTCACAAAAACATTAAGATTGTTCAGATAAATTAACTGGATAAAGGAGATTGCAGAATTTTTTATCAGTATGCTCTTGAAACCTAAAAAAAGAAAAAAAAAAAAAAAAAACTTACATATGATGTGATGAGTTGTGCTTCATGACACTGATGCCATAGACAGTACTACTTGAAGTTTTGATAAGAAAACCTTTAAGTTTTTATTGTCGGCTACCATTGCATCGAGATTGAGACACTTGAAGAAGTACTACGAAATGCAAGTAGCATCTCTTTGAATTCCATCAGTTGTGCGGCTCTATCAACCAAGTCTCTTTCATAACACAAAAGCGTCACTTTCTCCAACATAATGGCTTTGTTCAACAAAACTTGTAAAAACTTGAGTTCATTAAGACATCCTTGGATACCCTGAATTTGGACAAACTTGAGGTAGTGCAGGCAAGGAAATTGCGAACCTACTATCCAATCACCTTCTTTGTTGTTTGTATTTAACTTTGTCTAAACACCACAAGAAAATGAAAACAATAATTATGCAAATAAAAGAAAAAGTTATAACTAAACTAAGCACGTTCATAGTGATGAGAGTTGTACCTGCTCAATGGTTAAGCAAATAGATTCGATATTAGGGGATATCCTGACCAAGTATGCTATCGCATCCATGCAGTTACTTGACACCCATGTTTCAACCTTCAAAAACCGTAGATTACTCAACTGAAAGTAGGGATCACCTAGCGAGTCGAGAGATCCCGAGACAAACTTGGCACATAGGTAGGAAGTAAAACAATGGTGGAAAACTTAGATAACGTTGTCAATACCTCATACCAGCAGGCCAGTGCATATTAAGAAAATAATAAATCATTCAAAGTACTTTCATATGTTGAAGAAAAGAATTATAAGGATCGATACCTCAAGGAGCCCAGGTGAGGACAACTTAAGATCCACCACGTTACGGACTGCTCTTAAAAATTTTATCATCCGAGCACCATACAACTCTTTTACGGCTGTAGAAAGCTTTGAATAGATTTTCGGCTTTTCCGGTGTATAATCTTCATAATTATCTTTCACTCTCATTCCAATATCAGCGGTGATCAGAGAAGAAAGGTTCTCCAGAGCGTAATCTCGTGACATATAATCTTTGCAGATAAGGGATGTGAGATTTGGAGCAGATAACTTTACAGTGATGGCATGTTCATCAGTTGACTCATAGGTGAAATTGTCCAATTTAAAGTGTTTAAGACTGAGAGAAGAAAAATCAAACTTTATACTGCAGTTTGTTAACAGCAAAGACTCTAAAACTGGGCAGCTTGAAAATAGCTTACTAGTTAGGTTTTCATCGCCAAGCACTGAGACTCCCGTAAGTTCCAGATATCTTAGCCTGGGGAAACACATTGGAATATTAGGCAGAGCAAAGTCTGTCATATCCCTACCACCGCCACGGAACTTAAACTTTGTCAGGAATTTACAGCTGGTGAACAAACAATCTGGCAATTTCATCATGCCATCGAGATAGATATCAAGAATCAGCACTTGAACATTATGCTTAACAGCAGGCAGGACCCATGTGGCCATACGATTTGATGCATCATACTTCAACTCTAATCGACGAAGATAGACATCAAGGTTTTCCCATTTAAGTTTGAAGGTTTGGATATCTGATGAACTATCACGCAGAAGTAGAAACCTATCCACAAAGTTTATAAAACTATTCAAAGCCACAAAATCATCACGGACATCACTCCCACTGAAACCAGCTTCGGATATTTTTATAGTAGGTACAGAAGCCCAAAGATACCTCCATCTTCTTGCCAGAATACATGTTTGAATAACAGATTCTATGTCAAGGAAAGAAAAAATGTGATGAATTAAAGCATCGGGTAACTCACTGATTCTATCTTTATTATCTTTCTCCACCATTGATTCTGATCCTTCACCTAAGTCAGCACATGGAGGAGATTGTTCATTATAGGAGGAGGAGCATTGCGATTTTGAATTTGACATGAATTCAAAGCCTGGATGGATTTGTGGGTAATCTTCTGATTCAGTAATTTCTTCAAACACTTTACCCTCATTGTCTGCATTTGTTCCCAAGGTATTAGATTCATGAATTCGAGTTCTTTGTAACAACTCAACTTCATCTTCGACGAAAATATTAGTAATTCCAGGACCAAAATCAATGTGATCACCAATCATTTCTGCGGAAGCATGGAGATTTGGAGGAGGGATTGAACTATTTGCAGCAGAAATACACAATCGTTCCATCTGAGTGCAACAAGGAGACTGAATTGCTTGAGAAAAAGAAAACCCATCCTCATCCAGGTTTGATTGACGAGAAGTAGAAGAGTGGACTGAAGTATTAACATTCCAAGTGTTATCCGAGATTCGTTCTTCAGTAGATGATGATATCAACTCACTCTCATTACCTTCAACAGTGCGATTTACTACCACATTATCTTGTTGATCTAACGAAGTCTCTTTCCCAATCTTATTATTGTTAGCTTCATCAATTTCCATCTCAGAACTGAAGATTTTGAGTGCTATCAGATAGTCGTGATTTTTTTGAGAGAGAATCCGGAAAGTTGAGAGTACTGAGTACCTTCTAACTCAAACCCCAACATTTCGTGATGTTGTTTTTCTAATTGCCAAAGGCAAAGCCCTTTGCGGGCAACTTTGACTTGACGAGTACGAATTTTCCGTTTTCCGCGTGGGTTGCCGTTTCACATTTCGGCATGGAACTCGGTCCAAAACGGCTCCGGACTGGGTTGTACACAACACAATGCGGATGCGACACCATAAAATTCTCAAAAAACTAGGACGGGGACACGTATATACATATTATATTTATATATTATTTATAAATATAATCATTTATTTATAAAACAAAGTCAGGTGTTTCGATCCTAATAATTAGAAAATGATGCCACATAACATTTGTATAGATTTTAAAAAAAAAAATATCGTTTGTAGTATATTTAAACTACGACGCGAAAATTGATGCAAATAAAGGAAACCGAGACGTGTCTAAGTATATTTTCCTTTATCGAGCAAATGAAGGAAAAATATGAAAACCATGTAAACTTACCAATTACTATTTTCGTTCAAATCTTCATCCGAAGATTCCGAACCGATTTCCAAACCAACAGTATATTCATGTTTGTGTTTCTTTCTTTTTTGTTTTACCAAAAAGATAAAAGAACTTCAGTCGAAAAGCCAAACTCATATTTATCAATCGTCCCATGCATGGATCTGTTTTGGTAGTATTGGTCAATAATTCTGTTGATTATGATGTTTAGATAAAACGCTACAATTACTAGAACTCTCACGGATCAAGACCACTTTTCTAATTCAAAGCCGTAAGATTGATCGTAAACTTCCGAAAATGATATATATCCCCCACTCCCATTCCCACTTACGTGTCATGCATGTATTGGTTAATCCAATAATAATGGACCCCCTCTAATCCCAATCAGGGGATCAAGGGCTAACAACAATATCACCTAATGGGGAAGGGAGTGGGGGAAGTGTAGGTGTTCGTTTTATTCATGAAATCTTCATCCTGGATAATGGGGCTTGATTAGCACTAGTTTTGCTTAATTATTAGTCCATTACAAAACATGCTTGAATTGTTGGTCACCATTGCTTGACCTATTCCCATTGAGGATGTTGAGTTCATTCAAAATTCTCATTAGCACACTCTGTGATGTCATTTTAATGGTGTATGTGCTTTCGATAGGAAAAGAACTTTAATTCAATTTTTTTTTTTTTTTGATAGGAAAAGAACTTTATTTCAAAAAATTTGAACTATTACATAGTTTTTACTTTTCCAGAATATCATTCTTGAAATTCCGAGGATAATCATAACACACTATTACCAAGTGTTCTTGAATTTGTTTGCTAGAGAATCAGCTACTTCATTAGCTTCTCTCTTAACATGTTTACAAGACCAATAACTAAAGTTTTTAAAGATTGAAATGCATTCTTGAATAACATTATTTGTTGTCCAATTTATTGAACTAAGACTACCATTAATAGCATTCACTACATTGACCCAATCTCCTTCAATTTTCAGAAATTGAATCTTATTTTCCTTAGCCCATTTCACAGCTTCTAGAGAAGCAACAGCTTCAGCCTGCTCACCATCTATTGCCGTTGCATTCCCGCCTTTTGATCTACATAAAGTACATGTATCGGAGCGCAAAATTAGTCCATAATTATCCGATATAAAAGAAGCATCAAAGTTTAGCTTCAAATAATTCCTTAGGGGAATCCAAAGGATATTCCTATTAGCTTATACATTCACAATCACAAAAGTTTAATTGCTCTTTCACAATCATCAATAAATTCCTTCACCGTAATGATAAAATCGAAGGATTTAGTCTTATTATCAAATACAAAGAAAGACATCCAGTGTTTCCAAATCCACCGAGAACACAATGTATATATCTAACTCTTACCGCATATCGGGGTCCAAAAATTATTAGCATTGAATAAATCAGTTAACCAACCACAAAGATTTATGGTGTTTATGTTTGTACCTACTAAAGTATGATATAGAGGAAACCATAATCTCTTAGTGACTGGGCAATCAATAAATATATGCTGACTTGTTTCATCATTGTTCTTACAGAAGGGGCAAATGGGTTCAATATCACTTACCACCTTGTGCAATTTATCTCTGTTGCCACACAATTATGTATAATTCTCCATATAAAATGAAGAATTTTAGGAGGAAGTTGGACCTTCCATAACTTCTTCCAAGGAAAGCTAGGAATGTTAAGAGCCTGAAGTCTTAAAGAATCCTGCAAGAGTAAATTATAAGCAGATTTCACAGTAAAACTACCATTTTTAGTTCCTAGCCATCTAACTTGGTCCTTGCCTATCATAGGAATTCTCAAATTTAGGATATGTTCAACAATGATATTAGGAAACAAAGCCTGTAACATGTTATAATTCCAGATTTTTGTATCATTATCAATGAGTTGTGAAACTTTAGATATGCCAAGAGAAAAACATGTCATTTGTCACTTGTTTACCTAGACTAGGTATCCAAACATCTTTCCAAACATTAATGTCTTTACCATTAGCAATTTCCCAAAGAATAATGCTTCTTAACTATCTCTAAACCTTGGCAATATTCCTCTCCAAATCCACGAGCCATTACTACTTAGTCATTCCTTTAGTTGAGTTTCTTCTTTAAGTTCTAAAAGAGTCACACACAACATAGAGAAAAATATGATGTTTTTTTTGGTTTAAAAATTGGTTCAATTGAGATTTAAACCAAAATGATAAGTTTAAATGTTCTCATCTTATTTTCCTTTTTCTACTCAATCTCTTAACCACAACGAATTTTATATTTAAGGTATGTATACATAGACACATGTCAAGTTTCTAATGGTGGTACACGAAGAGACACGGAAATAGGAGATAGGCAATCCATAGCAACTTTGACTTGACGAGTACGAATTTTCCGTGTTTAGCGTGGGTTGCCATTTCACATTTCGCGTGGAACTCGGTCCAAAACTGCCTCTAACCATATTTGGAAATTGTCAAACTCAATCATGGGCTATCGGATTGCCAAATATGGACTCCACTACACTTGTTATATGTGTAATTTATGGCTAACTCCACTCTTAGTTATCATCAATTCCTTTTATGGAAAAAATTTACGAAAAAAAGGTCACAAAAAATTGGGAAAAATAAAGAATTCAGATGCTTTTTTTTTTTTGAAAAATATTATTGGCACGCCGTAAGCCGGTTTAGAACTTGATACACTTCTAACCCGTAATCTAATCTAAGAGCGAGTACCTTCAACTTCTTCAGAAAAAATTTCACCAAAAGTCGATGAGGTTGAATATTTCATATATATATATATCAACATTTTTTTGTTAACTACGTTAGACGTTGCTTCCCAAACATCAGCAGAAGATCTATGCTCAGAATTTCTCATTTGATTTAGGCCTTGATCATATGTAACTTCATAAAATTTGTGCGTTAGTAATTCTTCTTTTCTTCTTCTACCTGGAGTCTATGTAACTCATGTGACATTGATCTCTAGGCTTCCATTAAAATTGCGTGTTGTTTTTCTAAATGGTTCAACATCTTTGCCAAGTTCTTGCCATTTATTTCTGAATCTGAAATCCCAAACTCTTATTATGTATGAAATTTGATCTAACAAGCTGCAATTCATCCTTTAGTTAGTTCAGACCATGCTCTTACTTAATCAGAATTTTACTAGTACTTCAGTATCATTTCTCCATGTTTAATGTAAGTGAGCTAAATGACACTTACTCATCAATTACCTAAATGCACTAGTTTCTATCACACCCTTTACTTCAAATTTGATACAAATATCCAAAACTGAGAAGGCTACATAATAGTAAAGCAGTTGATGTGGTCGTTTGCATGTTAAAATTAATATTACTTTCTCACTACTCAAGATATATTATGAAACAAGGGTAAGAAAGAATTGTCCCTACATAGAGGTCTGGGTTTATTATTTGTTCCGATTACTTACGTAAAAAGGGGTGTTTTCCTACCAAAATCTGATTTTTATACTCAAGAATTTAAATAATTAATGACACTTAATTATCACAAAATTAACACTATTAACTACCCTAAATAAAAATGGTCAAAGGATCAATAACAAAATAAATTTCTTTAATGATGAGATAAACAAGGAATTTGATCGAGTTTTATGAACCATGTGATGTATATATAAGGGTCTTAGAGTCACACCATGAACCATTGAGAGTTTGGGAACCTAACAGAGGCAAAGAAAAGAAGGAAATCAAGTTGCAGGAATAGTTGTTGTTGCTGAAGAACACGAAGAATATTGAAACCTTCTCAACAAATCGTTAATTCTACGATACTTTTCCTTTATCTTCTTCCTCAGAATAAAGATTTCACAACACTTATATCCATTGCAAATTTCTGAATGAGCACTTTTCACCTCTTTTAAACACTTTTGAGCTATGAACCAATATTTTGAGCAAGTGGTTAATATGAGGAGCGCTAAACCCCTTAGATGAGGCGATGGAGGAAGCCATTGTTCCAAGAAAAGTGGTATGTTTCTATTTTTAATGAATTTTGCAATTTCTTTTATGATTATTTGCCTTGAATAAAAATTGTTTTAAAGATTATAATTGAGTAGTTGTGATTTCTTTTGATAGACCATGCTTATTGGCCTAGGGTTTTTGATGTTTTATGCTTTAGATTTACAATTCTTGGTTTGAATATATACTTTTGCAACATATTAGAATCACCTTGAACGAAAAGAATTGCATGATCATAAATTAGATTGAATCACTTTAATTGGTTAATGGTGGAATCGAAAGTCTCGGTGCTTTTTATAATCTTGATAACAGCTTCATCTTGAGTTTTCTAATTTATTTATTAGAATTTGAATCTAAAGATCATCCTTCACAAGTTTGAGTTGAACGAATCTTACTACCAATTCACAAAAACTTTAAAAATCACACCAATTTTTGGTGCCGCGAACTTGTTTTTAGGTTTATGGTTTTAGATTTTAGATTTTAGGTTTTGTTTTTAGTTTTATTTCTTTTGTTCTCTTTTTGGATCAAAAAGAGATTGGAGCCAAAGAGGTTACGTTTGTGATTGATTAAAGACTTATGGGATCAAAGCTAGAGGTAAAGCGAAAATAACGGAAAAGAAGACAGTTGTTTTTTTTTTTTAGGGTTTTGTTTATTTTTGTAGTTTTAGATAACTATATAAGGGTTTGCTATTATCTTGTGTAATTTTTTTTGGACATTTTGGACATTCTTTGAACTTTATTATTTTTTAACCCAAAGGAAGGGTTAAAATTAAATATAAATTGTTTGCATAGGAGTCGGTGGACCGAGTTGACTACAACCGATTTGTCGCCCGTCTGGAATGGGAGGTAAGATTCTGAACACCCGTGAATCCACTGTCAGTGGGTTTACTGGATTCCTTCGTTGCATATATGTTGAGGAATGAATACGTACTTTAATTTCCTAGTAAAGGTCAAGGCCGGACCATACAAGATAAGGGTTCGTATTTCATCACTGTTATCGTCTTGCCCGCCTTAAGAGAACGTTCCTAACGCGAACCTAAGCTTAAATTTTTGACTAGAACGAGACCGCTAAAAGAACGAGCTTATAGGAAAGTCGTTCAAAAGGACAGTATTGGGTATCTTGTTAGCTTATCAAAGTTTAGGATGATTACCAATGAGTTCATCGCGCCGCCTTGTAACCTGAGGAAACATTGCCATGGAGGTGGGGGTAATCAAGATCCTCTGAGCTTCTCATTGACTTACTTTAATTCAGTATGTTCAAGAGAGGTTTGCTAAAACTATACCTAGTTTTTGTTAGAGCACCTTTTTTTCTAATCGAACTCGCAAGCATTGTTATCTCAAGCTTGTTTGTCAATTTTAGTTGTCAAAACTATATGTCTTGATTTCTAGTCTACTTATAACTAAGTCACGGATTAGGATAGAAAGTGTAGTTGAGCTTTAGACTTCACGGCGTTCATCGATTGAAGACGAAGAACTACCAAGGGGAGCTTGAGGAACTTTATCAACAAAAGGTATGTGGAGACTTGAACTCATCTACCACTCAAAATTCTATCAACTCTATCTCCTATTTGAGACAAAAGTCGTATAGCTATATAAACTTCAATTATACACATTTGATATTTCGATCTGAGTTTAACTCGCTTACATATTTATCGAAATATGTGTTGGTAAGCTTTCGCTTTAACCAAATTCATCTTATATTATTGACGAAAGTCAAAAGATGATCATGTGAAAATCGCCTGGTAACATCTTATATGATTTGTGTAAGACAGTCATTTGGTGTAGACTCAGAATGTTTCATCTTGATCATTCAATCACTTGAAAATTGCTTTGAAGCTAATAGTTTATGTGAGATAGCTATTCCCGTCTTCTAAGAATGTTTCAATGATTGAAATGGGAGTTCAGAACAATTAACCATTAATTGGATATAGCATAGTATGCGTACTTGTATGCTAAATGTTGCAAGTTATTCCAAGTCCGGGAACCATAGTATGCATACCCATATGCGTACTGGTTAATTAGTTGAAGTCCAAGAACTTAGTATGCATACCCATATGCGTACCGGCGTAAGTTCAAGTCCGGGAATTCAACTGAGTTTGGTGGTGTACGCCAGTATGTGTACATATTCGCATACTGGCGAACACAGACCAAGTTCGGCTACTTAGGTATGCGTACATGTTTGCATACTTGAGTAGGTTATGTTCTAAAATCGGTTTTTTCATGAACTAATACATTTATAAGTTAAGGAATGCAATCTTTTGCAAACCGTGGCTATAATGTTCATGAATTGATTCGAGTGAATCAAAATCGGTTTTGCTTCAATTGTGTCTTGTATACTTCTCTCAGAATATAAACAATTGGACAACTCTATAAGTAGTTTCATTTGAGTCATTTGAACTAGTTGTGATTAAGATGGAACAAGGTTGATATGAAATTGTTCATATGGCTAACCTTGGTTAACTAGTGTTGAACCAAGAAAGTGTACACGTTTAGGTACAATTACTTATATCTAAATGAAGTCACTTTTCATTTATGTGTAACAAGCTAAGTTCGATATAACGGTTGAAAGATATTAGCTTGAGTCTAATCAGGTTTTCATCTAACGGTGAATATTGAATGCTTTGTTACCAAGGTAGCATTGATTGCAAACCCCGATTGAAGACTATATAAAGGAGAACTCTAGCACTGAAACCTAATCCCCACACCTCCTGTGTGATACTAGTTGGGACCAGAGTCGATTCTCCTTTAACCTAGGTTTTTACTAAAACCATTATAGGTTAATGACTTAAAGACTTCATTGGGATTGCGAAGCCATGCCCAACTATTTTCTCTGTAGCTTCGTGTTCTGATCTTGCTTTGTCCTATTGTATTGAGTACTATCTTCTCTAAGATTTGCTCGAGATTTATTCTCTGATAAGAAAGATAAAAAGTAGTTACAAACATCTTCTTCTCATCATTTGTGATTCCATAATATCTTGTTTCACTACCATAAAATTAAGATTATTGTGAGGTGATTGATATTACTAGGTTGTTCTTCGGAATATAAGTCCGGTGTATCAATTGGTTCATGTTCACCTTGATTTATCAAAAGACGGAACAAAACACATAGGTATTTCCGTGGGAGACAGATTTACCTATTCAATAGACTTTTCTCGTGTGATACTGATTTTTTATCAAGTCTTTGACTTTGGGTCGTACTCAACTCTTAGTTGTGGGGAGATCATCTAAGGGAATTAAGTGCGTAGAGTCCTGTTGGGATTTAGAGGCATAAGGAACGCGAATGTACCTTGATTAGTGTGAGACTGGTTAGGGCTCAACTACATTCCAGTCCGAAGTTAGCTTGCAGTAGGCTAGTGTCTGTAGCGGCTTAATACAATGTAGTGTTCAAATATGGACTAGGTTCCGGGGTTTTTCTGCATTTGCGGTTTCCTCGTTAACAAAACTTCTGGTGTCTGTGTTATTTCTTTTCCGCATTATATTTGTTTATATAATTTAAATATCACAGGTTGTGTGTAGTTCAATCAATTAGATAATCCAACCTTTGGTTGTTGATATAAATTGATTGACACTTGAACATCGGTCTTTGGTAACGTTCAAGTTGTTTCTCATAATAATCAGGCTCACAGATTCTATATGTTTGATTTTCTGATTACATTGAGAAATAGAGATAAAACTCTTGGGTATATTTCCATTGATTGAGTCTGACTGTCTAGTTGATTCTCTTGGAATTATATTGGAGTTTGTCCATAAAGATTGCCTAAACAAAAATATTGGGTGTGGTTGTTAGACCCCCTCTTTTTCAATTGGTATCAGAGCAGGCAAACACATTTAAGACCTCATAAGTCTGTGTTTGTAAGTGATCTGACTATATGGACATAAGTGATATCTCTATAGTCTTTGATGGCTTAAATTACTTATGGTAGAAAATAGCTATGCGTGCCTTTCCTCAAGCACGTGATTTTCAATCATGGGTTCATGTAGTTAATGGCTATGATCCTCCGATAGTTATAGAAGACGATGTAACTGTTTTAAAGGATATTGGTAAATATGATGTTGCCGAGATTCTTGTTGCAAAGCAAAATTCTGACGGATTAAATGTTATCATCCATGCCATTACCCCATCTCTTTAGCACCATGTGACTACGTGCACTAATTCTTAAGAAGCCCGGGATATCTTAAAAACGGTATTTGAAGGAAATTCCTCTAAGAAAGATGTTAGGCTTCAAAACCTAGATTTTGATTAGGAAAACCTTCGTATGGCTGATGAAGATTCATTTGATGAATTTAATCACAAATTGTATGAAATTGTTAATGCATCCTTCGCATTAAGTAAGACTATTCTTGAAAAGGACATTGTGATGAAAATTATCATATTGTTGCCAGCCAAATACGATTCTAAGAAGCATGCCATCGTTGAAGGAAATAACTTGAATACTCTATCCAGAAATACTTTGGTTGGAAAGTTAAAGATCTTTGATCATGAGAATATATCCAAATCTGGAAAGGATATTGCTTTCAAGGAACAAAAGAACACAAAATTGCTTGACAAAAGTAAATATGTTGGCAACTCTATAGATGATCCTATTGAGACTGATTCGTCAGATGAAAATCTTGATAACTCAGACTCTTTGATCACTAGACAGTTTAGAGATCTTCTTTTGAAGAGAAATAAACGGTTCGTCAAATATAAGCCTAGATCATCAGTTAAACCTCATGACCGGGTTCCTCCTAAAAACAGGGATACATTCGATACTGATGATAACGATATGCCTCAGTGCTTCAAGTGTAAAGGTTTTGGTCATTTTTCCAATGAGTGTCCAAATCGTAGAAAATACACTTGGAACAAAGGTCTTGCTGCAACTCTTGATGAAATGTCTATTCACTATGATTCAAATAAAGATGAAAAATCAAGTGTTGCACTCCTTGCCGAAAATAGTGATCTTGATAATTGTAGCAATACTGACATCAATCTTGATATTTTTCCTGGAGAAACTTCTTCAACTATTGTGGAGGATAAAATGGATTTTTCTTTATCTTCTGGAAATTTTATTTCTAATGTTTCAGGTACTACAATCTGTCTAGCATCTTGCTCCGATATAGTGTCTGAACCATCATCCACTTTGACATGTTCTTACTGTACCATTAAGGGTCACGGACTCTCTAGCTGTTTCAAGTACAAGCATAAAGTAAGATATTCAATAAAATTCAACGGAGAGCAAATCGATTAACAAACAAGCTTAAGTGGTCGTCTGAGGTATGTGAACTCTCTTCCCTAAAGAAGTTAATATCTAAAGAAAAAGTTAGACCACTACAGAAAAGAACTTGGTCTAAACATTCTATGAAAGAGGATTTTAGGAACTCTTTCCAAAAAGGTCTTGGTGGATAGGTAATTGTTCACCCCAACACAGCTTAATTGTGTTGGATGTGCTTCTTGTCTCAAGTGCCCGATCCCAAAGAGACAAGAGCTTAGCATCTTCAAGCCTTAAGAAAAAGATTTTATTTTTTATTCTTTTTGTTTTTTGTTTGGATTTCGGTTGATCTTTTCATATCCTAGATTGGTATTGAAAAGATGTTTCCATGTTTTGATTCATCAAAAGAGGGTTAAAATCGACAATTCTGCCTTCTTTAGGGTTGAGAGTTGTGTGTACGTGAATCTTCCTACTTTGTATAAAGGTTCCGTAACCCTACATTCATTTTTCCTTCCTTGAAAAAACTCTTTTTATCACAAGATTGCTTGTAGAGCTTTCTTTGTGAATTTCTCTCACAAACCCATATTTGTATGGAGACTCCAAGCATTATGATTTCTGATGGAAAAGAGGTTAATATGATTGTTAAGCCATCAATCATGAAGGAAAAAGATAAATCTCCAGTACCCTCTTCCTTGAAAAGAAAAAGGAGGAATGTGAGGAAACCAATGGTTGTCCCTTCAAATCGTCAGAAGTTTAGTGGTGTTCTTGAAGAATTGAAGGAAACAAGAAAGGAGATGCAACAAATAAAGGCTATTGTTTTTAGGACTCTTGAAATTCAGAAAGCCTTGGTTCGGCATCAATCAAGAAGGTTTGTTGAAATTGACTCAATTTTATCATGAACCTTATGTTCCAATGGTTGTTGACGACAAAGAGCTCGGGGACGATAAAGAATTCTTCAAAGGTCTTAATATCTAGGAAACTTCTTATGAGAATTTATTCTTGTGTTTTAAGAAGGATAACTAGGTTTGGAATAACAATTATTGTGAGTCCACATAGCTATTGCCAACAATTTTCATCTTGCAATGTTTTTAGATTTATTTATTTAAATTCTAAAGTTATTTGGAAGATGATTTTGCAGTATTAATCTTTATTGGTTTTATATATTGCAAATAATTTTATGGGATATGTGTGTTTGCGTCCGTGAACTATGACTGTCCCATATATGTCAAAATTTAAGTCTATTATATGTCATTATGCAAATATTGATGGAAAATAGAATGAACTTTTGATAACAAAAATTAAGTCTATGATATCATTATGCAAATATTGATGAAAATAGAATGAATCTTTGAATATTCCACAGTATTGATCTTTCCCTAATCCACTTCTATGTGTAAGTACTATACGGCTCTGTAAGTCTTATGTTGAACATTTACGATTAAATTAATCACGGGTTCCCTTATGGTTAATGTAATTGAGTTTTCTGGATACAAACTCATGTTTCATGTAATTTGTTAATGTCCAAAGAAATCCTTCTTTTCTTGTAGAAGTAAGGTCGCTCTTGTTGTTCTTTCGAGAATGACATTTTATGGGGGAGAGTTCTTAATTGAACTTGTGCTTAATTACCAAATCTTTGTGGGGAGTGCGGCTATGGAATATTGTAGGAGTTATCTTGTATCTTTATAAACTCCTTGATGAATACACTTAGTTTCGACTATGTGAAATCATCAAAACAAAGTTGATATGTTCTCTTTTAGTCATGAAGTATCTCTATGAGAATTTCATTATGATCCCGCTAGTTTTTGTACCTTTGCCAATTTGTATTGATAAAAATGGGAGAACTATTGTGTAGTTCACACTACAAATACATATGGTTTACGGATCATGATAACACATTTTTGTGTCTATTTTGTTCTCAATGTTCTGTATTGTTAGTGCTCGATATTGTACTAATTATGGTTTTTTGTGTGTTTGTGGGTATTTTTGGACATTTTACATTTTTGGAGAATTCGCTCGAAAAGTTGGTAAACGCACCCTGAGGACACTTGCTAAACGGACTCTACTGGATAAGGGGCACCCTGCTTACTATTCACACCCCTACTGTTGGATAAGGGGGAACCTTTTCTTCCTCGTTTGAAAATTATTTTTGGGAAAATATGTTCACAAACAGACTTACCTGGATTCATTTTTGGACGATACTTGGAGATTTTGTATAGGAAAATGAATGCTATTATCCCGTTTGACTAAAACAGGGACGAATGACTTCAAGACGTAAAGAAGGAAAGTGTATCACCGAGTTTCAAGAAAACAAAGTAAGAAAAACCCGAGATACTGTTGGGTTTATTCGTGGAGATTACGTGTAAAACTACTCCTTGCATGAGTTATAATCCATTTGGGAGTGTGCCTGCAGAGGTTTGAAGCGTGACAGAGAAATTTAAGGAAATTATTTCCCGTGAAATGTTGTGGAGAATAATGGGATTAATGGCGAGTTATTTCGGAAGATATTTGGTCCTGTGAAGTATATAAAGGGTCGAGGAGATGTGAAGAAAGGGGGGAGAGTGAGGGAGAGGTACAGAGCCTCAACAGAGCCGGAGAATCAAGTTCCAAAGAAACACCATTGCTGCTGCTGCTACACCTCAAGAATACGAAGAATGTACATCCGAAGACCGCTGCTCTTCAACAAAGGACAACGACTCGCCATTCGTGGGTCGCAGCGGGTCGCAGAGATACATCAACAAACCTTGCAGCTTCTTCCTTATCGTTCTTCCAACGGTGTTTGCAACAATTATAAGCGTTGTAAACACCCGGTTTTAATAGTTTTTCTCCATTTCATCATTTGTACACCTCCTTTGAGCAATAAAAAATGATTTTTGAGTGTGTTTTTACCATGCGGAGCTAGAACCCACCACTGGGACGACGGAGGAAGCTGTTTTGCACCCATGTGGTAATTCTAATTAATTCCTTTATGACTATTTGCACTATTATAATTGATTTATGATTTTTCTTGATTATTTGTGAATTCGTTAGATGTCGCATGCTTAGTCTTAGGTACTTTGGATGCGTCATACTTGTGAATTACATATAATTCTTTATAAAATCTACCTTGGCAAAGAATTAGAGTCGATGTTTGTTATTTTATGAGCTTTAATTGTCCTAATTAATAGATGAACCGCATGAATGTGAGAATTGGTGGAATCCCAAGTCCCAAGAATCCTCTTCATCTTGTGACATAAATTGTATATATTCTCTATTTTTATTATTTTTCTTTATTAAATCCTAGAATCGATTTCAACAAGTCCGAGTGAACGACAACCCTATTTACCACTATTCTAAATTCGATCAGATCATTATGTAAGGGGGAGTGGTTTTCATTGTGAGATGAAGTATTGACTAAGGGGGAGTGATACATATCACAATAGTATTGTTGTCAAAGTTGTGATGAAATTGGACTTTGATGTTGTGTAATAATACTATGACACTGTATAACAATGATGAGAGCTATTGTTTTCTCATTGTTATGGATACGGATCTTCAACAACTATGATGCTGAGTTAAACGCGTTCAAAATCACTGGAGTACTTGGAAGTGACGAAGATTTCGAGTAATGTTGAAGAACGAAGGAAATCAAGCATTTGGATGAGAAGCTACAAAGTTTATTTATTTTGTAATCCATATGTATTGATATTTTTGTCACTAAAATTGACAAAGGGGGAGATTGTTAGAGCACTGCACGGTCGAAATCGCAAGCGTTGCTATCTCAAGCTTGTTTGTCAAGTTTGAAAAAGCGCGGGTCTAACAACCACACCCAATATTTCGTTTAGCAATCTGTATGGACAACTCCAATATAATTCCAAGAGAATCAACTAGACAGTTAGACTCAATCAATGGAAATATATCCAAGAGTTGTATCTTGTTTCACAATGTAATCAAGAAATCAAACAGATAGAAATCCACGAGCCTGATTATTATGTGAAACAACTTGAACGGTACCAAAGACCAATGTTCAAGTGTAAATCAATTTATATCAACAACCAAAGTTTGGATTATATAATTGATTGAACAATGCACAACATGTGATATTTCAATTATATAACCAAATATAATGCGGAAAAGAAATAACACAAACACCAGAAATTTTGTTAACGAGGAAACCGCAAATGCAAAAAAACCCCGGGACCTAGTCCAAATTTGAACAACACACTATATTAAGCCGCTACAGACACTAGCCTACTTCAAGTTAACTTCGGACTGGAATGTAGTTGAGCCCTAACCAATCTCACACTGATCAAGGTACAGTTGTGCTCCTTACATCTCTGAATCCTAGCATGACTCTACGCACTTGATTCCCTTAGCTGATCTCACCCACAACCAAGAGTTGCTACGACCCAAAGTCGAATACTTGATAAACAAATCTGTCTCACACATAAAAGTCTATTGAATACCTATGAATTTTGTTCCCTCTTTAGATAAATCAAGGTGAACATGAACCAATTGATATACCAGACTTATATTCCCGAAGAACATCCTAGAAATATCAATCACCTCACAATAATCTTAATTGTATGGTAGCGAAACAAGATCTTGTGGAATCACAAATGATGAGATGAAAATGTTTGTGACTAATTTTTATCTTGCCTATCGGAGATTAAATCTAGAGAAAATCTTAGAGAAGATAGTACTCAATCACGATAGAAAAAAGTAAGATCAGAACACGCAACTACAGAGAAAATAGTTGGGTCTAGCTTCACAACTCATTTCTCTATTTTCTGGTGAAGAGAGAGGACCAAAGCAAAATCTAATTTCCGCCTAAGTCTTTTTTATCATCGAAGAAATACAAGAATTTAAATTCATTCTCGACTAGTACCGATTCGTGGGGAGAGCTAGATTGGTACAATTGGTGGTAGGGTCCTATTCAGATTTCAAGAGATACCGCACATGTGTTTTACTTTTTCTATTGGTTCCGATCCATGGAATTCAATATAATACCCACCCTGCCTCCCGAGAGCATACATACAAATTGGATTCCTTCATTGTGTGATACAAAATGAACTTGACCTTAACAGAGTTGGCGCGCCTGTAATCCTTTTTATATTCTATTAAAACCACCTCTTTATTTTCTAGCTCCGATTTTTGGGAACCTCAATTCCTAATCCCAATGAAGTCTTCAAGTCGTTAACCTATCGGGTTTCGTGAAAAACCTAAGGTTAAAGGAGAATCGACTCTAGTCGCAACTAGTATCACACAGAAGGTATGGGGAATAGGTTTCCCAGTTGCTAAAGTTCTCCTTTATATAGTCTTCAAATCAGGGTTTGCAATCAATGTTACCTTGGTAACAAAGCATTCAATATTCACCGTTAGATGAAAACCTAATTAGACTCAAGCTAATATCTTTAAACCGTTAGATCGAACTTAGCTTGTTATACACAAATGAAAATTGACTTCATTTAGATATGAGTAACCGTACCTAAACATGTGCACCTTTGTGGCTCAACAATAGTTAACCGAGGTTAGCAATATGAACACTTACATACCAACCTTATTCATCTTAACCATAACTAGTTCAAATGACTCAAATGAAACTAGTTCTAGTGTTTTTCAATTGTTTATATTCTCATAGAAGTATACAAAACACAATTGAAACAAAATCGATTTTGATTCACTCGAATCAAGTCATGAACATTTGACGAGGTGTCAAACTCGCAAATAATATATTCTACTTCTCTTTACACTAGCAAGTAGTATAATGAAAGGCATTCGTCCCAAGGGAGGTATGGAGAAAAAGTTGTTATACAAAAATTCTTAGCAAGATTGTTTTGTTATAGAAATTCTGAAAATTGTAAAGTTGTATTCAAATATGAGATAGAATTGATTAAGGAATCATTCTCAACCACGAAACATAAACCAAATCGATATATAGCACGTTCTTCGCATTATCTTGTTACTAACAACCCTAGGATAATTAGTACGCCAACTATCCTGTTATTATCTCCTAAGCTCACCGGATACGTAAGCGCCGACTACCGGATTCTACTTGCCAAGGTTCCTAGAAGTACGCTCTCTAGGTGTGACTTAAACAAATGCTCTAAGTTTTTTGAGATAAGGTTGCTCCTAGTGATAAATTCAAAAGCATGAATCACCTACTAGTGTCAATTTATACATATGGGTACTTAACAAAGTCCCATCATCAATACCCATATATTGCTACCTGTGTTTATATTTCTAGACAATTACGGGTCGAAGAAAATCTAAACTAGCAGTAGGATTATGAATCAACTATTTAATTTCAAACTTAAACAATCAACAAATAATCCATAAACATTATTAGCATGGTATAAATCAAACAATAACGAAACTTGTGAGAAAACGAGCTATTGCATATCAATTATAGGTTCATATTTCGGGCTTTGAAATCACCCTTAATCAAAAATAGTTTTAGTTACTCATAGTTTTGGAGTTCATCATCATAATAATAATTGAAAAGAAGATGGAAAATAAATACGAAAGCAAACCCTAGATGCGGCTATGTCTCCAAACTCCAAGTAGAATACGAGATAAACAAAGAAGTATAAAGACTTCTCTTTTATAGCTCCTATTGTTCTAACATTAGGTCTAGTCTTCAAAGGTCCAATAGATAGAATCCTCCAAGCCCATGTGTGAGAAAACCCATGTAGAAAATCAGCCTCGATGACTCGCTAAGGCCATTCGCACGGCCATTGCAGCCATAATCCTCCGCCGCAATCGTACCTTTATAACCCAACTACTCCAAATGCATAACCTATTTCTTCTGCAGATTCAAATCCCATCCGTGATTCCCATTAACATCAGCTTCATCACCTGTAATCAACAGTGGCAACACCAACCTCATACTCTGCCAATCTCAAAGACCAAGAACCAACTCCATTCCTACAGACTAGCTCTCTCAGAATTTCTTTACAATATCTCGCAATTACATATCCTTAGCACCTCAAACACATTCCATTTGAGCTTCACTTCACCGCAAAACCCATTGGCAAAGAACTACCACCATATACTCCATTCAATCACAAAGATTCAAATGTACCACTATCGCCTACTCTTCTTGTCTAGCTCCGTATCTACATACACATGACATAATACCATAGGAACATCATCTCCAGCTCATACTTCAAGAATATCTGCATTCACTGGCACCAGCTTTTGACACAACCACCTTCATCACTGCAACATCTCTTCTTCTCTTCTTGGCCAGCATCTACTTCATGTTCTGAGTCCTCCAAATCTGAACAACATTTATAGCAACAAACATGTATTAAACTGCCATCGAACCATGGCAGCGCACTCAGCCCATTGCCCGACTATCTGCATAAAAACTTATCCAAAATACCAATATATCGAGCCATTATTTCAGTCTTCTTGTTTGTCTTTCGAACTGCACTTGGTCCGTCTCTATTTTACATCCCCACAATAGACAGCATCATATTCTACAACTCAGCTCAACAACTTGCCGTATCACCTCCTCCCTTCATCACCGTAAACACCAATAATCGCGCATTTCCATCACCACCGAGCCATTGCAACTCAAGAGCAAACGCAACCACCATCTCGCACTATGACAATTATTCATTACCTCGCAGCTTCATACATTCTCGTCCGAGTACCAAAGAATAACAAAGAACTCCAACCGCAAAGATTCAACCACCAACAACACTGCACTCCATTCCAAACCTTTGCCCGCATATCACCATCAATAACCGACCATTGCAACATCTCCTTGTACACATCTCAAACAACAAATCACTCATCCTAATTCACCGCATCAAGTTCATTTCCATCTTCTCGTGTTCAACAATCCAATAACAAACTTAACCCCATGAAAATCTATTTATTCAAATTTCGAATTTCAATTCTTCGTATTCTGACTCTATCTGCTTCAGACATCACCACTAGAAATCACCATTTCACAAAATCGAACCTAATTTCTTCTTTAATCTCAACTTCAATACAAACCCAACTCTCTAAACCCATGGAAATCGTCGTCTGCAGTTCGATTCACCCAAACCCTAAGAGCAACACAACCCACCTCAACTGAAGCTTCCACCTCAGCCTTTGCAGCCACCGTTAGATTCACCGCCCGAAATTGAGCATAAGGAAAACAAACATCTCAATCTTCTCTTCTTCTAGATTTGAAATTCCCCGAACCACAAAGAATTCTTCTTTTCTTCGATTTGTATCTCAATAACCTCCATCACATCGACTGCTTCTTCTCATCCCTATTTTAACAGAATCATAATTTCATTTCTTACATCTGCTTCACTAATTATCACTCAAAGAGCTGCAGCCGCTCTCTTTCTTTGCTCTCTAAATTTCGTGTAAGTGTAATGAAGAGAAGAGGTTCTCGATCCAGCTTTCGTGGTTATAGAAATTTATGATATAGCCACTCCGGTGAAGTGGATAAGAGGTACCCAGAATGACTCTAGGCACTCGTAAATAGGACAAATACCAACCAAATGGGAGCCCTTATGTTGACTTAGCTCGACTCCCATGTCACTCGCATGCGCTTTTATGCTCCCAATGGAACGCTTTCTTCTTCTTTCGAGTTCTACCAATAGCAACCTTCTCTTATTTCTCAGATTCACTTCTTCTCTTCAATGTCTCTTCATCAGTAAAGTTGTCATGCTTTTTAGACAGAATTTGCATCACTAAAGACATGATTTTCAGATAGAGATGAAGAAATAAAAGAAAATAATGAGAAATAATCCGCCTCCTAACAACAGTTGCACATGCGATGATACTTTTGGGTTGATTCTTCTTTTTTTTGTTCCAAATGACTCCAAAGTACCTAAAACTCAAAACAAAACATAATATACATAATTTACAAGAAAACTTAGCTAAGAAAGCATAAACAATAGATAAATATCAAGGTGTTTTAGCCACCTATCAAATTCCCCCACACTTAGACTTTGTTAGTCCTCGAGCAAATCAAACAAAATAATTCTAAAACATACATACAACTCCGTGTCGTCGAGGCTACGCTCACACTTAGCACGTATAACAAGCCTTTGAAACCCTAGGTGTCCCTAGTAGACGAGTTTTAGTCTCGTGAAGGTTTACAAGAGATGTACCTAAAAAACCTTTTACTCCAAATTCCAACTACCTGTGAAGAATCTATGAATGAATCCAAAATGACTACATGAGGAGGTACCTTGATGCAAATTCAGTTCATATATAAACAAAGCTCTACTCAGAAAGTTGAACAAACCACAATACTTGGAATCTAACTAACCACAATCACACATGAATAGATTATGAAGATAGATATATAGGTAGATGTTTGCGATTGTTGACAAGTGATCAGTGTTTCCCATATCTGTCTGAAGGTCACTGCCAAGATGAACCTATGACCTAATGGATTGAGATACTGGTCTGAATTCTAATATCAACTCACCGGCATATACAAGGGAACCAAAGAATGAAAATCTTAATTCTATATCAACTCGACTGGCAAATACAAGGGAACCAGCGGTCGATTTATTGAAAAAACAATAATAATAATAACTTTTTTTTTCTTTTTCACTTTTTTTTTTCTTTTCTCTTTTTTGTTTTTTTGAATCGACAACATGATTAGATCTTTTGGATCCAAGCGCATGCTTCTTGTCAGCAGATTACATGATAGTTCCTGTGGATCCTGCATTCCACGCTTGTTTAGGCGACGAGACAGGAGAACACACACATATTGCTATATCCAAGTGTCATTTTTTTTTCATATATACTCCTATTGGTCTAATTGGTCCGTCTCTCTTTTTTTTTTTTTTAGTAACTCAATCACTCTATTTCATCCTAGCAAATAACAACATTCGAGTTAGTGACCCACCAAATCACTTAGAGAAACAAAAAGATTGCAAAAATAAAAATGTAAGGTGATATGGTGACATTCCGAGATATGGTAACAACTATCATATTATTTCTAACACATGAGCTCTATTCGTCCTTTTAGTTAATAGGTTCCTCAACTCCTGCAATCAAGATGGTTCCATCCACTTATATTGGTAGTGTCATCCTAAAAAGCACAAGTTTCTAGATTTCGGAGTTTATAAAGCAATTTTTTTTTTCTTTTCTTTTTCTATTTATTTATTTATTTATTTTTTAGCTAAAGGCAACAAACTCTAAAAACATATAAATGCTCCCCCACACTTAAACTTTACATTGTCCTCAAAGTAAAATTTAGTCATTCAAAGTAAAGTTCAAGGTGGGAAATTCCTCAAATGATATGCAAAACAAGAAAATAAAGATAAAGTGCTTAAAAATAAAAAGATAAAGATAAAGATAAAGATACAAAACCGGTGGGTTGCCTCCCTTTTAGCGCTTGGTTTAAAGTCGTCAGCCCGACTTTCAGCTCCAATTACTCCTCCAGAGGGAGTGGATCACTCAATGTGACCATATCCTGATTCTCCGTCACAAATTGCTCGTAATATGGTTTCAAACGATGGTCGTTGACCTTGGAAACCAGCCCTGTTTTGGGACTAATGATTTCAACTGCACCATGCGCAAACACATTAGTAACAACAAATGGTCCAATCCATCTGGACCTAAGTTTACCCTAAACAATTTAAGACGAGAATGGAATAAAAGAACTTTCCTGCCCTACTTCAAAACTCTTTCGGGAAATCATTTTATCATGGAAAGCCTTGGTCTTTTCTTTTAAATGCGTGAACTTTCATATGCATCATTACGTATCTCTTCTAACTCATTGAGTTGAAGTTTCCTATGTTCACCAAATTCATCTAATTCCATATTACATACCTTGATAGCCCAATAAGCTTTGTGTTTAAGTTCGACGGGAAGATGGCAAGGTTTACCATAGACAAGCCTAAAAGGAGACATATCGATGGGTTTCTTATAAGCTATCTTATACGCCCACAAAGCGTCATTGAGTCTATAACTCCAATCCTTCCTTGTGATGTTCACCGTCTTCTCTAAGATGGACTTAATCTCCCGGTTGGAAATTTCAGCTTGACCACTCGTTTGTGGATGGTACGGTGTGCCAACTTTATGAGAAATATTATACTTCTTTAGAAGAGCGTGAAATGATCTCTTGAAGTGCGACCCTCCATCACTAATCACCACTCGAGGTGTACCAAATCTAGAAAAGATATGTTCCTTCACAAACTCACAAACAACTTGAGAATCATTAGTAGGGGTGGGTTTAGCTTCCACCCACTTAGAAACATAATCTACAGCAAGAAGTATATAATATTTCCCATTGGAATTCACAAAAGGCCCCATAAAATCGATACCCCAAACATCAAAAATCTCAACAACGAGAATTGGTGTTTGCGGCATTTGGTTTCTAGCACCTAGATTGCCTGTACTTTGACACCTATCACAAGCCTTGAAAAATAGATATGCATCCTTAAACAATGTAGGCCAATAAAAACCACTTTCGAGAACCTTGAGGGATGTCCTCTTGGCTCCGAAATGGCCACCACAAGCATATGAGTGACAAAAATTCATAATTGATTGGAACCCGGATTCGAGTACGCACCTGCGGATGATTTGATCGGAGCAATGCTTCCACAAATAAGGTGCATCCCATATATATTGCTTAGCAATATTCTTGAGCTTGTGTTTCTGAAACTTAGACATGGAACTAGGTACTTGTCCCGTCTCCAGGAAGTTAACAATATCAACGTACCATGGAGTTGTACCAACAACCGCAAAGAGTTGTTCATCTGGGAAGCTATCATGCAAAGGAATCGCTTCTTCGGACACAACCAATTTGCTTAAATGATCCGCTACAGTATTCTCACTGCCCTTCTTGTCCTTGATTTTCAAGTTGAACTCTTGAAGAAGAAGAATCCGCCTTATGAGCCTTGGCTTAGCATCCTTCTTTGTGAGCAAGTATCGAAGTGCAGCATGGTCAGAGAAAACCACCACCTTTGTACCCACCAAGTAAGATCTAAACTTCTCTAGTGCAAATACTATGGCCAATAGCTCCTTTTCAGTAGTGGAGTATTTGATTTGTGCTCCGTTGAGAGTTCTAAAAGCATAATAAATGGCATATGGAACTTTACCATCTCGCTGTCCCAACACGGCTCCAACGGCATAATCACTTGCATCGCACATCAACTCAAATGGCTTGCTCCAGTCCGGTGGTTTGATGATTGGTGCGGTAGTAAACAACTCTTTCAAGGTGACAAAAGATTCCTTGCATTCCTTGTCACAATCAAAGGCCACATCTTTCTCAAAAGTCTAAACAGGGGGCATTGCAATCTTGGAGAAATCCTTGATGAATCTCCTATAAAACCTCGCATGACCAAGAAAAGAGTGAACCTCCTCACAGCTTGTGGAGTATTGTAAGTTTCGAATCAAATATATCTTAGCCTTGTCCACTTCTAACCCCTTAGAGGATATAACATGGCCTAGTAAAATCCCATGATTCACCATAAAGTGACACTTTTCCCAATTAAGCATAAGATTAGTTTCTACGCATCGTTTAAGAATAAGTGTAAGGTTATCTAAGCACTTGTCAAAAGAATCACCATACACGCTAAAATCATCCATAAACACTTCTATGATGCTTTCCACATAATCTGAAAATATACTTACCATACAACTTTGAAAAGTGGATGGAGCATTGCACAAGCCAAATGGCATACGTCTATACGCAAAAGTGCCAAAAGGACAAGTAAACATCGTCTTTACTTGATCTTCCGGAGCTATTACAATCTGGTTATAACCTGAAAAACCGTCAAGAAAGCAATAGTGAGAGTATCCAGCCAATTTTTCAAGCATTTGATCAATGCATGGTAAGGGAAAATGGTCCTTTCGAGTGGTAGAGTTGAGCTTTCGGTAGTCAATGCAAACTCTCCAACCGGTCTGGATTCTAGTTGGAACCAAGTCATTATCTTCGTTTTTCACAACTGTGATTCCGGACTTCTTTGGAACGACCTGAACCGGGATCACCCATTTGCTATCGGATATGGGATAGATAACCCCAACATCCAACAACTTCAGGATCTCTTTCTTCACTACTTCCATCATCGGAGGGTTCAAGCGACGTTGATCTTCTCTTGTTGGTTTTGCCCCCTCCTCAAGAAGTATTCGGTGCATACATGTGGAAGGGCCGATTCCTTTGATATCAAAGAATGGTCCACCCAATGGCGTAACTTGTACTCTCTTAACACACGAACAAGTTTCTCCTCTTGCACCTTGGTAAGGTTTTTGGCAATGATCACCGGCAAATCTTCCTTATCACCTAAATATATGTACTTGAGGTGATCCGGAAGAGGTTTCAACTTAAGAATAGGTGCCTGCACAATCGATAGTAAAAGTTTCTCATTAGTAAGCGGCAAAGACACATAAGACGTATTATACTTTTGTGGAAGTTCTTGTAATGAGTTAAGAGCTAAAACAACCTCCTTAAGTTCATCACAGATAGACAATTCACTTTCAAGGTCTTTGTATTTTCCATAACCTAAACCTTCCACTATGGTGTTTTCTAAAGCATCATCACCATTCAATTTAAAAATCCGTTGAGCTAGAGAATCAACAATATCAATAGAAAAACATGAATGCACATCACTAGGATATCTCATAGCCTCAAAGATATTGAAACTTATGATCTCATCATCAAATTTCATTGTTAAGGCGCCTTTAAAAACATATATCTTTGTTCTTGCGGTTATCATGAATGGTCTACCCAACAACAAGGGAGTAGACGATGGTGAATCTTCATCCATCATGTCAAGAACATAAAAATCCGCCGGAAATATGAGTTGATTAACCTGCACCAAAACATCTTCAATAACCCCTTTTGGGTAAGTATTAGATCTATCAGCAAGTTGTATAACAATACCGATATTCTTAAGAGGGCCAAGATTCAAGGATTCATAAATGGAAGCGGGCATGACATTAATGGATGCTCCTAAATCTAGCAGAGCACGTTCAAACCTGATTTTACCAATAGTACATGGTATGGTGAAACTACCGGGATCTTTCAACTTAGGTGGGAGTTTCTTTTGAAGATATGCCGAAGCATTTTCCCCACACTCATTACCTCATTACCGGTCAACTTGTGCTTGTTAGTGCACAATTCCTTCAAGAACTTTGCATAGCGAGGAACCTGCCTTATCGCCTCAATGAGTGGATTGTTCACTTCAATCTTCTTAAAGATCTCCCAAATCTCTTGGTATAATGTCTCCTTGTTCGACTTTGCAAACCTTCTAGGAAAAGGCGGAGGACTAGCATAAGTAGAAACACGAGTTTTAGAGTTAGAATTTGTTACCGGGTCAGCCTTTTTAGGGGCTGTTTCACCCTCTTCTTTCTCCAAATCAGGTTCATGGGATACCGGTGATGTTGCCGACTTCTCTACTTGCTTCCCACTTCGTAGCTCAATAGCATGAGCATTCTCTCTATGATTCAACAGTTGTGAAGGAAGTTTTCCAGCTGCTTGTGCTTCCAATTTGCTCGCAGTAGTAGCTAGTTGACCCATTTGTGTTCGCATGTCCTTTATATCCATCTCTGCCTTTTGTTTATCTTGCGTCATTGTGCTGAGAATGTTTTGCTTATCTTGCGCCATTGTGTTGATAATAAGATTCAACTTGTCATCTATACTCGTGCCTTGAGTTTCTTGATGTGGCTTTTGCAAGAATTGATATCCACCTTGTTGATTGAAAGGCGGATTGGAAACTGCAGCTTGCTTGTTGGCGTAGCTGAAATTGGGATGATCTCTCCAACCCGGATTGTATGTGCTAGAGTATGGATCATATCTTGGCCTTTGCTGATTTTGGTATATGGCACTTGCTTGCTCAACATCTTCGGTGTATGATGATGGTATGACGGCAACTGCTATTTGTTGCATTATTCTCTCCATATTACCCATTCTATGTTCCAAATGTGAAGAATCACCAACTTCATTTACTTTCCTTACCATTGGTTCACCTCGAGTGTAGAATTGTTGAGTGTTCGCAGCCATATTATCTAACAAACTTGTAGCTTCCACAATGGTCTTGTTGGTAAGTGCACCACCACTTGCGGCATCGATCAAATTTTTATCATTAGAAAGCAACCCCTTATAGAAATATTGAATTACAAGTTGATCGCTGATTTGGTGGTGTGGACAGCTAGCTAAAAGCTTCTTGTAGCGCTCCCAATACTCATAAAGGGTCTCTCCCGATACTTGTCTAATACCACAAATCTCCTTGCGAATCACAGCTGCTTTTGATGCCGGAAAATACTTCTCAAGGAACAACTTCTTCATTCCATTCCATATGGTATACTTCCAGAGGGTAAGAAAAAGAACCACTCTCCTGCAACATCTATAAGGGAGAAAGGAAAATCTGTCATCATAGCCATATCGGCATCTGCAGTTGCTTGCTTCAAACTAGTCACAACATGATGAAATTGTTGTAAGTGACGATTAGGATCCTCTCCCGCTAAACCTCTGAATTTTGGCAACAAGTTAATCAATTGCGGCTTCAACTCAATGGTTCCATTCAATTAAATACATAAAGGCTACTGGTCAATGTTTGGAGTAGTGAGCTCCTTGAGTGTTCTTGGAGCAGGTGGTCGACCTCCCATTGTGTTATCTTCCTCTTTGTCCGAATCCGAGAATTCATTAGGTGAAGAACTAGGAGGAAGTGGAGTGTTCACTGCTCGAATGAAGTCTTTAAGTAAAATGCCCGAACGAAGACGTATACCAATTGGACTTGGTCTGCCCTCTCCCCGCATTCACCAAAGAAAAGGTACCTGAAAATCAGATTCTAAGAGATTGAATAAGTAAACTGAAATTGAAAATAAAAGCAAAAGTATAAACTAAGAATAAAAATAACAACTAAACTTGCCATTGCCTCCCTAAGCAATGGCGCCAATTTTGACAAGGTGTCAAACTCGCAAATAATATATTCTACTTCTCTTTACACTAGCAAGTAGTATAATGAAAGCAGATTCGTCCCAAGGGAGGTATGGAGCAAAAGTTGTTATACAAATATTCTTAGCAAGATTGTTTTGTTATAGAAATTCTGAAAATTGTAAAATTGTATTCAAATATGAGATGGAATTGATTAAGGAATCATTATCGACCACGAAACATAAACCAAATCGATATATAGCACATTCTTCGCATTATCTTGTTACTAACAACCCTAGGATAATTAGTACGCTCAACTATCCCATTATTATCTCCTAAGCTCACCGGATACGGAAGCTTTCGACTACCGGATTCTACTTTCCAAGTTTTCTAGAAGTACGCTCTCTAGGTGTGACTTAAACAAATGCTCTAAGTTTTGTGAGATAAGGTTGCTCCTAGTGATGAATTCAAAAGCATGAATCACCTACTGGTGTCAATTTCTACATATGGGTACTTAACAAAGTCCCATCATCAATACCCATATATTGCTACTTGCGTTTATATTTCTAGACAATTATGGGTCGAAGAAAATCTAAACTAGCAGTAGGATTATGAATCAACTATTTAATTTCGAACTTAAACAATCAACAAATAATCCATAAACATTATTAGTATGGTAGACATCAAACAATAACGAAACTTGTGAGAAAACTATCTATTGCATATCAATTATAGGTTCATATTTCGGGCTTTGAAATCACCCTTAATCAAAAATAGTTTTAGTTACTCATAGTTTTGGAGTTCATCATCATAATAATAATTTAAAAGAAGATGGAAAATAAATACGAAAGCAAACCCTAGCTGCGGCTATGTCTCGAAAACTCCAAGTAGAATACGAGATAAACAAAGAAGTAGAAAGACTTCTTTTATAACTCCTCTTGTTCCAACATTAGGTCTAGTCTTCAAAGGTCCAATAGATAGAAGCCCTCCAAGCCCATATGTGATAAAACCCATGTATAAAATCTGCTCAAAAAGTTGTCGACGAAAAACTGGTTCCAACGCCGGAAGTTAGCCGGCCAGTCATCGGAAAGTAGCTCACATGACCGGAATAGTCATACCGGTCAATGGTCAATCGAGTCGACTCGGGAAGTCAGACCGATTCAGGTGAGTGAGTCAGAGTCAGCCTGCTGACTCTGCTAAGGCATTCGCACGGCTGTTGCAGGCCATAACCCTCCAGCTGCAACTGTACCTCTATAACCCGGCTACTCCAAATGCATAACCTGTGTCTTCTGCATCTTCAAATCCCATCTTTGATTCCCATTAACATCAGCTTCATCACTTGTAATCAACAGTGGAAACACCAACCTCATACTCTGCCAATCTCAGCAACAGTAACCAACTCCATTCCTACAGGACTAGCTCTCTGTAACTTCTTTACAACAGCTGCAATTACATATCCTTAGCACCTCAAACACATTCCATTTGAGCTTCACTTCAGCTGCAAAACCCATTGGAAACAACTACCACCATATACTCTATTCATTCACAACATTCAAATGTACCACTATCAGTTACTCTTCTTGTCTAGCTCCAGATCTACATACACATGACAGTCACCATAGGAACATCATCTCCAGTTCATACTTCAGTAACAGCTGCATTCACTGGCACCAGCTTTTGACACAGCCACCTTCATCACTGCAACATCTCTTCTTCTCTTCTTGGCCAACATCTACTTCATGTTCCGAGTCCTCCAAATCTGAACACCATTTATAGCAGCAAACATGTATTAAACTACCATCGAAACATGGCGGCGCACCAGTTCCATTGCCCAACTGTCTGCATAAAAACTTATCCAAAATCCCACTATCTCGAGCCATTATTTCAGTCTTCTTGTTTGTATTTCGAACCGCACTTGGTCCGTCTCTCTTTTACAGCCCCACAACAGACAATATCACATTCTACAACTCAGCTCAACAACTTGCAGTATCACCTCCTCCCTTCATCACCATAAACACCAATAACTGCGCATTTCCATCACAACCTGAGCCATTGCAACTCAGTAGCAGCTGCAACCACCATCTCATACTATGACAATTATTCATTACCTATAGTTCATACATTCTCAGCGTCCGAGTACCAGCAACAACAGCAGCTCCAACTGCAAATATTCAACCACCAACAAAGACTGACTCCATTCCAAATTTTGCCCGCATATCACCATCAACAACTTACCATTGCAACATCTCCTGTACACATCCAAACAACAAATCACTCATCCTAATTCAGCTGCATCAAGTTCATTTCCATCTTCTCTGTGTTCAACAATCCAATAACATCTTAACTCCATGAAAATCCATCTATTCAACTCAGAATTTCAATTCTTCAGATTCAGACCCATCTGCTTCAGACATCACCACTAGAAATCACCATTTCACAAAATTGAACCTAATTTCTTCTTTAATCTCAACTTCAGCACAAACCCAACTCTTTAAACCCATGGAAATCGTCGTCTGCAGTTCGATTCACCCAAACCCTAATAACAACACAACCCAATTCCTCCATCTGAGCTTCCAGTTCAGTTCCTTGCAGCTACCGTCAGATTCACTGCCTGAAATTGAGCATAATCAACCACAAACATCTCAATCTTCTCTTCTTCTAGATCTGAAATTCCCCTGAACCACATCAATTCTTCTTTTCTTCGATTGTATCTCAATAACCTCCATCACATCGACTGCTTCTTCTCATCCCTATTTTAACAGAATCATAATTTTATTTCTTACATCTGCTTCACTAATTATCACTCAGTAGCGCAGCCTCCTCTCTTTCTTTGCTCTCTAAATTTCAGGTAAGTGTAATGAAGAGAAGAGGTTCTCGATCCAGTTTCAGGGTTATAGAAATTTAAGTGATATAGCCACTCCGGTGAAGTGGATAAGAGGTACCCAGAATGACTCTAGGCACTCGTAAATAGGACAAAGACCAACCAAATGGCAGCCTTTATGTTGACTTAGCTCGACTCCCATGTCACTCGCATGCGCCTTTATACTCCCAATGGAACGCTTTCTTCTTCTTTCGAGTTCTACCAACAACAACCTTCTCTTATTTCTCAGATTCACTTCTTCTCTTCAATGTCTCTTCATCACTAAAGTTGTCATGCTTTTCAGACAGAATTTGCATCACTAATGCCGACATGCTTTTCAGATAGAGATGAAGAAATAAAAGCAAATACTGAGAAATAATCCGCCTCCTAACAACAGTTGCACATGAGATGATACTTTTGGGTTGGTTCTTCTTCTTTTGTCCCAAATGACTCCAAAGTACCTAAAACTCAAAAGGAAACATAAGATTCATAATTTACAAGAAAACTTATCTAAGAAAGCATAAACAATAGATAAATATCAAGGTGTTTTAGCCACCTATCAACATTATATCCACGGTTTGCAAAAGATTGCATTCCTTAATATATAGATGTATTAGTTCATGAACAAACCGATTTTAGAACATTATCCACCTAGGTATGCAAATGGGTACGCGTACCTAAGTGGCCGGATTAAGTTTGGGTTCGCAAGTACGCGAATTTGTACGCATAGCTTCCAAACTCAGCAGAAATTCCCAGAACTGAACCTCACACCAGTACGCGTACCGGTATGTGTATAAGGTTCCCGGACTTTCACAAACCAACCAGTACGCATACGGGTATGCATACCATGGTTCCCGGACTTGGATTACATATATGCAAGCACGCGTACTATGCTTATATCCAATTGTTTTAAACTCTCATTTCAACCATTGAAACATTCTTGGAATATGACTATAGCTGTCTCACACAAACTATTAGATTCAAAGCAATTTTCAAGTGATCGAATGATCAATACGAAACATTCCGTGTCTACATCAAATGACTGTCTCACACAAATCATGTCAAATTCTTGTAAAATCAATATCCAGCGAATTAGCCTTGGTTTGGCTTCCTTCTTTGTGAGTAGATACCTAAGTGCCGCATGATCAGAAAACACAAAAACTTCTGTACCAAGCAAATAAGAACGAAATTTCTCCAATGCGAATATGATTGCTAATAACTCCTTCTCAGTGGTCGTATAGTTTTGTTGAGCATCATTCAACGTTCTAGAAGCATAATAAATGGCATTAGGTAACTTCCCAGTACGCTTCCCTAATACTGCACCGACCGCATAGTCACTCGCATCACACATTAGCTCAAATGGCTTACTCCAATCAGGTGGTTTCATGATAGGGGATGTTATCAAAAGTTCTTTCAAACGATTGAATGCCACCAAACACTTCTCATCGAAGTTAAAAACCACATCCTTCTGCAAAATTTGGCATAATGGTGCTGCAACCTTGGAAAAATCCTTGATAAACCTGCGATAAAATCCTGCGTGACCAAGAAAAGAACAAACCTCCTTCACAGTAGTGGGAGGGGTTAGAGCCCGAATAATATCAATTTTAGCTTTATCAACTTCCAAGCCTTTAGAAGATATAATATGGCCTAAAACAATGCCATGAGTTACCATAAAATGGCACTTCTCCCAATTTTGCACGAGATTAGTTTCAACACATCGTTTAAGAATAAGTGTAAGGTTATCCAAGCATAAGTCAAAGGAATCACCATACACGCTGAAATCGTCCATAAAAACTTCGATAATGTTTTCAACATAATCTGAAAAGATACTTACCATACACCTTTGGAAGGTAGCGGGTGCATTACACAAACCAAAAGGCATTCTTCTGTATGCAAATGTTCCGAACGGACAAGTAAAAGTAGTTTTCTCTTGATCCTCAGGTGCTATAGGAATCTGATTGTAACCTGAGTAACCATCAAGAAAATAGTAGTGACAGTGCCCAGACAAACATTCCAACATTTGATCCATAAAAGGTAAAGGAAAATGATCTCTTTTAGTGGTTACATTAAGTTTTCTATAATCTATACAAACCCTCCAACCGGTTTGCACACGAGTTGGTACAAGTTCATTTTTATCATTCTGCACCACTGTAACGCCCGACTTCTTTGGTACTACTTGTACTGGGCTCACCTACTTGCTATCAGAAATGTGATAGATAACTCCCACGTCTAATAACTTCAAAATTTCTTTCTTTACGACTTTCATCATTGGAGGATTCAGGCGACGTTGAGCTTCCCTTGTTGGTTTTGCCTTATCCTCAAGTCGTATTTTTTGCATGCATGTCGATGGGCTTATTCCCTTGATATCAGCAATTGTCCATCATATGGCTGTTTTGTACTCCCTCAACACTCAAAGAAGTCTTTGTTCCTGCAATTCAGTTAGTTCCTTATAAACTATTACCGGTAACTCCTCTTTATCACCTAAATACAAGTATTTTAGGTGATTCGAAAGAGTTTTCAGTTCTAGCTTTGGAGCTTGCAAGATAGATGGCACAATTTTTTCATTAGATATTGATAATAAAGATATAAAGGAAACACTCTCGTGTACTGATTTTTCTTATAACGAGTTAAGCGAGCCAATAGTGTCCTTGATTACGTCACAACATTCCAAACCATCATCAATGGGTGTAGTCAACACAGTTTTAATCCACCCCATCCATATTGAACATTTGCTGAGCCAAATTATCAATCACATCAATGGAGAAGCAAGAGTGGACATCACTAGGATATCTCATCGTTTTGTAAATGTTGAAACGTATTACTTCTCCATCAAATTCCATAGTCAATGAACCATCATGCACATCAATTTTAGTTCTAGCCATGCTCATAAATGGTCGTCCAAGAAGTAAAGGTAGAGATGTTTCAGTTTATCCATCTGTCATCTCCAACACATAGAAATCTGCTGGAAAAATTAGTTGGTTTACCTGCACAAGCACATCCTCAATAATACCTCTAGGGTACACGTTAGAACGGTCAGCCAACTGTAAAGTAATTCCAGTTTCTTTTAAAGGACCTAAATTAAGAGATTCATATATAGATACAGGCATAACATTTACTGATGCTCCTAAATCAAGCATAGCCTTATTAAACTGGGTGTTACCAATAACAACAGGAATATCAAAACTACCGGGGTCTTCATATTTAAGTGGGAGTTTCTTTTGCAAGATAGCTGAAGCATTCTCCCCCACTTTCATTACCTCATTACCGGTCAACCGTTGCTTATTGGTGCACAAGTCCTTAAGAATTATCGCATACTTAGGGACTTGTTTAATCGCATCTATCAGTGGAATTTTCACATGAATCTTCCTGAAAATGTCTAAAATCTCCTTATCTTGTTCCGCCTTTTTAGAGTTAGCAAACCTGCGAGGAAAAGGTAAAGGAGGAACGTAAGTAGAAAAATGAGGTTTAAAGTTTTTTTTAGGTACCTCTTTGGTTTGGGAAGAGTCAATAATCTTTGTCTCCAAAACTGGCCCCTTAGGGTCTTTATTTTTCTCAGCATCCTCTGGTTGCACAGCTTTGTGTAACACTTCTCAATGTCACAGCATTTACAGAATCTCTTGGGTGTTGAGAAGGGAGTTTACCACTATTCTACGTCTCCAAATGGTTCAATATATCTGCCATGGTGCTCATTTGTGTTTGCAACTCCTTGATTGTGATGAGTGCCAAATATTGCATATTTCTACACCTTTTTATTGGCATTTAACTCATCTTTTGTGCTCAGAAATCAGATATTATCCCAAATTCTGTATTTTCCATGTTTTCAAGAATAAATATTTGTACTAATTAATTTTGTGTTTTTAGGTAGTAAATAAAGCTTGGAGAAATTAAGGAGCCAAAAGAGCAGAAAATTGGAGACGAGCGTCTATGGAGCAGAAGCCAAAGCCACAAGCGCGCGCATCGCTTGCAACCCAACAAGTAGCAACCCATTTACAAGACATGGGCTCGAGCAATCCAAGACCCGCCCATAACCGGATCCAAGCCCGTCTTATCTGAGCCGTCAGATTTGATCCATTTGCATCCGACGGTCGCATCAGCCCACACATCGATGTCTCCCGCATCCAACGGTCGCTCCATCCTTCTCATCACCACTCGCTGCATCCGCCTCACACCGAAACCATCTACACCTACACCCATGACCAAACAACCCCTATTCTCATTTTCTCTTATCTCTTCTTCCCCGACATTTGCAGAGAACTTCTTCCTCTCTCGACCAAACTCTGAGCAGCCACCTTCTTCTACTCCGACCAGCCACCAACACAACCACCAGTACAGCCGCCTTCAGCCACCTCCTAATGTCTCTCTATCTCCTTCATAGCTTCTTATCCTAGAAGCTAAGGTTGAGATAGAAAGAGTTAGGGTTAGGGTTTCACAATGTTAGGGGGAACATCAAATTAATGGAGTTCAGAGACGAATTAGCAGAGGGAACAACAAATTCAGAGGTTTTGGATGAGTGGGTCGCCATTTAATTTCCAAATTGAACTGACTAGGGTTTTGCATGTATAAATATGGTGAGGCAATGTACGGGGGGGTGCCTGGATTATCCAGTGCACCAAACTTTAGTTTAAATTGTGTTTTAACTACTTCAATCATGTTTTGATTTACCTTACTAGGGTGTAGATGAAACCCCTAGTGTTATGTGAAGTAATCAATTTCTTAAGTTGTTCTTTATGTGTTATGATTTTCTAGGATAGGTAGTTAATTGATTGATCAAATGACCCTGTGATAAGTTGTTCTGTAAGAAGACAACTTATACTAGGGGGAATTAGTTACATTGATTGACAAATCTTCCATCTGAGGCCTTCAAGGAAAGGTACAAGACACAATGAGAAGTTGAATTGCCTTAGCATAGGATTAGAGGGTGGAATCAACCATCCTAGTAATTCTCCAACTTGTTTACAATCTGTTTTTGCTGCCTTAGAATTACTATCACAACATCTTGTCGTATCGACTCAAAACAAACCCTTGTGTGTTATACTTCTCACCTGAAATCAATTAGTGAAGCTTTGCAATCAACCTTACACAACCCCAAATCTCTGTGGATCGACTTGTGTTGCTTGTCGACACTGTGCACTTGTAGTATAGTTTGTAGGCAAACAATTTTCCCAGCCTACTAAGTTTTTGGCGCCGTTGCCGGGGAAGCATAGATGGGTTATGCTCACTCAAGGTGAAGCATGTCATGTGCATAACTTGTGCTCCACATAACCTGTGCTGTGTTGTGCAATTCTTAAAAGCACTCATGTGTGCTTGTCATTTGGTGTGTCAATTTTTGTGATTTTTGCTTATCTGTGTTGAAAGTTAATTGGCTGTGTGTTTGTTAACATGATAGATGTGCTAGCTAGGATATGATCGTGTCTTTTAGAGACCAAACAAATCGACTAGTTAGAATCCGACCGGACGATATTGTCAACATACCCAGCTTCTTCCACAAAGCCTGACTCCATCGAAAACCATGGGTGATGAACCAAACCCACCCCGTAGTCTCAAAGACTACATGTACCCAACTAGGCAAGCCAACCCTCTTGCATCATTCTCACAAATGATGCTTGTCAGTTTGAACTCAGCAAGCACAATTCACATGTTACCCGTGTTTAGAGGGGTTGATGCTGAAAACCCTTACCACCATGTGAGAGATTTTGAGGATATTTGTTGGACTCTGCGTTTTAACCAAATGCCGAAGAGTCCCTAAACTCGAGATTGTTTCCTTTTTCTCTAAAAGAAAAAGCCAAGTCATGGCTTCATGCCCTACAACCACAGTCCATTAGAACATGGAATGACCTCACAAAAGAGTTTTTCAAAAGTTTTTCCCAAACCATAAGATCACAAATTTCGCCAAAGTCTAAATGGTTTTGTGCAATTAGAAGACAAAACTCTAGCAAAATACTTGGAGAGATTCAATGAATTATTGCTCCAATGTCCCCACCATGGTTTTGAAAAATGGAGACTCGTGAAAATTTTGTATGAGGGTCTAGATGTTAGAACCCGAACCACGAGCCGAGTCAATGTGCAACGGTGCATTTATTGACAAGAGTGCTGATGAGGCTTGGACTTTCTTAATCGAAGTCGCTGAAAAGACTCAACAATGGGAGTCCATCCGTGAACCAAAAAGGACTACCCATGCAAATAATGTTCATAGAATCGAGTCTAACTTTGAGGGAAATGCAAAAATGGCATCTTTGGCCCGGAGAATAGAAGTGCTTGAGTTGCAGAAGAATATGAAATCTAATGCTCCTACTCTCCGTGACCAAATCGAAATGGCCACTTGTGCCGCATGCCATAGTTCCGACCACCTAGTGGACAGTTGTCCAGACCTACATGAATTTCAAGAGTCTAAAACCGAGCAAGCCAATGCATTATACCATAGGCAAGAGAACAACCCGTATTCTCAAACCTACAACCCAGGGTGGAGGAATCACCCTAACTTCTCATGGTCTAAAGGGCCTGTACAAGGGGGAACAACAAATAACAACCAAGGATACTCATATCCTAGAAACCCCCAAGTACAACCACATCCTCGCACTCTCGTAGAGAAAAAGCCTAGCTTTGAAGACATTGTCGGTCTGTTGACCCAAAACCTTTTACAACTTCAGAAAACCACCGACCAATGTTTCACAAGTCTAGAACTTAAGATGGGTCAAATCATGATGCATTGAATGAGAGAGAAAAAGGCAAACTTCCTAGTCAACCCCAACAAAATCCAAAGAATGTATTTCAGTGTACTTCAACCCGCAATGAAACTTCACATAGTCATGCGAATGTCGTCACCACTCTCCGTAGTGGTAGAATTTTTGAGAACAATGTAGGTGTACCACAAATGTTTGAGTCTAAATCGACTCACCAAGACACACAACACCGCGTAAAACATCTCCACTTTGTAGAAAAGAATCCGAGCATGTTAATAAATCTAAGAGTCCTACTCATATAGATGTTTCTTTGCCAAGTCATGCACCCGTTGCTCCATTCCCACAAAGGTTGGTGCAAGCAGAAGGGGGTAACTAAAGATAACGAGATTTTGGAAATGTTCAAACGAGTTAACATAAACATTCCATTTCTCGAAGCAATTAGACAAATACCCACCTATGCTAAGTTTTTGAAGGACTTGTGCACACAAAAGCGAAAGCTTCATGTGCATAAGCGTGCTTTTCTTACTGAGCAAGTGAGCTCAATAATCCAAAACAAGATTCCAACTAAGTTTAGAGACCCAGGTAGTCCAACAATTACATGAACCATAGGTGACCATGTGGTCGAAAAGGCGTTACTAGACTTAGGAGCAAGTGTGAATCTATTGCCATACTGTGTGCAATCTGGGCCTTGGGAGCCAAGCCCACTCCCGTTATGCTACAATTAGCGTACAAATCTGTGAAAATCCCCCGTGGTATTGTTGAAGATGTGTTAATCAAGGTTGATAAATTTTTCTTTCCTATGGATTTCATCGTCTTTGATACTCAACCCGTGCAAAACCCGAGTAATCACATTCCTGTGATTTTAGGACGTCCTTTCCTGGCGACGTCCAATGCCATCATCAACTGTCGTAATGGAGTGTTGAAATTGTCTTTTGGTAACATGACCGTAGAGCTGAATGTTTTTAACACTAGTCAACAACCCATCGATTGTGATGATACTGATTTGCATGAGATTAACATGATTGAGAGTCTGATCCAAGACTCATTGCCCGATATTTTGTCAGTGGACCCTTTGCAAGCATGTTTAAATAACTTTGACTTAGATCTCTTTGAGTCTAAATACATTGGGGAAATTCACTCTTTGCTTGAATCTGTTCCACCCATGGATATTGCTAAATGGCAGAATGCAGTGGAACCACTTCCACTATCTGATTCCAAATCTGCCCCACCTCTTGATGTACCACCTAAGCTTGATTTGAAACTATTACCTGATACTTTGAAGTATGCTTTCTTAGGTCCTTCTGATACTTTACCTGTGATTATTCCATCATGTTTAGACACAGAACAAGAAAGTCAACTTTTAGAAGTGCTTAAAGAACATAAAGGAGCCTTAGGTTGGACCATCTCGAGATCTTAAAGGTATAAGTCCCACAATTTGCATGCATCACATAAATCTTGAAGAGAATACTAAACCATCTAGGGAAATGCAAAGGAGACTTAACCCCAATATGAGAGATGTTGTCAAGGGTGAGATTTTGAAATTGCTTGATGCGGGTATCATTTACCCTTCCCAGATAGCCATGGGTCAGTCCCATTCAAGTGGTACCCAAAAAGTCTCGCATTAATGTAGTTCAAAATGAGATGAATGAGCTTGTCCCCACCCCGTGTGACCACGGGGTGGCGAGTTTGTATTGATTATAGAAAATTGAACACAGTAACAAAGAAAAACCATTTTCCCCTTCCCTTCATTGACCAAATGCTGGAAAGATTGGCGAAACATAGTCACTATTGTTTCTTATATGGCTATTTCGGGCTACAACCAAATTCACATAGCACCCGAAGACCAACAGAAGACCACATTTACCTGTCCTTATGGAACATTTGCTTACCGTCGTATGCCTTTTGGGTTGTGTAATGCACCCGCTACTTTTCAACGTTGCATGATGAGCATTTTTTCTGACATGGTAGATAAGTTTCTTGAAATTTTCATGATGATTTTTCTGTGTTTGGGTCTTCTTTTGACGAGTGTTTGCATCATCTTACTCGTGTGCTGATTAGATGTAAGGAAAAGAATTTTGAATTGGGAAAAATGTCATTTCATGGTTAACTCAGGCATTGTTTTAGGGCATATCATCTCGGAAAAGGGCATAGAAGTAGACAAAGCCAAGGTTGATCTCATTCAACACTTGCCTCAACCTCGTTCTGTGAGGGACATAAGATCATTCTTAGGACATGAGGGTTTTTACCGCCGATTCATTAAAGACTTTAGTAAAATTTCGAGACCTTTGTGTAATCTTCTTGCAAAAGATGTTGCATTTGTCTTTGATGATGCTTGTAAGGAAGCATGGGAGCAACTGAAGGCTCTCCTTACATCTGCCCCTATAGTCAGACCACCTGACTGGAAATTACCATTTAAAATTATGTGTGATGCGTCTGACTATGCTGTAGGAGCTGTTTTGGGCCAGCGAGTAGACAAACTTCCTTATGTGATCTACTATGCTAGTAAAACACTTAATGATGCTCAATCAATTATTCCACAACCGAGAAAGATTTGCTAGTCAGTTGTGTTTGCATTAGATAAGTTTAGATCTTATTTGATAGAGTCTAAAGTCATCATATATTCTGACCATGCTGCATTGAAATATCTTTTGTCTAAAAAAGATGCTAAGGCTCGTCTAATTCGATGGATACTCTTGTTACAAGAGTTTGACCTCGAAATTAGAGATAAGAAAGGGTCAGAAAATGTTGTTGATGATCACTTGTCTAGGTTGAATGTTGAATATGATGATGAATCCGTACTGATTAGAGAGTCATTCCCTGATGAACAATTGATGCTTGTGTCTGAAATGCCGTGGTTTGCTGATATTGTGAACTACCTTGCTACAGGTAAAATGCCCTTGTATTGGTCTAAACAAGACCGTTCTAAGTTCTTGGATGAAGTTAAACATTTCCTTTGGGATGACCCATATCTGTTTAAGTACTGCCAAGACCAAATCATTAGGAGATGTGTCCCCACTCAACAAAGGGACGCCATCTCTTTCTTCACATGACCATGCATGTGGAGGCCACTTTAGTGCCAAGAAAACTGCTTTGCAAAGATCTTGCAGAGCGGTTTCTATTGGCCAACATTGTTTAAGGATAGCCATGCTTTTTGTGTTGCTTGTGACCGATGCCGAAATTAGAAGTATCTCTAAGAGAAACATGATGCCCTTACAACCTATTTTGATTGTTGAGCTGTTTGATGTGTGGGGTATTGATTTCATGGGTCCATTTCCTAACTCTGAAGGTAAGTTGTACATTCTTGTTGCTGTTGATTATGTCTCTAAGTGGGTAGAGGCCATTGCATCCAAAACAAATGATCATAAAGTTGTTCTTTCTTTTCTTAAGGAAAACATTTCTCCCGTTTTGGAACACCTGGAGCAATAATCAGTGATGGAGGTAGTCATTTTTGCAATAGACCCTTTGAATCACTTGTGCGCAAGTATGGAATCACTCATAAGGTAGAAACACCTTACCATCCTCAAACCAAAGGCCAAGTAGAAGTTTCTAATAGGGAAATTAAGCATATCCTTGAGAAGACCGTTAATCCTTCTAGGAAAGATTGGTCTTTGCGTTTAAATGATGCTTTGTGGGCCTATAGAACTGCATACAAGACTCCCATTGGGATGTCACCTTACTGACTTGTGTACTACGGTAAAGCTTGTCATCTACCCGTAGAGTTAGAACACCGTGCATATTGGGTCAGAAAGAAGTTGAATTTTGATCTTGATAAAGCCGGTACTAAAGAAAACTTCAACTCAATGAGTTAGAAGAATTGAGAAATGATGCATATGATAGTGCCAAAATGTACAAACAAAGAATGAAAGTGTTTCACTTAAAAGTGCATTCTCGCGCAAGTCCTTCACACTGCCAAAAAGTTTTATTGTACAACACTCGTTTGCATTTGTTTCCGTGAAAGTTACGTTCTCGATGGTTAGACCATTCTTGGTACGTGCACTGCTTTTCCCCATGGAGCCATTGAAATTGAAAACCCAAAGAACCAAGAACATCTTCAAAGTCAATGGTCGTAGATTGAAACCATTTCTGGAGCATCTTCCACCAGAAGTTAAGACCGTGGACTTAGAAGACCCCATCTATGTGGACTAGACTAGTTCACTTGTGTACATAAATATGGACTAAAAATCCATTCTCTTTCCCTTTTCTTTTTCTTTTTGCATAGTTTTTATGTGTGCTAACCAAACTTTTTGTCTTGCGCTCTGGTTGTTTGCTTTCAAAGCATTCATCCCCCTTTGGTTTAGCAACATCCTTGTACATCCGGTAATCTCTTCCCTTTTCTCCACTCAACATAGTTCTCATGGTATGTGACTTTTTGAATTCTTATCATCTGTTGACACATTGAGGACAATGTTTGATTTAGGTTTGGGGATGTGTTTTGCATATAGAGTTTTTAGTCTTTTATTTCAGCTTAAAAAAAAAAAAAATCAAAAATCAAAAATCAAAAAATTCAAAACTCTTTGTAAATATGTACATAAAAACCTCCAACTTTTAGAGATTTTAGAGTCACTAAGCATGCTTCTAGCTATGTTTACATAGAGAGTCTGACCGAAATAACTGAACTTGGAAGTACTGGAGAACACAATCGGGTTTCTTAGTTGATTAGAGCGTTAAAGTTGGATTTAACCATACCAGAGGGCTTAATTAGGTGATGTATAGATATTCTAGAGTAGAATTGTGATCACCCATAGTGGAGACTACCCATTTTTACATCAACCGAGGCACCGACCTTCATTTTTTTCGTGACTTTCTAAAAATCTGTAGAGTGTGTGTCACCGTACGTCAATTCCGGGGGTAGGAATGGTGAGCTACCCAACTTCGCACCACTTTCAAGACTATTTTTGATCTCTTGAGTGCTAATTTTGTCAATCATGAGGGTGACGTTTAAAGATGAAAACTCCTTCTTGTAGTTCGATTTGCAGCTAGCATTACTCTCTCCCTCTCAACAACATCAACAAATCCATAGAAACACATCATCGTCAAGTTTTTGTGAGCATCATCGAATATTTGAAGAAAAGTTGAAATAGTCCAAGGTTTACATGCAACAATTCAAAGAAAAGAAGATAAGATGAGAATTAGTGAAGTTTATGAAATCAATACAATACATGTAAAAAAAGAAAAAAAAATTGTCAAGTTTTTGTGAAGTTCAGAAGTTCATCATCGACAGTTGAAGACCGAAGACCGAAGATTGAAGACGTTTCTATGGATGCTGAGAGAGTAATGTTAATTACCGATCGGGTGAGAAGGTAAGTGAGTACTCCCATCCTTGCTAATGGTTGATTTCCTTTCTTAGAGATCATCAGAAAAAGATTCTTTTTGTCCACAATTTCAAAGGAGTCTCCGTAAATTATTTCGGAAGGTTATCCTTCTCACCTTCAACGTGTGCAGGATTTCTCTCTTTATTCCCGCCTGCACACATGAGAGACTAAAAGCGGTCTTTTTGAGTGCAATTATCATAAAACCCTATTGGTGAGGCAGAAGTCGAGGCTTGTGATCACTCTCGAACCCGAATTCTTTCATATGGTATGGTTACTTCTTGATCGCTGTCGTAAGCGTCAAAAATAAATTACACTTTCTTACTACTCAAAATATAAATATAGCAAGGGCAAGAAAGGATCGATCCCACAGAGAGGTCTAGGTTGTCAAATTGTTATGGTTTCCTATATAAGTAACCCTAAGAATTTGATTGTGTAAATAAAAATAAACAAAAAGCAAATAAAGTACGCAAATTAAGAATGTGAAATATTGGATAAAGGTTTCATCTTCAATTGTAAACAAGTTTATGAATATATGAATAGAATTCGTATTTAATCTCGCTATCATCAAAAGCCATAGAATACCTTATTGCAAGAATACTCCGTAATTTCCAAAGTTATCAACACACACATTAGGGTCAAAGCGTATGTGAAATCTACCTAAAGAATAACCTAACGCCTTGCGCTAATCAAGTTCAATTCCTAGGAGCATTAAGTTTCGAAATAGGCTAATCAATGCAATTGTAATACATTGCGCAAAACAATTCGAACAAAGGTCAATTTCTACATATGACTACAAGGATGTATCACTACAAACCCTAATCATATCATGCTACTAGTATTCAAGGTTATCGCTCGATGAAAACCCTAAAATAGCTATAGATATGGATGTGAGTTCAATCAATTCTAGACTCGACTAAACAAACATTCAATCATATTGCAATACTTCAATCATGCAATTATTATAACCCGTAGAAAGTGAACGATAATATTGAGAGAAAACTAATTCATAAAATCATAACTTGGTTGCAAAATCCAACTACGTCTTCAACCAATAATAAAAACTTAGTTACTCATATTCATGGAGTTCATCACAAGAAGAAAGAGAAAAGACTTCATGGTTCTAAACCCTAGAAAAAGTAGAAGAGAGATAATAAAACGTTGTCTCCAAATTGTAGAAGTCTTCCCTTTTGTAGTCTTTTTCTCCTTCCAAAACTAGGTTTTGTCTTCAAAGTCCATTAGTTGGAAATTCACCCGGCCCACGATGGAGAGAAACCCGTGTAGAAATTTTGTCCCAAAAACGCTCGCCGGAAAACTGGGATTATGGCCGGAATTTGGCCGGAAAAGTCGCCGGAAAACAGCTCGGGTGACCGGTAAAGTCAAACCGGCCACCGGTCAACGGGTCAGAACGGCCGGGTCAGATCGGGTCAGCTCAGCGGGTTAACTCGGTCAAGTACCGAGTCAGACCGATTCAGGGAGAGTCAGCTGGTTCTAGTCAGACCGGGTCAGCATCTCACTCACCTGGATGGGTTGACTTGCCAAGGCCAATACACTAGCCATAGCTCTGTAGCACAATCCTTGTGCTTCACCAATACCCTTCCAGCCATAATGGCCTGCAACTCATCCTTCATATTGCTACAATCTCAGCTTCATTTCCATGACTCTCATCACTACAAACCCATCAGAGTCACCTTCCATCCATGCCTGCACCATCTCCATTCTCAATCGCTCCATTGCATATCCATTGTCATACACAGACAACACCATTAACTCATCTTCACAGCACTGCCATCAAGCCCTGTCCATTGTTCCCCTGTAGCTGCACAACACCTCATAATCCCGTTTTATCGCCAATGCAGCACTCCACCAAAACCTCACCCGGCACACATTCATTCACTCCCTTTCCTGGCAAGCACACAGCACTAAACCTACAGCTCTGCCAGTTCAAACTCACAGCAGCTTCTTCAACTGAGCTGCAACAATGACTTCTATTTCGCCAGCCGCAACATCTCGCTAACTCATTTATCGCAACACAATTTCATTATGCAATTGCCTGTAACCTGGGCTTCCATCCCTGCAATGCCACCAGACTCCATTATCTGCCATCACCTCAATCCATCTCCCTAGCTCAGCTCCAATTCACAACTCCTTCTGACTCACTCCCAGGTTCATTCTCTTACAGCTCCACTTTTCCTGTGCCAAGATCGGTACTCAACTCGCCATAACTCCACCTCGGGCCATAATTCATTGCAAAGACCAAAGAGCTCTACAGTCCATTGCCACTACCTAAGGTAAATCTACCATCTCCAGCTGCTCTCCAATCACCCTGTACTCAGAACCCACAGAGACCAAACAAACCATTAACAGCTCCACCTGCCATAATCTCAGAGTCACTCAGCTTCACACAACCAACAACAGCACAGCTACAATCCACTTGCATCATTAGCTCCATTAAGACAACAGCCACCTGAGCCTCACCAATTTCGGTTCTCTGGCACTTCAACAATTCATCTTTACTTCCAGCTACAATTCACCACAATTCAATGCAATTCCTACTTCGTCTCATCACAAGGCTCAAAACCCATAAATTCAACACCACCATCATCTCGCCCAAATCCAATTCCATTCATCACCTGAGTTCAACCACAGGGACCATCATTTCTCTCTTCCTGTGTTCGATCAACACAATCATCAGAACCTTGACTTGCCTGCTTCTCAGATTTCAATTTCTCAAACTCTTCTCAGTGATTATTACAATAATCCTCAAATTCCGCTCAAACCCCGGCTTGTTTGTCACGAGACCCATCTTCATACTGTCTTGAACTCTCAATGGTTCACTTTCATCACCGTATTCTATACCTGGGATTCATGTTCTTCCCCGGATTCAATTGAACAAGACCCTGCCATTAATCAACCACCAGTACTTCTCTTCCAACCGTCAACATCACCTCCTCAATCTCTCCTTGACTTTTTCTCAACACGACGATCCATGGCCGCCTTCATTTCATCACCTTCAATTTCTCGATCTCACAATAGAATAACAGCTTGACCTCTCTCTGGGAACTCAATTCATGGTCGCTCTTCCGATTCATTCAAGAGTTTTCGAACAAATGAGAAACTCTCTCGATGTTAGGTTAGATAAGGGTCGTTTATTCGAAGACTGGTCACAAAGATAAGGGCTAACCCGATGGCAGCCCCTTAACCATTACTCGGACTCTGGATAGTGTTCCTTCAAATAGAGTTGGCCCTTAACCGTGACTGGGCTCCAAATAGCACATGCCTGTGAAATGACACTCTTGCCCTTATTGCTTATGAGTTCTTGTTTTGCCCATAACTTCTTCATACGAACTCCGAATGACTCCATTCTTTCGCCATCGTCTTCATCTTCTCGTCCTCTACACAATGAAAAGTAGAAATCTTGTATTTAAACGAGTTCCAATTGGTCTAATTGCTCCAAATGACTCCATTGCACCTAATAAACTCAAAAGCACACATAAGATACATAATTTACAAGAAAACTCGCAAAGAAAGCATAAACTCTTCATAGAAAATACAGTGTATTCTACACCTATCAAATTCCCCCACACTTAGACTTTGCTAGTCCTCGAGCAAATCAAATAAAACAAAACTAAAACAAATACATACAACTCCGTGACGTCGAGGCTACGGTTAATTTTAGCATAAATAACAAGCCTTTAAACCCCTAGGTGTCCCTAGTGGACGAGTTATAGTCTCGTGAAGGTTTACTAGAGATATACCTACAAAACCTATATTTCAAACTCCGTCTATTTGTGACAAATCAATGAACGAATCCAAATTGACTACAGGAGGAGGTACCTTGCAAATTCAATTCAATTATTAGTAAATAAACTCTAATTAGATAGTCGAACAAGCCACAATACTCGGAAACTAACAAACCACAATCACAATGAAAAGATTAAGAAGATGGACATAGATGTAGATGTTGGCGAAAATTCTCAAGTGTTCGATGTTTCCCATATCTGTCTGAAGGTCACTGCTAAGATGAACCTAATCCTATTGAATTGAGCTACTTGGTGCTGAATGCTACATCAAATCAATTGGCATATACAAGGGAACCAAGAGTGACTTTATTCAACACAATAATAATTTCTTTTTTTTTATATGATTGGATCAAAACTGGATCCAATTTCTCTTTTTTAGACGGCATGATTAGATCTTTTGGATCCAAGCGCATGCTTCTTGTCGCAAGTACATGATAGTTGCCTTGGATCCCGCATTCCACGCTTGTTTAGGCGACGGAGACAGGGACTACGTTTCACACATACTGCTATTCCCAAGTGTCTTTTATTCCGTTTTGGTCTAATTGATCGGTCCTTTTTTTTTTTTTTTATATTTTTTTTTTCATTTTTTTTTTTTTTTTTTTTTTTTGTTTTTTTTGTTTTTTTTTGTAACTCAATCACTCTATTTCATCCTAGCAGTAATAACACGTCGATGTTTAGTGACCCACCAAAGCACTTAGAGAACAATAGATAAATATGGAAAAATAAAAATAGAATATGATATGGTGATATTCCGAGATATGGTAACAACTATCATGTTTATTTGTGATTTCTGAGCTATATTCTTCCCCTTTAGTTAATTGGTTCCTCAACTCCTGCATTCAAAATGATTCCATCCACTAATGGTGTCATCCTAAAGGCACAAGTTTCTAGATTTCGGAGTTCAAAAAGCACAATTTTTCTTGGTTTTTCTATTTTTCTGATTTTTTTTATTTTATTTTTTTATGCATGAAACAAACTAAAACATATAAATGCTCCCCCACACTTAAACTTTACATTGTCCTCAATGTAAAATTGAATCGTCCAAAGAAGGTTCAAGGAGGGAAATTCCGCAAATGATATGCAAAAACAAGAAAATAAAGATAAAAGCAAATGCATAAAAATAAAAAGATAAGGATAAAGATACAAAACCGGTGGGTTGCCTCCCACTTAGCGCTTGTTTTAAAGTCGACGGCCCGACTTAGCTTCTTGTAAGATTCATTCCCCATACACCAATAATCGGAAAAGTTGAGGATCCTTCCATAGAACCTGTTTTTCAAACACTAACTCCACACAAATATTAGTATAATAAAGCAAAAGTGAAGCTATGAACCGATAAAAGCTTCCCCCACACTTATTCTTGTCCACACTTGGAAGTGTATAAAGAATATAAGAGTCGGGTACTTCCACGGTTTCTGGTTCACAAACCTGCATAGTATGAGAATCAAGTTTCTCTAATGGCGGAAAACGAGAAACAAAGTCATTCAACAATATTCTCAAAGCACATACATTCAAACCAATAAGAGGTAAAGGAGAAGAAATAATAGGCAAAGGGTTAGATAAACCTTGCACAATCTCTTGTATCACGGAATCCTCTTCATCCTTGAAAAACTCAAGTGAATTATTCACCTCTTGTATATCATGGTCCTCTATCAAACCTTGCAACCATTCTTCGTCCGTTTTACGCTTAACCAAAGTTTCGACATAAACATCATCATTACAATCATTTGCAAGCTCAATTGGGTCTTCCACAATATTGGTCAAAACCGTCTCATTCTCAACATATTCCTCCTTTTTGTTGTAAGGCACATACTCTTTTGCGGATGCAATATTGTCCATAAGGAATTTCTTTAGAACACTCATTGCATCATCCTCAAGCTCTACCTTTTGAATAGGTTCTTGATCGTTATAAAGATCAATGCTTGAGTAAGCTACACTAGTGTCATCACATTCCTCTTCGTCTTCTCCTTGATCGCAAAGATTCCATTGTAAACTCCTCGGGATGTCACCATAAATTGGTTCAAACGATGTATTTTCATAATAATCATCATCACTATCATAGTCATCATAACATTGTTCCTCGCTGAATTTAGTGTTGCTAATCTCGAACTCATCCTTTTGAATAGGTGAATGATCATTATTACGATCAAGAGTTGAGTTAACTACACAAATATCAACAAAAGTCCCCAAAGGTTCGCCTTTTTCAACATAACTATTAATTTCCTCCTTGTACTCATCAATGCCTTGTCTTAAAGTGGAAACACCTTTTTGAAGCTCTTGGAGTGTTCCATCCAAATTCCGAATATAGTGTTCCATTTGTTTGTAAAGCTCATTCGACAAAGAAAAAGTAGAATTACTTACTTGAGTATTGTTAGGCCAATTATATACCCTTTGAATGGGTGGATGATCATAACTACGATCAGAAATTGGGCCAAACATACTATGAGCACATTCGGTCGATGAAAATGGTTCCACGCTGGGTTGTCCGCAAATTGACTCCATCTTTGTCCATAAATTGTTACATTTCATCTACCAAACTAGAGGAAAATTAATAGGAGTACAACTAGTCTCCTCCTTGTGGTTGCTCACTTACATAACCACCATAAGAAGGTTGATATGTATGAGAATAACTCATAGGGTACGTGGAGTACTGATCATAGCCAAAGGATTGGTTTTGATTATACTCCCCATAAGGGTGATAATTGTTATATTGTTGAGGTTGAAAGCCGTATTGATTGCTCCAATATGCTCCTTCCATAGAAATAAGCACCTGAAATAAGATTCTCAAAACTCGGGTAAGAACCAAATAAGAAAAAGTAAAACAAAACTAAATACAAAAATAAGAACCGTAAAAACAATTAACAACCGCTGCCTCCCACAATGCGGCGCCTGTGATCGTCGTGGCGACACAAATATAATTTACACTTTCTTACTACTCAAAATATAAATATAGCAAGGGCAAGAAAGGATCGATCCTACAGAGAGGTCTAGGTTGTCAAATTGTTATGGTTTCCTATATAAGTAACCCTAAGAATTTACGATTGTGTAAATAAAAATAAACAAAAAGCAAATAAAGTACGCAAATCAAGAATGTGAAATATTGGATAAAGGTTTCATCTTCAATTGTAAACAAGTTTATGAATATATGAATAGAATTCGTATTTAATCTCGCTATCATCAAAAGCCATAGAATACCTTATTGCAAGAATACTCCGTAATTTCCAAAGTTATCAACACACACATTAGGGCTGCATTATGTGAAATCTACCTAAAGAATAACCTAACGCCTTGCGCTAATCAAGTTCAATTCCTAGGAGCATTAAGTTTCAGAAATAGGCTAATCAATGCAATTGTAATACATTGCGCAAACAATTCGAACAAAGGTCAATTTCTACATATGACTACAAGGATGTATCACTACAAACCCTAATCATATCATGCTACTAGTATTCAAGGTTATCGCTCGATGAAAACCCTAAAATAGCTATAGATATGGATGTGAGTTCAATCAATTCTAGACTCGACTAAACAAACATTCAATCATATTGCAATACTTCAATCATGCAATTATTATAACCCGTAGAAAGTGAACGATAATATTGAGAGAAAACTAATTCATAAAAATCATAACTTGGTTGCAAAATCCAACTACGTCTTCAACCAATAATAAAAACTTAGTTACTCATATTCATGGAGTTCATCACAAGAAGAAAGAGAAAAGACTTCATGGTTCTAAACCCTAGAAAAAGTAGAAGAGACTTCATGGTTCTTTCCTTTTGTAGTCTTTTTCTCCTTCCAAAACTAGGTTTTGTCTTCAAAGTCCATTAGTTGGAAATTCACCCGGCCCACGATGGAGAGAAACCCGTGTGTAAATTTTGTCCCAAAAACGCCGCCGGAAAAATCGGGATTATGGCTGAATTTGGCCGAAAAGTCGCCGGAAAAACAGCTCGGGTGACCGGTAAAGTCAAACCTACACCGGTCAACGGGTCGAACGGCCGTGTCGGATCGGGTCGGGCCAAAGGGTTAACTTCGGCCAAGTACCGAGTCAGACCGATTCGGGGAGAGTCACTGTTCTAGTCGACCGGTCGACATCTCACTCACTGGATGGGTTGACTTGCCAAGGCCAATACACTAGCCATAGCTCAGAAGCACAATCCTTGTGGCTTCACCAATACCCTTCCACCATAATGGCACGCAACTCATCCTTCATATTGCTACAATCTCAGCTTTCATTTCCATGACTCTCATCACTACAAACCCATCGTAGTCACCTTCCATCCATGCTCTGCACCATCTCCATTCTCAATCAAGCTCATTGCATATCCATTGTCATACACAGCCAACACCATTAACTCATCTTCACAGCACTGCCATCAAGCCCTGTCCATTGTTCCCCTGTAGCTGCACAACACCTCATAATCCCGTTTTATCGCCAATACAGCACTCCACCAAAACCTCATCCGGCACACATTCATTCACTCCCTTTCCTGGCAAGCACACAGCACTAAACCTACAGCTCTGCCAGTTCAAACTCACAGCAGCTTCTTCAACTGAGCTGCAACAACAGCTCTATTTCAGTTTCAGCTGCAACATCTGCTTAACCTGTTACTGCAACACAATTTCATTATGCAATTGCTTGTAACCTGGGCTTCCATCCCTGCAATGCCACCAGACTCCATTATCTGCCATCACCTCAATCCATCTCCCTAGCTCAGCTCCAATTCACAACTCCTTCCGACTCACTCCCGGGTTCATTCTCTTACAGACTCCACTCTTCCCGGGCCAAAGATCAGCTCAACCTGCCCATAACTCCACCTCGAGGCCATAATTCATCACAGACCAAAGAGCTCTACACCCATTGCCACTACCTAAGGTAAATCTACCATCTCCAAATGCTCTCCAATCACCCCTGTACTCAGAACCCACAGAGACCAAACAAACCATTAACAGCTCCGCCTGCCATAATCTCGAGTCACTCACCTTCACACAACCAACAACAGCACAGCTACAATCCACTTGCATCATTAGCTCCATTAAGACAATGACCACCGAGCCTCACCAATTTCGGTTCTCGGCACTTCAACAATTCATCTTTACTTCCCGACTACAATTCACCACAATTCAATGCAATTCCTACTTCGTCTCATCACACCAATGCACTCAAAACCCATAAATTCAACAAGCACCACCATCATCTCGCCCAAATCCAATTCCATTCATCACCTCGAGTTCAACCACATGACCATAATTTCTCTTCTTCCCGTGTTCGATCAACACAATCATCGTAACCTTGACTTGCCTCGCTTCTCGGATTTCAATTTCTCAAACTCTTCTCGTTGATTATTACAATAATCCTCAAATTCCGCTCAAACCCTGGCTTGTTTGTCACGAGACCCATCTTCATACCGTCTTGAACTCTCAATGGTTCACTTTCATCACCAGATTCTATACCGGATTCATGTTCTTCCCTGGATTCAATTGAACAAGACCCTGCCATTAATCAACCACCAGTACTTCTCTTCCAACCGTCAACATCACCTCCTCAATCTCTCCTTGACTTTTTCTCAACACGACGATCCATGGCCGCCTTCATTTCATCACCTTCAATTTCTCGATCTCACAATAGTAATGAAAAGCCTTCTCTCTGGGAACTCAATTCATGGTCAGCTTCCGATTCATTCAAGAGTTTTCGAACAAATGAGATAAACTCTCTCGATGTTAGGTTAGATAAGGGTCGTTTATTCAGTGTCTGGTCACAGTGATAAGGGCTAACCTGATGGCAGCCCCTTAACCATTACTCGGACTGCAGATAGTGTTCCTTCAAATAGAGTTGGCCCTTAACCGTGACTGGGCTCCAAATAGCACATGCCTGTGAAATGACACTCTTGCCCTTATTGCTTATGAGTTCTTGTTTGCCCATAACTTCTTCATACGAACTCCGAATGACTCCATTCTTTCGCCATCGTCTTCATCTTCTCGTCCTCTACACAATGAAAAGTAGAAATCTTGTATTTGAACGAGTTCCAATTGGTCTTTTTTGCTCCAAATGACTCCATTGCACCTAATAAACTCAAAAGCACACATAAGATACATAATTTACAAGAAAACTCGCAAAGAAAGCATAAACTCTTCATAGAAAATACAGTGTATTCTACACCTATCACTTCTCGCTCAACTCATAAGGATGAGAATGCTTTCTTTGGTAGTTCTAACTTCGTGTTACTAGCATGCAGAAACTCTATGTCCTCATAACTCCTTGGATACTTGAGACTCTTTTACGCTCTGAAGTTGGAGAAGGTTTTGTGGGTACACCTCTGGTAAACCCCCACGAGACTACAACTCGTCCACTAGGGACACCTAGGGGTTTAAAGGCTTAGTGCATACGCTAAATGCATTCGAGAGACCAAATGACAGTGGTATAGTTAGGATTTCTTAATTTCTGTTTCACTTGAGGACAAGTAAAATTCAGGTTTGGGGTTATTTGATGAGTGCCAAATTTTGCATATTTCTACACCTTTTTATTGGCATTTAACTCATCTTTTGTGCTCAGAAATCAGATATTATCCCAAATTTTGTATTTTCCCTGTTTTCAAGAATAGATATTTGTACTAATTAATTTTGTGTTTTTAGGTAGTAAATAAAGCTTGGAGAAATTAAGGAGCCAAAATAGCAGAAAATTGGAGACGAGCGTCTATGGAGAAGAAAGCCAAAGCCCGCGCGCGCATCAGTTGCAACCCAACAAGTAGCAACCCATTTACAAGACATGGGCTCGAGCAATCAAGACCCGGCCCATAACCCGATCCAAGCCCGTCTTATCTCGAGCCGATTTGATCCATTTGCATCCGACGGTCGCATCAGCCCACGCATCGGTGTCTCCCGCATCCAACGGTCGCTCCATCCTTCTCATCACCACTCGCTGCATCCGCCTCACACCGAAACCATCTACACCTACACCCATGACCAAACAACCCCTATTCTCATTTTCTCTTATCTCTTCTTCCCCGACATTTGCAGAGAACTTCTTCCTCTCCCGACCAAACTCTGAGCAGCCACCTTCTTCTACTCCGACCAGCCACCAACACAACCACCAAAGATATGTAGCCTTCACCACCTCCTAATGTCTCTCTATCTCCTTCATAGCTTCTTATCCTAGAAGCTAAGGTTGAGATAGAAATAGTTAGGTTAGGGTTTCACAATGCAGGGGGAACATCAAATTAATGGAGTTCGGGAGACGAATTAGCAGCGGGAACAACAAATTCAGAGGTTTTGGGTGAGTGGGTCGCCATTTAATTTCCAAATTGAAGTGAACTAGGGTTTTGCATGTATAAATATGGTGAGGCAGTGTATGTGGGGGGGATGCCTGGATTAGCCAGTGCACCAAACTTTAGTTTAAATTGTGTTTTAACTATTTCAATCATGTTTTAATTTACCTTACTATGGTGTAGATGAAACCCCTAGTGTTATATGAAGTAATCAATTTCTTTGTTCTTGATGTGTTATGATGTTCTAGGATAGGTAGTTAATTGATTGATCAAATGACCCTGTGATAAGTTGTACTGTAAGAAGACAACTTATACTAGGGGGGAATTAGTTACATTGATTGACAAATCTTCCATCTGAGGCCTTCAAGGGAAGGTACAAGACACAATGAGAAGTTGAATTGCCTTGGCATAGGATTAGAGGGTGGAATCAACCATCCTAGTAATTCTCCAACTTGTTTACAATCTGTTTTTGCTACCTTAGAATTACTATCACAACATCTTGTCGTATCGACTCAAAACAAACCCTTGTGTGTTATACTTCTCACCTGAAATCAGTTAGTGAAGCTTTGCAATCAACCTTACACAACCCCAAATCTCTGTGGATCGACCTGTGCTTGCCCTGTGTTGCTTGTCGACACTGTGCACTTGCAGTTTAGTTTGTAGGCAAACGCTTTTCCCAGCCTACCAGATTGCACCATAAGTCGTTTGCTGATTTTTCTGCACCATTGTGGTTAGATTCTTCATCATGGAAACCATCTCCGATGATTCCGAATTCTGAGCTTGTTGTGGTTGTTGTTGTTGTTGGAAACCACTAGGACGATTAAAAATCGGACCTGGAGCTGATGCTTGCTTGTTTGCGTAGCTGAAGTTGGGATGATCTCTCTACCCTGGATTATAAGTGTTTGAATAAGGATTGTATTGCTGCCTCTGCTGATTTGGGAATACTGCATTCACTTGTTCAGCTTCTTGTTCATAAGAGGGAATGATTACTGAGGCCATTTGTTGTATCATCTTCTCCATGTTACCAATCCTATGTTCTAAGTGAGGTGAAGAAGTAACCTCATTAACCTTTCGACTCATTAACAATCCTCTTGTGTTGAGTTGCTGCGTGTTTGCAGCCATATTCTCTGTAGTTGCAGGAAATCCTACAATACACCCCTCACAAGAATATACATAATTAAGCCATTTTAAGATGAACAATTATAATTCTTATTGATTAAATTCTTGAAAGTTTTCAATATGAAATAGAAATGAGCTAAAGAATTACAATCACTCTAAACTTTCTCTCTCTTAATGACTTGCCCAACACTCGAAAAGAACTCTCTCCTCAATAGGCCTGTTCGGCTCTTTACATAGTGGATGACAGCTAAACTGTCCTTTATTTTCGGGAATGACTTGCGAAATATCGCAAGTGTACAAGTATATAATTTCTTGACACTCCTTGATCTCACTAAGTCTTCACATCTTTCTCGTGTTTTGGCTGTTGTCATCCATTACGTCATTCATATTATTCGTCTGCGACACCTTCGCAAGGTTGTTGTTTATAGGTTTCGCGAGGTATTGATGTTGCGATATTCTGATCCTACAGTTAAGACCGGATGGGAGGAGCTAGTCTTATATGGCCGATGTACGCCTCCTTGAAGGGGCAACCAGGGAAAAGATAAGGGCGGCACCCTCCATTAGGGAGCTGATAAGTGTCTTAAGACGCAAATGTCATGAGGCTTTATTTTCGCAAGAAATTTAGGATTGTCATATTTGTGCAATGATCCTGAAGAGGCAACAATACAAAACACGAAGATAAGACGAGATCAATGGATCAGTACATGAAAGTGTAAGGACGTCCTGCGATTTCGTCGCAAGATGGCAATGTCATGGGACTTTATCTTCGCAAGAAAATTTAGGCATGTCATATTATCGCAATAAAATTATCCTGCTGAGGAAACAATATTAAAGAAATGATAAGGCAAGATCAATGGGTCGTTACATGAAAATGTAAAGACGTCCTGCGATTTTGTCGCAATGACGAGGGGTGGCACAATAAGACCTTTAACTAGGAAGGCAAAATAAGACCACAAAAAAAAAAAAAAAAATGAGTAAGCAAATAAGCTTACGAAAATGATTATATGCAAACAACCAGGAAACATTTGATTGCGAGAATTTAGCAACAACAGTTGCGAAACTGAGGCACATTATTATTTAAAGGTTAATGACTTAATCTTTCATTTGAAAACAAATAACAGAGGCAAGTATGGGAATGAATAGAGTAAAAACTTGTTATTTATTTTCACATGATAGATTAACTTCATTCATAATATTGATCAACTGTATTGCAATAAAGAATTATTCTTTTAACATGTGCAGCAAGGAACAAAATTAGTAGAACTTGTATTTGAAGATCCAAGAAACTTACAGTAAGAGACTACAAAAAAGGAAGATTAAAAGGATAAATGTACAGATAATACAAAGAGAGAAAGAAGAAAATGGAGCTATTTCTTTGTCGATTCTTCTTCTTCGCTAGATCCTTCAACTTCATCATCTTCACCAGACTTCTCTTCTTCGCTAGCATCGCTATCGGAGACATCCAAAGAAGGCATATTCTTAGGGATCTCTTCAAGAAGACAAGGATATGAAGAAAGAGGAATACTGTTGTCATCGCAGACTGTCCTGATAGTTTGATTGCGAAAACGAACAGAATCATTTTTGAAATTAGCTACAGTAGTTTGTAGCTGCTTCTTCAATTTGGAATACTTGTCATTACGACGAGAGAAATCCTTCGCAAGTTGTTCCTTCTCAGATTCAAGTTCTTCAATTCTTCTCTGAAATCTCTTTTCAGCCTCTGCGAATATAGGACAATGAATCAGCAACTTAATGGCAGCTTCATAAAAAATAAACAATTGAATAAAGAAGAATGGCTAACAACCTTCTCTATCAGAAATCATATCCCTAATCAAGGCTTTATGCTCAACTTGAAGACTAACATTGACACCTAAATTATTTCTGGCGTCATCTAGAATTTTCGCAGCCCAAGCGAATTCATCGTCACTGTTTATGAGAAGAAGGGAACGAATTTTGAACTTCAAGAAGAGTTTTCTGAAATTTCGCTAATGCTTGGGCACCTTGATTAGTGATGCGATCTTTTTCATCTATAAGATCACTAATTTTCTTCCTTAAAATATTAATTTTCTCTTGGGAATCAAGGTATAGACGTTTAAGTTGGTTGACTAGACCCAAGCTAGATCTATGATCAAGTTCTAGGAGGCGAAATTTAGATTGAAGTTTGTCTAGAGGAAGATATCTAACTTTGTTATTTGAAAAACTATTCAAGGAATTGTTGAGATGAACGAGAAGAGCATCATTATCCATAGGTTCAGGAAATGAGTGGAGAAGAATGGCTTCATCAGAAAGATTATAAACGTCTGCGAAAAGATAAGTCAGATAAGGAAAAACAACTAGAGAACAAAATAAAGAAGAAAAGAAAAGTCTCATACCATAAAGTTGTTGATTAGCACTTTGAAGGCTAAAAATTTTATTCTTCTGAGTGGAAGATTCAATTTCCAGTTGTTTGGTCTTCTCACGAAGAGTAGCAGTTTCACCCTCGAATTCTTTATCTCTCTTGCGAAGAGTAACGGCTTCAGCTTCCAATTCTTCATTCTTCTTGCGAAGTTGAAGATTTTTCATCTCGAGAATGTTGCGCCTTCTCTCAAGGTCTGAGGCAACAACAAAACAAGCTTTCCCAGACTACAAAGGAAAGTAAACAAATCATCAAGATATGATTCAAAGTCGAAGTCATAAAGAAATACAGACGTACCAAAGCACCCAGTGCATTTAGGAAGCTAGGAATCACTGATCTAGAAGCCCCCTGAAGAGAATCATTGCCCTCTAATAAGGAAGCATCACAAATATTTGCGAGAGCTTCGCATGTATTAGAGAGACGATCATCTCCGATTCCCTGCATGGAGTCTGAGAAGACACTATACAGTAGCGCCATAGGGGATTCAGTTAGATGACTTTCCTTCGCGAAAGAGATGTCAATATCATCATTATCTTCATCAGAACTCTCGTTGGATTGAAGATCTGAACGAGAAGAAGAATGGATCTTCCGTTTTTTAGAAGGTGGAGCAATGGACTTCTCCTTGCGAAGAGGACCTTTACCCTTTCCTTTGGCCTTCACAGCTTCAGTAGTTCCTTCTTCTCTGGAAACTTCAACACCAACCTTCACACACGAATAAATATAAGAAACAGAGGCAACAATATTGTTAAAATAGCAAAAGAAAATGTTTCTTACTTCATCCGTGATCGAATGGAGTATTGCCAGAGTATTCGCCTTGGGATTCCTTTTGTAACTTCTCCTCAGCTTGATAATCTGAAAATTTCGCAAGATTAGTAAAAATAAAAGGAAATGAAGATCACAAAGTGAATGAACTGGAAAAAATATACCTCTTTTGCCTTCTCGAGCCAATTAAATGCCCAAGGCTGATAATTGGCGAGATTCGCAGGGAGTACATTGGAACCCGCGATGTAAGGTCCGTTTAAAAATAGTGGAAAGACGCACCACTTGTCGTCTTTGGAATGGCGAGGAACATTGTTCTTGCCAGAGTGCCAATCGATATCTTGCATAAGTATCTTGTCGTCATGAATGTTCTCTTTTCTTTTCAACCGTGAACCCCAACGAGTTTTATCGTTCTTCATGTTTATTACATCATAATTTTCAAAGAAATTTTCTACTAAATACTTTTCAGCGATGATCTCTAAGTATGCGAATTTAGGATCTCTGACTGTAGTGGGATAAAGGGATCCCTTACCAGCGCCACGGTTGGCGAACTCACGCATTAAGCGGATACAATCTCCGCTTAATTGATAGATAGCTCGCGAGAATTTCTCATGAGCAAGAATTTCATAAAATAAGGGAAGTTCGGGATTATAGAGAGGAATGGGAAGGCCCGCGAGAATTTGACCTAGCGAGACTATGGTTTTTTGATCATCACACTGATGATCAGTGAATAATTTGGCAGAAAGAATGGATTTAGATTCTTGATCAGGAATAGGGGATAATGTGAAACCCTTTTCTTGTAAATCCTTTTTAGCCTCTTCCAAAAGAACTTCGTATCTACGACCAGATGGAGCCATCTTCAGAGTATGGGAATGAATAATGAGTTGAAGATCAAAAGAAAGAAGAAAAAACAGATTTACAGTAGCAGAAGCAGAAATTACGGAGGAGAATTGAAATTGCAGAGAGAAAGTAAAAAAAAAGAAGAAGAGGGTGAGAAAATTATATATAGAGAAGAATTATCGAGAAGATAAACGCATTTAATGCGAGAAGGGACGTGAGCGGTTGAGAAGTAACGGTTGAAAAAGACGTGTCAAGAAATGGGTGGAAGAAGAGACACGTATAATAGATTCTGTGTAAAAGTACGAATCATATCAAAATATATAAGGATGAACAGTTGCGGCATATCATAAATATTAGTTCTCATGACATTCTCTTCTTCGCAGAGAAGACATGAGAAGAGGCAAGATGTATGATCAAAATATCGCAACATCAGTACCTCGCGAAACCTATAAACAACAACCTTGCGAAGGTGTCGCAGACGAATAATATGAATGACGTAATGGATGACAACAGCCAAAACACGAGAAAGATGTGAAGACTTAGCGAGATCAAGGAGTGTCACGAAATTATATACTTGTACACTTGCGATATTTCGCAAGTCATTCCCGAAAATAAAGGACAGCTTAGCTGTCATCCACTATGTAATACCCTATATAAAGAGCCGAACAGGCCTATTGAGGAGAGAGTTCTTTTCGATTGTTGGGCAAGTCATTAAGAGAGAGAAAGTTTAGAGTGATTGTAATTCTTTAGCTCATTTCTATTTCATATTGAAAACTTTCAAGAATTTAATCAATAAGAATTATAATTGTTCATCTTAAAATGGCTTAATTGTGTATATTCTTGTGAGGGGTGTATTGTAGGATTTCCTGCAACTACATTAATAACAACCAGTTGTTTTCGCAGCCTCTTATCCCTTATACCTATAGGGCTTATGGTTACGAGACTGCACCCAAGTGGATTTTTCTTCGGGCCGAGTCGAGCGTGTGCCAAGACTTGCCAAGAATGGACGAGACACTTCAAATGCCCCAGGCACTCTTGGCTCAACCATGTACTTCGGTGCCTTGGTCATACGCTGACTCCTTAGGAGAGACCCTCGGTCGTCCAACCAGGGTATAACCTTATATATATAGTTGGAAATCCAAGGTATCTCTCCTAGATGGGATTTATTGACCCCAAATCTCCATGACTCAGGTTCCAGGGGCGGTGTAACCTTTTCCCTGAGCCATGTTAACAGATACCCCGTTTTATGACGTACTTCAGGTCTTACATTTGCCTCTTACAAAATTTTGATTCGCAAACTAGTGTGTACGCCATAGCAGGTTCGTCCCATTCTGATATGTCATTGATTTTAGATCATTTCTTGTCATCATCTTTGCGAAAATTTCGCATATTCTTTCTTCGATTATCAAAGTCTTTGCATCTTCAGCCCGTCTTTATCACTCAAAAGTTCAAATTTTTTTTTTTTTTTTTTATTTTTTTTTTTTTTTACACCTTTCACAAGCCTAATATCAATTATTCACTTTTTACATCTCTTACTTATGTTTCTCTCTGCTTCTTCATTATTCAAATTTCCTAATACTGCCTTCCCTTTTGCGAAATCATCGCCATTTCCAACTTTCTTTAGGCATTGTTTTCGCAACGTACTGTCTTCTCTTATTTCTATTGCGTCCACCATCAGTCTTTCTCTTCTTTGTTCTTATTTGATGTTTTGTCTTCTCTTTTTAATGTTTTTCTCTTCTTTAATTGTTTGTTTCATTTAGTTGCAAAACAAGTTTTTGGCTTTCGCTCCAACTTCTACTACAAATGTTTCTTTCCCTTTTGTTGTGTTTACTCTGTGAATTTATGGCGGTGGTGGCAATGGTTGAGTCTTCTCTTCACTTTTTAAGAAATGATTTAACTTCCCTTGGTCTATCATTCTGAGGATGATTCTTTTTATATTTCTGCAATCGTTTGTTAAGTGTCCATGAAAATGGTGATAGGAACAGAATTCATGACTTCTGTCACCCGGAGGCGGTTCATTCCCCATGTTCCATGGTGCAGGTATGTTTTCCATCAGGATTATAGCTTCCCATATTTTCTCTACACTAGTATTTAGTGGGGGCATCTTGATTTCTTCCCATACTACTCTATGACTTCGCTGCCCCCTATGATAATTCTGCCTCTGACCTCCATAAGTTTCTTAGGGCTGATCTAGCCTTTGAATTTTGTTATTCCCGCCACGGTTATAGAAGTTTTTCTCTCTTTCAAATTCTTCCTGATCACGACTTCCCATGGCTACTAACTTTTGCTGACCATCACCCATTATCATTTCTTGTTGACCCTGCGAGGTGCTCGCTACTGTGTTTATCAATTTTGGTAACAAACTTGCATTCGCAGCTCTTGAACTTTTATTTGCAACAAGGTATGATTCCATCTCATTTTGCTTTTCCTCTAGAACAATGTATTCCTCCTGAGGTTCTCGCAACTCAGTCATTGTGATTGTATTCTTGATTCTAAAAACTTGAACATATAAAAGATTGGTTGCGAACATAGCGTTAATGAATGATAGAATGAGATATCTCTCATCCACACGACCAGCCATTTCGCTGCACATTGTCTTCCACCTCACGGTTAAATGCTTCAAGCTTTCTCCAACCCTTTGTTTTAACCCAAATACATCTTTAATAACAGGTCGCGAGGAATTATTACTTATGTATGCCCCTAAAAATATAGCCTGTAAATGATTGAAACATATTATTGTATTCCTTGGTAATCCTTCAAACCATTTCAAAGCTTCTCCTGTCAAACTTGATGCGAAATACTTTCACAATATAGCATCATGGTTCTCCCACTGTAGCATACATCTCACATAAGCCTTGATATGTTGTATTGCACAAGTTGTTCCATCAAAAATGCTGGTTAACGCAGGTAAATTGCATTTGGGGGTATTCCTCCTAATTGTACTTCTTGTGTGAATGGAGTCTTCGCAGCTTCTTCTATGGCTTCATCCAATTGTCTCTTACCTCCTCCTCTTTTATTATTTAACATTCCTCTCATTTCCGCCAATTCTCTCAAAATTTGTTCATTTACCTCAGAATTTGGATCCATTGGTCTTTTTAACTCTTCCTCTCTTCTTCTACGTTCATGTCTATCTTGACTTTCTTGCTCATCATTCTCTTCTCGCCTTTCTCTGCGATCTTCTCTTTCATTCCTCTCATGAATTCGCACACCGTTATATCTATCATTTTCTCTCCTTTGCTGTCTTTTAGCTCTCCTTTGTACTCTTTCATACTCTTCATTGATATTACCATTATTGCGATTTTTTTCTCGCCTTCTTTCTCGATTATCATGATTATTCTGGCGAATCGCCTCTTGTAGTTCCTGTTCTTCCATTTATGTTCTCAATCTTTCTTTCTCGTAAGCTAGTCGTGCTTGTTCAGTATAGTGTCTTTCAATTTCATCTTCAATTTCTTTTTGCTTCCTACGTGCTTCTCTCCCATGCAATATTCTTCTTCCTTCTTCCTGATTTTCTTCGTCGCCTGGATTGTTTTGCCTCTGAAGTTGCCTATTTCCTTGATTTCTATTATCTTGCCCAATTTGAAGAGTTTCAGGTTGTGGGATATATTGATCTTCCATTATTTCTCTTCTTTCGCAGTGTTCTTCGTTGGGATTTGGCACTTCCTCTCGATTTTCTTCATTAGCATTTTCTACAAGTAATGTTCTCCTCATTTCTTCTCTAACTGATCTTGAGATTGACCTTGTAGTGCTTCTCGACCTTCTATTTTGCAATCTCATGTTTTCCATCCTTAACTCGTGATTTTTCCTTATTAAATTTGCACGCTCTTCCGCTCTAATCGCCTTTCTTCATGTATTGTTTGTCTTAATGCCTCTAATGCTGCGATTTCTTCATTTCCATGAATTATTTCTCCAATCACTTCTTGACCTCTCTCTTCTCGTCCATTATTTACCAATTGCTATTCTTCTCCCCGTTCATCCACAGAGTCTGATCTCCAAGTATGCACACTTACTCTATCATAATCCACAATTCTATTCGGTATTGGTTGAATTGGTGGTTGAACTTGATTTTCTTCATTATTCCTTGTGTTTATTCTTGAGGATTCCCCCACTTCATTTCTCCCTTCTCCAGCAACTCTCCTACTCCTCCTAACAGTTGTTGGTTGTTCTGATGCATGCCTTCTTCTAGCCATTTCTCAATTTCAATGGATTGTTGAAGATTATATGAAATTCCTTTCTTATTACTCCAAATTCTTTCAAATCATGATGTCAATCTTCCTTCTCTCCCTGTTTCTAGCGCCAATATGTAGTTGCAGGAAATCCTACAATACACCCCTCACAAGAATATACACAATTAAGCCATTTTAAGATGAACAATTATAATTCTTATTGATTAAATTCTTGAAAGTTTTCAATATGAAATAGAAATGAGCTAAAGAATTACAATCACTCTAAACTTTCTCTCTATTAATGAATTGCCCAACACTCGAAAAGAACTCTCTCCTCAATAGGCCTATTCGGCTCTTTATATAGGGTATTACATAGTGGATGACAGCTAAGCTGTCTTTTATTTTCGGGAATGACTTGAGAAATATCGCAAGTGTACAAGTATATAATTTCGTGACACTCCTTGATCTCGCTAAGTCTTCACATCTTTCTCGTGTTTTGGCTGTTGTCATCCATTACGTCATTCATATTATTCGTCTGCGATAACTTCGCAAGGTTGTTGTTTATAGGTTTCGCGAGGTACTGATATTGCGATATTCTGATCCTACATTCTTGATCAATTTCGTCTCTTCGTCAATGGTTTTGTTTGTCAAAGCACCACCACTAGCTGCATCGATAAGATTTCTCTCGGATTGGAGCAAACCATCGTAAAAATACTTCAATATGAGTTGCTCAGAGATTTGATGATGTGGGCAGCTCGCTAACAACTTCTTGTACTGTTCCCAGTAGTAGTAAAGAGTCTCACCAGTAATTTTTTCAATCCCACTAATTGCTTTACGAATAGTTGCTGCTTTAGAGGCGGGAAAGTAATTTTCTAAAAATACTCTCTACATATCGTTCCATGTTGTGATACTTCCAGGTGGAAAACCATAAAACCATTCTTCTGCAGAATCAATCAAAGAGAATGGAAAAGCTGTCAGTAAAGCTCTTCCTTGATCAGTTCCAGTTGGCTTCAAACTTTTAAACCTATGTTGAAACAGTAGTAAATGACGATTTGGATCGTCTCCTGGAACCCTTTAAGCTTCGGTAACCAATGAATCAACTGAGATTTGAGCTCAATTGAATCTTTCAAGTTGACACAAAACTTATGTTAATCGAACGATGGGGATGTCAGATCTTTGAGTGTCCTCTTGGGGGGTGGAGGTGGTGGAGCGGCGTCATTTCCCTGGTTCCCTTGGTTTCCCTTTTTACCAGTATTTTTGTTGTTCGTTCCGCCAACCATCTCTTCTTGTTATGATTGAGGTTCTTGTAGTAATGTTCCTCTGCGAGTTGAAATTCCACACCTTGGGTAATCCCAACGTTTGGGTGCTAGAGATCAAGTACCTGAAACAAGATTCTCAAAAACAAAATGAAAAACAAAAAATAAGAAATCAAAAACAAAATTAAAAACAAGAAATAAGAAATCAAAAACAAAAACAAAATAACAATCCGCTATGCCTCCCCGCAGCGGCGCCAAAATTTGTTCGGTTGTCAGCCAAGTAAAAATAATTTAAGTTCTTTCACTTCACAATTATAAATAAAAGTATAGTTAGAAGAACAGATTCGTTCCACATGGAGATATGGGTTGTTATTCGTATTTGAAAACTTAAGTAAACTGAGGGATTTTGTTGTTTAAAAATAATTTAAATTAAAAACAAAAGATAAAAGTATTTAAGAAATATCAGAGGAAAAAGCTGGTTAAGGAATTCGCCGTCCATCACTACATATGTTAATCAATCAAGCATTCATATTATCATTCACACACCTAGGTCACCAATAACCCTAAAGTATCCCCAATCGGTGTATATACTTCGTTACGTTTCCACAAATCAACAAATAATGCAATCGCAATTATATGAATTCTTTTCCAACAAATAACCTAATGCTTATCGCTAGAAGATTCAACTTGAGGAAAGCTTTAAAATCTATGAAACGAGTTATTCATAGGCAATACAAACACAATCGTGTTATATTCAACCTAAGCCAAGTTTTACTTGTGACTTCCTTCACGATTCACACCGCTAGTGATCACAAATTACTACTAGTTATTAGAATTCTTGATAAAATTACCTAAGACTTCTAATTAGTGATGAATAAGTTATTATGATATTTAATTCGCGACTTAAACATGCAAAATAACTCATCATATTACACTAGTATAACCGTTGCCACGGTGGGAGGGCCGACCGAAAAAGTATCAATTTTTCTGAAACGGGGCGAAAGTATCACTTTTTCCGAAACGGGGCGAAAGTATCACTTTTCCCGAAATGGAGCGAAAGTTTCACTTTTCCTGAAACGGGTTGTGAAAGTATCACTTTTTCATAAACGAAAAATTAGTCGATCCATAAACCAAAATATGGTTGCATGATGTGTTATGCATCCTTTGTGGTGGTTTGCATAATGGCTATGCATTCAATTTTCAAGAATTGTGCCTAAAATTAAAGTATCATTTTTCTTAAAACGGAGGGAGTACATCGTTTTATTAGTTGCAACGGAAAATTAGTTGATGCATAAACCAAAATTTTGCTACATAAAGTATTATGTATCTTTTGTGGTGGTTTGCATAATGGATATACATTTAATTTTCTAAAATTGTGCCTAAAATGATAAATACCTCCGATTTTTTCGTAAAAACTCTAAATTTTATATTGTTGTTTGTACTTGTTGTGTAGAGTTTTTTATAACCTTTCCAACGAGATAAATTTTGTAAAATTCCAAGGCACGGATTTTTAGATATGTTATATTAAAGTTTGCTTTCCAATTATACCCCTGAAAAGATAGGATACACAAAGAGTTATAGTAATTAGACTAAAAGGAGGGACATTTTTGGTTTTTCGGCCCTAACCATTTCCAATCTTTTTGTGTCAAATTTTTTTTTTTGATAATAGCAAGTTTTATTGATTAAGTATGAAGAAAATTACAATCTCTTGCCAGGAGAGTACAAATCTCTTCTGTGAAATTACTAGGAAGATAAACATTAGTGGATGTTTCTCTAACTGATTTAGAGATTGAATCGGAGACCTGGTTATCTTCCCTACTGACATAAGTAAAAAGACATTGTTCAAAACTTAAAGATAAATGTTTTATTTCCTTAACGAGATTTATGTTTTCCCACTGAATGAGAAGAACATTATCTAAAATAGATTGAATGACCAATTTCGCATCAGCTTCTATATGGATCTTTGTGAAGTGTTCCTCCCTTGCCCACGTAAAAGCTTCTCGAATTTCCATGCATTCTCCCATCTATGGATTTAATGCTCCATCTGCATGACACCCTTTGATTCCTTCGCAGTTTCCTGAATGAGAACGTAAGACAACACCAGTTCCAATTGTATTAGTGTTGTAATCAACGAAAGCATCTACATTGAGTTTCATAATATGCCCAAAGGTGGTTTTCATTGTGAGATTCTAGGAATGATAGAATTATGAGAATGAGACTGCATATGAGGCAAATGAGAGTGCAAATAATAGTTAATCTTATGCATTGTAGTAAAAGGGTTAGGAATAACTCCCTGGAATGTAGTATCGCATCTATCCTTCCATATTATCCAAGCAATCTTTTTGTGTCAATTGATCACTTAGATTTTACAAAAAAGTGGCCATATAAAGGTCCTCCCTCGCTTCGCTCGGTCGGCCCAATGAACAAAATCATATAATTATTATGCTTAGTAAAACTTGAACAATAAACAAGAGGGTGAATGAAAAACTCAATGCACTAATCAATTAACATAGTTGTGATTTTAGGTTACATCCCTAACCAAATAAAAGAATTAGCTAATCATATTTGAAGTTCACAATAATCAATTCAGAGAAAAGATAGAAAGCAAACTACAAACGAAGAAGAGCTTGAGCCACTGCTGCTGCCGTTTCAGTTACTGTTGCATGAGTTGAACTCCTAAAGCTTCTGTTTTTCTCTAGGAACTTTCTGAGAACAGGTTATGGGCATGAAAACTAGGGTGAGAAGGTATGTTTTGGTTGCGATTTGGACCTCTATTTATAGCAATCGAACCTTGCAAATTCGAATTTGATAACCACACAACAATTATATAAACCGCCACGAACAATCAAACGCGCTTTAATCTTCACAATTCATCTCCAAAATCGACGACAAGAAGGGTACTTGGTGGCTGTTTTGTAGGCTTTAAACTCAATCCAAATCCAAGTATATCTCATCTATTCTCTGATTTGTTGCTCAAGTAGTCGAATTTATAACAAACCCAAGTTATCAAACGATCTTAAACTCTTGAAACACTCCTTAATCTCCTCAATCGATCAACACATCATTGGCAGCAAACTTATCCCTTTTACAACGGAATTTTAGGTCAAGTTTTTGGTGTTCTAAAACAATCCAAACTCCTATAATTCGTTCCCTCGTTTCCTTCTTTATCTGGAACTCAACAGCACCTTTAATCCCTCCGTTTCTCACTCAAATCCACGGCCGGAAGTTAGCTCCGAGACTGGTCATGAAGAAGAGGAGAAGAAGCACTGGTCAAGACCAATGTTTCTATCAAAATTAAATTCAAAAGGTAGGTGCCCCTTAACGTAACCAGTGGTGCTTATATCATCTGCCCATTAAATCCAAACTCCCTCTGATGTACGTGTATTTAAAGAGGGAAAGCTGACCTCCACTTAGCGGCTCCTGGGGTGGTAATAATAACGATCACCCCTTATCATTTTCTGAACTCCCAATGACAATTTCCCGTGAATTGACCATTTTACCCTTTTGGCCTTCCAAGTTCTTCTTTTGCTCGTAACCTCTTCATACGATGTCGGAATGACTTCATTCTTTCGTCATTGGCTTCGTCTTTTCGTCCTCTTCAAGATGAAAAGTAGAAATCTTGTACTTGAATGAGTTTCACTTGGTCTTTGGCTCTTCTCCACTTATAGCTAGCTTCTTTTATTTCACAATTAAGTGCCTAATTCACTTCTTTTGGATGATTCACCTAATAAAACAAAAATAAGAGAAAACAAGCATAATATACAATAATTTGCAAGAAAACCAACAAATAGTAGCATGGAATTGACACCAAATATATGTGAAATATGCACTTATCAAGCAACACTTGCGAGTTCGACCGAGCAGTGCTCTAAGCCTCTAACAAAGTTTAGTTGCCAAAACCACTAATTCTTGATTTCTAGTCTACTTATAGCTTAGTCTCGGATTAGGATAGAAAGTGTAGTTGAGCTTTAAACTTCACGACGTTCATCGATTGAAGACGAAGAACTACTAAGGGGAGCTTGTTGAACTTCATCAACAAAAGGTATGTGGAGACTTGAACTCATTTATCACTTAAAAGTCTATCTACTCTATCTCACCGTAGTGGGAAATGGGCTTTTAACCACTTCATGGGCTTCACTAAAACGACTGCTACTGGGCGGTACTTTATTATGGTGCTGTGATCCACAGTAGTTTTATCAAGAAAAATAAAACTAATCTCCCTCACAGTAGTTTTTATGAGAGGTATTTTTGTAAATAATAAAGCTCAATAATGGACTTCAGAAACATCTGCGTGAGAAAGAATTTTCATGAGAAAAATTTCACTAGAACCTATGTTACCTCTTTCTCTTTTTTATTTCCATGCTCGGTTCCTCTCTCCCATTTCCAATCTCATTTTTCTTTTCTATCTGATTCTTCTTTTTCTTCTCCACTTCTAACCTAAAAAATCCCAGACATGAGTGAAATCAGCAAACCCTTCTCTTGATTTCTTTTCTGAAATCCCTCATATCAAGTGGTAGATCTGAAACTCGCTTGGGTTTAATTTGTCGTTATCAATTGATTTTCGTTACCCTTTTGTGTTTTGTTTTTCAATTTCACTGATTTTAGGGTATTAATTATTTTCTTACTTTTTTTGATTGAGAAGATCTTGGGGTGCTGGTGGAGTTCTTCTTTAACATATTCTCGTTCTCAAACTTCATAAGATAAAGTTATGGTTTTTCATAAAACAATTTTTTTTCTCTTTTCAATTTCTTTGATAATAGGGTTTTAATTATTTTTCTGTTTTTTTGTGATGTAACAGACTCTCATATTCAGTTGGATCTACAGGTATAACATTTCCATCACGTTATGGGTTAAAGTTCAATCTGGGTTTTGTATACACTGTCAATTTTTTTATTTTTATGTGCAAATGAGCAGGGACGAACCTATGTTAGGTGCAGAAACCTATTTAGGATAAGTATTGGTTAGAAATTTAATTTGTGGCCATGCTAATTGACAGTACCTTACTAAATATTTTCCATTGTAATTTCTTAGGTCTGGGATTTGGTTTTATTTTTTTCCTGATTTGGTGTTTAGGTTTTCTGTTTGTACCAATTGATTGAATGACACTATGATTTTACACATTTTTAGTAAACTATTTCGGGATTTTCTCGATTGTGATATTAAGTAGAGCTCTATTGGCAGTGATTTTTGGGTTATTATCATCAGCAGTCTAACTGTTCGTGTAAATGCCTAGAAGAAAGGATTCAATTCTCCACAAACAACTTTTTTTTGAACTCTGTATTTTTGAAACAACTCTCAGTTGCTTAGTTACCTCAATCAACACCAGAGATGAAGAGTTATAGAGTTCCAAAGATATTTACTCAAACCGCCTTGATTTTATTTTACAGATGGTTCATATATTTTCTAAGACTGTCCTTGTTTGATGTACTTTGGTAGCTATAATACAAAGCGTGAAGTTAGTTTGTAATGAGCTTTATGTTGGCTATAGTGTTGTGCTTAGTTTCAGGTCGATAGCCTTAGAGACTCCACGAACGTAACCAATTAGTGATGTTGTGGTAGTAAAAAGGTATACATGGAGACTCAAGAGATGAAATTGATCTCATTAACTTGGGAGTATGTTGTGTGCTATCGCATTGAAACTGCCTCTCTGCATACCACTTGATGGTAATTGTTTTCTTTTGGTATACACACATTAAAAGAAAAAAGATTCTGTAAATTTAGTTGGCTACAAAACATATACAGTAGTAGAATCGTAAAAGAAGTCTAATAGGAAAAAACATTAGAATATTGAATATTTCAATCATGCTTGTTGAAATCTATACTATTTTGAATTGTATGAACAATTATAATACTAGAGTTGTCATTCGAATCTGCATGCCATATTCTCATAAATAGATACTTACATTTTTATCATCTGCTAATTGTTTGAAAATTCTCAGGCGAGGGGATCGAAGAAGCATTCGAAGACACTTAATAGACCCAAACATTGGATGCTAGATGAACTTGGAGGTGAATTTATAAGCAAAGGATCAATATAAATTCACGTCTCTATTTTCATTGTGCGAACAAAATAAAGGATTATATTTGGTTTGAAACAGGTGATAGAAAGCTCATCACTTCAGAGTTAGCGCTTGTGCTGGACCATTAGTGTGTTTGATTCCAGTAGGCAGACTGCTAGGTTACTTTCAACCGGGAAATAGTGAACAGGTGTGTGTACTTTTTCAGGAACTTAAACATGCTTCATTTTTTAAAGATACTAAAGAAATTTGACAAGGTAAGTATAATGGGTACTCTGTATCCTTGAGATTTCAATTAGTTATTGAATTCTTTTATAGTTTATACCCCAGTACTTAGTATGATAAATTACTGAGATTTTTGTATTTGATTTTCAGGTTGTAAAAAACAAGCTTTATCATAAATACCTTTGAATGAATATAATTAGATTACTGACTGTAATTTGCTTCTTAGACTTTTATTTTTGTTATCGGGAGTATGGAAATATTCTCCACAGACCCTTGAGTTATAGTTCTAAATATACCCTTGTTTGAAATGGTTCTGGAGAGAGCATGTGGATATGACCAGCACATCATATATATCCAACTGAACATTGGTTCAATATATGGCTCATCCATAAACTTGTTCTGTTGATGCAGCGGTTCAATAGTTTGTGCTTTGACATTGTTGTGTACAAACATCTGCTAAAATCTGGATAGTCATCTTTAACATGTGGATATTTCATTTGACCAGTTGGGTTTAGGTACACTTGTCTAGATTGAACTACTCAATCTAATGTTTATATGGTTGATCGTCATCCAAGGAGCAGCTCCTGTTTAGGTGAAAAATTCTGGAAGCTCTACGCTTTACCAGCGTTAGTGTTCTGCCATTTGTAATACTTGGTTTTAGTTTTCTTTTTTAGAAACCCTCTCTTTTTGTAGTTGATAAACAAATTAGAAATGACTCGGAGGAGTCATGGTAACAGTGGTGTTGTTTATGTTAAATTCACATCCAACTTGCCACATAAATCCATGGTAATAGGAAAAAAAAAAAACTTCATTATGTTCTTGTATATCATGTAGTGTTTTTGTGAATGTGGTTTTTAATACTTATTTTGATTGTTTACTATTGGAAGTTCTCTTGTCTGTAGATGAACTCATTAGCACACATATTCCTGAATGACTAAACTACTAATGTGCTGTGAAATGACAGTTGGGGTTCTATTCTTCATGTGCTTATCTGAGTTCCTTAGGTAATTCAAGTATGAAAATGTTGTGTAACTCGAGGGTTGGTTCTTTAATTGCTCTTCGGTAATACCTGTCAATCTCAAACATTAAATTCCCTTTTGGTGGCTGCAGAACAAGATCATAATCGTAAACCCTAATATGGAACTTCTAAGACATATATAACTAATGACAGGTTTCAGATGGCAGTTGGCAAGTACATTCTTTTTGAAGGTCAATAATGCCTTAGACTTCCTGTGCTTGACGAGCATTTAAAAAAAAAATTATATGTTGATAAAACAAGTATGAATCTGGTTTCAGTTTTTATTTGCTTGGAATGTCGGAACTAGGAAGCCATAGACAAGGATCCTTATTTCTATAGTATTTTTAGTCACTTGTTGGAATCATTGTATGTAATTCTTGTTCAATCTTCTCTTTTTTATTCTTGGTTTTGTATGCGAAGTAGATGCAATTCATTTATTTTTAGTACGTTTCAATTTCAGTGGATAATTTTAGGTGTAGGTGGTGAAGGTGCCAAGTGGTTGTTCAATGATATAGTCTTGGTTTTTAATTGCAGCTTAAGATTGGAGTGATGGAAGATTTTGAAGCTTTTTGATTTGTCAAGTTTGCTAGTAAATGAAGTGTTATCTGTAGTAAGCTGCTAGCTCGCATGGAAGATTTTGAAGATTTTTGATTTATTAAGTTTGTAAAAGGAATGTAGGCTGAGCATTTTTTACTTATGGTTGAAATTTTCAGATTTAGAACTTAAAAGGCATGATAACAGAAGTTGTAAACAAACTCATTTTAATGCAGATCTAGTTTTAAAGTCGTTATCAATTTAATTTTGTAAAATGCAGTTATAAACTCATTACTAATGGTTTGATTCTAGATTCAGATTCAGCTGACTCAGCTTCAGATTAGCTGAATCAAATCCTTTTTTTTTTGTTAAATATAATCGATATAAACAATTGTGTCTATCAGTAGAGTCGACTGACTGTCAGAGAAAGTGTTTTTTTTAAAGATTTCAACTTCTGTGAGACACAGTCGTTTTGGAAAAAACCACTTCCAGATTCCAACTGATGAACACAGTCGTTTTTTGTGATATTACCTCTAATCCTGGCAGTGGTTTAACTTCCATTTTCCACTAGTGTCATATTTAAGACAAAAGTCGTATAGCTATATAGACTTCAATGATACACATTTGATATTTCGAGCTGAGTTTAACTCGCTTACATATTTCTCGAAATATGTGTTGGTAAGCTTTCGCATTAACCAAGTTCATCTTATATTCTTGACAAAAGTCAAAAGATGATCATGTGAAAATCGCCTGGTAACATCTTATATGATTTGTGTGACACGGTCATTTGGTGTAGACTCAGAATGTTTTGTATTGATCATTCCACTAGTGGAAAATGCAAAAAAATAATAGTCTACCGAAAAAGCACTTACTTAAAACCTGTAGAAACAACTATTTTTGGGAGCCCTAAAATTGGAGTCTTATTTCCCAATACGATTGTGCTTGGGATTCTTTAAAATTTTCAAATTACGACTTCCTTCACCTGCTTATTAAATAATAGTGATCGACACCGTCGTTTATATTGATTATATTTTATATTAAAAAAAAGAATGAAAATTGATTCAGCTGAATCCGAAGCTGATTCAGATGAATCTTAAGCTAGTATGAAACTGAGATCAAAATTAAAACTCAAATTAATATGGAAAACATAGTAAACATTAATATTGAAAGCTAGAGTCATTCTACACTTCAATATCTAACAACTACCCAGGTTCAAAATACAAAATCTTGAACATACACCAACTTCAATTGTATATACATAATAAAACAAATCAGTAATCGCTTCCAAAAGTTTTTCAAACCTTGTGCACTCAATTGCAATATCAATAGTTTGTTGGTATTTTTAGTCCAAAATGCACCTGCATGAAACTGCATTTTCATATTCCCTAGTGTTATCTTTCCGTCCCTTCTTTGTCTCCGTCCTGAAATAAAACATTCAAAATGATCAAACTTCTAAGAATCAATCAATCAACCTATCGTTCATGAATACCATGCTTCAAGATTCTAACCATGTGTTAATTAGTTCTTAGAATCTATTGAAACAGTGTAATATCGCATACAAATAAATTGGCAAGTACGAAAGTGTAAAATATTTGGAAAGGATACTAGAAGCTCCAAAATACTCGACAGTGTCCTCTAATCATTTCACTCGGCCACTTTTCAGCTCACCCATAATGATTTTTTTTTCTTTCCTCTCATAGCCTCATATGTACAGCAAGGTATTGATAGTTGTTGATGCAAAATAAAATAAAATAATGATTTCACTAAAACCAGCAAAATAACCTTAAGGTATGCAAGTTGTACTAGACAAAATAAGATGCAAAACAATAATGACTTCACTCAAAAGCGACAAAATGACCTTAGGGTAGCTGCCAGGATCATGTGTATCTGCATAATATATGCCCAAGACTATTGGGCATAAAAACAATAGACCGTGAAAAGTTTTTTAAAAGAAAACCGCTCACACTCACATTCTCCCAAAGGTGGGGCCCTAAAGTGGCCCCAAACTAAACTCCTGACAGAGGGGCGGTTTTTATGTAGTTTTTTTCCTCGGTCTATACACAATTGCTGTTCTTTTAATCATCATTTTCAGAAATGCCACTACAACCAAAATCCACAAACAGAATTATGATTAGCAATTATCGCATGATGACATTAAAATAGTATGAATAACGTAGTCTTCTCTGCTAATCTTCAAGTATGTGACAGTGACATTAAAATAGTATGAATAGCGTAGTCTACTCTGCTAATCATCAAGTATGTGACAGAAGTGAAATCAGAGATGCACATAATATAAAAATGTTTGCATACTCTCAGATTTACTCCATCATTACAGGAAATAGAATTAGATAAGGTAACAAAACCTACAGCTGGAGATTGAAGTCTAGCAGCAATAGTGGGTATTTTAGAAACCTAACAACTAAAAAAGTTCAAAACTATTCATATAGTTCAGAATTTTACCCACAAAACTTCACCATTTACGCCTTCATTCGCTAACTAACCAACTCAATTGAGAAGCAAGGTTCTGCCAACAAGAAGGTAGACTGTACATAAGTTTACACATAAGCATATTCCAATGCTTGTAGCCATACCGCAGTGTTCGACAGTAGAAGCAGATGTGACCCTTCGTCATAATGATCTTATAAACATAGTGATTATTTCAATCCAAATATTCGGACACTTTTATATTTTCCAAAGTATAAGCAACATAGTTTTCATAATCAATAAATTGTAGTCAGCTAATTTCCTTTGTAATACCAAAATTTATTCACTCAATAATTTATTTCTTTGGTCCTAAAGAGACTGTGGTACTAGGTAGCATTATCTACGTATAATAAAAGCGAACAGATGAAAGAATACTAGATAAAAAAAAGGCTAAAGAAAACACGCGGAGCTACCCACCATAACAATAGCTTACCTTGCAGCAATCTTTGGTAGATGCAGTTGTCGAATTGTTCTCAAAGTGATAGTGCCTTCTACATGATGAGTTTCCTCTCTCATCCTCTCTCTCTCACTTTTTCTTCTCCAACAACATTATCAAGAACAACCCTTCTCTGCTCAGATCTAGTCTGATTTCTTCATTATTCCTTGTTTTTTTAGGTTAGTTAGTATTTTAGTGTAGTTTTTATTATGTTTCCTACTTATCTACACCGGTATGGTGGTTTTATCTACTCTTTGAGGATTATCTTCGCTTTAATGGCGATTCTTGGTTATTGGGTTGGGTTTTAAGATTAATAATGATGCTCTCCAACGACTAAAGCTTCATCTTGGTTATCTCTGGCGACGAAATCTTCATCGGAATCTTCATCATCAACTTATACGGCGACGGAATCTCCATAGGTGGTCTTTTTGACGACGGAATTAAGCTTCATTACTAGTTATGAAAGATTTGAGCAAATAACTCCTACTTTAGGAGCACATATTTCTATAGAAGAAAAAAAAACTAAATGGTTGGAATTTAATTCCGAGAAAGACCATCCCTCTTCCGATTTAATTGGATATTATTCATACTTGTATTTGTCTTACGTCGGTAATCCTTGTCTTTCTCTTGTCGGATTTCTCGGTATTGTACTTTTATGGTATGTTCTTGTTACTTTGTATTCTATTGTTTTCGATCTTAAACTCATTGTAACCTCGAATTTTCATTAATGAAAAGGTCCATTGTTTATCAAAAATAAATATAAAAAATAGTGCCTTCTACATGATAAACTAAAAATTAAACTTAAAAGGATAGAAAGAAGAAACCAACCTCATCGTCTTCGACTTATTCCTCATTCTCAGTATCCATATGTGCGCCTTGGGCTTGTGAACACATTCCCAAGTTGTTTTGTAGTCTTAAGAAGACCACATCCCATCAACGCCAACAATAATTTCCTGATACATATTAGATTCAAGGGTTATCATCCATCCAAACTAATATCATCAACTGAATACAAATGGAAAAGCTTAACTACTTTCTCAAAAGCAAAAACCTTCCTTAGATATCTCATGAACTCTAACATCTTTGAAGTCACTTCGTATAGCATACGCAGACATAAAGACTAGTAAATAAGATTGTTATGCCACAAGAAATTATAAATCCATATATGCATAATGCATAACTCTCTTGGAGCTTTTAGTGACGAAAGATATTCGGCCAGCATATCTGGTACCGCCACCTTTTTATTAATACATTAAGTTACCAACAAAATTGAATTTGAAGGACATACAAACTAAGATATACCTCTTGCTTCCAATATATATTCCATAAACAATGAAGCTGAGGTCTCTGTAGTTGCAGGAAATCCTACAATACATCCCTCACAAGAATTCATGATATTCAATAGATCTTTAAAATCAACAATCAATCTTTTTATTAATTGAGTTAGAAATTATACAAGAGGGGAAGGAAATCACGAATGTAAATGCTACTCTAAACTTTCTCTCTCCTCAAAACTTTCTCTCCACCCTAAAAAGATCTCTCCCTTTCCTTAAGCCTGTTCGGCTCTTTATATAGGACATTACATAGTGGATGATAGCTAAGCTGTCCTTTATTTTTGGATCTTACTTGCGAATTATCGCAAGTGTACAAATGTTAAATCTCGCAACGCTCCTAAATCTCGCTAAGTCTTCATATCTTTCTCGTATTCAGGCTGTCGTCATCCATTGCGTCATTCTTATTACCAACCCGCAATATCTTCGCGATGTGTCGTTTATGGATTTCGCAAGGATATTAGTGTTGCGATATTCTGATCCTACATCTTGCCTCTTCTCATGTCTTCTCTGCGAAGAAGAGAATGTCATGAGAACTAGTACCTTCGAAATGCCGCAACTGTTCATTTTTCCATATTTTTCTGCATTGACATGATCTTGTACTCTCACATAGAATTTATTACACGTATCTTTTCTTCCATCCATTTTTTGACACGTCTTTTTCAACCGTTATTTCTCAACCGTTCACGTCTACTATTCGCATTAAATGTGTTTATCTTTTCGAGAATTCTTCTTCCTATATATATTCTTCTCATTCCTATCTTATTCTCTTTTACTTTCCCTCTTGCTTTCTCTGCAACCTTTCTTCAATATCTCTCCGTAACTTCCGCTCCTGCTACTGTAAATCTTCTTCTTTTTACTTCCTTTGATCTTTAATTTTCTCTTCATTCCCATACTCTGAAAATGGCTCCATCTGGACGCAGATATGAAAGTCTTCTGGAAAAAGTTCAAAAAGATTTTGAAGAGAAAGGCTTTACATTATCCACCATTCCCGATCAAGAACCTAAGTCCATTCTTTCTGTCAAACTGTTTGCTGATCATCATTGTGATGATCAGGAAATCATAATTTCGCTGGGTCAGATTCTCGCTGGCCTTCCCATTCCTCTCTATGACCCCGATCTTCTCTTATTTTATGACATTCTTGCTCATGCGAAATTCTCGCGAGCTATCTACCAATTGAGCGGGGATTATATCCGCTTAGTGCTTGAGTCCACCAACCGTGGTGCTGGTAGAGGATCTCTTTACCTAAATGAAGTCAGGGATCCAGAGTTTGTGGACTTAGAGATATGTGATGAAAGATATACAGTAGAGAGCTTCTTTGAAAACTATGAAGTAATAAATATGAAGAATGATAGAACTCGCTGGGGTGCTCATTTGAAGAGGAAAGAAAATGTTGCCAACGATAAAATACTTATGAAAGACATCGATTGGCATTCTGGAAAAAATAATATTCCACGCCATTCTAAGGACGATAGGTGGCGCGTCTTTCCGCTAGCTTTGAAAGGACCTTATATTTCAGGTTCAAATGTGCTCCCTGCTAATCTCGCCAATTATCAACCTTGGGTATTTAACTGGCCCGAGAAAGAGGTATATTTCTTAAATTTCGCTCAGCTTATGATCTTCACTCCTTTTTGTATCTATTAATCTTGCGAAATTTTCAGATTACCAAACTAAGGAAAAGTTATAAAAGGAATGCCAAGGAAAGTACCCTAGCGGCGCTCCGTTCGATCACGGATGAAGTAAGAAATACTTTATTTTGCTATTTTTAACAATATTGTTGCCTCTGTTTCTTATCTTCATTCGTGTGCGAAGGTTAGTGTTGAAGTTGCTGGAGAAGAAGAAATTTTTGAGGCTGTGAAGGCCAAAGGAAAGGGTAAAGTTCCTCTTCGCAAGGGGAAGTCCGCTTCCCCACTTTCAAAGAAACGAAAGATTCACTCTCCCTCTCCTTCAAATATTCAGTCCAATGAAAGTTCTGATGATGAAGATAATGATGATGTTGATACTTCTCTCTCAAAGGAGGATTTTCCAACTGAATCTTCTATGGCACAGCTGTCCAGAATCTTCTCTGACTCCATGCAAGGGATTGGAGATGATCGTCTCTCTAGTACGTGCAAATCTCTCGCGAGTATTTGCGATGCTCCCTTACTAGAGGGTGATGATTATATTCATGGGGTCTCCAAATCTGTGACTCCCAGTTTTTTAAATTCGCTAGGTGTCTTGGTATGTTTTAGTTCTTCTACTTCTTCATGGTTCTGATTTTAAGTTATATTTTGTTAATTTCTTCATTTTCCTTCGCAGACTGGGAGAGCTTCCTTCGATGTTGCCTCAGATCTTGAGAAAAGGCGTGGGGTTCTTGAAAAGAAGAATCTTCAACTTCGCAAGAAGAACGAAGAACTAGAGGCTGAAACTGCTACTCTTCGCGAGAAGATAAATAATTAGAGGTTGATTTTCCAATCAAAAGAACAAGATATCTAGTCTTCAAAGTGCCAACCAACAACTTTATGGTATGAAACTTTTCTCTTTTTCCTTTGCTTCGTTTTCTCATTATCTTCCCTCATCTGATTTACCATTTTCGCAGACGTCTATAATCTTTCTGATGAGGCAACTCTCCTTCGCTCATTCCCTAATTATATGGATAATGATACCCTTCTTGAACACCTCAATAAATCTTTGAATAGTTTTTCAAATGACAAGATTAAATCTCTTCCCATAAATGGACTTCAATCCAAATTTCGCCTCTTAGAAATTGACCATAGATCCATCTTGGATCTAGACAACCAATTTAAACGTTTCCATCTTTCTTCTAAAGAGAATATTAATGCTTTAAGAAAGAAGATCAGTGATCTCATAGATGATAAAGATCGCATCGCTAGACAAGGTGCTCAAGCATTAGCGAAATTCCAAAAGACTCTTCTTGAAGTTCAAATTGAACGAGATGAATCTAATCGCAGAAATGCTATGCTTAGTGAAAGAGAAAATCAAATTCGCTCCATTCTTCTCATAAATAATGATGATGAATTCGCTTGGGCAGCGAAAGTTCTAGATGACGCCATAAATAACTTAGGTGTTAACGTTAGTCTTCAAGCTGAGCATACGGCCTTGGTTAGAGATATGATTTCTGACAGAGAAGGTTGTTAATTGTTCTTCTTTGTTTACTTGTTTGTTTTTCATAAAATTGTCATCAAGTTGTTAACTCATTGTCACACGTTCGCAGAGGCTGAAGAGAGATTTCGCAAGAGGATTGAAGAACTTGAGTCTGACAAGGAGCAGCTCGCAAAGAACCTTTCTTCTCGGGATGATAAATATTATAGATTGAAGAGGCAACTACAAATCACTGTCGCGAATTTTAAAAATGATGCTACTCTCTTTCGCAATCAAACTATTGGGATGGTCTGCGACGACAATGGTATCCCTCATTCCAAATATCCTTGCCTTCTTGAAGAAATCCCCAAGAATGTGCCTTCTCTGGATATCTCTGACAGCGATGCTAGCGAAGAAGAGGAATCTGATGAATATGAAGAAGAAGGATCTGATGAAAATGATGAAGAAGAAGAATCAAACGAGAAATAGTTCTATTTTCTTCCTTCTCTTTTTGTAACATGTGTACATTCATTCTTTCAATCTTCTATTTTTGTACTCTTTTGCTGCAAATTTCTTGGATCTTCCAATACAAGCTTTATCTTTGTTGTTCCTTTCTGCACACGTTAAAAGAGCAATTCTTTTTTTTTTTTTTGCAATACAGTTAGTCAATACATTGTCAATCTTTTTCATACTATGAGTGTGTAAATCTATCATATGAAGACAAATAAGATGTTCTTATTCTATTAATTCCCATACTTGCCTCTGTTATTTGTTTTCAAATGAAAGATTAAGCAAATTGCTTTTGAATGGTAACATGCCTCAGTCTAGCAACTATTGCTTCTGAATTTTCGCAGATCCTTTTAAAATTAAGAATTCGCAAGCAAGTATTTCTTGGTTGTTTCCAAGATCCTCTTATATGTGGTCTTATTTTGCCTTCCAAGTTAAAGGTCTTACTATTCCACTTCTTGTCATTGCGACAAAATCGCGGGACGTCGTTACACTTTCATGTAATGACCCATTGATCTTGTCTTATTATTTTTCTAGTATTGTTGCCTCTGCAGGACATTTTTGTTGCGACAATATGACAGGCCTAAAAATTATTGCGAACATAAAGCCCCATGACATTTCCGTCTTGCGACAAAATCACAGGACGTCCTTACATTTGCATGTATTGACCCATTGATATCGTCTTATCTTTGTCTTTTGTATTATTGCCTCTTCAGGATTGTCGCACAAATATGACAAGCCTAAATTTTCTTGCAAAAATAAAGCCTCATGACATTTGCATCTTAAGACACTTATCAGCTCCCTAATGGAGGGTGCCGCCCTTATCTTCCCCCTGGTTGCCCCTTCAAGGAGGCGTACTTCAGCCATACAAGACTAGCTCCTCCCATACGGTCTTAACAAAAACCAGTTGTTTTCGCAGCCTCTTATCCCTTTTTCCAATAGGGCTTATGGTTACAAGACTGCACCCTAAGTGGAGTTTTCTTCGGGCCGAGTGCAGCATACGCCAAGACTTTCCAAGAATGGCCGAGACACTTCAAATGCCCTAGGCACTCTTGGCTCAACCGTGTACCTCGGCGCCTTGATCATATGCTGACTCCTTAGAAGAGACCCTCGGTCGTCCAACCTAAGTCATAAGCTTAAGTTGAAAATCAAGGGTACCTCTCCCGGATGGGCTTTATTGACCCCAAATATCCATGACTCAGGTTCCAGGGGCGGTGTAACCTTTCCCCTGAGTCATGTTAGCAGGTACCCCCTTTTATGATGCACTTTAGGTCTTACATTTGCCTCTTGTGAAATTTTGATTTCGCGAACTAGGGTGTACGCCATAGCAGGTTCGCCCCTTTCTTTGTCACTGATTTTTGATTATCTCTTATCATTATCTTTGCGAAATTTTCGCGTATTCTTTCTTTGATTATCATAGTCTTTGCGAAATCAATCATTCACTCCTTACGTCTCTCACTTCTGCTACTTTCTGCCTCTGCATTATTCAATTTCCTGCTACTTCCTTCCCTTTTGCGAAATCTTCGTCACTTCTTACTTCCAACAAGCATCTATTGCATCGGTTTCGCTACGTATTTTCTTCTCTCTTTTCTATTGCATCTACCATCAATCTTTCACCTTTTTGTTTTTCTTTGATATTTTGTTTGCAATTCTTCTTCTTCGCAGCTCTTTCTTCGCAAGAATCCACACCAACTTCATAGCATTTCTTTCCTTCAATCCAATCTCCTTTTATGACACCAATACCACTGGGATGAGGAAACTTGATACATTGGTGGAAAGTCGATGCTAAACCTAAAATCTCATGTAACCAAGGTCTTCCAATCAATGCGTTATAAGGTGATTCCACATCAACTATACATAACAAAATTTCAGTTGACAATCCTTTCAGCGGAATTCGTATATGAGCTTCTCCTTTAGGTTTATTGGCAGTACCGTTGAAACCATAGATTTTGTAAGTTGAAGGCATTAGATCTTTATCTTTCCCTCCCATAGTTTTGTAAGTATGATAAAAGAGGATATTCACGGAACTTCCAGTATCAATTAAAATCATGTTGATCGCCCATGAATTCTCAGCTTCATCATCTTCATCATCACTAGGTTTTGGGTTAATTTCCAATCTTACCACTAATGGATTGTCGTGCATTTCTTCACCCTCAAGTGCTTCTTATGTGGTAAAAGAAATAATCTGCTTTTGCCATTCTTTCAGTGGTAATGTCTTTGCAATGTTCAATATTTCTCCATCTTTTGCATCTCTTGCGAAAACCCTGCTAAGAATGTTATCGTGAAAATCTTCAATTGTCCTGTACGAATGTACAATAGAGTTACAAAACAGGTTCTTTGCCTTTGCTCCAACTTCTATCACAAAGGTTTCTTTTTCCTTTGCTGTATTTGTCCTGCGAATATCTGGTGGAGGTGGTAATGCTTGAGGCTGAGTTTGCCCTACCAGAAAGTGACTTAATTTTCCCTGATCTATCATCCTGAGAATGATTCTCTTTATATTTTTGCAGTCATTCGTTGTATGTCCATGGAAACGATGATAAGAGAAAAATTAATTACTTTTGAAGCTTGGAGGTGGTTCACTTCCCATGTTCCATGGTGCGGGTATGTTTTCCATCAAAATTATAGCTTCCCATATCTTCTTCACACTAGTGCTCAAAGGTGGCATTTTGATTTCTTCCCATACTACTCTATGATTTCGCTGTCCTCTGTTGTAATTTTGCCTTTGGCTTCCATAAGTTTCTTGTGGCTGATCAAGTCTTTGGATTTTGTTATTTCAACCATGGTTATAGAAATTTCTCTCTCTCTCGAATTCTTCTTGATCATGACTCCCCATAGCTACTAGTTTCTGCTGACTATCACCCATTATCTTCTCTTATTGTCCTTGCGAGGTGCTCACCACTGTATTTATCAACTTAGGTAACAAGCTTGCATTCGCTGCTTTTGAACTTGTGTTCGTAACTGGGTATGATTCCATCTCATTTTGTTTTCCTCAAGAGCGATGTATTCCTCCTGCAATTCTCGCAACTCAGTCATTGTGATTGTATTCTTGATCCTGAAGATTTGAATGTATAGCAAGTTTGTCGCGAACATAGCGTTAATAAACGATATGATGAGATATCCCTCATCAACTCGACCAGCCATATCACCACACATTGTCTTCCACCTCATGGTTAGATGCTTTAAACTTTCTCCAATCCTCTGTTTTAACCCAAATACATCTTCAATGCCAGGCCGCGAGGAATTGTTACTTATATATGCTCCTAAGAATATACTCTCCAAATGGTTGAATTATGTTATGATATTCTTGGGTAAACCTTCAAACCACTTTAAAGCTTCTCCTGTTAAACTTGATGCAAAATATTTGCATAACACAGCATCATGATTTTCCCATTGTAACATACATCTCACATAAGCTTTGATGTGTTGAACGACACAAGTTGTTCCGTCAAAAATGCTAGTTAGTGCTGGTAGATTGCACTTTGGTGGTATTCCTCCTAATTGTACTTCTCATGTAAATGGAGTCTTCGCATCTTCTTCTATGGCTTCATCCAATTTTCTCCTGCCTCCTTCTTTTCTATTGTTTAACATTCCTCTCATCTCCGCTAGTCTCTTAAAATTTGCTCATTTACACCAGAATTTGGATCCATGGGTCTTTTTAACGATGTTTCCCTTCTTCTGCGTTCCTCTCTACCTTGATTTTCTCGTTCATCATTTTCTTCTTGTCTTTCCCTGCGATCTTCTCTTTCTTCTCTTTCATGAATTCGCACACCGTTATATCTCTCATTTTATCTTATTTGCTGCCTTTCAGCTCTCTTTTGTATTCTATCATATTCTTCATTGATATTACCATTGTTGCGATTTGTAAACGCCTTCTTTCTCGATTATCATGATTGTTCTGGCGAACTGCCTCTAGGAGCTCTTTTTCTTCCATTTCTGCTCTCAACCTCTCTCTTTCGCAAGCTAGACGTGCTTGTTCAGCATAATCCCTCTCTATTTCTTCTTCAATTGTTCGTTGATTCCTTTGAATATATCTTCCGTGTAATATTCTCCTTCCTTCTTCCTGATTTTCTTCATCATCTTGATTATTTTGCTCTTGAGGTTGTCCATTCCCCTGATTTCTATCATTTTGTCCATTTTGGAGAATTTCGCCAGGTGGGATATAGCGATCTTCAATCATTTCTCCTCTTTCACGATATTCTTCGTTTGGATTTTGTATTTCCCCTCCAGTATCTCCATTAACATTTACTACGGGTGAATTTCGCCTTATTTCTCGCCTAGTTGATCTTGAGCTTGACCTTGTAGTGCTTCTTGACCTTCTATTTTGTAATCTCATGTTTTCCATCCTCAACTCATGATTTTGTCTTGTCAAATTTGCACGTTCTTCTTCTTCTAATCGCCTTTCTTCATGTATTGTTTGTCTTAATGTCTCTAATGCTGCGATCTCTTCATTTTCATGAATTACTCAAATTACTTCTTGGTCTCTTTCCTCTCGTCCATTGTTTCCTAATTGCTGCTCTTCTCCCCTTTCATCTACAGAATCCGATCGCCAAGTATGCACGCTCACTCTGTCATAATCCACAGTTCAATTCGGTATTGGTGTACGTTGAATTGGCGGTTGAATTTGATTTTCTCCATTGTTCCTTGTGCTCATTCTCGAAGATTCCCCCATTTTATCTCTCCTTTCTCCAGCAAGTCTCCTACTCCTCCTAACAGTTGTTGGTTGTTTTGATGTACGTCTTCTTCTAGCCATTTTCCAATCTTAGTGAATTGTTGAAAATTATATGAAATTCCTTTCCTATTACTCCAAATTCTTTCAAATCACAATAACAATCTTCAATCATCCCTATTTCTAGCGCCATTATGTAGTTGCAGGAAATCCTACAATACATCCCTCACAAGAATTCATGATATTCAATACATCTTTAAAATCAACAATCAATCCTTTGATTAATTGAGTTAGAAATTATACAAGAGGTGAAGGAAATCACGAATGTAAATGCTACTCTAAACTTTCTCTCTCCTCAAAACTTTCTCTCCACGCTAAAAAGATCTCTCCTTTTCCTTAATCCTGTTCGCCTCTTTATATAGGACATTACATAGTGGATGACAGCTAAGCTGTCCTTTATTTTCGGATCTTACTTGCGAATTATCACAAGTGTACAAATGTTAATGTTGATGGTGACGATAGTGTTACTCTTATAGAGTAACATGAACCTCCAAGCACTATAATGAATCATTATCAGTGTGGCATGAGACTGAGTGTTACTCATATATAGAGTAACACGAACCTCCAAGCACTATAATGAAACCATGTACGAAATACCCGTATGGCCGATGCTCGGTGTGTTATATTAGCCCGAGCCCCTCTCGGTGTGTTATATTAGCCCGATTGAGCCCCTCTCGGTGTGTTATATTAGCCCGATTGAGCATCCGGACTTGACTGTATCAGTCTCCGGATATGATCTGATCGCAGTCATCCAACTCCACAAGCATGATTGGATGACCACGATCATCAATTCCATCACCCCAGCGGTATGGAATACACACGGCCTTAACTTGCCGATATGATCGATCGCAGTCATCCAACTCCACAAGCATGATTGGATGACCCGGATCAATTCCATCACCCCCAAGAGGTATGGAATACACACAACCGACCCCGCATGGTCGACCATTGGCCTTCGCTTGCCAAGAAACCGTCCATACCAAGCATTATGGATGGAAAACCCTAAATTAGGGTTTGCGGCATATTACATGTGCCGCAAAACGTCTCAACCGTCCACATTCGCAGGCATAGATGGAGGGTGTAGATGTAGACTCAAAGGGCCCGGAGCATGTCGACACAATCACCATGTGACCGCCTACACACTCGACCAATCGGTCAAAACCAACCATGATTGGTTACAACAAATTCGTCCGCCTGAAAGAGCATGGTCGCGCGGCTTTGAAAGCCAAAATTAGGGTTCAAGACATCGCGCGCGTCCATCTTCTCCGGCACGAATGGAGGGTCACAGATTAGATTGAGCAAGGGTCGGTCACACCAGCATGACCACCGTGGGCCCATCTACCTCCTCATGCGGTCGGCCAAGGCTCATCATTCCCGGCCAACCCAAAACGCACGCCCAAACTCGTGCGGTTACACCTCCCAAATCCTAAACCCGATCTCGACCGCTCAACTTCACCGGATGATTTGAATGGCTTAGATCACGTTTTCATGGGATAATCGGTATAGGTGTGAACACCAACCTACCACCTACACGGTAGTGTGATCGACCAAAACCAACCAATGTTGGTCGCTTCAAACGCGTGCCCAAACTAGGGAAATCACGCCTGGGTTTCCAACTCCTTTGCGGCAAGGGATTTACTGATGAAACCGATCTCGACCACTCCTCTTTACCGGGTCAAATTGAGTGGCCCAGATCGCGCTTTCATGAGGGAACGGAATACAGGCGCCTACGCCATCATGCCGTCAACACGCATGTATGGTCGGTCTTCTCCAAAATCCTTCCCATGCTTGGTTTCGACCAAGCTGAAGAGTGATGCTTGCGCACCTCTTTAAAAACCCTAATTTCATCAACTGGTCGCGAGACGAGTGTCTCAAACATCATCTCATCCGTCCGACCTCACCAGCTTGGTTATACAACCCCGGTCGAGTTATTTGGTTAGTGAGCAGTCATTACACATCACTTTACCACACCGTAATGCAGATACTGCATAAAATACACGCGATCTTGCACAAGTATCGACTTTCTCGAATAACGTGATTATTCAATTCAAGATTACATGCTATCTTTCGTGGACCCACGATCCACATTCCGGACATCAATCATGTCACAAACTGGGGATACTTTACTGGGGTATTGGTCTGGCGGTTTACAGCGTGCAGCGTGCAACGCGCCATCACAAGAACGTGTTAGGGAGTCATGGACGGTTAGAGATGAACAGGAAAAGTGGGCAAGACTGGTCGTGCGTTACCGACACACAACTCCACTACTCCATCATTCCACTACCTCCACTTCCCACGAGAAACGTGAATGAGGCTCAATGACTTGTATAAATAGGTTCTCCGCCCTATTTTCCAACAACAAGAAAAACAAGACAGAAAATCAACATCCAGAGCCTCCTTACATTAACCGTAAGCCTGCTCACTTTTCTGTCACAAGTCATAAGCAAGCCAACACCTTCACAATCTCAACACCTTCTTCGCTTCCCTCCCTAAGATCAACCCCATCTCCTTCACTTTTGTGACCGAAACAAGTCTGGAACGGCCATTTCTTGGTTTAGGCCGGACTTGCACAGATTGATCTCTCGAATCTACAAGCACTCACCGCGCAGTGCATTTGTTGAAGGTTTAAATTCATTCCTCATCCACACCCCAAATTACCAAATTCCCATAGAGTAGTTTTCACCCATCAACAATTGGCGACCACGGTGGGAGATTGATCTATCGGTTGCATAAAATTGAATCCTCAATTTTTCGGTTTCCATCTCGCAATGTATCCGAAACTACATGCGGTTCGAGATATCATGGGAAGCATAGCTAGAATCTTTGGAGGATGTCTTGGCAAATCAAGCCTTATCACCGGGAGGCGGAACGAGACATTTCGCCTTTTGAATGACATAGCAGCACAATTACAAGAAGGATGCATCCACTCGCAAGAAACGGTGAATCCTTAGCCGGGGATCACACCTTTGCCGGAGGAGAAACAAAAAGAGCGCGTAATCGCAGGGGACTCGGGGAAAGATGAACAGCAGGGTCCGGTCGACGATGAGAATCCGAGACGACTCCACGGGAGAAGAGACTTGTCCGGAGCACTACAATGTCTGGATAAAGAAAGGGAGCACTGCAGCCTATGGAACCGTGTTAGAAGATTTATATCTCAAAACCTCGCCGGCCCTAAGATCGTTCGACCCGCATCAACCTTTCAACCGAGTGAAGAAATGCTTGAGGAAGGAGAGATCAATCAAGGAATGCGTGAGTACGAGAGGATGGGAACGTTCAATTCGATCACTCGGCAGCTGACATTACGACACCTTCCACATCACTCGCCAGGCAAGCGATCCACGAGATATGATGACATCCAAGTCTTACAACTTCATCTCTATTCCACATCAAGGCCACGGAGAGACATTGCAACGCCGCTAACGCAGGAAAAGCTAGACTCAAGGTACTTACATTTCCCCTTCCCGGTGAAGAAGATCCGGAGCTACTAGAGACGTGGGTGCGAAATGGAGAGTTGAAGCTACCCCGACGGCCGCGCCCACCTACCGATCAACAAGTAATGGATCCGAGTGTCTTGTCATTACCATCGGTTCCTTCATCACCCCACCAGTGAATGCAACGCTTTGAAGCGCATTGTTCGGGAGAAGCTCGGTTCGGAGATAGCTTGCGGAGGATTTTCTTAGAGAGGCTACTCCTCGATATGGTGAGGCTTCAAAAGGCAAGTAAGTTTCACTCAACAACTTTACAAGAAAGATAGTTTAGAATTCACTTGGGGACTTAGCATCCCGCACGTGGAGAAAGAGGCTCAGTGATCAAACGCCATGTTTGTTTCCATTCGTACCTCCCTTTACATAACATTTGCAACTTCATATATGTGCAATCATTCATGACCAAGATGCAAACCTCATTTAACATAATCTCTTTCAAAAAGTTTGTTCACAAAACTATCTCAAAATAAGCCAATTCAATTACCTATTCAAGACCGGAAGTCGAAGAAAATCCTCACTATCACTCAAAAAAAAAAATATATAAAGGAAAAACAAGTCGGTAGCTACAATCTTTCAAGGGAAGTCCTTCAACAAAGAACTCATCCTTCGGGCAAGAGAGACTTTCATCCTTTGAAGTACAACTCCGCTTGACTTGCCTCCTTAGGCAACTTTTCAACCTCTTCTTCCCGGCGAGTAACACAAGATACGAAGGGGCTCCGTCCTATAATTTCGGAGCTACCGTGGTCAATACACCTTATGCAGCCGTCACTTCTACCACCGGTGCCAGCGTAGAGGAGATATTCCAACAAGTGTAACACCTCCCGTCACCGAGTCAGAGCAGCCGCAAATCCCGATAACTCCTCAAGCGTAACGCCTCCAGTAGTCACCAGAGCAACAACTTTCACTCCTGCATCAGGATGAGGAGCCGGAGGGACGAGAGGAGGACCACCATCCATTACCATTTCGGACTTGATGGAGAAGCGGAAGTTCTTGCTAAGACTCAAACGGATATGGCCGCAACTCGGATAGAGGTATTTCGGCCATGCGGACCTACGTGGACTCGATCAAATGAGCGACATCGTTGAACGGTCTGTCATGGAGATTCCTACACCGGAGACTGATCCTCACAATGATCCTCCCTGTCAACGGATTTACTACGAACAAACCATGTAAACCACGCTTGGGGATCGAGGCTCGCATGAAGTTCCTTCACCTTGATCAAAGACTTCTTCAACACGAGAAAGATGGTCGACCAAGAATCATGGAATTCGCAAGGGTAAATCGAATCAAGAGCCGCTCCGCTTCAACGCTTCCTCCAAAGCAGCTGCTTCAATGGTCTATCCAAGAGCCGCCTCAATGCTCTCTCCGGGACCCCTGTTCACTTCAGAATCTGCTTCAACACTCTCTCCAGGATCTACCTCAACGTTCGCACCAGAAGCCACTTTAACATCCTCTCGAGTCGTTTCAACACTCAAGCTACACCAATAATCTGCGCTCCGGTCAAGTTGTCTTTGATGTACTCATTGCTCAACGTGCGTCTCATTCATCCTTCATGAGGATCCAGTGAGCATGAAAAAACCTGAAGTCGATAGGAGGAGGGTTATCCTGTGGAACGAATATTTTCATATAGTAGAGAGAGCGCGGTGAACAACTCATCATCAATGTTCGGCATGTATTTGAAGCTGTCAACACTTCCACCAGCATTATCTTCAAGATATATCAACGGGAGTTCTTTTCTTTCTACCGCAATGAAATAAAAGACAGGAGTTAGAACTTCTATGAAAGCACATGAGAAGTGTAGTCACACACGGCAAGACACAACTCACATCGAGCACACAATGACCGGTCCAAACATCGCTCAAGTATGTCCTGTATTGATTTGATCCCAGATAAGTTTCAAGACCGGTATTGCTCAAGTCTCAAGTCTCGGCGCACACAAGAAGGCTCTAGGTTTCGATCGAAGCACATGGCCGACGTTTTGAAGCATGTACACGTGGACCCACTTTCAACCGGCAGACACAACAAGCCCACGTTCGATCAAGCAGGCGCAGAAACCCCACGAACGAAGCATGCGCAATGATCACGATTAGGCACATCCCCACGATTGAACGGCGGCGCAATAGCCCCTCGACCGAAGCGAGTCATCGTAAGGTCGATCAAGCGAGCAAGACCGACATCATGCTAGGGGAACACTTTCTGGACGTTTCTTGAACGTGACATGCTCCCGAAGACGACGACCCGCCTCTCCTGGTAACATCTAACTTTGTCTCATAAGTTTTATCTTTAATCACACCATCTCATGCCTACCACACAATAGTGTAACCATTATGTGCTAGGCGGGGGACTTAATGTTGATGGTGGATTTTCATTCAAGGTTAGATTTGTAAAAAACCCGAGAAAAATCATGCGGCGACATCTTGTAAAAGATAAAGCCATTTATAAGTGTTGGATATTCCCTCACTTAATTCACCAAGAATGGATCATGTAGCAACAATCCCTTCTTGTGAATTTCATATCACCTTGTATTTCCTGTACTCATTATCGAGTGTGGCATGACGATCGAGTGTTACTCTTATAGAGTAACATGAACCTCAAGCACTATAATGAATCATTATCGGTGTGGCATGAGACTAGTGTTACTCATATATAGAGTAACCACGAACCTCCAAGCACTATAATGAAACCATGTCTGAAATACCCGCATGACAGGCCGATGCTCGGTGTGTTATATTAGCCCGAGCCCTCTCGGTGTGTTATATTAGCCCGATTGAGCCCTCTCGGTGTGTTATATTAGCCCGATCAGCATCCGGACTTGATCAGATCGGTCTCCTGATATGATCTCGATCGCCATCATCCAACTCCACAAGCATGATTGGATGACCACAGATCAATTCCATCACCCCAAGCGGTATGGAATACACACGGCCTTAGCTTGCCGTATATGATCGATCGCGGTCATCCAACTCCACAAGCATGATTGGATGACCCGGATCAATTCCATCACCCTAGCGGTATGGAATACACACAACCGACCCCGCATGGTCGACCATTGTCCTTAAACGCCAAGAAACCGTCCATACCAAGCATTATGGATGGAAAACCCTAAATTAGGGTTTGCGGCATATTACATGTGCCGCAAAAACGTCTCAACCGTCCCACATTCGCAGGCATAGATGGAGGGTGTAGATGTGAACTCAAAGGGCCCGGAGCATGTCGACACAATCACCATGTGACCGCCTACACACTTTCGACCAATCGGTCAAAACCAACCATGATTGGTTACAACAAATTCGTCCGCCTGAAAGAGCATGGTCGCGCGGCTTTGAAAGCCAAAATTAGGGTTCAAGACATCGCGCGTCCATCTTCTCCTAAGACGAATGGAGGGTCACGATTAGATTGAGCAAGGGTCGGTCACACCAAAGATGACCACCGTGGGCCCATCTACCTCCTCATGCGGTCGGCCAAGGCTCATCATTCCCGGCCAACCCAAAACGCACGCCCAAACTCGTGCGGTTACACCTCCCAAATCCTAAACTGATCTCGACCGCTCAACTTCACCGGATGATTTGAATGGCTTAGATCACGTTTTCATGGGATAATCGGTATAGGTGTGAACACCAACCTACCACCTACACGGTAGTGTGATCGACCAAAACCAACCAATGTTGGTCGCCTTCGAAACGCGTGCCCAAACTAGGGAAATCACGCTTTAGGTTTTCCAACTCCTTGCGGCAAGGATTGCCAAAACCGATCTCGACCACTCCTCTTTACCGGTCAAATTGAGTGGCCCATCGCGCTTTCATGAGGGAACGGAATACAGGCGCCTCGCCATCATGCCGTCAACACGCATGTATGGTCGGTCTTCTCCAAAATCCTTCCCATGCTTGGTTTCGACCAAGTCAAGAGTGATGCTTGCGCACCTCTTTAAAACCCTAATTTCATCAACGGTCGCAGACGAGTGTCTCAAACATCATCTCATCCGTCCGACCTCACCAAACTTGGTTATACAACCCTGGTCGGGAGTTATTTGGTTAGTGAGCAGTCATTACACATCACTTTACCACACCGTAATGCGCACTGCATAAAATACACGCGATACTCGCACAAGTATCGACCATCCGAATAACGCAGCATTATTCAATTCAAGATTACATGCTATCTTTCGTGGACCCACGATCCACATTCCGGACATCAATCATGTCACAAACTGGGATACTTACTGGGGTATTGGTCTGGCGGTTTACAGCGTGCAGGCGTGCAACGCGCCATCACAAGAACGTGTTAGGGAGTCATGGACGGTTAGAGATGAACAGGGAAAAGTGGGCAAGACCGGTCGTGCGTTACCGACACACAACTCCACTACTCCATCATTCCACTACCTCCACTTCCCACGAGAAACGTGAATGAGGAATCTCGCAACGCTCCTAAATCTCGCTAAGTCTTCACATCTTTCTCGTGTTCAGGCTGTCGTCATCCGTTGCGTCATTCTTATTACCAACCCGCGATATCTTCGCGATGTGTCATTTATGGATTTCGCAAGGATATTAGTGTTGCGATATTCTGATCCTACAGTCTCCTCCCTTGTTAATCCATTATGGTGACCAGCACCCCACTCCAAACCATTGAAAAGTAAACCAAAATTCTTCAATTCAAATGAGCAAACAAAATAAGAATCTCAATCCCTAACTTTACTTGTTGATGCTCAAAAAAATAAAACATCAAATCCATCAATACAAAATCAAATTGACCAAATAGTATCAATGAATCAAGAGAAAACAAACCTGACCCAGATCTGCTCAGCATACAATTTCTCGAGCGGCTTTTTGTCCCTTCTCTCCATGGTCACATATCACATATCCATCCCGATGTGCTTCAGCGCCAAAATTAACGAAATCAATGAGTATAAATCGGTTATAAGAAAATTGAAATCAGGAAATTAGGAATTTCATTTTGTGTCTCTTACCCTGCAATTTGAGAATTACCCATCACACAAAGAATTCCAACACCAGTTAGGGTTTTCATTTTGTGTTCTTTTTTAATTTCTTCAAATGGTTTAAAATCAACACCAATTATTATCAATGGATTGACGACCTTGAATAAATCTGGGGAATTAAACAATTATATAGTATTAGGGTTTCAAAATTGGGAAAATCTGAGTTTTTAGAGAGATCATGAGGAGATGAAATAAGAAGATTGTTTAATGTTGATGGATAGGGTTTTTCATTTTTGAAGGTGACAAAGGAACTTTTGCATTTATCTTAGGAATTTGTGGAGGAGGTGAAGAAGACGAAGAAAAGGTTCGGTTATAGAATAAAAAAATGTGAGAATTTCTCTTGTTGATTTTCCTATTTCACAATTATTACTGAAGAGGAGGTTCGATTTCTAGTTTCATGAAGGAAATGAAGAAGGAGAAATAGTTGCAGACAACAAAATTAAGGTTTGTCGTCGGTAGGTAAGAAAAAAAGAAAGAAGAGGGAGAGAGAGAGAGAGATGAGCTTTGGATAACTGATCGAGAGAGAAGTGATGAAAGATGCATACATAGATAAGGAAACCAAATCTGGGAAACTGGAACTATGGAAACTAGCTCCCTACGCAGACTTATTATAAACCTTCTAGAAGCTCCATCTATTTACTAAACTACCCCATTGCATTACGACTTCCATAGGGGCTTGATTTAGTTTTTGTTATAAATAAGACTTCCTTTGGAAGCCCAACGTATAAAGAAAGCCCTGGGAAGTCTTATCTATAAAACCCAAACAGACTTAAGAAACCCATTTTCCACTAGTGTTCGATCACTTGAAAATTGCTTTGAAGCTAATAGTTTGTATGAGACAGCTATTCCCGTCTTCTAAGAATGTTTCAATGATTGAAATGGTAGTTTAGAACAATTAACCATTAATTGGATATAGCACAATATGCGTACTTGTATGCTAACTGTTGCGAGTTATTCCAAGTCCGGGAACCATAGTATGCATGCCCGTATGCGTACTGGTTGGTTAGTTGAAGTACGAGAACTTAGTATATATGCATGCCCATATGCGTACCGGCGTAAGTTCAAGTCCGGGAATTCAACAAAGTTTGGTGGTGTACGACAGTATGCGTGCATGTTCGCATACTTGGCGAACCCATACCAAGTCTGGTTACTTAGGTATGCGTACACGTTTGCATACTTGAGTAGGTTCTAAAATCGGTTTGCCCATGAAGTAATACATTTATAAATTAAGGAATGCAAGCTTTTTCAAACCGTGGCTATAATGTTCATGAATTGATTCGAGTGAATCAAAATCGATTTTGCTTCAATTGTGTCTTGTATACTTCTATGAGAATATAAACAATTGAACAACTCTATAACTAGTTTCATTTGAGTCATTTGAACTAGTTGTGATTAAGATGAAAAAGGTTGATATGAAAGTGTTCATATGGCTAACTTCGGTTAACTATTGTTGAACCAACAAAGTGTACACGTTTAGGTTCGGTTACTCATATCTAAATGAAGTCGCTTTTCATTTGTGTGTAACAAGATAAGTTCGATCTAACAGTTGAAAGATATTAGCTTGAGTTTAATCATGTTTTCATCTAAAGGTAAATATTGAATGCTTTGTTACCAAGGTAGCATTGATCGCAAATCCTGATTTGAAGACTATATAAAGGATAACTCTATGTTGGAGCACTGCTCGGTCGAACTCGCATGCGTTGATATCTCAAGCATGTTTGTCAATGTTAGTGATCAAAACTATAAGTCTTGATTTCTAGTGTACATTTAGATGTCTCGGACTAGGAAATATATTGTTTAGTTGAGCCTTAGACTTCACGTCGTTCATCATTTGAAGACGAAGAACTACTAAGGAGAGATTGTGGAACTTCATCAACAAAAGGTATGAGGAGACTAAAACTCATCTATCACTTGGAAAGTCTATTTATACTCTATCTCCTATATTGAGGCATAAGTCATGTTACGATATAGTTTTCTATTATACACATTTGAGATTTCGAGCCGAGTTTAACTCGCTTACTGATGTAGTTTTTTAAGTGGTAAATAAAGTTCGTTCAAGGAATTATAAAGATTTGATTTCAGACTTAATAATAAAAAATATATACAAAAGATGTCACAAATATCGAGAGGTATTGAGACTCAAGATTCCACCAATTCTCATATTCATGTGGTTCAACTATCAATTCCAGACAATTATAGCTCATAACATAATAAATGTTGACTCTTTATTCTTTTCCAAGGTGGATTTTATAAAAGATTGACTGTAAATCACAAGCATGACGTATCAAAAATACTAAGACCAAGCATACATCATCAAACAAAATCACAATCAATTAAGAAAAATCATGAATCGATTTAAAATAGTGCAAAAGTCATAAAGGAATTAAATAGGATATACCACAAGCGTAGAGAATGGCTTCCTCCGTCATCCCAGTATTGGGTTTTAGCTCTTCATGGTGAAAACACGCTCAAACTAATAATCCATAGCTCAAAAAGGTGTTTTATTGAAGAAAAGGTATAAAGCAGTGTGTTTGTAATAGTTATAATTGTTATAGAACCCACTATTATAGAGAACCCTAATAGAACTGTTGCGAACTTAAAATAATTGTTGGAAACATTGTTAAAAGTTATTGAGTTTGAAAGTATAGGTCACATTTTCTGCGACTGTCCAACTGGGTCTTATGTTCTTCGCCTTCTTCTTCACTGCAGTGAGAAGAACTTCTCTGCGATCTTCTTCCCAAACCTCTGCATCCTACCCCCAAGGTCTCCCAACTCTCGATTATCCTCTGCGAGACCCGAACGACCCTTTATAAACATAACAGGGTCCTCAAATCTTTCCACAATATCCTCTTTTCGTTGAAAGAAAGTCTCGGTAATATATTTCCTAGTTTTTCTTTCACGCGGCTTCTGGTTCTTCCAAACTTCCTAGAATAAATATCTACGAATCCCTAGTGGTGGGTTTGTTTGCAGAATTTACCGTTTCCAGGAATTTATTATCCCACGAGATTACAAATTCTAGGATTCATGTAAATTCCTCGTGTGTTTGGTAACTCAATTAAAATTCCTAGGATTTATAGATTTTTCTTGTTTTAAAGTCTTTGTAATGTTTGGCATTACCCTCAAATCTTAAAATTGCATTTATATGGGATTTAGAGTTAAAAAAAAAACGGGTCCATAAATCCCTTGATAAGTTTCCCAGCAAATCCTAGGGGGGAGGGGTCGGACTCCATATGGAGGATTTGCTGGAAAACTGAATCCCGTAGGAAACGTGATTCCAAGGATTCGGGCAACCAAACGTACAAAGGGAAACGTAATTCTACTAAATCCCTTGGACCCATAAATTCCACCTTTAAAATTCTACATCCAAACCCACCATAAAATAATATTGTCTCATATTTCACACGTAATTACCAAACAGAAGCCGAAATCCCGAGATACTCTCACTGTAAATGTGTTGTCGAGATAAAGAAAACAAACTTCCTTCACGTCTCTGCCTTGTTCAATTATTTCCTAAACTATATAAAATCCAATTATAGAAGATATCTCCCTGTTTTATCCACGTAATATCCAAAAATAACTCGGATAATCCCGAGAATCACTTCATGATGTGTTTCGTATAAGCCACGTAGAATTCTATTTTTTCTTCTAGTGTGAAATTATTACCGAGCCTGTTTAGTCCTAACAGTCCATTCCAAGTCCAAACTGTATAGAATATACGAGAAAATCTCGTCCAAATCCGTTCCAGGTGATCCCGTAGTTTCAACAGAATTTTCCCGCCCAAAACTTTCTTTCAAACGATGAAGATGGTGTCCCCCTAACCAAACTAGGGGTGTAAATAACAATTAGGGCCCCTTATCAATGGAGTGCCCCTTAGCCAAAACTAGGGTCCTTTTAGCAATTCTCTTGGGTGAAAATAACATTTCTTCTGGGTGAAAATAACATTTCTTCTGGGTGCTTTCAACATAATTCCGAGGTGCCTTTAACGCATATTCTGGGTGCCTTTAGTAATTCCTCCAAGGGGTGCAAATACCACTTTTCGAGCCAATTTCTCCGCAAAGGCTTACTTCTCCAAAAACACCTACAAAAATATAAAATAATCAAATAACTACGAAATCGAGCACTAACAATACACATAATTGAGATCAAAATAGACACATAAATGTCTATCACTTACATATTTCTCGAAATATGTGTTGGCAAGCTTTCGCTTCGGCCAATTTCATCTTATATTCTTGATGCCAGTCAAAAGATGATCATGTGAAAATTTCCGAGTAACATTTTATATGGTTTGTGTTATACAATCATTTGGTGTAGACTTGGAATGTTTCGTTATGATTATTTCAATAACTTGAAAATTGCTTTGATGCTAATAGTGTGTGAAAAAAGCTATTGTCATCCTCTAATAAAGTTTCAATGATTGAAATAAGAATTTAGAACACTTAACCATCATTGGATATGACATGTTGTGTACTCTTGCACATATGTAATCCATGTCCGGGAACCATAGTATGCGTACCCGTATGCGTACCTATTGGCTTGAGAAATCCGGGAACCTAAGTATGCGTACACGTTCGCGTATTGGCGTAAGGTTCATGTCCAAATATTTCTGCTGGGATTGGAAGTACGCGAACCCGTTTGCGTACTGGCGAAACCCAATCTTGGTCCGGGTATTTCAAGTATGCGTACTTTTTGCATACTTGAAGGTTTAAGTTCTAAAATCGGTTGTGTACATGAACTTAAACATTTATATAATAAGGAATGAAATCTTTGCAAACCGTGGCTATAATGTTCATGAATTGATCCGAGTGAATCAAACCGATTTTTCTTCAATTGTGTTTTGGTATACTTCTAAGAGAATATAACAATTAAACAACTCTTTAACTAGTTTCATATGAGTCATTTGAACTAGTTATGGTTAAGATGAATAAGGTCGAGATGAGATCGATCATGTGTCTAACTGGTTAACCATTGTTAATCTAACATGGTGTACATGTTACGGTTACATAAACCTAAATGAGTATACATTTCATTTGTGTGTAACAAGCTAAGTTCGATCTAACGGTTGAAAGATATTAGCTTGGTTGAATCAAGTTTTTCATCTAACGGTGAATATTGAATGCTTTGTTACCAAGGTAACTTGGATTGCAAACCCTGATTTGAAAATTATATAAAAGAGAACTCTAGCAACTGGGAAACCTAATCCCCACACTTCTGTGTGTTACTATTTGTATAAGCTAGAGTCGATTCTCCTTTAACCTTAGGTTTCTCTTGAGACCCTGTAGGTTAACGACTTAAAGACTTCATTGGGATTGTGAAGCCGGACCCAACTATTTTCTCTGTAGTTGCGTGATCTGATCTTGCTATTTCTATCATGTTGAGTACAATTATAAAATTGGTTCGAGATTTATATCTCCGATAGGCAAGATAAAAAGTAATCAACACCTTCATCTCATCGTTTGTGATTCCACAATATCTTGTTTCGCTAGTCGATTAAGATTATTGTGAGGTGATTGATAATACTAGGCTGTTTTTCGGGAATATAATTCTGGTTTATCAATTGGTTCCTGTTCACCTTGATTTATCAAAAGACAGAACAAAACTTATAGGTATTTCTGTAGGAGACAGATTTATCTATTCCATTAGACTTTTCTGTGTGAGACAGATTTTTTTATCAAGTCTTCGACTTTGGGTCATAGCAAAGCTTGGTTGTAAGTGAGATCATCTAAGGGAATCAAGTGCGTAGTATCCTATTGGGATCGGAAACATAAGGAATGCAACTGTACCTTGAATCAGTTAGATTAATTAGGGTTTAACTACAGTCCAGTCCGAAGTTCATTGGTAGTAGGCTAGTGTGTGTAACGACTAAATACAGTGTGGTGTTCAAAGCTGGACTAGGTCCCGAGGTTTTTATGCATTTGTGGTTTTCCTTGTTAACAAAATTTCGTTGTCTGTGTTATTTCTTTTTCGCATTATATTTTTTTTATATAATTGAACTATCAAAGGTTGTGCGTTGTATCGATCAGTTAGGAAATCCAACCTTTGGTTGTTGATTGAAATTGGTTGATCCTTGAACATTGGTCTTTGGTACCGTTCAAGTTACTACTCTTATATTCAATCGGGCTCGCAAATTTTAAATTGAGAGATAGAGAATAAACTCTTGTATATACTTTTCTCTAGATCGAGTCTGACTGTCTAGTTGATTCTCTAGAAAGTATATTGGAGTAAGTCCCCTCTGATTTCCAAACGAATTGTTGGGTGTGGTTGTTGTACCCCCACATTTTCAATTGGTATCAGAGCATGCAAACATATTAAAGACCTTATAAGTCTGTGTTTGTAGCGATCTGATATGGACAGAAGTGCTGTCTCTGATAAACGCATTGCCAGAAATAAAATTCTTGTTTCTATAAAAACTATTAAAGAGAAAGATTTGTCAATCTCGAATATAGATGAACCCAATGTTCCCATGAAAAAGACTTGCATTGACAAGTGTTTCACCGACTATCTTACTGACGAGTCTGACTCTGAAGTTAAAAGGAATGCAGCCAAAGAGAGTGCAATGATTCTAAAACTTTTTAGAATCCAGGTTGATAGTGTCAATCGGTTGAAGCACAAAGTCAATGTTCTTGTTGGTATGGTAAATGAGCGTGACTCTCTTCTAAAAGTCATTTGTGAGGAAAACGCCTCTATTTGTCCTTCACAGACCTTACATGAGGGAAAACTCAAAGAGGATGCTTTGGAAACTGAACTTCTTTTGAGTAAACTCTCTATTCAAGAATGTTCCAAAGAGTCCACTATACCAACTGCTTCTGATTTAACTGAAAAAATTTCTGGTTCAAAAGCAAAATCGAAATCCCTTCCTATTGAAAAAGATGTGCCCGTGTATTCCTCTAATCAAGGAATGTCCACATCACATGGACGGAAGAATTCTCCCAACGATGGTGTTAAAATTTTTCTGTCTAATCACTCAAGTGATCATAAAGTGTGTCTCTTTTGTTATTCAAAAGGGTTTAGTGAACAAAAGAGGAATTCTAGGTTGAATGACAATTCTATTTTTCGTCTTCAACATACCTTAGATTTAATTATCAAAGGTGTAACTGCCATTCGTATGTCTAAACCAATTGGTTTTAGTACTCACCCTGTGTACCCCACCAGGAAAGTCAATTCAATGTGTTCCTCAAATGTTCAAATGCGAAACAGTCTTCCTAAACCATTTCATCGAAGAAGAACTCACGGATATTTTCAATTAAGAAGGGAGATTATGTTGTTGATGATGTGAAAAAAATACCAGAAGAAGGATGCAATGGAGAGATGGAAGCCAACCTAAAAAGGATAATTGAAGGATATAAAGAAATTATCAACAGGCTGTCAATTCCCTCTGGTCAAAATTCTTCAGGTAAGAATCAACACTATGCGTTATATTTTGATGATAGTACGTTTTATGATAAATTTTCACATAATAACGGTTTTCCTCTAAAGATCAGGAAAAAGAGGTTTAACCAGAAACAACATTCATTTAATGAGCTAAAGGCTCATACTTGTGCTAATTAATCAAAAGGTTGAAATCTCACTCACAAAAAATCCTGGTTGACTGAGATATGATCAGGTATACTTGTTGGTAAAAGTGTTTTCTGATTCTCCAGCTATTTTCTTATCGTTCTTAGCCGGTTTATCACTTACAAACATTTTTGCAAGAGTATTTGTATTTCCTGTTGTTAAAATTGTCAAAAATTGCTATGCTCTAAATTTTTCTCTTGTGAGAACAAATTTATCTGAGAGCCGAGTTTCTGTGAATTTACTCACCGAGAAAATATTTGCTAAACTTGTTTTGCAACTATTGATGGTGGATTTTCGATAAAGGTCAAAATTGTAAAATCATGATACTGCATGTTTCTAACCCGGCTTCAGGAACGCATGTGATGATTCATATTTTACGATCCGTGAACCGTTTCACGATCTCTGATCGAGTTCCTCTCAGATCCATGATGAATATGATTCTCGAAAGGCCTCCCACTAGCTGAGCGTTCGATGCTGCGCATTCCATCATGACCTCTATGTATAATAACATGATTGGGCGGTCCTCCTACATAATTGTTTATTGAGAGGGCTTAACGCCTTCAGGACGTCGGCGACACTCGTTGTTCCCTGACTACATAGAGAGACCCACCTCTACATAGAAGAACGATTGGGCGTTCCTCCTACATAATTGTTTGTTGAGAGGGCTTAACGCCTTCAAGACGTCGGCGACACTCGTTATTCCCTGACTATGCAGAGAGACTGTGTATAGATTCAGGCGGCTCTCCTACATAATTGTTTGTTGAGGGGGCTAAACGCCTTCAGGACGTTAACAACACTACATGTTGTTCCCTGACTATACACCTTTCAGAACGATTATGATGCTTCAACTATCTTATATCTCGATTCTATAATAGATTAATTCTACCGTGACATTCGCCACTAAATTCCTAGAAAATAATCTATTTTATCTCATTACTCCGTTCCATGAAACCCCAGCTGACTCCATGGATTAGTAATAGATAACCAATTCATCTCATCGCCCGTTTCCTGAATTCCCCGGCAGTATTCATGGATTAGTAATAGATGCACAATTCATAATTATTGCTCCGTTTCATGAACTATTCTCCGCTGAATTTCATGAATTAGTAATAATTACTCAAAAATCGGGCGTCTGGACTATCACCGAGTAAGCCCCAATAAAATGGTGCAAGTGTACTCAACAATAATGCACGAACGAGCATTCGAAAATATGGACAAACGAGGAATCCTACACAAAATATGAGAGAGAAAATAATAATAAAAAAAATAGAAAAGAGGCGCCTGGGACCGGACCCACCGGCCGACCGGTGCCGCCTTGGCCGGTCCCCACGCCCTCTTCCTTTATTTTTCTTATTTTATTTATTTTCATGAACTCATGAAAACTCCTTCATTCAAGTAACTTTCCTTGTTTGAGCAAAACTCACGGTTTCTCTATATTCTCACGGTTTCATGAAAAATAATAAAAATAGGGAAAAGTGTCACGTGACTCGGGCTACCTAGCCGGCCGGACATGCCCTAGCCGTGGCCGGTCCCACACCTTGCAATCCCTTATTTTAATAATTATTATTTCCATCATCTCATGAAACTCCTCCGTTTGAGCAAAATATCATGGTTTCTTCATATTTTCTCAAATATTGCTCAAACCATGAAAAAGCCAAAAACTCAAATGGTTACATGACCGACTGGGCTACTCACGCCAAATATTAAAATATTACTCCCTTTGTCTTTTCTATCTGTCCTAATTTCTACCTTGGTCTGTCTTTTTTTATCTGTCCACTCTGATTATAGACATTTTTTCCCTTAAACTATCAAATATACCCTTTATTTTTTATAATCATAAAATCATTTTTAATATAAACTTAATTCGAAATCTTAGATATTATCACCATATATATGTATTCAATATCTTTGTATTAATCGTCATTCTTATTTTATATAAAAACATTTATGGATATATATAAAATTCCTAATAAAACTTCTACTTATTCTCACATAATTTTAGTTTTGGTAATAATGTAACATTAGATAGGGCTAGTCAATGGTTAGTCATGACATTTTATAGGATTTCCTTAATATTTTTACAAAGTCAATTAGGACTGTTAATTTAGGACGGAGGGAGTATTATTTTAATATTCTCCAAATTTTGATCAAACGAGCAAAGTCCTACTTGCTCATTCGAGCAAAAATCAAGAATTTCAGTCAAAGATCGAACTCTTCTGAAAATCCAAAGTATTGCTCAAACGCACACCAGAAAATACCAAAACTCTCAGACTGAGACACGGACATTGTGGTGACACGGGCATGCTTCCTTGACCGACCAAGGCCGGCCCTAAGGCTTGCAAGGAGCCGGTCCCACACATTCTTATAATTATGACCTAATTTTCTCAATTGCTCATATTGGGTCCAAACTCTTTCCAACAACTTGGAATTTGCTCAAACGACCATCAGCTTGTCCCACGACCACCAATGGCTGGTTTCATGCCTTCTTGGTCGGTCCCTCACTTCTCCATAAATTAGGTTTTATTACCTAATGCTCAGACTGGCATTATTTTAATAAATGATGAAACCGGCATTTAATCATCATTCATTCACCAACCGGTCAACTAAGGACCCTGGTGCACGTAATCTCCCAAACCAATAAAAGAAACCCGAGTTTTATTTTTATCATCCTTTGCGTTGCTTCAAATCAAATATCCAACCCAACTCAATCAAGTTAAATTACTGTATCTAGCATGTTTAACCAATTGAAGTCCAATCCAACAGAAATCTTCGATTGAATCTCCATTTAACTTCCATAATTAACAAAAACAAAAGCTTGTAACTTCTACTGCTTTGTTTTCTTCAAATCGACAATCGAGCCAAATTAATCCAATCTAATGCCCATATATGTCATGTCTGGTTCATTCAAGTCCATCCCAATTGAATTTGGCACTTGAATCTTTATAAATCTCGCCAAACTTTGTCATGAAATTCAAGCAGCTAATTTCCCGCCATTTTTCCTTTTTGAATTTGAGAAGATAATGGAATCCCCCTATCCAGCACGCGAGTCCCTTTAGCACTTGGGGTGAAAATAATAAATCCACGGGTATATATAGTAATGTTCCTAGGGTGCTCATAGTAAAATTCTGGGTGCCTTTAACAATTCTTCTTGGGTGCTAACAAAACTTCTCCGGAGTGCCTTTAACACATTTTTGGGCACCTTTAGTAATTTTCTCCCGGTTGTGTGTGTGTGTGTGTGTGTGCAAATACCACTTTTCGATCCAAGTTTGCCGCAAAAGTTCATTTGTCCGAAAACACCCACAAAGACATAAAATACCATAATAAGTACAAAAATGGATACTAACAAAATAGATAATCAAGATCAAAATAGACATATAAATACGTCTATCAAATACCCCCAAACTTATTATTTGCTAATCCCGAGCAAATCTAATCAACAAAATAAAATCCTAACTCACTTTCGTAGGCATCACGATTGCACTTGGCATGTGCAACAGGCCTTTAAACCCCTAGGTGGCGTTAGTGGCCGAGTTATAGTCTTGGGAGGGTTTACAAGAGGTGTACCCACAAAATCTTAACTCCAAACCCTAGCTACCTATATGCAGAACCTTGGAACAAAACTAAACAATCTCCTTGTTTGGCATACTCTCATTGACTACAGGAGGAAGTACCCTGATGCGAATGCAATTCATATATAAATGATAGAGCTGGTAGGTTTACAAAGATGTGTTTTCCTACGTATTACTGCAAGTGCACATGCCTATTGGAGGCGTGGAAAGCACAGGTCGATCCCACAGAGAATTGGAGGTGCTGTAAGTGATCTAATGGCTCTCTTAACTGATTTCTATCAATGTGACAAAGATGTTTTGTAGCACAAATGGTTTGTTGTCAAAGCGACTAGGTTGAAATGGTGACTGTGACTCTAAACTAAGGTAATGATAAGCACAAATTGTTGGAACTGATGGTGTTGTGACACTAGGGTGATTAACTCCACCCTCTGATCTTATACTAGAGCAATATAGATTTTCACTTTGTTCTATTGCCTTCCTTGAAGGCCTTAATTGGATAATTGGTGAACTAATTCACCTTATCTACCCCTAGTATCACCGGTCTTATTACGGTACCCGGTGAACACAGGCAGATTCAGCTCAATAAGTCACTACTTTCCTAAACAATAAACACATTAAGAACAACTTGATAATTTACTTGCTTCATATTAAATCAAAGGGTTTCATTACACCCTAGCAAAAGAACTTAGAACATGATGCAGAAAGATAAAACAAATTTCAATTTTAATTCTCCAAAAATAAAACCCTAAAACATGCCGTTTCCTAAAAGTGAAAAGCAACCAAATATATATCTCACAAAACACTCAAACCTTGCAATTAATGCTCACCCAACCCTCTTGCCTCTGTTAATTCGGCTCTGGTACTCCATGCATCGACTATGGAGAAAACCCTAGAATTCTAGCTATCTTAACCCTAGCTTCTAAGTTATAGAAGAAGCTACAGGAAAAGATGGGTAGAACTAGGGAGGCTGTGGCTGTTGTTGTCGCTGACAAAGGAGGGAGATGATGGTGGTGATGGTCATCTTGGAGCCGGCTCGGGGAGATGTGAAGAATGGTTTCTCTCGAGTTTGGTCGGGGATGAAGGAGAGAAGAGAAGAAAGAGAAGAGGAAGAGAGGTATGGGTTTGGTCGGATGGTGTAAGGGTGTGGGATGTTTTGCTGTGAAGCGGGTGTAGCGAGATGACGATGCGAAGTCCGGAGCGAGCGTAGGATCTGCAGTGGGTAAGATCTCGAACGGTTGAGGGATTTTTTTGTTGTTGCGGAGGCATCAAGGAATGATGTGAGTAAGGTAGCGAGCGTTGGATGCATAAGATGGAGATCTCAACGGCTCGAGAAATGATGGGTTCGGATCCTGTCGGGTCTTGGATAGCTTGGGCCCATGTCTTGTAAATGGGTTGCTCCTTGTTGGGTTGCAACCTGTTGCGCGCGCGGCTTTGGCTCTCTGCTCCATAGATGCTCGACTCCACTTCTTCGCTCTTTTGGCTCCTCGGTTTCTCCGAGCTTTATTTATTACCTAAAAACACAAAATTAATTAGTACAAATATTTATTCTTGAAAACAAAGAAAACACAGAATGCGGGATAATATCGATTTACGAGCACAAAAGATGAGTAAAATGCCAATAAAAAGGTGTATAAATATGCAATATTTGGCACTCATCAAATACCCCCAAACCTGAATTTTACTTGTCCTCAAGTGAAACGAGAAAATAAGAAATCCTAACTATACCCCCCGTCGCAGTCTCTCGAATGCATTTAGCGTATGCACTAAGCCTTTAAACCCCTAGGTGTCCCTAGTGGACGAGTTGTAGTCTCGTGAGGGTTTACCAGAGGTGTACCCACAAAACCTTCTCCAACTTCCCGAGGAATGTAAAAGAGTCTCAAGCATCCAAGGAGCTATGAGGACATAGAGTTTCGCATGCTAGTAACACGAAGTTAGAACTACCAAAGAACGCATTCTCATCCTTAAGTCTTGAGCGAGAAGTAACCATACCATATGAAAGAATTCGGATTCGATTGTGATCATAAGCCTCGACTTCTGCCTCACCATTAGGGTTTTATGATAATTGCACTCAAAAAGATCGCTTTTTAGTCTCTCATGTGTGCAGGCAGGAATAAAGAGAGAAATCCTTCACACGTTGTAGGTAAGAAGGATAACCTTCCGAAATAATTTCTGGAGACTCCACAGAAGTGTGGACAAAAAGAATCTTTTTCTGATGATCTCTAAGAAAGGAAATCAACCATTAGCAAGGGGTGGGAGTACTCACTTACCTTCTCACCCGATCGGCAATTAATATCACTCTCTCATAAGAACCATAGAAACGTCTTCAATCTTCGGTCTTCGGTCTTCAACTATTGATGACGAACTTCTGAACTTCACAAAACTTGACAATTTTTAACTTTTCTACTCAATTTCCTTGTTGTTTGGATTTTTCTTTTTGGACTTTTCTTTACCATGGTGGTATCAAAACTAAGAAAATAAACTACAATATTTCTTTACATGATTTTTCATTTTTATTTTTATTTTATTTTATTTTATTTTTTGATTTTTGTTTGATTTTTTTGATTGATTATTTTATTTTATTTTTTTATTTTATTTTTTTTTTTTTGATATAAAAAGACTAAAAACTCTAAATGCAAATCACACCCCAAACCTAGATCAAACATTGTCCTCAATGTGTCAACAGATACAAAGAATTTAAACAGTCACATACCATGAGAACTATGTTGAGAGGAGAAAAGGGAAGAGATTACCGGATGCAAGAGGGTGTTGCTAAACCATAGAAAGATGAATGCTTTGAAAGCAAACAATCAAGAGCGCAAGACAAAAAGATTGGTTAGCACACATCAAAAATTATGCAAAAAGAAAAAGAAAAGGGAAAGATGATGGATTTTTAGTCCATAAGTATGTACACAAGTGAACTAGATCAGTCCACATAGATGGGGTCTTCCAAGTCAACGGTCTCAACTTCTGGTGGAAGATGCTCCAGAAATGGTTTCAATCTCTGACCATTGACTTTGAAAATGTTCTTGTTTGCTGGGTTTTCAACTTCTACAGCTCCATGGGGAAACACGGTACGTACCAAGAATGGTCCTGACCATCGAGAACGTAGCTTTCCTGGAAACAAATGCAATCTAGTGTTGTACAATAAAACTTTCTCGTCACGGGGTGAAAGACTTGCGAGAGAATGCGCTTGTCGTGAAACACTTTCATCCTATGTTTGTACGTTTTGGCACTATCATATGCATCATTTATCAATTCTTCTAACTTATTGAGTTGAAGTTTCCTACGGGTACCAGCCTTATCAAGATCAAAATTCAACTTCTTCACAGCCCAAGATGCACGGTGTTCTAACTCAACGGGTAAATGACATGCTTTCCCGTACACAAGTCCGTAAGGAGACATCCCAATGGGAGTCTTGTATGCAAGGCCCATCCTATAGGCCCATAAAGCACCATTTTCCTGTTTTCCTTAGAAAGAACAACCTTATGATCATTGGTTTTGGATTGGCCTCTACCCACTTAGAGACATAATCAACAACAACAAGAATGTTTAACAAAGACCAATCTTTCCAAAGCACTTAAAAGATAAAGTTGGTTTGAGTTACGATGATTAAAGTTAAGGATTGAAATGGTCTATCAAACGATAATTATGTGAAAAACTCCAATCAATAAATTAACTACTCATGGATATGCTTAAGAAATGAAAGAATCCTTATTAGAAACTTCCACTTGGCATAATCAACAAAAACGAGTCAATGATCCAACAAGAATGTATTTGAGGATGGACCCTTCCAAGGTGTTAAAATGTGATTCCATCATCCTAACATTCATGTCTTGCATGGCACCTAGTGATTCAAATGGTCTATTGCAAAAATGACTACCTCCATCACCAGCTTTCAATTAACCATTATTGCCATCAGGGGTTCCAAAACGGGAGAAAATGTTTTCCTTAAAAATGAAAGAATAACCTTATGATCATTGGTTTTGGATGCAATGGCCTCTACCCACTTAGAGACATAATCAACAACAACAAGAATGTATAACTTACCTTATTTTGGTGAGACGTATTGTTAGAAAGAAATGGACCCATGAAATCAATACCCCAAACATCAAACAGCTCAACAATCAATATGGGTTGTAAGGGCATCATGTTTCTCTCCATCTTTTTGTTCGAGATACTTCCTAATTTTTACAAGAAAAATAAAGAAAAAAGCATAAACTACTAGATAGTAAATTAGGTGTATTCTACATGTTTCTCCTAGAATACTTCCTAGCAACAAAAATGCATGGCAATCCTTAAACAGTGTTGGCCAATAGAAACCGCTTTGCAAGATCTTTGCAAAGAGTTTTCTTGGCACTAAAGTGGCCTCCACATGCATGGTCATGACAGAAAGAGATGACGTCCCTTTGTTGAGTGGGGACACATCTCCTAATGATTTGGTCTTGGCAAGTACTTAAACAAATATGGGTCATCCCAAAGGAAATGTTTAACTTCACCAAGAATTTAGAACGGTCTTGTTTAGACCAATGCAAGGGCATTCTACCTCGTAGCAAGGTAGTTCACAATATCAGCAAACCAAGGCATTTCATACACAAGCATCAATTGCTCATCAGGGAATGATTCCCTAATTAACACAGATTCATTAGCAGATTCGACATCCTCGACAAGTGGTCAGCAACAACATTTTCTCGACCCTTTCTTATCTCGAATTTCGAGGTCAAACTCTTGTAACAAGAGTATCCATCGAATTAGACGAGCCTTAGCATCTTTCTTAGACAAAAGATATCTCAATGCAAAGCATGATCGAGAATAAATGATGACCTTAGATCCTATCAAATAAGATCTAAACTTATCTAATGCAAACACAACCGCTAGCAACTCTTTTTCCGTAGTGGAATAATTCAATCGAGCATCATTAAGTGTTTTACTAGCATAGTAGATCACTTACGGAAGTTTGTCTACTCTTTGGCCTAGAATGTACTCCTACAAAGATAGTCGACGCATCACATATAATCTCAAATGGTAATGACCAATCGGGGTCTGACTATAGGGGCAGATGTAAGGAGAGCCTTCAGTTGCTCCCATGCTTCCTTACAAGCATCATCAAAGACAAATGCAACATCTTTTGCAAGAAGATTGCACAAAGGTCGTGAAATTTTACTAAAGTCTTTGATGAATCGGCGGTAAAAACCCGCATGGCCTAGAAATGATATGATGTCCCTCACAGAACGAGGTTGAGGCAAGTGTTGAATGAGATCTACCTTGGCTTTGTCCACTTCTATGCCTTTTTCCGAGATGATATGCCCTAGAACAATGCCTGAATTAACCATGAAATGACATTTTTCCCAATTCAAGACCAAAATATTTTCCTTACACCTAATCAGCACACGCGTGAGGTGATGCAAACACTCATCAAATGAAGACCCAAACACAGAAAAATCATCCATAAAAATCTCAAGAAACTTATCTACCATGTCGGAAAAAATGCTCATCATGCAACGTTGAAAAGTAGCGGGTGCATTGCACAGCCCAAAAGGCATACGACGATAAGAAAATGTTCCATAAGGACATGTAAATGTGGTCTTTTGTTGGTCTTCGGGTGCTATGTGAATTTGGTTGTAGCCAGAATAGCCATCTAAGAAATAGAGTAACTATGTTTGGCTAACCTCTCCAAAGATTTGGTCAATGAAGGGAAGGGGAAAATGGTCTTTCTTAGTTACTTGTGTTCAGTTTTCTATAATCAATACATACTCGCCACCCAGTGGTCACACGGGTGGGAATGAGCTCATTCATCTCGTTTTGAACAACAGTAATGCCAGATTTCTTGGGTACTACCTGAATGGGGCTGACCCACTGGCTATCAGGGACGGGGTAAATGATACCCGCATCAAGCAGTTTCAGAATCTCACCCTTGACAACATCTCTCATGTTGGGGTTAAGTCTCCTTTGCATTTCCCTAGATGGTTTAGTGTTCTCCTCAAGGTTTATGTGATGCATGCAAATTGTGGGACTTATACCCTTAAGATCGGAGATGGTCCAACCTAAGGCTCCTTTATGCTCTTTAAGTACTTCTAAAAGTTGACTTTCCTGTTCCGTGTCTAAACATGATGCAATAATCACAGGTAAAGTCTCAGAAGGACCTAAGAATGCATACTTCAAGGTATCGGTAATGGTTTCAAATCAAGCTTAGGTGGTGTATCAAGAGGTGGGGCGATTTGGAATCGAGAGAGTGTAAGTGGTTCCACCGCATTCTCGCCACTTAGCAATATCCATGGGTGGAACAGATTCAAGCAAAGAGTGAATTTCACCAATGTACTTAGACTCGAAGAGATCTAAGTCAAAGTTATCTAGACATGCTTGCAAAGGGTCCACTGACAAAATGTCGGGCAAAGAGTCTTGGATCAGACTCTCAATCATGTTAATCTCATGCAAATCGGTATCATCACAATCAATGGGTTGTTGACTAGTGTTAAAAACATTCAACTCTACGGTCATGTTACCAAAAGACAATTTCAACACACCATTACGACGGTTGATGATGGCATTGGACGTCGCCGGAAAGGACGTCCTAAAATCACAGGGATGTGATTACTTGGGTTTTGCACGGGTTGAGTGTCTAAGACTATGAAGTCTACAGGAAAGAAAAATTTATCAACCTTGATTAACACATCTTCAATAATACCACGGGGGATTCTCACGGATCTGTCCGCTAACTGTAGCGTAACAGGTGTGGGCTTCAGCTCCCCAGGCCCGAGCTTGCACATACACGTATGGCAAAAGATTCACACCGGATCCTAAGTCTAGTAACGCCTTTTCGACCGTATGGTCGCCTATGTTGCACGTAATCGTTGGACTACCTGGGTCTCTAAACTTAGTTAGAATCTTGTTTTGGATTATGGAGCTCACTTGCTCGGTGAGAAAGGCACGCTTATGCACCCGAAGCTTACGCTTTTGTGTGCAAAGGTCCTTCGAAACTTAGCATAGGTTGGTATTTGTCTCGATTGCTTCGAGAAATGGAATGTTTATGTTAACTCTCTTGAACATTTCCAAAATCTCATTGTATTGGTTACCCCCTCTCATTGCACCAACCTTTGTGGGAATGGAGCAACGTACACATGACTTGGCACAGAACATCGGTAGGACTCTTGGTCTTATCAACGTGCTCGATTCTTTCTCTACAAAGTGGATGTTTTACTTGGTGTTGTGTGTGTTGGTGAGTCCGATATAGACTCGCTTGACGGTGGTACACCTACATTGTTCTCAACAATTCTACCACTACGGAGAGTGGTGATAGCATTCGCCGATCGTGTGAAGGTTCATTGCGGGTAGAGGAGCCTCGCTTGAAACACATTCTTTGGATTTTGTTGGGGTTGACTAGTAAGTTTTCCTTTTTCTCTCTCATTCAATGCATCACAGATTTGACCCATTTTAATTTCTATACTTGTGAAACGTTGGTCGGTGGTTTTCCTAAGTTCTGTAAGATTTTGGGTTAACAGACCGACACAGTCTTCAAAGCTAGCCTTTTTCTCTACAGGGTACTGAGTGGGTGGTTGTACTTGGGGGTTTCTAGGATATGAGTATCCTTGGTTGTTATTTGTTGGTCCCCCTTGTACTGGTCCCTTGGACCATGAGAAGTTAGGGTGATTCCTCCACCCTGGGTTGTAGGTTTGAGAATACGGGTTGTTCTCTTGCCTAAGATATAATGCATTGGCTTGCTCGGTTTTGGACTCTTGAAATGCATGTGAATCTGGACAGCTGTCCACTAAGTGGTCAGAACTATGGCATGCGGCACAAGTGGCCATATCAATTTGGTCACGGAGAGTAGGGGCATTAGATTTTACATTCTTTTCCAACTCAAGCACTTCTATTCTCCGGGCCAAAGATGCCATTTTTGCATTTCCCTCAAAGTCAGACTCGATTCTATGAACATTTTGTGCAGGGGTAGTCCGTTTCGGTTCACGGATGGATTCCCACTGTTGAGTCTTTTCAGCGACTTCGATTAGAAAGGTCCAAGCGTCATCAGCACTCTTGTCAATAAATGCACCATTGCACATTGACTCGACTGTGGTACGGGTTCTAACGTCTAGACCCTCATACAAGATTTGGACGAGTCTCCATTTTTCAAAACCATGGTGGGGACATTGGAGTAATAATTCATTGAATCTCTCCAAGTATTTTGCTAGAGTTTCGTCTTCTAATTGCACGAAACCATTTAGACTTTGGCGAATTGTCGCCGTCTTATGGTTTGGGAAAAACTTTTTGAAAAACTCTTTTGTGAGGTCATCCCAGGTTCTAATGGACTGTGGTTGTAGGGCATGAAGCCAAGACTTGGCTTTGTCTTTCAGAGAGAAAGGAAACAATCTCAGTTTGAGGGACTCCTCTGTCATTTGGTTAAAACGCAGAGTCCCACAAATATCCTCAAAGTCTCTCACGTGATGGTAGGGGTTCTCAGCATTGACCCCTCTAAACACGGGTAGCATATGAATGGTGCTTGCTTTCAGTTCAAACTGACCAGCATCAGCTGGTAGAATGATGCAAGAGGGCTGGCTTGCCCTAGTTGGGTACATGTAGTCCTTGAGACTACGGGGTTGGTTTTGTTCATCACCCATGGTTTCTGATTCGGATGGGCTGTCTGATGGAATTGGGCTTTCTGTTGAAGAACTGGGTATGCTTACGATTTTGTCCGGGCGGATTCTAACTAGTCGATTTGTTTGGTCTCTAAAAGACACAATCATAGCCTATCTGGCGCATCTAGCATGTTATCATACAATCAATCCCAACACAGAAAAACAAAAACTCAAAAATGACCCACTAATGCAAGATTCAAGCCCAAAAGATAGCTTTTTGAAGTTGTGAAGCCCAACTGAATAGGTTGATCCCAGCCCAAAAGGTGTAGGTTTTGACTGTTTGCACAGCCCAGATAATTGGGCTCAGTTGATGTGCATAGCCCAAAGGATGTGGTGTTGTGGGCTTAACTGTTAAGGGTTCGGCCCAGGTTGGGTTTCTGTTTAAGCAGCCCAGTAGTGAAGGCCAAGTTATAGAACCAGCTTATGTGGGCTTAGCAGCTAAGGGTTTGTTTCAGCCCAGGTTTTGTTTGGCACAGGGTTCAGTTTGGTGCAGAAACTGGCAAGCTCAAGCATTGGCTGTGTGCACAGCCTGGTGGTTATGTGTAAATGCAATGGTTGCACATCACAGGAAAATTAACAATTGGGTGGTGTACAAGGGGAGCTTATGCAACAGCACAGCTCCTGCACTTCACAGCACAAGTTTGCAATTCACAGCACTGGCTTGTTGGCAGGTGCAAAAGAGACTCAAAAATTTTGTGAGGTGCACAGGGTAATGGATGTGCTCACTCAATGGTGAAGCATGTGCTAGGGTGTGATTTTTGAAAATCAACAAGCTAATGCTAATCACAAATCCTGCTACTCAACAATTCAATCACACACAGTTTGCAGAGACTAAATTCACACAGGGATGTAATTGACACAATTTGCAAAAACTCATTCACACACAAATTGCAGGAATTGAAGACTTTCAAAATACTTGCAAGGTATCCAACTTCACAACAATTACAAGTTAATCAGCAAATACACAGTGCTTGTATTTTACAGCATGCTCAGCAAGTGACAAGATAGCTTATGCACAGATGCACAGCTTAACAAATGGGAGCAAATTCAACAGAGTCTCACAGATTCAAGGTCTGGCACAGGGTTGAGCATGCATAAGGTCTAGCACAGAGTAAGGCTTGCAATCAGCCAAGGCAAAGCAGGGTATGCAAAAGGTTGCAAAAGGTTGCAGGTCAGATGGCTTAGCAAGTCAACATGGTAGAACAATATACTTGTGTAAGCTCAGGGTTTGCTCAAAGTGCAGGACAGAGGAAATCGACTGGCTCAGTTGAGTTTGTGGTATCAACTCACTCAGTTGATGTCACAGTCTGAGTTGATGTCAAACTCAGAGCTCAGGGGTTATCCAGTTGTGGCTCAATTGTTCACACTTGGCTTTCACAGGCTAACTCAAACTTGCGGCTTTTAGGGGGCTAGCAAGGTGGCGAGTAGCTAATTCACAAGTGTAAGCTCAGGTAATACAAGGTTAAGCAGAAATCGTGGTTCATTCACAAAGTTATTCATTCACAAGCAAACATTCATTTATTCATTCAAGGAAACAAGGTTGGAAGACAATATCACCAGTTTTACACTGGGGTTTAGGCACTCCACGGTGGTCTCATCTTTTCTTCTCCTCCTTGGCTTGCTTAGCAGCACCACAAGCACAAAGAAGACAAAGACACCTGTTACTCAAGAGTTCAAACTCAGTTCACAGAGTCACACAGTCAAACCAAAGAGCAAGAATGCTAAAGTGATGAAAAGATGGATTATAACAAACTTAACAAACTTTGACAAAAAGATGACAAGTTAAGTTATAGAGAGTGTAAACTACAGATGGTAACAGGGGAGGTCTTAACACATATATACACAGTAAAATGAAATCAGTGATGGTTTAAATTGCAGAAGATAGCACACATGATTGAAAGTTAAAATGTACATGGGAGAATTGAAAAACAGTAAAATGAAGCTTTAAAGAAAAATAGCACACTACCAGTTCCCCGGCAGCGGCGCCAAAAACTTGGTAGGTTTACAAAGATGTGTTTTCCTACGTATTACTGCAAGTGCACAGGCCTATTGGAGGCGTGGCAAGCACAGGTCGATCCCACAGAGAATTGGAGGTGCTGTAAGTGATCTAATGGCTCTCTTAACTGATTTCTATCAATGTGACAAAGATGTTTTGTAGCACAAATGGTTTGTTGTCAAAGCGACTAGGTTGAAATGGTGACTGTGACTCTAAACTAAGGTAATGATAAGCACAAATTATTGGAACTGATGGTGTTGTGACACTAGGGTGATTAACTCCACCCTCTGATCTTATACTAGAGCAATATAGATTTTCACTTTGTTCTATTGCCTTCCTTGAAGGCCTTAATTGGATAATTGGTGAACTAATTCACCTTATCTACCCCTAGTATCACTGGTCTTATTACAAAGACCAGTGATCACAGGCAGATTCAACTCAATAAGTCACTACTTTCCTAAACAATAAACACATTAAGAACAACTTGATAATTTACTTGCTTCATATTAAATCAAAGGGTTTCATTACACCCTAGCAAAAGAACTTAGAACATGATGCAGAAAGATAAAACAAATTTCAATTTTAATTCTCCAAAAATAAAACCCTAAAACATGCCGTTTCCTAAAAGTGAAGAGCAACCAAATATATATCTCACAAAACACTCAAACCTTGCAATTAATGCTCACCCAACCCTATTGCCTCTGTTAATTCGGCTCTGGTACTCCATGCATCGACTGTGGAGAAAACCCTAGAATTCTAGCTATCTTAACCCTAGCTTCTAAGTTATAAAAGAAGCTACAAAAAAAGATGGGTAGAACTAGGGAGGTCATGGGTTGTTGTTGTCGCCGACAAAGGAGGGAGATGATGGTGGTGATGGGCAGCGAGAGGCTGGTCGGGGGAGATGTGAAGAATGGTTTCTCTGAGTTTGGTCGGGGGATGAAGGAGAGAATAGAAGAAAGAGAAGAGGAAGAGAGGTATGGGTTTGGTCGGATGGTGTAAGGGTGTGGGAGGTTTTGCTGTGAAGCGGGTGTAGCGAGATGACGATGCGAAGGCCGGAGCGAGCGTAGGATCTGGTGGGTAAGATCTGAACGGTTGAGAGGATTTTTGCTGTTGAGCGGAGGCATCAAGGAATGATGTGAGTAAGGTAGCGAGCGTTGGATGCATAAGATGGAGATCTCAACGGCTCAGAAATGATGGGTTCGGATCCGGGTCGGGTCTTGGATAGCTTGGGCCCATGTCTTGTAAATGGGTTGCTCCTTGTTGGGTTGCAACTGTTGCGCGCGGGCTTTGGCTCTCTGCTCCATAGATGCTCGACTCCACTTCTTCGCTCTTTTGTCTCCTCAGTTTCTCCGAGATTTATTTATTACCTAAAAACACAAAATTAATTAGTACAAATATTTATTCTTGAAAACAAAGAAAACACAGAATCTGGGATAATATCTGATTTCTGAGCACAAAAGATGAGTAAAATGCCAATAAAAAGGTGTATAAATATGCAATATTTGGCACTCATCAAGATCTCTACTTATATTATTGTAAACATATCTGGAATCAAATAAATCACATGAATAGATTAAGAAGATAGATACTGAGATAAATGGTTTGTGATGACAAAGATGAACGGTGTTTCCCATATCTATCTGAAGGCCACTCTCATGATGAACCTATGAATCCTAATGGATTGAGATACTGGCCTGCACTCTTATATCAATATAACTGGCATATACAAGGGAACCAGTAGTCGATAATCCTAATTTTAGAGCAACTCAGCTGGCATATAAAAGGGAACCAGCGGTCGATTTTATTGAACAATAATAATAAACTTTTTCTTTTTTTCTTTTTAGTTTTTCTATTTTTTTTTAATTATTCCGTTTGGTCTGGTCTCTTTACTATTTTTTAGTAACTTAATCACTCTACTTCATCCCGGCGGTGGAAAAAATTCGATGCTGGTGCCCCACCAAATCACTTAGAGAAACATTTTAAGTTTGCAAAAATAATAAAAAAAAAAAAAAAAAGCAATAAGAAGACTCAACGATATATGATGAAACTACCTATTTGTACTCTCAGTTAATCGCTTGAGCGACTCTTCTAGAGACATCTCAGCTGACTGCTTTAGGGACTCCTCTAGAAGAGTAATATTATAAGTTTCCTTCATAAATAAGTTAAACTTATGTGTTGACTCAGTGAAACTTTTGAGAGACACTTCTAGAGAAACAAAAGAATTTGTTTGCTCGCATGACCAGTGGGCATGTGAACAGTAGTTTGGCTCACATTGGTATGAGCTATAACCTACATTGGTATGAGCCATAACCTTCAAAAGGTTGATGTTCCCAACCATTATTCACACTATCTTCAAACTAGTTATGTTCATTTTGAAACTCAGTCAGATATTCATTGTATTGGCTATTGTAATACTAGTTCGACATTCTTTTGTACACGTGCAAATTCAGGGTTGACTAAAATAGGTAAGCTCGGGTTACCACAACAAAACATACCTACAGTCAAATATTGGTCATAGGTACAAGGCTGAGGTTTGTGGAATTTCATCTAGTAACTCCCATAAGGCCCACGACACGGGCTCATCTTATTTTTCCACGAGTTTTCCTAAACTCGGTAGTCTGACGATGCAATTGGTGTGTGCACATGTTTGTGTGTGTTTTCAAAGCCTCAACACAAAACAAAAACCCATTGACTGGGGATTCGTGGGTGGATAGAGTCTTACTTACCTCCCGTACCAAACGAGTGATGAACTATTGAAGTCGACTCAGGCCACCGACTCCTATACCAGTGTAAGAACCCGTGGGGCCGAGACAGTAACTGTCGTCCTTCCCTGCAGCTGTTTATATTTAATTTTAACCCTTCCTTAGTGTTTAAAAATAATAAAATCAAAAGTCCCAAAAATAAAGTTCGAAAAGTGTCCAAAAAGAAAAAGAAAAATTACAATAAATACAAACAAACCCTAATACAATTTTCTAAAAATTAAAAGCTGATAAAAATAAAATCTTCTTCACTCCTTTTGGATTCCTATTTTCGATCATTCTTTGGCTTTGCTTTCCTTTTATAGCGTTTTTTTCTTTCCTTGTAGCTTCGCTCCAAATCTGAAAAGAATCGAAAAATACCAAAGGCGTAAAAGAGAACAAAAATCTAAAAATAAAAAAAATAATGTAAAACCTAAATACAAGTCCGCGTCGGCGGTTCCAAAAATTGATAGGATTTTAACAAGTTGTAGAAAGTGGTAGTAAAAGTTCGTTCAACTCGGACATGTGAAGATTGATTGTAAACATAAATTCCGATTAAGAAAGCAAATAAACGAAGATGGCAAAAATATTGTGAGAGACCGAGACTCATGATTCCACCATAAAACTCATCCATGCGATTCATATATTTAATCTAGACAATTATATATTAAATAATAATAAAATATTGACTTTGATTCTTTGCTAAAGTAGATTTTTGGAAATAATTACTATAAATCGGAAGCATGAGACATCAAAACACTTAAGCTAAGCATGACCTATCAATTGAAATCACAACCATTCAATAAATACCATAAAACGATTAATAATTAATGCAAAAAGTCATAAAGAGTTAAATGTAATTACCACACCTATGAAATATGGCTTCCTCCGTCATCCCAGTGTCGAGTTTTAGCTCATCATTTTTAAAACACACTAAAATAATAATTCATAGCTCAAAAGGCGTTTTTATTGAAGAAATATGAGAATAAGAATAAAACAGTTCAATCACAATGTTTATAAGCGTGCGGATGACTATTACAAATGCAATAGTTGTAAAAGAAAGGATGTAGTTGCTGAAAGCCATTTGCAACCACTGTTAGACAACGATTGTTTCCACGACTCTATCTGCGACTGACTGCTTCAGTCTTTTGTTCTTCTTCTTCTCCGTGAAATAGCAGAGAAAATTATCTACAACTTCTTCTACAGCCTTGGTTTCTTCTCCGCAGTACCCATAACCTCTCGATATCTTTCCCTGAACCTTAGCCACCCTATATATATATATCACAGGACCCAATATCTTGCAAGTTTTTTTGTTTTTTGTTTTGATACAATCAGCTGGAATATCTTGCAAGTTAATCCCATTAATATCCTTTCTTTCCTCCAAAGTTTCGGAGATTATTTTTCGTCACACGGTCTTCTGATTCTATTGAAACTCCCATTTTATCCGTATATGGCACATAACTTCCTTATTGAATCGAAATAGAACCAAGATTGTTTACTTGTTTCCATAAATAACCCACTCTTCCATGTTATATGGAAATATTCCCCTTTTCACGATTCTTAGAGGTGTACCTTTCTTGCATCTTTATGAGGGAATTTTCCAACATAGCACAGAGAAGAGCGAGAGAGAGATTGAACACACACAATAAAAATTAGAACTACATTGATAGAAATCTTCTACTTACTTTTATTCACACAAATCTGCATTATATAGGCTTTACAAATAACAAAACCCTAAAACACTGACTCACTCACATTCATTCCCTAACATTTAGCCATTATTCTCAACATTAAAACAGGTTTAATTGCTCCTAAATATTAGGATCACACCAGCCACTTTCACACGTCTACCATTTCCTAATTATTAGGATTAATTCCTAATTTTTCTAAGACCAAATCAATTAATCAAATATACTAAATAACTTAACTAATTAAAATTCTAACATACTAAACGTGTTTGGATTATAATTCCAACACTTTACGTGTCACCTATGTTAATCCAAACGCTCTCCAACTGGTAGAATATAATCCTAGTCGTCAATACACTCTCCAAGTTTCACGTGATCTCCCAAACCAATAAAAGAAATCCGAGGTTTTTTATCTTCCTCTGCGTTGCTTCAACTCAAATATCCAACCCAACTCAGTCGATTTAAACTACCATATCTAGCCTGTTTAACTAATTGAAGTCAAATCCAACAGAAATATCTGATTGAATCTCCATTTAACTTCCATAATTAACAAAAACAGCCAACCCGTAACTTCTACTCCTCTGTTTTCGTCAAATCGACAATCGAGCCCAATTTAATCTAATCAAACGCCCATAGATGTCCTGCAGGGCCACTCCTAGAAAATATTTGCCCCGAAGAGAACTAAATTTTTGTTGCCCATATACTGGGACACCCAGCCAGGTTATTTTCTTAGGTAGCGCTAAAATGACACTAATATCTGAGGCGGACGAAGGTCGCAACGAATTTTTTGTACGAATGGCATAGTTAGTGTATAATTTTGATTTACAAATAGAATAGGGAAATTTGGGGATATGCCCCAGGATTCCAGTTTCTGGGAATATGCCCCAAAGTAATGATTTCCGTCAAGGAACCGTTAAATAGTCAATTTATCGTAAATGTGTATAAACTTTCTCTCTAATTTCTTCGAGGTTTTTTTCCGGTCCGAATATGTTCCTAAACTTTGTAAAGTTGTTACTATATAGTATATCTGTTTTTAATATACATACATAAGTGTGCGCGAATATTGACTACTTAACGGTTTTGGATGGAGTTTTGGACGGCTGGGGCATATTCCCAAACAATGGAATCCTGGGACATATCCCCAAGATGACAGTTGATTGTGGGGCATATTTCCAATAGAATACTATAAGAATAAACAACTAAAAGTTAAAAGGTAAAATTCAATAACCAAAAAGATATACTCCCTCTGTCCTTTTTTATATGTCCTAATTTCTACTTTGGTCTGTCCTTTTTTATCTGTCCGCTCTGTTTATAGACATACTTTTCCCTTAAACTATCAAATATACCCTTTATTTTTAATAATCATAAAATCATTTTTAATATCAAAATCTTAAATAATATCACCAAATATAAGGAAAAAAACTTACTCAATATCTTTGTATTAATTGACATTCCTTTTTTAAATAAAACATTTATAAAACACCATAACTTTAGTTATAAAATTCCTAATAAACTTCTACTTATTCTTACATAACCGTTTCATATGTATTAATCTTTTCATCTCTTTTTTTTGAAACACCATGGAAGAACATAAGCTAGACTATCTAGTTTCTCTAAAGAGGAAATAATCTACAATTTCAATTTTTAATTTTTTTCCCTCTCAAATAAAAATTCCAAAGACTCTAAAGTTTTAGTGCGGGAAACTAAAATCAAATGGAGGAAAAAATATTTCTTAAATTGTGGATTCCACAATAAAAACAATATAAATTTTCTTTTATTTTCTTAAAATATTTCCTACAATAATAATACTATCAAATTTAAGTTAATAATTTAGTTTTGGTAATAATATAACATTAAATAGGCTAGTCAAGGGCTAGTCATGATATTTTATAGGATTTCCTTAATATTTTGACAAAGTCAAAGCGAACTCTTAATTTAGGACGGAGGGAGTAGTTAACACAAGAAAAATGAAAGATAATTGAAGTGGTAAGAAAATAATCTTTTGTTTCTAAATAAAGATAACAATCTACTTTAAATAGCCTACGGATAATGAGTATTAGTAGACTAGCTAGCATATGGTGCTCTGCGGTGGAAAATTAAAATCTACTTTAAACCAGTCCAGTTTTTTTTTTTTAATGAAACCCCCCCACCACCACCCATAATAGCATGGCTTTTAGTTCCCACCAGGCCTTTGTTGCCTGCAAGTGGGGCTTACCGTGCTTGCCTATCAGGCCCGACTCTGATGTCCTGTCTGGTTCATTCAAGTCCATCCCAATTGAATTTGAGATTCAAGCAGTTGATTTCCCGCCATTTTTCCTTTTTGAATTTGAGATGACAATGGCCATATTCCCTTTAGCACCTGGGTGAAAATAGTAAATCTAGGGTGTATATAGTAATATTTCTGCGGTGCGCATGGCAAATTTTCAGGTGCCTTTAATAATTCTTCTTGGGTGCCAATAAAACTTCTCTGGGGTGCCTTTAACACATTTCCGGGTGCCCTTAGTGTAATTTTCTCATGGGGGTGTAAATACCACTTTTCGAGCCAATTTCGCCGCAAAAGTTTATTTCTCCGAAAACACCTACAAAGACATAAAATACCATAATAAGTACAAAAATGAGTACTAAGAAAATAGATAATCGAGATCAAAACAGACACATAAATGCGTCTATCAAATACCTTAATCCAGAGAACCCTGTTTTTGGAAAGTCCAGTTTTGAACGTCTGTCTCTAGGTGAGAAGAGTATCCCTAGTACTCCGATGGTGCTAGAAAGGGCTACTGTAACGACACGAACATTTTCGTTGGGCTTTGAGCCTAGCCCGACCCAATATGGATGCCTTAACTAAGTAGCTAATGAATTTTGGTCCTGTTCTATTGAGACCAAATTTGCTTAGTTTCATTGCTTAATGAATTTTGTGTGAATTTTTGAACGGAGACTACCGAAACTGAAATTTCCTGAAAACATGATTCATGTCCTGTCTTGTTGAGACCTTTCGACACAGCCACAAACCTTTTTACTTTGAGACTTCATTTTTATGCTGAAGAGTTATTTCTCAGGTTTACGATGAGACAAGATTTTCTTAATTTCGTTGCTAAATGAATTTTATACAATTTTTGACTGCAACTTTCTGAAAAATGTAATTTGTAATCTATTTTATCATGACCTTTCAACACAGGTACCAACCTTGTTACTCCTGTATATTACTTTTAAGTTAAAAGAGGTGCTTTCTCAAGTTTCAAACGAGACCAAATTTGTCGAATTGCATCACATATTGAATTTTGTACAAAACTTTGATTTAAGCCTGTTGAAACTGAAAACTTTGGAATATCACAGAATTTACGATTTGGGTCTTATGCTCTTGTTGTTTAAAGTTCCGGCCATATTGCCTTTCTATTCCATGATATAAAATTCCTTTTTACTAGCATGGCAAGTATCAACATCCACTTTGGCTAGCACTCTGGCTCACCTTTTAAGAACTATCATTGACTTTGCTCTTGGTGTTTATGCCACTTAAATTTGATCATTTGTGTATGGGTTTTGGATTCCCTTATCTTTGGACACGAAAATGCATACTTCTCAGTAAGTGGCGTATGTTCTGAATCTAATTTTGATTGCAAAAATAATTTACTGGTAAGGTTTTAAGAATGCTGCCAACATTACATTTATGTAAGCTTTTAGTTATGTTTTTATGGGATTTTCATAACTTGGTTTCTGGAGGTTTCCTTGACGTCAACTGATTTGATTTGGAAACTAGTAGGCTCTACTTTAGGAACGTCGAGCCTAAGTGGCACCCCACCACCTCGGTGGCAACCCGGAAGATCGTTGCGGCAACGATGGTTGGTAACTAGAACTACCCTGACGGTGGCACTGGCCATGAGAATAGTAGAGTAACTTTATTTGCGGCTCTAAATATTTGATTTTGTATTTTTCTTAAGATTTACATTTTCTTGATTCTTATTTAGCTGTTGCTCTTGATTATTTATTCATGTTTACCGCTGGCACTACGTTTTTGTTTTTATACCCTCTACTGGGCATTCGCTCACCCCGTTTTGTTTTGTTTTCCCCCCACAGAGTACGGAGAGAAGTCGCAGTAGTAAGCCGGGCAGAGCTTACGGAAGCCTTTTAGCGCTATGAAAGTTAGTATTTTGTAAGCTTATGATATTATATATCACGGGTACCTGGGTAGTTTAGTTTGTGTGCCTTGATTACATGTCATTTTTGTACATTTTGCGGTTATCATTGGAATCTTGTACATGATCTTTATATGGTCTATAACCGTAAACTTGCTGGTTTCGTATACAATGGGTCTGGTTTTGGGTGTTGCAACAGTGATTTTGAATCCCATTTATTGTGAAATATCTATGTACTACAGGCATACTCATTTACGTGTCATGAAGTGCTCATTTGATTCTTGTGTGAAATATCTATGTAAAATATGCCTTATGAAATTTCAAGCATAAATCGTGTTATTAACACTCAAGACTTAAACCATGATTCTTGTCTTGTAAGTGTTTATGAGAGTTGTAGCAATGAAAAACATATCTGTGAAAATTGTTTATGAGCATATGCTTAGTTTGATATTAGGTAGGTATGCGTAGGGGCGCGTATATATATAGACCAGTCCGTGAACTTGGGATGTTGAAGTACGCGTACTGGGTATGTGTACTTTTAACCCTTTCACAAACTCAGGTCCCCAGGTACTCATATTGGGTATACATAAAAGGTATGCATACTTACCCTGTGTCCAAAATTTCATTAAGTTCTTAATTTCTTTTTTTTTTTTGAAATAATCGAGTCATTTCCAATCACCATAGATAATTAATATCATTGTTTGGGCAATTTTCAAATGATCAACTTGAAATAGAAATAATTCATGAATTTGTTTTTAACCAAGATTGTTTAGGATCTACGAAAATTGATTGGTTGAATCATATTTCGGGAGATTTATCAAGACAAGCTTGACTTGAAATTTTTTCTTTGTATTATTAAGTCTACTAAAACCTTATGACATAGTCTCATAAGATAGAATGGTAAATGCCATGGGTAAATAGGATGGTTTAGTCTTCACATACCTCTTCATCGATGAAAATCTGCAAATGTCTACATTTGATCTTCAAATTTCAATCTTAGAGGGATATTCAGTGATGTCTGATACTCAACTACCATATTCTAATCCTAGTCCCAAAGTTGAATTTAGCAGACTAGAAATCCAGATATAGTTTTATGCATCTCACGTTGACAACAAGCTTGAGATAGCAAAACTTGTGAGTTCGACCGAGCAGTGTGCTAACACTAACCACCTCTCAAGAAAAATCCAAAAAAGTCGTAGAAGAGTTTCAATATCTATCTTTAAGAATCATAAAGTCAAAGAAAACGAGAACTTTACGATTATTATCTATCTCGTTCTTGATCTGAGATAACAAGAACCTCGAAGATCAATAAGAACAAGATCTGGATACGCCAACTATCTAGTAAAAAGATAGTCAAACCGGTTTTTATGAATCCCTAAGTGAAATCTTTAAGTCGTAACCTAATTATGTTTCTCAGAGGAAACCTAGGTTTTTAAATTAAGGACAACTCTCGCGAGCAACTAGGACACGAAAGTATTAGGGTTATGAAATCCGGTTACATGAGTATCTCTATTTATAGATTGTCATAACCCTAGGTATCTTTGAATTCAGGCTAAGATCCAGGCAAGCATTTTCTCAGTTTAGATGAAATTATTATTAGGAATTCATGTAAGCATGTGAGAAGTCCGCCTTGAAATTACTCTGAATAATATACACTGGTCCAGGGTTCTGGAACAGTGTACAATGATATTTCGTATTGGAAAATATGCCTTTTGAAATTTCAAGTAAAATTCGTGTTCATTAATGCTCAAGAATTAAGCCGTGATTCACAAACACGATGATTTAGTGAACAAACTTGTCTTAGAAATGTTGATGAAAATTGTAGCAATGTCAAACATATTCGTAAAATTAGTTTATGAGTATCTTTTTAGTTCAGTACTAAGAGCAGTTCCTATGGTAATGTTCAAACTCAAAATTTTGTTGAGCCACGTGGATGGTCAAACGGGTTTCTCCACTATGGTAAAGCAGGTCAAAATGAACAGATTTAGTTTCTAGGGCCCCACTAGTATTTCTTTTTAATATAAAATGTTTTGTAGGATAAAGATGAAAAATAAAATATAATATTTAAGTGAGATAAAATAGGATGAAGTGAGATAAAATAGGATAAAGTGAGATAAAATAAGGTTAAAAAGTAGTAAAATAATCAGGGATTGTACTTGGCGTCAATCCAAGAGTCGCGGGCATCAATCCAAGTGTCTCTGGCGTTTTTCACATGAACGCGCGTCATTTCTTCTGACGCCAGCGTTGGTAGAAATACCGCACGTCGTTACCACAGACGCGCGCTAGATGTTCCGACTCGATGTTCAAATCAATAGATTTGTTGATTTGAACATCCATTTTTCATGTTTGTTCACTCCATAGTGAAAGCAAAACGAACAAACTTGGAGTTTGTTCATTTCATAGGAATTGCCCCAAGTAGGTATGCATACGGGTACTTATACATGTCCGTGAACTCGGGCTGTTCGGGCACACGGTATGTATGTCCTTAGCCATTCACGAACTCACTGGGTCACAAAAATGGATTTTAACATCCTAAGTATGAATATCATACCTAATATATAGGAAAAGTGAAAAATATTCTTACCCATAGATGTTCTTACAAAACAAAATTATAAAATTAAAGAAGTTGGGCCCCAACAATTTGTGGCTCTAGGCAGTCGCCTGGACAGCCTCCCCTCTAAGACGGCCCTGCCTGACGTCCGATGAGATAATCTATGACATCAAGAAGGTCCAAATTTCTTGGAACTTTTTTATTTCTGAATTTCTGAGGTTGGCGTCCTTTGTCTCGTATCAAGTGTTTAGAGTCGTAAGTTGTGTGTTTCTCTGCCACGCCCTGACTGTTTGGGGAATGTTTCATACACTTAACAGCTACACAGGATACATATCACTGTAGATTACCATCACTTCATTGTCAGTCAGTTACGGTCCACGTTGATCGATCAGGTGCTTTTATGTGTGCACTTTCAGTTAGTTTTTGACACCCATTGTATTCAAGTTTTAGGTTCTGCTAAATCATCATATTGGCACGAATTATTGGTAGAGCTGGAAAATCTAGGAGTTCCCCGGACATTTTATACTAAATCTGGAATTCTTCTGAAGGACGTATAGGATGAACAACGGGGTCATATTATAGTTTCATCATTCGAATAGCAGTGGGCACAAAAAAGTCCTGGGGAGGATAATAAGGATTTGGAGGATGGATTTTCCGAGTTACCGTTCAGCATCCAAAATGACTTAGGGTGGTCCAGCCTAGGGCAAGAGGGAACCTCGGTTGATGATGATGAGTCTAAAGAGGGTTTGGCAGAAGAAGATAAAATGAGATATATTTCTTGATAAAGCTATGTCTCTTAACCAAACAGGTGGTTCCTGGTCCCAATTGACCCTAACAAAATTCGAAATTGCATGTTTTGCTAGCTTATTAGCATCTCTGGGTTCAAAAGAACAGACTCAGTTATCAAAACTACTTCCTAATAAAACAATAATGTCTTCAATCCAGCTATTTGTTGTCCATTTGACAGCAATCCTAGCTCCATTGATAAATCTCACTACACACTGACAGTCCCCTTCCAGATGAATGCTCCTAATCGCTCAGCATTTAGTGCTGTTGCGCACCTGCACAATCTCTCATTATTAGTCCAGATCCTGCAGTCCCGGAATCTTTAATAAATTTCGCATAAAAATTGATCTTATAAGCAGTGGATACTTCAAGGAGTGCTCTAACATTATGAGGCTTCTTCTGGTCAGACTGTTAGCAAGCAGGTTCTACTACGGTGGGGGTTGGCTAGGCTACCAAGAGTACCAGAGTTTGTCGACATAGTCATGAGTGATGGTTCTCAGTTAGATAATGGCTTCCTTGTCTTGTGGCCAAGATTCGGGTTTAATTCCTTTTTAAGCAGGTGCGACCCTTATGGCTGAAAGGCTCATGAAGGTTATCTAATTCAGTACTAGTATTAATCACTGCCAGAGAGCAGAGGCCATCAGTGCTCTGGGGGTAATTGTCATGGAACTGCTGCCTCGATTTACAATTTCTGACAAGCTCTAAGAGGCAGACATGCACTATCAGAAGTATTCAAGGATATATGGAATAGCAATGAGGTTGAGAATGTCACAAACTATAAGATTGTTCAGATAAACTAACTGCATAAAGGATGCAAACAAGATCGAAGAACTTTCTCAATATGCTCTTGAAATCTTTGTGTAAGACAATTCAAAAAACAAAACACAAAAACAAAACACAAAAACAGAACTTTCTCAATATGATGTGATAAGTTTTGTGTTTCAAGATACTAATTTGCTAGCTGCTTGTAAATATATAAGAGCATACCTTCTCTTTGGCATGCCATAGATAGTACTACTTGAAGTTTTGATAAGAAAAGCTTTAGGTTTTTAATGTCGGCTACAGTTGCATCGAGATTGAGACACTTGAAGAAGCACTACGAAATGCAAGTAGCATCTCTTTGAATTCCATCAGATGTGCGGCTTTATCAGCTGAGTTTACTTTATCACCAAAAAGCATTACTTTCTCCAAGACAATGGATGTCTTTAACAAAACTTGTAAAAACTTGAGTTCATTAAGACATCCTTGGATACCCTGAATTCGGACAAACTTGAGGTAGGGCAGGCAAGGAAATGATGACGACCCTAGTATCCAATCACCTCCAGTGTTGTCTGTATTCAACTCAGACTAAAGACCACAAGAAAATGAAAAGAATAACTACGCAAAGAAAAAGAAAAGTTCTAACGAAACTAAGTACGTTCACAGTGATGATAGGTGTACCTGCTCAATTGTTAAGCAAATAGATTCGATATTAGGGGATATCCTGACCAAGTATGATACTGCATTCATGCAGTTACTAGACACCCATGTTTCAACCTTCAAAAACCGTAGATTAATGAACTGAAAGTAGGGGTCACCTAGCGAGCTGAGAGATCCCGAGACAACCTTGGCACATAGACAGGTAGCAAAACAATAGTTAAAAAATTATATAGCGTTGTAAATATTTATGGAACCTTAAATTCTTATAGTGAAATATAGCAGGCCAGTGCATATTAAGAAAAAAACAAATTATTCAAGATACTTTATATATATTGAACTAAAGAAGTATAACTTTACAAAGATCCATACCTCGAGTAACCCAGGTGAGGACAATGTAAGATCTGTCACATTGCTGACTTCTCTTATAAATTTTATCATTCGAGCACCGTACAACTCTTTAACCTCTGTAGCAAGCTCTGAAATAGTTTTTGGTATATCCACTCTATAATCGTCACTCACTTTCATTCCAATATCAGCGGTGACTAGAGATGAAAGGTTCTCTAGAGAATAATCTTGTGACATATAATCTTTGCAGATAAGGGATGTCAGATTTGGAGCGGATAACTTAACAGTGATGTCATAGTCATCAGTTGACTCACAAACGTCATAACAATTATCCAGATGAAAGTGTTTAAGACTAAGAGAAGTAAAATCAAACTTTATACTGCAATCTGTTAACAGCAAAGACTCCAAACTTGGGCAGCTTGAGAAAAGCTTACTAGTTAAGCTTTCATCGCCAAGTGAGACTCCTGTAAGTGCCAGACATCTTAGCCGGGGGAAATACATTGGAATATGAGGCAGAACAAAGTCTGTCAGATCCCTACTAAATCCAGAAAACCTTAACTTTGTCAGCGATTTACAGGTGAACAAACAGTCTGGCAATTTAATCATCTCCCTTAAAAATATAGTAAGTTTTAGCTCTTGAACATTATGCTTAACAGCAGCCATGATCCATGTGGCGATATGTCTTGATACGTCGTACTTAAAATCCAAATCGCTTAGGAAGTTACCAACGTTTTTCCATTTAAGTTTGAAGGTTTGGATATCTGATGAAGTATCACGCAGAAGCAGTAATCTATCCACAAAAACAATATATCTATTCAACGCTTCAAAACGATCATCCGTATAATGAACCAGACAGCGGTCGGATAATCTCAAAGTAGGTAAAGAAGCCCAGAGATACCTATATCTTCTCGACAGAATACAAGTTTGTAGAACATACTTTATGTTAAGGAAAGAAAAAATGTGATGAATTAAAGCATCAGGTAACTCACTGATTCTGTCTTTATTACCTGTCTCCACCATTGATTTTGATCCTTCACCCAAGTCAGCACAAGGAAGAGATTGTAGGTAATCTTCTGATTTAGTAATATTTTCAAACACTTTACCCTCATTGTCTGCATTTGTTCCCAGGGTATTGGATTCATGAATTGGTGTTCTTTGAAACAGCTCAAATTCATCTTCAAAGAAAATATTAGTAATGTCAGGACCAAAATTAATGTCATCACCAATCATTTCTTCAGAAGCAGCATGGAGATTTGGTGCAGGAATTGAAGTATTGGCAGAAGAAACAGACAATCGTTCCATCAGATTGCAAAAAGGAGGCTGAATTGCTGGAGAAAAAGAAACCCCATACCCATCTGATTCCAGAGAAGTATCTTCTGAATGTTTTGGTGAATCGTTGTTATCCGGGATTTCTTCTTCATTACCTTCATTTACTACCAAATTATCGATGCTATCCTGTTGATCCATCAGAGCCTCTTTTCCAATTTCATTATTAAATTCATCGATTTCCATCTCCCAACCGAAAGATTTTAAGATCTATCAGATAGTTTTGATTCTGAGCTTGAAATTTCTGAGAGAGAGCCCGAAAAAGTTGAGGGTTTCTTTTCAACTTGAAAAGAACAGGTTTAAGAGAGAGATGATGCATCCTCTCAGTCAGATGAGTAAAACACACCGCCCGGGTGCAATGGGAATCCAAGATCCCCGGATGAAACGCATTTGGAACCTACGTGCAACGCAGTTTGAAACTGCGTTTCATAGAGAAACTCAAAAAACGCAGTTTCAAAATGCGTATTGACCATGTTGACCCGTCAACACGCAGTTTGAACTTGCGTTTCGGAGAGAACCCTAAAACCTACAGAAGCCGCACTTCTTCTTCTCCTTTCTTTCTTCCTCTCTTTTTCCCTTAACCTCACATCTGTTCATGGTTTGATTAAAAACAAATTGTGTTTAAGGAGCGGAAAATTTTCAGGGGTTTGTTCTAGAAGCCGAGGGTAATCGATTGGTGGTATTTTTGTGAGATTTCATCATCAAAATCCACCCTAGGTAAGTAATTTTTGTTTTTTTGATTTAGTTGTTTTATGATTCTTGATTTTAGTTATAAATGGATTGATTTAGGTGTTATTGGATGCATAATTTTGATTATGTTGATATTGTAGTTGTATAATTTTTGTATTGATTTCAAAAAATTAAAATGTTAGTTAGGGTTTTTGAAATTTTGGTTAATTTTGGTGAAATATTAAACCTTGATTGATTCTTAATTTGATGGATTGAATTAGTTGTGTTTATGCTTGGTATAATGTATTTGAAATTTTCAATTTGATAAGGGTGAAATGGATGTTGTTAATATGTTGTAGTTGAGGTTGAGATGAATATATGGGTGAAATTGATGTTGTTAATATGATTTTGTTGGAAATGGATGTTGTTAATATGATGTAGTTGAGGTTGAGATGAATATATGGGTGAAATTGAGGTTGTTAATATGATGTAGTTGAGGTTGTGATGAATATATAGGTGAAATTGATGTTGTTAATATGATTTTGATGGAAATTGATGTTGTTAATATGATGTAGTTAATATGAATTTGTAGTTAATATGATTTTGTTGTAAATATTATTTTGTTGGAAATTGATTTTGTGGTTTATAGCATTTTGCAATGTGTTTTAGGATTAAGTCATGTATTCTTTTGAGTTGATGTTTAGAAGATTCAAGGGGTGGAATTGATGTTGTTATTATCACTTTGACTAAGATTTTCATTTGAGCAATGTGCATCCCTCCATGTGATGTGAATGTGAACGTGTGAATTCATATGTTGATTGTGCATAGATTAACATAGGCGTTAGATTTATGTTATTCACATGTTGATTGTGCTTCCCTTGGTATTTTCACTTTTAGATAATGGATGATATCGATTGGTCTAGGTATGAGAAGTTATCCCAACTATCTCACGGTGTCGGCGAGTTACAACATAAGGCCGACAACTTAGTAGATAAGCGAGACGGAACATTTAGGAGCACTTGGAAGAACTTAAATAAATTTTACCAGATAGTGGTCAGAAACAACCCCCGTGCATTATTAATTCTTCAATGTTGTGGTTTAGAGTCTATATTCCAGTTTAATTTTAGGTATGGGGATAAGGGATTAACCGAAGCTATATGTGAGAGGTGGTGGAAGAAGACTAGAACTTTTCACTTCAAAGAGTTTGAAATAGGTTTGACTCCTCTAGATTTCTATCGGTTGACTGGTATTCCAATTGGAGGAGGTAAGCCAATCCCAGAATTACAAAGGAAACAATGACGGCCCAAGAAGTAGAAGCTATGGATGCTCGGTATTTCCGGGGTGTGTTAGATGTTATGGCACAGAGAAGACAACAAGATGTGAGAACTGGAGATTATGATTCCAAGGCATGCACGCTGCGAGTTTCTCACTTGGGTAATTACATTTTAAGTAGGGACGATGTTGACAACTGCGGCATTGCCGACGAACTGACTAGAATGTTCTTGCTCTGGTGTATTGGTTCTTTTTTGTTTGCAGACTGTAGTGTTAGAGTAGATAAACGATGGTGTATAGTGTTGGATAATTTGGATGCTGGTTGGGTGTTATGATTGGGGTACTCCAACTTTGGGCGTTACTGTACAAACACACTGGATGACTCGGAGTTCGTGCAAACGAAGGATATGGGTGGCATGTCGATGATCTTAGAGTTCGATATTATTTTTATTTCCGTAATTGTCAACTGTTTTGAAGGAAAACCTGAGAGATGATGAACTGGATCCACACCCGGCTATTAGTCTATTTAATGTGTTGAACCTTAGGAGTAAGGGACAACAAGATCTTCACAAATACTCTCTGTCAGATGCACGCGCTCAGATAGATATTAGGATGGGTGATGCGGTTATCTGGGACCCCTGGTTTGGGGATAGTGAACACCGGACACCGATGCATTCCAAACCGCACTAGAGATGTCTAAGAGGAGATGTGTCTTTAAGGACAAGGATGGTGCAAGAGCTTCGGTTTATCCGGCCGAGAGGTGTATGAGGGCGGGTGTTTGGTGCAATAGTTATCCCATGCAACCCACCTAGATTGGAGGACGTAGTAGATGGTATGGAGGTTGAGGTTAGTGATCACTTCTTTCCTGTCGCTGATGAAGTGTATTCCAAATTTTGGAAAACTCATAGCGTGGGGGCCCTTAGGACAAAAACAACTCACATAGACACACATGATGATATCGGAGTTGGTCATGGCGGTATACCCCGTAGTTTGATGCCCCAAGGCCCACCCCCTAGCATGTCATCCCACACATACACATACGACCAAGCAGGACAGTCCATGAGGCAACTCCCAAACCTACAATGGGACTTGCCCTTCTACAAAGATTCGTTTGAGGAGCTAGTTCCAGTCCCCATGGAAGGAGAGAACCCATACAATTTTTCTGACGTCAACGTCTCGGAGGTTAGTCATTTTATATCTCATTTTCATTTTCATTTGGAGTTTCTTCATTGTTAAACATAATTGTTTAAAAAAACTTTATTTTGTTTTTTAGGAAGAGTTACGCAGGTTTGCGGGGGAGGCATACTGGCTGATTCAGTAGCAGACAGGTGGCATATAATGAGAGTCGTCGTCGAGCGGTGTATAACACCCCCACAACCCATCGTAGTTCCGGAACATCTGAAGGCCAATTCAATTCAAGTCAGGAAGAACAGACATTTCCCACCACATATTGCGCTGGAGTATCCTTGCCGGAAACCCAACACCGTCGCAAGCGTCCGGCTGGAGACCCTTCCCCATCGAATGTTTATTATGTCCCTCACCCTCATGATAGTAACCCCCCTCCAGAGCATAACCCGTTATTGGAGCATGCCTCTCCGGTGATTAGTGACTTACCCACTTCAAGTGATTTTTTAGGGCTTAGCTTGGGTGGTAGTTGGCCAGGTAGTGTGCAGGGTAGTGGTCCTAGAGGTGATGATGGAGCTGATATGGATGTTGTGCCAGATAGTCAGTTTTTTGGGTGACTCCAGTAAAACCGGTTACACTTCTGTTGATAAGCTAGGGCGTAGTACATGTTTGCTATTTAGTTCTTGTATGATATATTAAGTTTTTCCTCGTGTATGTTGGTCCTCGTCTTATCCCTTTTTTATGTTGTTCATATCCCATGTTTAAGTGCGTTATTTGTTATTTTCTTAATTACGCTTACAAAACAATACCCCGTTTTAAATCCGTTGCGATGATGATTTAAATTGATATTTAGCTGAAAAATGGAGTCGGCTATCGTTAGATATATGCGCCGACGGAGAGAGGCGACATACCCGAAACGGTACCACGATGATAGCCATGGAGATTTCGTCATCATGTATCAGCAAATTTTGCAGGAGCCGCATGACTTGCACCAACCCGAACCGGTACAGGTCTTGACTAGAAGAACCGTTAACCGATGTCGTGTGGAGGCAGATGCCAGGATGATGCAGGACTACTTTAACCCCGGTTGCAGGTTTGGACCTCAGCGTTTTAAGGGACGTCATGGTTTGCCCCGAGAAGTTTTTCTTAGAATACTGCCTCAAATTTGCGCTAGAGATCCCGATTTTTTGCAGCAAAGAGATGCGTGTAACATCCCGGGTCACACTCCTCATATGAAAATTCTTGCCGTCATGAAACACCCGACAAAGGGGGTGGCGGCGGATAGCATAGACGATTACACCGCGATGGTCGCTTCAACAATATACATGTATGCTAAGAAGTTTATGGATGCACTACTTTGGGAATTTAACGACCGTTACATGAGGCTGCCAACAACCGAAGATACTAAGAGGTTATTGGCTCAAAACGCAGCTCGTGGTTTTCCTGGAATGCTAGGAAGCCTCGATTGCACCCATTGGGAGTGGAGGTTATGTCCCTCGAAGAAGCGGGGGCGGCACGTGGGACACCATAAGAAACCAAACGTTGTTCTACAGGCAGTGGCATCGTACGATAGATGGTTCTGGCACTGTTTTTTTGGTGAGCCCGGGTCTAACAACGACTTGAATGTGTTGGCGCAGTCGGGATTATTTGACAGAGACAATGACGCGTTAGCCCCCCCTTGCAATTTCCGTATCATGGGCAACGAGTACAAACATGGATACTATCTGGTGGACGACATCTACAGCGAAATTCTTGGGGTGGTCCATAGCTATAAGAAACGTGATGTTATGCCGCCCATCCAGAAGAAATTTAATGAATACCACCACGCAAAGAGGAAGGATGTGGAGCGTGATTTTGGTGGTCTAAAGTCGAAATGGGGTATAATAAGGAATCCTTGTCGTTACTGGTCTCATCGTGACATACACACTATTATGAGAGCGTGTTTAATTATGCATAACATGTGTGTGGAACATGAGTACATCCAATCTTGAATTTATATTCAACAAGATGGATTATACATCTACCATCGAGGAGAGAAATTCATTCATAGCGTCATGGATCGCGGTAAGGTGATGCCATCCGGTTGTAGAAGGAGTTGAAAAGGATGAACATAACTTTTGGCCACGGGTACATGCTCATTTTATTGCCAACTTTATGAATCCAGAGCAAAGAACAATTTTTGATCTAAGATCTCATGTCAAAAAAATACTGAGGCATGTTAGGATGTATGCCATCATCCAAGCCAAGCTACTTAGAAGGATGACACCCGGTTCCAATACAAATAATATCGTAAGTTGTTTTACGATTTCGTTCCATATTTGTAAAACCTTATTTTTGAGGAGGTATTTAAAGGTTTTATTGTTGAACGTATGTAGGAATGGATGACGAAACTACGCTTCCAAAAAGAAAACGACATTAAATTTGAGTATTATGAGTGCTACCTTACTTTGAAGGAGGCCGTGGAGGAGTTCAACTCGTCGTGGATAGCAAGGCACATGGGTTAATGTAACATCATTATGCTTCATGCTTTTGTTGGAATACCTCTTGTAAACACTCCCAGGAGACTACTCGGCCTTTATTGTCACCGAGCCAGTTTGAATGCTCGTAGGCCATTTATTATCGTTGTATTTTTAAATTTCGCACGTGTAATAATTTTAAATTAATGAGGAAAATTAAAGTATGTTTCGATGACATTTAATTCTTACCAGTCATTATATCCAAAATAAATGTTTTGGGGATACACAGAAGTACCATCATATTTAATATTCCTATTATTTTACCATGAATTAAGGGCAAATAACTAAAGTGACTGACAGTTGGGTGTCTATTCATCGCTACATGAAAGGACTGTTACAAGGTCCTCTATAAAAAAAAAAATTCGGCCATCAGGATGAAGGTGCAAAACATAAGGTATTCAAATCCATCTAGTTACAGCTTCTCCTGTAACATTGTTTCATCTCGTCTCTTTTATCCAAAACATACAACAATAGTATTATGGCTAGGTATACCGTCGAAGAGGATGTTGCTATCACTAATGCGTGGGCAAGTGTTGTTACCCTTCCCGAGGTGGACCATAACCGGTTCCGGCTAATACGGTTTGGAACAGGCGTATTTGAAAATTACACACAACTATTCCCAAATATTCATCAAAGAACAACGATTCTTTGTAAAGGCTAGGCTTGGAGTAATTAAAAAGGGGGTGAGGGTTTACGTCCGATACCGAAAAGAAATTTATATGACACATAACCAATCTCCTCTATGGACGGTTCGAGGCTGGTAAGTAGTTTATCTTTTTACTAATACCACTTTTTTTTAATCTTTAACATGAACACTAAATGCATTATGAACCATTTGTCTAAAGGAGAGATATGCAAATTGGAAATACGCTCGTGATACGGGCAAAGATTTCATGTTTTACCAATGCTACTTAATCATGAAGGCTAACATCCCCCAACTAAACACGAAACAACCGCCACCGAATCCTCCGCAACAAGGGGACGAAGATTAACAAAACCGCATCAACACCATGATACTAGTTTAATGGTTTTGTGGGCAAACCTCTTTGTAAACCCTCACGAGACAAAACTCGTCTGTTATGGCCACATAACGGTTTAAATGGTAGATGTCTTTGGTAAAAGTTAGCTAAGTTTACTTTTGAAAAAATTTAGCGATCTGTAACCATCCGATCAATGTATCGACATCAATTTATTACTAATGGTATTTGTTTATCAATTTATTCATAATGATATTTTTAAGTAATAAATATCATCATGGGTCCCCCTTGGTTTGGTTTCACCACACAAAGCGCTTTTGGTCGGATAGTTGATTCTTTGGGAAGACACGAATTTGGGTCGACGTAATGTAGGGGTTATCGATAAATAGTAAGGGTCGCTATATAAACGATAAGTGTCCCTTGGTAACGATAAACGACTTTTGGATAAAGATTCGTGGGTGGTTAATAATTTGAGTCTTGTCTTTATTAATATCATTGGATTCATTTCCACCATGAATTGTCATTTGTGTTGATGCATTATTTTGAGTGATCAAATCATGATTCGCATCTTCTTCTGTTTCCAACCCTATACTATGACATCATATGTACAAGTTGATTTAACCCCAACAATGGTCATTGTACCATCTCTTCTTGCCCGAGATAGGTCTTTCCTTGTCCCCCAAAAGGTGTTTTAAACAGTAAAGGGCCTATGTGAACATCAAAAGTGTGTTTTAAAGTGAGAAGGCTTGTCGGTGAAAAGCGCTCTGTGCGTGCAAACAGTTTTTATTTACTACGAGTGAATTGGATGTGTTTTAACAATTTCCACGCCAGATTATTAATTTGGATCCTATAAATATCCGAGGTTTACCCAAAGGTACTTCTCACCCACCGAGTAATTGGAAATCGGATTATCTTCCTCCAAACAACATAGACACTGGGAAATCTTCTCACGGATTTCTACCCCTAAATTAACTCATTGTACGTACACAACAATGGGATCGTTTGATTCGTTTGAAGATTTTCAAATCACAAAAATATGGTACAAAGAATCTCGAGTAGCGGACACTCGCTGTGGTAAAGCGGAGCCGAAACCTTTTGGGCAAATATATACAACCAATATATACAAGAATATGGGAATCCAAACAGAAGAAGTCTTCAACAGATTCATGATAGGTACCAGATTATACCAAAAGCCATTTGCGATTTTATAGATATTCAACAACGACTCACCAAACACGGCCGTATTAGAATGTCATCCCGATAATTTGTAAGTGTTGTTTAATTTATTCCGTCCATTGGTTAATTGATTGGTTCTAAATTTGCTGAGTATATTTTCACTATGTTTTTGTAGCACGAATTGGTTAAAGCGGGGTATTTAGAGGAAAAAGGTGAGGCATTCACATTCGATGAATGCTATAATTTCATGGTATCCAAAATCCCAGAGTATGGATCACCGGGCAATTCATCGACTTCATCGACCGAAGTCTAAAACTGGAATCTATGTTTGTAACTACTTTGTGGGTTAGTTCTATTATGAACCCTCACGAGACTAAACTCGTCCGTTAGGGTCACCTAAGGGTTTAAAGGCTTGTTACACGTGCTAAGTGTAACCGTGATTCCTACGAAAGTGAGTTAGGTTATTAATTACGTTGTTCTAATGTAATACGATGTTAAACATGAAAGTCGTTATTTAAAAAGTTGTCTGTTACGTCATTGCAATAAGTAAGAAAACATATTACATCATAAAAACCCAACGATTTCAAACGAACAATATTAACCACTCATAAACATCTCACGAGAACAACATTCAATTTTATATGCGACGGCCAAAAAAATAATTGGCCACGAAATGCCTGAAAGGCTTCCCTTCTGCCGCTTCATACATTGCCATCGCCTGAGCACGATTACCATTTGCAACAACGCGATACTGCCTAAAACGACCACAAATCCTTTTCAGCATGCTAACACGGTGTTGGATACGTATGGCGGAATACCTAACGCTTTCATTCCCAATTTGAATCAAAAAGTATTCCCTCACTCGAATCCAAAACGCAATACCCGCCGGAGGATTTTCTGTATCATGATCCATATCCGCAACCTTATAATAACTAATCACTAGAGCGGTATCTTCATGCATCGAAAAACGAGGCATCGTGATTGATTAATGTTGTGGAAATAATATATGAAACTTTTATAATTTGGGATTGAAAAACTTTATATTTTGGTTGAGTTTACAGAGCATTACACCTTCGCAGATAATTAATTTGTGAGGCGTTTATCACAAATTTATACTAAAACTCTCAGATGGGTTTAAATGTAATTTTGAAATTCTTCAAAGGAATAAATTATAAATATTGGCAACTTTGCTGCATGAGTACGTATCATTGGTCGGGCATTATTTTGCATGTCATCTTCTGTAGCGTGATATATTTTTGTAATCTGGGTAATTGTTAAATAGAAAATGACATTTGAAAGAGTAGGCAGCAAAAAAACTGTTGTACAGTATTACTGATTAGACGTGTAATAGTAGTCTCTGACATCTACAATTATCACTCGTCACATTGTGTTTTCGTAACACGCCCCATTGAGTTGTCCACCACTTGTATGTCAGACTAAAGTGTAAAGATGGGCATTGAATTATGCAGCTTTCCATTTTGATTTATTATCATCCACGTGGACTGGAATAAGGGGGTTTGGGATCTGGTGGTTGGGGAGATTACCGACTTAAGTTGAAATATTCATGAATGGGAGTTTGCCAGGAATTTTGTCCCTAACTTGAGGTCCTAAAATAGTCATACATAAACAAACCCAAATAAACGTTAACATACATAAACAACATAAAAAATACACAATACATAAAACAAAAACATTACATCAGACCGCGCCTCATTGACCAGAATTAAACACGGGATTAAACATTACATCATAAACACATAACATAACACAACATATTAAAGAGCAACAAAAAATTTAATTATTCGGCCCATTCCACCAAATTACACCCAGGACATTGCCGGTTGTTTACCATAGGTGTTGTTATCTTTAGAACGATGTAGTTTCATAAAAAACCTACATCAGGCACGGGCATGACGCCCCCTTTTCATGTTCAACCTTAATCATACCTTTCTCTTTGAAGTTTTTGCAGAGAACGTTAACATTTTTATCATCTTTGGACTTGATTGCATCTTCTAACCATTGAGCTTCTTCAAGGCAATTATCGAACTGGCATCGAAGGTACCTACTTTTTCCAGGTTCCGCTTCTAATAACAATTTTATTCTAGGACAACCTCTCTGCCGGGCACTTGGAATACATCCAAGGGCATTGCATGGCTGAATGGTCTTCAAGGAAACATAGCGGACAAATTTGGTTTGCTTCTACACACACAATTTGTTTTCCCTTGCGATTGGAATTCATTTTTATCCGGCTAAATTTGAAGTAGCATTTTATGTTTGATGGTGTGTTTCTTTGAGTGTATTTATAGGAAAAAAATATTATTATTTATAAATGAAATCCCCATTAAAAAATCTTGCCGTCATAGTGTGTTGATAAGGATAACAAGATTTCTATCGAAGTATCGTTATCCAAAACGTTAATCTGGATGACTTAATGGCAACCGTATAAGGTTTGAGTAGTACGAGTGTTTTTATCTACAAAATGGGCCATGTCCAACCGAGTTCTATTTTAGATAGTATATGAAAATTACTCGAATTTAACATTACGATGTAAACCGGGTGTAGGAAAAAAAGGTCAAACAAATATAAAACAGCCCGCGCGAGTTTGTAATGCGTTTACGATACGCAGATTCAATATGCGTGCGACGCAGTTCAAAATGCGTCCGGAAGAATATTCCGTGGATTTTTTTCCATACGCGATTTGTAACTGCGTTTTGTGCTTTTTCCATACGCGGTTTGAAAACTGCGTACCTTGGGTACTTCCAACTTGGATCCAAGCTGAACGCAGCACTCGTTCTGGATGTGGGCGACTGTTCACAGAAAAACGACACTTCTACAGTGCGTTAAGTGGGATCTTGGATCCCATTGGGGCTAGCCTAAGAAATAGGTGTTGCCCACATCCCGGGACATCCAACTTGATAGTCAGTTTTCGCCTAAGGGGGCTATCGCATTGGCAGATATGGGTTCTTCCACGACGTCTTAGATACAGTAAAACTTCAATAAATTAATAGCATTGGGACTAGAGAAAATTATTATTTTAGCGAAGTTATTAATTTATCGAGTTAAAATTTAGCTTATCCAAGCCTAGTTGGGACCATAAAATTTTATTATTTTAGCGAAGTAATTAATTTATCGAGGATTAATTTATCGAAGTTTTACTGTAATTGTTATATGTATCAACCTTGCTTGCTAACTATATCGGACTCTGCCGCCCCAATATCAGCAGAAGATCTTTGTTCATAGTTTTCTCCTTTCGGCTTAGGCCTTGACCATATGTAAGTAACTTCAATAAATTTGTGTTTCGGCATTACTTATTCTATCTGGAGTCGATGTAACTCTTGTGACATTGATCTGTACGCCTCCATTAAGACTATCACTTTGCTTCTCCAAGTGTTCTACAGCTCCGCCCAGTACTTAGCCCTCCATATTTTACTTGTTCTTGAATTTAGATATCAGTATCATTTTTCCATGTTTGTGAACTAAATCCGACTTAGGAGTTTACCTGGAAAAGAGAAGTCCCTAAATTTCCTGCAAAATCGAACGAAAACGGATGAGTAAATCCAACTTCTATGTTGCCGGCTTGCGACCAAATCTGTTAACCTACAAAAACCACAATATGAATAAAAATTTGAAAAAGAAGTGTTGTAATTTACAGTTCACCAGTACCTATTTAAGACCAAGTGAAAGATCTTAGAAGATATGAAACTGAGTTGTATTAAGAGAAAAAAAATAAGTTGTATTGATTTGTTCTGAGTTTTATTACAATCAGATAAGATCAAACGAAGAAGAAATGACTGATACTTATTGTATCATTACAGGACTCGACAACTAATAATGCCATGGAAAGTTAGAAATAGTTACAGATTATGAGTTGTCACAAGACACATGTCAAAAGGGCACTGGCTATGAATAAGTGAGCTATAACTAGCTCTTACAATCCCTCAAACTGAGCAATGTGATAGTGCATCAATTTTCTCTATAGCTTAAAAAACAGAGTTTTAGGCAAGCCCTTAGTAAACAAGTCAGCAACTTGTTGAAAAGTAGGAACAAACTCCACACGCAAGAAACCATCGGAGATAAGACCTCGTACAGTATGATAGTATATCTCCACATGCATGATATATTGGATTAGCATCCAAACTTAGAGCCCCCAAATTATCACAAAAGATAGTGCATGGAGTGTTCAAATGAATTTGCAACTCATTAAGTAGATAAGAGACCCATAAAATTTATGAATAAGCAACTGCTAATGCCTTATATTCTGCTTCAGTAGAAGAACGTGAAATGGTTGGATGTTTCGAGTCCTTCAGGTTATGCTATTTGTTCCTTTTATTTGTGTTCGTTGGCATAGAGAAGAACCAGGAGACCCAGAGTTTCAAATTTTCATAACTCAAGGTGCACGGGTTCGATCACGTCAGTCACGATCGGGTGCTTTTATGTATGCATTTTTAGTTAGTTTTTGATACCCTTGTGTTGATGGGCGAAAACTACTCCTGCAGAATTTGGTAATTTGGGGTGTGGATGAGGAATGAGTCTAAACCTTCAACAAATGCACTCTGTAGCGGTGAGTGCTTGTAGATTCGAGAGATCAATACGTGCAAGTCCGGCCTAAACCAAGAAATGGCCGTTCCGGACTTGTTTCGGTCACAAAATGAAGGAGATGGGTTGATCTTAGGGAGGGAAGCGAAGAAGGTGTTGAGATTGTGAAGGTGTTGGCTTGCTTATGACTTGTAAAAAAGATGAGCAAGCTTACGGTTGATGCAAGCGAGCTCGAGTGTTTGAATACGGTTTGTATTAACACTTGGTTTTCATCGTCGAACTTGTGTTGTTCTCCGTTATTCCTGTGTTGTTGGAAAATAGGGCGGAGAACCTATTTATACAAGTCATTGAGCCTCATTCACGTTTCTCGTGGGAAGTGGAGGTAGTGGAATGATGGAGTAGTGGAGTTGTGTGTCGGTAATACACGACCGTCTTGCCCACTTTTCCTGTTCATCTCTAACCGTCCATGACTCCCTAACACGTTCTTGTGATGGCGCGTTGCACGCCGCCGCCGTAAACCGCTGCACCAATACCCCGATAAGTATCCCCCGGTTGTGACATGATTGATGTCTGGAATGTGGATCGTGGATCCACGAAAGATAGCATGTAATCTTTGAATTGAATAACTTGCGTTATTCGAGAAAGTCGATACTTGTGCGATGTCGTGTGTATTTTATGCGAGTGCGCATTACGGTGTGGTAAAGTGATGTGTAATGACTGCTCACTAACCAAATAACTCCTGACCAGGGTTGTATAACCAAGCTGGTGAAGTCGGACGGATGAGATGATGATTGAGACACTCATCTGCGACCGTTGATGAAATTAGGGTTTTTAAAGAGGTGCGCAAGCATCACTCTTCAGCTTGGTCGAAACCAAGCATGGGAAGGATTTTGGAGAGGACCGACCATACATGCGTGTTGACGGCATGATGGTGTAGGCGCCTGTATTCCGTTCCCTCATGAGAGCGCGATCTGGGCCACTCAATTTGACCGTCAAAGGGAGTGGTCGAGATTGATTTTGCGACGGAAGTTTGATACCGCAAGAAGCCGCGCGCCATACTCCTTTCCGGCGCATTTTCCAAGACGACCTAGCTTGGTCGGTCTTGGCCTAGTTGGTTTGGCGTGAAGACGGTAGGCCGACGTCCATGCCTATGTCTTACCGTCTCATGAAACGTGATCTAAGCCACCCAATTCGTCCTAGGTGAAGTTGAGTGGTCGAGATTGGTTTGCGGCGAAATCTCTTACCGCAAAGGAATTGGTAACCGCGTGTCATCCCAAGTTTGGGCGCGCGCCCCAAGACGACCCATCTTGGTCGGTCTTGGTCGATCATACCACCGTGTAGGTGGTAGGTTGGTGTTCACACCTATACCTGATTATCCCATGAAAACGTGATCTAAGCCATCCAAATCATCCGGTGAAGTTGAGCGGTCGAGATCGCCTTAGGATTTGGGAGGTGTAACCGCACGAGTTTGGGCGTGCGTTTTGGGTTGGCCGGGAATGATGTGCCTTGGCCGACCGCGTGAGGAGGTAGATGGGCCCACGGTGGTCATGCTGGTGTGACCGACCCTTGCTCAATCTAATCTGTGACCCTCCATTCGTGCCGGGAGAAGATGGACGCGCGCGATGTCTTGAACCTAATTTTGGCTTTCAAAGCCGCGCGACCATGCTCTTTCGGGTGGGCCAATTTGTTGTAACCAATCATGGTTGGTTTTGACCGATTGGTCGAGTGTGTAGGCGGTCACATGGTGATTGTGTCGACATGCTCCGGGCCCTTTGAGTCTACATCTACACCCTCCATCTATGCCTGCGAATGTGGACGGTTGAGGCGTTTTCGCGGCACATGTAATATGCCGCAAACCTAATTTAGGGTTTTCCGTCCATAATGCTTGGTATGGACGGTTTCTTGGCAAGCGAAGGCCAATGGTCGACCATGCGGGTCGGTTGTGTGTATTCCATACCGCTGGGGGTGATGGAATTGATCCTGGGTCATCCAATCATGCTTGTGGAGTTGGATGATGCGATCGAATCATATCTGGCAAGCTAAGGCCGTGGGTATTCCATACCATGCTTAGGGTGATGGAATTGATCTGTGGTCATCCAATCATGCTTGTGGAGTTGGATGACTGCGATCAGATCATATCTGGCAAGCTAAGGCCGTGGGTATTCCATACCATGCTTAGGGTGATGGAATTGATCTGTGGTCACCCAATCATGCTTATGGAGTTGGATGATTGCAATCGAATCATATCCCAGGAGACTGATACAGTCAAGTCCGGATGCTCAATCGGGCTAATATAACACACCGAGAGGGGCTCAATCGGGCTAATATAACACACCGAGAGGGCTCGGGCTAATATAACACACCGAGCATCGACTGTATGCGGGTATTTCGTACATGGTTTCATTATAGTGCTTGGAGGTTCGTGTTACTCTATATATGAGTAACACTCGGTCTCATGCCACATCGATAATGATTCATTATAGTGCTTGGAGGTTCATGTTACTCTATAAGAGTAACACTCGATCGTCATGCTACAACGATAATGAGTACGAAATACAAGAGTTGATATGAAATTCACAAGAAGGGATTGTTGCTACATGATCCATTCTTGGTGAATTAAGTGAGGGAATATCCAACACTTATAAATGGCTTTATCTTTTACAAGATGTCGGCAAGATGATTTTTCTGGTTTTTTACAAATCTAACCTTGAATGAAAATCCACCATCAACATTAAGTCCCCTGCCTAGCACATAATGGTTACACTATTGTGTGGTAGGCATGAGATGGTGACAGTTAAAGATAAAACTTATGAGACAAAGTTAGATGTTACCAGGAGAGACGGGTCGTCCCGTCCTTCGAGCATGTCACGTTCAAGAAACGTCCAGGAAAGTGTTCCCCTAGCATGATGTCGGTCTTGCCTGCTTCGATCGACCTTGCGATGACTGCTTCGGTCGAGGGGCTATTGCGCCTGCTTCGTTCAATCGTGGGGATGTGCCTAATCGACTGACTGTTGCGCATGCTTCGTTCGTGGGGTTACTGCGCCCTTGATCGAACGTGGGCTTGTTGTGTCTGTTCGGTTGAAAGTGGGTCCACCGTGTACATGCTTCAAACGTCGGCCATGTGCTTCGGCGGAAACCGGCCTTCTTTGTGTCGCATGAGACTTGAGACTTGAGCATACCGGTCTTGAAACTTATACCTGACTGAAATCAATACTGACATACTTGAACGATGTTTGGACCGGTCATTGTGTGCTCCGATGTGAGTTGTGTCTTGCCGTGTGTGACTACACTTCTCATGTGCTTTCATAGAAGTTCTAACTCCTGTCTTTTATTTCATTGCGGTAGAAAGAAAAGAACTCCGTTGATATATCTTCTGAGATAATCTTTGGTGGAAGTGTTGACAGCTTCAAATACATGCCGAACATTGATGATGAGTTGTTCACCGCGCTCTCTCTACTATATGAAAATATTCGTTCCACAGGATAACCCTCCTCCTATCGACTTCAGGTTTTTTCATGCTCTGCTGGATCCTCATGAAGGATGAATGAGACGCACGTTGAGCAATGAGTACATCAAAGACAACTTGACCGGAGCGCAGATTATTGGTGTAGCTTGAGTGTTGAAACGACTCGAGAGGATGTTAAAGTGGCTTCTGGTGCGAACGTTGAGGTAGATCCTGGAGAGAGTGTTGAAGCGAGGATTCTCAAGTGAACAGGGGTCCCTGAGAGAGAGCATTGAGGCGGCTCTTGGATAGACCATTGAAGCGACTTTCTGCTGGAGGAAGCGTTGAAGCGGAGCGGCTCTTCAGTTCGATTTACCCTTGCGAATTCCATGATTCTTGACTGACCATCTTTCTCGTGTTGAAGAAGTCTTTGACTGAAGGTGAAGGAACTTCATGCTGAGCCTCAGTCCCCAAGCGTGGTTTACATGGTTTGTTCGTAGTAAATCATTGACACAGGGGAGGATCATTGTGAGGATCGGTCCCAGGTGTAGGAATCTCCATGACGGGGACCGTTCATATCCGATGTCGCTCATTTGATCGGGTCCACGTAGGTCCGCGCGGTGAAATACCTCTTTCGAGTTGCGGCCATATCCGTTTGAGTCTTAGCAAGAACTTCTGCTTCTCCATCAAGTCTCGAAATGGTAATGGATGGTGGTCCTCCTCTCGTCCTCCGGCTCCTCATCCCGATGCGGGGAGTGAAAGTTGTTGCTCCGGTGACTCTTTGGAGGCGTTACGCTTGAGGAGTTATCGGGATTTGCGGCTGCTCCGACTGCGGTGACGGGAGGTGTTACACTTGTTGGAATATCTCCTGCTACGCCGGCACCGGTGGTAGAAGTGACGACCGCATAAGGTGTATTGACCACGGTAGCTCCAGAAATTATAGGACGGAGCCCCTTACGTATCTTGTGTTACTCGCCAGGAAGAAGAGGTTGAAAAGTTGCCTAAGGAACTGAAGCTGAAGCAGGTTGTACTTCAAAGGATGAAAGTCTCTCTTGCCCAGAAGGATGAGTTGCTGTTGAAGGACTTCCCTTGAAAGATTGTAGCTACCGACTTGTTTTTCCTTTTAGATTTTTTTTTTTGAGTGATAGTGAGGATTTTCTTCTGACTTCCGGTCTTGAATAGGTAATTGAATTGGCTTATTTTGAGATAGTTTTGTGAACAAACTTTTTGAAAGAGATTATGTTAAATGAGGTTTGCATCTTGGTCATGAATGATTGCACATATATGAAGTTGCAAATGTTATGTAAAAGGGAGGTACGAATGGAAACAAACATGGCGTTTGATCACCGAGCCTCTTTCTCCACGTGCGGGATGCTAAGTCCCAGTGAATTCTAAACTATCTTTCTTGTAAAGTTGTTGAGTAAAACTTACTTGCCTTTTGAAGCCTCACCATATCGGACCAGAGTAGCCTCTCTAAGAAAATCCTCCGCAAGCTATCTACGAACCGAGCTTATCTGAACAATGCGCTTCAAAGCGTTGCATTCACCGGTGGGGTGATGAAGGAACCGATGGTAATGACAGTACCTCGGATCCATTACTTGTTGATCGAGTAGGTGGGCGCCGTACCGGGGTAGCTTCAACTCTCCATTTCGCACCCACGTCTCTAGTAGCTCCAGGATCTTCTTCACCGGGAAGGGGAAATGTAAGTACCTTGAGTCTAGCTTTCTGCGTTAGCGGGCGTTGCAATGTCTCTCCGTGGCCTTGATGTGGAATAGGAGATGAAGTTGTAAGACTTGCGGATGTCATCATATCTGTGGATCGCTTGCCTAGGCGAGTGATGTGGAAGGTGTCGTAATGTCACTGCCGAGTGATCGAATTGAACGTTCCCATCCTCTCGTACTCACGCATTCCTTGATTGATCTCTCCTTCCTCAAGCATTTCTTCACTCGGTTGAAAGGTTGATGCGGGTCGAATGAGCAGTCTTAGGGCTTCGGCGAGGGTTTTGAGATATAAATCTTCTAACACGGTTCCATAGGGCTGCAGGCTCCCTTTCTTTATCTCGCGAGACATTGTAGTGCTCCGGACAAGTCTCTTCTCCCGTGGAGTCGTCTCGGATTCTCATCGTCGACCGGACCACTGTTCATCTTTCCCGAGTCCCCTGCGATTACGCGCTCTTTTTGTTTCTCCCCGGTAAAGGTGTGATCCCCCGCTAAGGATTCACCGTTTCTTTAACGAGTGGATGCATCCTTCTTGTAATTGTGCTTTGCTATGTCATTCAAAAGGCGAAATGTCTCGCTCTGCCTCCCGGTGATACCGGCTTGATTTGCCAAGACATCCTCCAAAGATTCCATCTATGCTTCCCATGATATCCGAACCGCTTTGTAGTTTCCTGGATACATTGCGAGATGGAAACCGAAAAATTGAGGATTCAATTTTATGCAACCGATAGATCAATCTCCCACTGTGGTCGCCAATTGTTGATGGGCGAAAACTACTCTGCAGAATTTGGTAATTTGGGGTGTGGATGAGGAATGAGTCTAAACCTTCAACAAATGCACTTTGCGCGGTGAGTGCTTGTAGATTCGAGAGATCAATCTGTGCAAGTCCGGCCTAAACCAAGAAATGGCCGTTCCAGACTTGTTTCGGTCACAAAATGAAGGAGATGGGTTGATCTTAGGGAGGGAAGCAAAGAAGGTGTTGAGATTGTGAAGGTGTTGGCTTGCTTATGACTTGTAACAGAAAGATGAGCAAGCTTACGGTTGATGCAAGCAGGCTCTGAGTGTTTGAATACGGTTTGTATTAACACTTGGTTTCTGTCGTCAGAACTTGTGTTGTTCTCCGTTATTCCCTGTGTTGTTGGAAAATAGGGCGGAGAACCTATTTATACAAGTCATTGAGCCTCATTCACGTTTCTCGTGGGAAGTGGAGGTAGTGGAATGATGGAGTAGTGGAGTTGTGTGTCGGTAATACACGACCAGTCTTGCCCACTTTTCCTGTTCATCTCTAACCGTCCATGACTCCCTAACACGTTCTTGTGATGGCGCGTTGCACGGCCGCACGCCGTAAACCGCCAGGACCAATACCCCCGATAAGTATCCCCCGTTTGTGACATGATTGATGTCTGGAATGTGGATCGTGGATCCACGAAAGATAGCATGTAATCTTGAATTGAATAACTGCGTTATTCGGAAAGTCGATACTTGTGCGATTATCGTGTGTATTTTATCAGTACTGCATTACGGTGTGGTAAAGTGATGTGTAATGACTGCTCACTAACCAAATAACTCCCGACTGTGGGTTGTATAACCAAGCTGGTGAAGTCGGACGGATGAGATGATGATTGAGACACTCATCTGCGACCGTTGATGAAATTAGGGTTTTTAAAGAGGTGCGCAAGCATCACTCTTCAGCTTGGTCGAAACCAAGCATGGGAAGGATTTTGGAGAGGACCGACCATACATGCGTGTTGACGGAATGATGGTGTAGGCGCACCGTATTCCGTTCCCTCATGAGAGCGCGATCCGGGCCACTCAATTTGACCAGTCAAAGGGGAGTGGTCGAGATTGATTTTGCGACGGAAGTTTGATACCGCAAGAAGCCGCGCGCCATACTCCTTTCGGCGCATTTTCCAAGACGACCTAGCTTGGTCGGTCTTGGCCGGTTGGTTTGGCGTGAAGACGGTAGGGCGACGTCCATGCCTATGTCTTACCGTCTCATGAAACGTGATCTAAGCCACCCAATTCGTCCGTGAAGTTGAGTGGTCGAGATTGGTTTGCGGCAGAAATCTCTTACCGCAAAGGAATTGGTAACCGCGTGTCATCCCAAGTTTGGGCGCGCGCCCCAAGACGACCCATCTTGGTCGGTCTTGGTCGATCATACCACCGTGTAGGTGGTAGGTTGGTGTTCACACCTATACCTGATTATCCCATGAAAACGTGATCTAAGCCATCCAAATCATCCGGTGAAGTTGAGCGGTCGAGATCAGTTTAGGATTTGGGAGGTGTAACCGCACGAGTTTGGGCGTGCGTTTTGGGTTGGCCGGGAATGATGTGCCTTGGCCGACCGCGTGAGGAGGTAGATGGGCCCACGGTGGTCATGCTTTGTGTGACCGACCCTTGCTCAATCTAATCTGTGACCCTCCATTCGTCCGGAGAAGATGGACGCGCGCGATGTCTTGAACCCTAATTTTGGCTTTCAAAGCCGCGCGACCATGCTCTTTTTCAGGCGGGCGAATTTGTTGTAACCAATCATGGTTGGTTTTGACCGATTGGTCGAGTGTGTAGGCGGTCACATGGTGATTGTGTCGACATGCTCCGGGCCCTTTGAGTCTACATCTACACCCTCCATCTATGCCTGCGAATGTGGACGGTTGAGACGTTTGCGGCACATGTAATATGCCGCAAACCCTAATTTAGGGTTTTCCGTCCATAATGCTTGGTATGGACGGTTTCTTGCTGCGAAGGCCAATGGTCGACCATGCGGGGTCGGTTGTGTGTATTCCATACCGCTTGGGGGTGATGGAATTGATCCGGGTCATCCAATCATGCTTGTGGAGTTGGATGACCTGCGATCGATCATATCTCGGCAAGCTAAGGCCGTGGGTATTCCATACCATGCTTAGGGTGATGGAATTGATCTCGTGGTCATCCAATCATGCTTGTGGAGTTGGATGACTGCGATCGAATCATATCTCGGCAAGCTAAGGCCGTGGGTATTCCATACCATGCTTAGGGTGATGGAATTGATCTGTGGTCACCCAATCATGCTTATGGAGTTGGATGATTGCAATCGGATCATATCCGGAGACCGATACGGTCAAGTCCGGATGCTCAATCGGGCTAATATAACACACCGAGAGGGGCTCAATCGGGCTAATATAACACACCGAGAGGGCTCGGGCTAATATAACACACCGAGCATCGGCACATGTACGGGTATTTCGTACATGGTTTCATTATAGTGCTTGGAGGTTCGTGTTACTCTATATATGAGTAACACTCGGTCTCATGCCACACTGATAATGATTCATTATAGTGCTTGGAGGTTCATGTTACTCTATAAGAGTAACACTCGGTCGTCATGCTACACGATAATGAGTACGAAATACAAGGTGATATGAAATTCACAAGAAGGGATTGTTGCTACATGATCCATTCTTGGTGAATTAAGTGAGGGAATATCAACACTTATAAATGGCTTTATCTTTTACAAGATGTCAGCGCATGATTTTTCTGGTTTTTTACAAATCTAACCTTGAATGAAAATCCACCATCAACACCTTGGTATTCAAGATTTAGGTTCTGCTACTAAAAGATACAATCAAATCATCATATTTACACAAATTATTGGTACAGCTGAAAAATCTTGGAGTTCTCCGAGGCACTTTACACTAGTTCTAAAGGACGTATAAGATAAACAACATGGTCATAATACATTTTTGTCGTTCCAATAGCAGTGGGCGCAAAAGATCAATGTTTAGGCTTCTACAAGCAAAACGTTGATCTTTTGATAAATGATGTTTGGCTTATGGTAAGGAATTTCTTTGAGACTAAGCACATTCTCAAAGAAATGAACCATACCTTCCTCAGTATTATCCCTAAGATTAACAATCCTTCTACTCATGCAGATTTTAGACCAATTTCTTTATATAACACTAGTTACAAAATTATTTCTAAAATCATAGTTAACAAAATGAAACCATTGCTAGGAAAAATTGTATCACATTTTCAGGCTGCTTATGTCCCTAATAGACATATTCATGATAATGTGGTGATAGCCCATGAGATGGTTCATACTATGAGACAGAAAAAGGGTGTAAGTGGTTATATGGGTCTTAAGTTAGATATGTCGAAAGCTTTCGAAAGAGTTAAGTGGTCCTTTATGGTGGATATTCTCAAGAGATTTGGTTTTTCTAAGGACTGGTGTGACTTAATTCACCAATGCATTAGTACAACTAATATTTCTATCTTGTTAAATGGTACTCCATGTAATTCTTTTAAACCCTCTAGAGGTTTAAGGCAGGGAGATCCCTTGTCTCCCTACCTTTTTATCATATGTATGGAGTCCCTTTCTAGATATCTGCTTCATGCTGAATCTGCCAATCTTATTCATGGAATCAAGGTTACTAAAGATGCTCCAAGCGTTTCACATCTGTTTTTTGCGGATGATTGCCTCATATTTAGTAATGCTTCCATGAAGAGGATGATAATTTAATGTCTTTAATTAATGATTTCAGTGCTTGTTCTGGTCAAGTTATTAATTTGCAAAAATTTGGATGTTTTTCCAGTAAAAATTGTAATCCATATATTTGTGTTTCCCTTATTAGATAGCCAAAATTAAGACAATAGATCCTAAAGAGAAATATCTTGGTATTCCTCTTTTTATTGGTAGATCAAAGAATGAGGCTTTTGTTCATCTATCTGATCACTTTGATAAAAGAGCTGCTAAATGGAAAGGGAAATACTTTACTCGGTCAGGTAGATCTGTCAGGGTTCAACATGTTCTTCAATCTTCTCCCCTTTATCACATGAACACATTTCTTCTTCCAGATGCCACTATTTATAAAATGGAGAAATCTCAAAGAGATTTTTGGTGGGGTGAAAACCATCCAGTGGTAGTTATCCTAGTCAGAATAGACCTCAACTTAGTTCTCAGCATGCTCAAACTTATAAAGATCTGTGGAATACACCAGTGTTACCAAAAGTTCATCTTTTCCTTTGGAAGTGCTTAGGAAATATCCTTCCCACTAAATCTAAAGCTTTTAGATATTCCCCGGACCAGAATGCTCTTTGTACTCTTTGTGGTGATAACCAAATTGAAAAGGCAGAGCACCTTATTCTTCACTGTACCTTCTCAAAGGAGGTATGATCCTTAATTCCTAATGTAAACAAAGTTCTTCAAGATTCTGGTACTGCTATTGACATACAATCCTAGCTACGCAAGTGGATTTCCAACTGTAAAGACATATCTATATTATGTCACATTCTTACTACTGCCTGGAGGCCCTGGACCATATACAGGGATCGATGCTTCAAGATTTTCCAAGGAAAAACTTTAACAACAGATATTACAGCTTCATATGCCATGAAACTAGCAGGGGAAACTATAGCAGCTGGTGCCAATAGCTCAGTGCCACCTGTTTCTAGAGAAATTACAATGCATTCAACAACAAAAGCTTTACCTGTTAACTGTGCCATATTTTATTGTGATGCTTCTTATAGAGATGATTCTAACATAATCGGTATTGGTATTTACTATATTGATGGAACAGGGAACTATGGAGGCTGCAAAGTTTCTACAAGGATAGCTCGTGATCCAGAAGAAGCTGAATGCCTTGCAATCCTCGTTGTTGCTATGTGGGCCAAGACTCTGAATTTGGAAGTGGTATGCATCAAAAGTGATGCCAAGAACTCAGTTTCTTATTTCAAGAACAAGGGTAACCAGATAAGTTGGTTCAATAGTTCCGTATTAGATGATACTACTTTTATTTTAGAAGCTTTTTCTTTCCATTCAGTTAGACATGTTCGTAGGAATTCGGAATTTTGACCTTTGGCTGATGTTGCTGCGAAATATTGCAGACAACATAACATTTCTGGAGAATGGAGGGTGTCAATTCCTCCTTTCCTCGACCAAGTGTAATTTCTTTTATTTAATTAAAATTATCCTCCCTCAGTCCTAGTTTATTTGTTTAAATTGAGTGTACCAAAAAATTCCTATATTTACCACTAAAATGTAAAAAAATTCTAATTATCAAGAAAAAAATAAAAACTAGGATGTGAAAATTAGTATATTAAACAAGTAATTTGGAAGATTGATGGTGTATTTGGAAGTAATTTGAATTTCTTTCTAAGTTTTTGCAAAACTCAATTTAGGCAAGTAAACTAGGACGGAGGGAGTTTTTCATAGCAAGAAGAAAAAAAAAACGGGCCCTAGCTCAGCTGGTCATCCCCGTTCCCCAAAGTTTCATGCGTTCCAGGAGGTCCCAGCCTCCCAGGTTCAAGCCCCCAATGGCGTAATATTGCAGGAATTAACATGGAAGATAGAGTTAGTTTGCCCCCCTTGTGACACAATCTCAGCCCCCATCCGCTTCGGCTCCTTTGGCTAGGTTACCCATGAGGCCCATTTGGTAGGCTAGTACAAAGAACTTTGTTCAATTAATGTATTAGTATGTCGTTAGAGCTTAGCTTGTTAGGCTTCCAACTAGTTTCATGTAATAATCGTTATCCAATAATATAATAATATTTTATTTTTTAAAAAAAAAAAAAAAGATTTTGGTGGATGGATTTTCCAAATTACTGTTCAACATCGAAAATGAGTTAGGGTTCAGTGTTGATGGGTCCAGCCGGCGTAGGGCAAGAGGAAAGAGTGAAACCTCGATTGACGATGATGAGTCTAAAGAGCGTTTGGCAGAAAAATTAAAAAATGAATAATCACTTACCAGCTCTAAATAGCAAGCTTGGTAAAGGGGCGGCAAGAAATGGTAGAGGGGCGGCAACCTAATAAGACAAAAAAGGTCATTACAAGGTAATTCAAGTGCCCCTTATCAAATTTTTTTTGAAAATGACTAATTAGCCCTTATTGTTAATAATCAAGATTAGTGTTGATAATTAATTTTCACTTATTATAACTCTGACATCAGATTTTTAGAGTTATAAAAAAAAAAATTTAGAGGAGAAGAAAAAGAAAACTTATGTGATATTTGTGAAACCCTAGATTTTGATTCACTCAACCAAAATGAGTGATTCCAGTGACCCGGTATACTTCTAAATTAGTTCCCATTAGCTTTTTCTCGCTCAAAATTATCTAAAGTACATAACAAAATCAAAACTTTTGAATTTTCAGAAGAACTTACGGTTGCAATTTTGCTTGTTACCAACCGTAACTGGTTAAATTTGGGGAAGATCCAATCGTAAAACCAGTTACGGTTGGTAACTAAATGCTCGATACCAACCGTAACTCAGTTACGGTTGGTAATTAAATGCTCGAAACCAACCGTAACTGAAGAAGATTCTCAGATATAAGAACATACGGTTGGTAATTGAACTATTACCAACCGTATGTGCTTCAAAATCTCCAGTTACGGTTCGTAATTGAGTTATTACCAACCGTAACTCACATAAACCCATAAATTTCAATTTCAATTTTCATACAAAACCCTAATTTTTGATACAAAATTAACTTAAATCCAACACGATAAACTAAACCCTAACTGGGTTTTTCCAAACATTTTTCAAATCGCCGATTAATCGAAGACGGTGAAATTTTCAGTTTTAATGGAGGTTACAGTAAATGGAGGAGAAGAGAAGATGAAGAAGAGGATGGAAAAAAAAAACTGATTTGATTTTTTTGATTCATTAGGTTAAAAAAAAATGATTTGATTTTGGTTTTTTTTTTTGAACATTACTTAATATTGAAACGAGAAAAGGATTACACAGGATAATCTAAAATGTTGGTTACCCTTATCTCTTCTACCTGATCAGAGATATTGGTGTCTACCAACATGATGTTATCCCTATTCTGTAGACTTAATATAGCATCTGAACTAGAAAAACATAAATCCGAAATTAAAACAGAGTTTAAAAACTGAGGCATCAACAACCATTGTTGTTTGTGGATTTCTTGTTTGCGTGCTTCTTTTGCCAAAGTGTCAGCCGCTTCATTACCTTGCCTATTTGTAAACATAAAGCCCAAAAAATTGTCACATGTCTTTAGAAATTTTACTGCTTCTAAGACTATACCCTGATTTCTCCAAAAGATATTACTTTGCTTGTCCTGAGCATAGAAGATTATCCTCTGGCAATCACCTTCAACCCAGAAATCCTTTAAATTCATACTCTTAGCCCAGATTGCTGTCTCTAACATACTCAAAGCCTCTGCTTCTTCTGTTGTGGAGGCCCTGAAGGTCCCAGCTGTAGCTTGAATTGCATTTTCTGTATCACATCTCACAATTATACCATATGCAGCAGGAGAAATAGTATCAATCCATGATGCATCAAAATTAATTTTAAGATGGTTTGCCTGAGGTTTTAACCAACCACTAATTTGTCGGTCTGTATGATTTCGTAAAGCAACCATAGAGTTAGAGTTTACTCCCTGGTCTATTTGCCTCAAGGGAGACCAAAAAACAAGGTGTCTCTGGACATCCAGAGACAGTTGAATGCTTGTGGTCGATTTGGATTGGAAGATTCTTAGACATCTCTCCTTCCAAATCAACCAACATTTGGTGGCCATAATTTCAATTTCTGAATTGTCAAAAACTCCTGCTATCCAGTTATCGTACATTTGAGCAAAAGAAAAGCTTGTATTTCTATTAAAACTTGTTCCTACCACAGGTGGTAATAATGCAACTGATTTAGCATATGGACAATCAAAAAATAGATGCTTTAAAGACTCACAATCATGCTCGCAGAAGATACATTTCAGGTCTATATTGTTTCTGTGTTCACCTAGTTTTTTTCTAACAGGAAGAGCATTGTGTATACACTTCCACAAGAAAATTTTGATTCGTTCAGATACCTGTAACTTCCAAAAAGATTTCCAGAAGCGAATATCCGGGTTAATGCTATCTATCGAAGGGTGTTTTAATTTTCGTACATTGATCTAACAAGAAAATTTTCGTCACTTGTGAGAAGCCATCTTAGTCTATCTTGTTTCAGTGACCCTGTTTGGTTAGTAAATATTCTAATTCCTAGAATCATATCTGCAATTTCAGGTGCAAAGCTACTTCGAACTTTCACTACATTCCACTTTTTAGTATTTGAGTCTATCAACTCAGATACAAGTGTTAAAAGGTTTTGTTGATTACCACAATACGTTATGAGGTTTTGTTCCATACCTGGGAGCCATTTATCTGTCCAAATATGTATAGACTTACCATCGCCTACCTCCCAGCAGCTGAATTTGAGAATTAAAGAGACTCCCTGCATAATACATTTCCATATCCACGAAGCATTATAATGTTTTTTGGAATGGAAAATGGTAGTATTTTTAAAGTATTTGTTCTTAAGAACAAGGCCTAACAGGGTATTTTGTTGAGTTGAAATTCTCCATGCTAACTTAGCAATCATTGCTTTATTCATTTTGTTCGCTTCCTTAAACCCTAGACCTCCAACTTCAGTTGGCTCACACATAAAGCCCCAACTAATGGGATAATAACCCTTAGAGTTTTTCTGTTTACCCCACCAAAAGTCCCTTTGGATTGCATCAATTTTATCAGTGATTTTTATAGGCATGGAAAAGCAACCCATTTGATAAATTGGCAGACTAGATAAAACAGATTTAATTAGGACTTTTTTACTAGCTTGAACTAACACTACACCATTTTAAGGATTTCGCAACTAAGATTCGCAATCACAGTAAGATCGGTTATGAATTTTGATTTCAAATTGCAACCGTAGAAATTTCGCAACTCTTTCCTGCCGTTTCGAATTTTGCAACCTCACACTCGGAGGTTGCGAATTGCAACCGCGCTCGGTTCAAGCGTGCGAACCGCTTGCTTGGTCGTAATACTAGAGCGATAAACACGCCCCAATCAAACCTCGCCCAAGACTACGGTTTTTTTTCCACCCTTAATCCAAGTCTAAGGTATATCCCACCCTTAGAAAATTCTATCCTCATTTTTTCTCTTCTCCGCCAAAACCCGAGAGACTCAGTTCTCTTTCCTTCATCTCCTCCATCTCCATATCGATAAACCAGAGAGATTCAGCTCTCATCTCCATCTCCATCTCCATCTCCATCATCGTGTAGATATGTATACAGGTACAATTTTTGACATAGTTTTTAGGGTTTATAGATTTCGATTTCTAGGGTTTCAGAGATTTGATTTCTAGGATTTAGAGATTTTGATTTAAGTTTGTCGAATCCTAGGGTTCCATTTAAGTTTTTCGTTTTTAGGGTTTAATGCTTGATTTCAGTTTTTCGATTTCACTTGTGAATCTTTTCAGTTTTTTTTTTTCTTTCGATTTTATGGTTTGTTGTGTATCTGAATATAATACCCCCTTTGTTTTTTCCATGTTAGGGTTTGTCAAGGTTGAAGAACTGGTCAGAGTTGGTTCAGGAAGAACTAAGAAGCAAAACCATGTCTTCTTCTTCCATTTGCAGTAATCTACTTAGGGTTTTTAAAAAGAAATCCAGAAAGAGCCATCAACAACAATCTTCTTCTTCTACTTCACAAGATGAAACCCATTATCAACATGGTATTCCTGGGATTCCTACTGATGGTAAAGTTGCTCTGCTCAACAGTTCCACCAATGGGGCTCAAATCTATCTAATTAGAACTCTTCATGGTTCTAACCGAGTCTTTGAAATTGTCAAGACGGTGAGTCTTCTTTATTTTCCCTTTGAAGTTTTAGTTCTCAAGTAATGTTCTTGATAGCGAAATGGAGAAACCCCCTTTTTGTTTCAGTGAGTACCAATATTGAATTTGTTGTACAAATGTAATATGCCTGTGTTGAACTGCAATAGCTCATCTGAGTAGTCTCTGATCAAGGAACAAGTTCCTTAGCTATGGGTAAAGATTCTTTCTGATTACACTGATTGACTCTGCCATATGTGTATGTCAATGGGTATGTATCTCCGTTTGCGTTTTCTTGTGAGTGATTTGGCTTAGACATTAGGTCCTGATGTTATTATGGTTCAGGGTTCATTGTGTCTCCTCATGAAAATACAACAACATTGACCTTTTCATGGTCTATCTTAACGACAAATGTTCTCCCTTATGAAGCTGATTAACTCTCTGAATTCCTAATTTTACGAACTTATACTGTTATGCCTTTCAAATGCGACTTGCTAATACAGTTGTTACTTTGAAATGTAGGTGATCGGTGAGGTAAAGCCTGATATAGTTACGGTAGGTAACGTGATGAGTGCCAAATATTGCATATTTATACACCTTTTTATTGGCATTTTACTCATCTTTTGTGCTCAAGAATCAGATATTATCCCAGATTCTGAGTTTTCCTTGTTTTCAAGAATAAATATTTGTACTAATTAATTTTGTGTTTTTAGGTAATAAATAAAGCTCGGAGAAACTGAGGAGCCAAGAGCGAAGAATTGGAGTCGAGCATCTTTGGAGCAGAAAGCCAAAGCCCGCGCGCGCAACAGTTGCAGCCCAACAAGTAGCAACTCATCTACAAGACATGGGCCCAAGCTATCCAAGACCCGACCCGGATCCGAGCCCATCATTTCTGAGCCGTTGAGATCTCCATTTTATGCATCCAACGCTCGCTACCTTACTCACATCATTCCTTGATGCCTCCGCTCAACAAAGAAAATCCCCTCAACCGTCAGATCATTAACCACCAGATCCTACGCTCGCTCGGGCCTTCACATCGTCATCTCGCTACACCGCTTCACAGCAAAACCTCACACACCCCTACACCTCAGTCGACCAGATCCATTTCCCCATTCCATTTCTCTTTCTTCTCCTCCCCCGACAGAAACCAGAAACACCATCACCCCTCTTCTTCCCCAAAAATGGCAGAGCCATCTCTTCCACCATTCTCCCATCACCCGTACCGAGACTTCAACTCCCAACACCGACAACACCACGGTCACCTCCTCCGACAACCCTAATTTCACTTATCTCTCATATAGCTTCTCTTCCCAAGAGGCTTTGTTAGAGATAAACAAAATTAGGGTTTCTTCTTGCATGCTGTCGAGCCAAAGGAACAGAAGAGAGGTTTGGGTATTTGCGAATTATTATTTTTGAGTGATTTGTGATATAAATTGATTGTTGAGAGGTAAGAGAAAGGGTAGTCAATTTTGAGAGCATGTTTTAGGGTTTGCCTTTTGTAGAATTAAATTAAAAGTGTTTTATTTTCTTCATTATGTTCTAAACAATCTTGCTAGGATTTAAGATGAAACCCTAGTTTTCGGTTCTATTGTTCAACCGTATTTGATTGTCTTTGCATGCTTAAAGTATAAAAGAAATCCAATTTCAACACATCTAAGCCTTGCTCTCATAATGGATGCCAGGTATCCATTATAGTTAGAACAACTCTTGTCTTAGTTGTGTTCACTCAAGCTTTAATCAATAGTGCTAATTCTCTGATTAGTTGTACTTAGCTAGACAACTAATACCCTGAAATAATGACTCTAGCCGATAATTGAGGTTCTACTTGGTGAAACCCTTTAGATAAGAGATAACCATGACACATTATCCTTATCACCATAGGAGCAAAGCATTCAAGTTAGTTGAATCATATAACCTAAACTAGTGGTGGATTTGATAATCCTAGTACCTTAAACTTCACTACTTATAGTCAATCTTGCTTTTAACCTTGTCACACTCCCAACTCAGTCGTAAAGACTATAAACAAAACTCGAAAAATTCTGTCACTTTCCATAGAAATCAGTTAAGAAAGTTTAAGAACAATCCTTGCATACTCTAGTTCCTTGTGGGATCGACCCGTACTTGCCGCGTCTCCGATAGACGCCGTGCACTTGCGGATTAAGACATAGTCGTAGGAAATAACCATCTTTGAGCTCCTACCAAGTTTTTGGCGCCGTTGCCGGGGAGCTGGTAGTGTGTTGTTACTCTTTATTGCTTCGCTTCACTGATTTCATCTATCTTTGTATATTTCATCCATCTGTGCATATAAGCTTTGAATCCCTGTTTTCTGTTTCTTATAGTATAACTTAGCTTAAAATTTTGATTTCAACTCCCTGTATAGTTGTATCTTTGCATTACCAATTGTCTACTGAGTTGTGACTAAGCCTAATCATATCATAAACATCTTTATGACTGTGCTTCTGTGCTTCTGTGAATCTCCATAGCTAGTTTCCACCAAATTGTGCACAGTCCCATATATTGCTTTAGCTGTGTAAGATTGAGAACTCAAGTTGATTGTTGAGTTAACGGGTACCTTGAGAAGTCGAGATATAACCCAAGGAGGAGAACAAAAGGGAGCAACAAAACGAAGCGGTGGATTTGCCTAAACCCAGTGTATACTGGAGGTATTGTATCCTAATTTTGCTTACTTGAATGAATGCCTGGTAGCATGTATGCTTGCGTGTTAACCTTGAACCATAACCCTTAGCTTCCTGTGACCTTGAGTAGCAATCTTGTGATCCTGTGACCTTGTTGAGCTATCAGTGCATAACACTGTGATAATTAAGGTCAACTGACCTCATTGACACCAATTGTACATCTGCTTCATGTCAAGACTGCTGTGTTTCTTGCCTGAGTAGCTCATAGCCAATCTGCTAAAGCTGTAAAGTTGCATATCCTTGGCAGACCCCGTGCATACCCTGTCACCTTGCAAGCCCCTGTAGCTGCAGAAAATTTAACCCCACACAACTTGCAAGCCCCTGGAGCTGCAATTGTGGAGCTACTCTGCTTTGTGAATTGCCAATAACAAGCCTGCTGGCTCTGTAATCCTTATGCTCCATCTGCTTGTGACCTTATGCATGCCTACATTGTGCTAAACCCTAAATCTGTGAACGTGCATATCTGTGATCTGTTGTGCTTACACCTGTGAAGTTAAGCATCTAAAGTTGTGCTTAAAGTTGTTTATGATCCTGTGAAACTTGGATGAGTTGAGAATAAACGAAATTAGGGATAGTCTGTTAGTTTGTTTTTCAAACACACTACCCCGGCACATGCTTCACCATTGAGTGAGCACACCCGGTCCCCTTGCACCATACACGGTCTTTATTCATTTCTGTCTTTGTGACCATCCACATGCACTAGGCTGTAGCATTTCATGTGAAATTGTGTTTTGTGTTTTGCTCTGTGCATAAGACCAGCCCGCCAGGGCTGTGTACAAGTCTTGCAACATTTGCCAAACTTTGCATAAGCCAGTGCTTGTGCCAGTGAGCACTAAGTCCACTAGGCTGAACCTTTTCAACCAAAATCAGGGCTGTACATTTCACCCAACCTGGGCCAGTCAACCAATCAAAGCTGGGCTGTGCAATAGACTAAGCCCACCAAGTTCCACTGCTGGGCTGCAAGCAATCCGAAGCCCACTTCATCTGGGCTGTACAAAGCCAGTCTCAAACCCACATAACCAAACTGAAACCCATCTATTCAGTTGGGCTTCATAACTTCAAAAAGCCATCTTTTGGGCCTTGAGTCTTGCGTTAGTGGGTCATTTTTTGAGTTTTTTCTTTTCTGTGTTGAACTTGTTTGTGTGTTAACATGCTAGAGGCGCGTGCTAGGCTATGATTGTGTCTTTTAGAGACCAAACAAACCGACTAGTTAGAATCCGCCCGGACGAAATCGTAAGCATACCCAGCTCTTCAACAGAAAACCCAAGCCCAGACCTATCTGAAACAGAAATCATGGGTGATGAACAAAACCAACCCCGTAGTCTCAAGGACTACATGTACCCAACTAGGGCAAGCCAGCCCTCTTGCATCATTCCACATACCGATGCTTGTCGGTTTGAACTGAAAGCAAGCATCATTAATATGCTACCCGTGTTTAGAGGGGTCAATGCTGAGAACCCCTACCATCACGTGAGAGACTTTGAGGATATTTGTGGGACTCTGCGTATTAACCAAATGACAGATGAGTCCCTCAAATTGAGATTGTTTCCTTTTTCTCTGAAAGACAAAGCCAAGTCCTGGCTACATGCTCTACAACCACAGTCCATTAGAACCTGGGATGACCTCACAAAGGAGTTTTTCAAAAAGTTTTTCCCAAACCATAAGACTGCGGCAATTCGCCAAAGTCTAAATGGTTTTGTGCAATTAGAAGACGAGACTCTAGCAAAATACTTGGAGAGATTCAATGAATTATTGCTCCAATGTCCACACCATGGTTTTGAAAAATGGAGACTTGTGCAGATCTTGTATGAGGGTCTAGATGTTAGAACCCGTACCACAGTAGAGTCAATGTGCAACGGTGCATTTATTGACAAGAGTGCCGATGACGCTTGGTCTTTCTTAATCGAAGTCGCTGAAAAGACTCAACAGTGGGAGTCCATCCGAGAACCGATACGGACTACCCCCACCAACAATGTTCATAGAATTGAGTCGACTTTGAGGAAATGCAAAAATGGCTTCTTTGGCCCGGAGAATAGAAGTGCTTGAGTTGGAAAAGAATGTAAAATCTAATGCCCCTACTCTCCGTGACCAAATTGATAGGGCCACTTGTGCCGCATGCCATAGTTCGACCACTTAGTGGACAGCTGTCCCGTATTTACATGCATTTCAAGAGTCCAAATCCGAGCAAGCCAATGCTTTGTACAATAGGCAAGAGAACAACCCTTATTCTCAAACCTACAACCCAGGGTGGAGGAATCACCCTAACTTCTCTTGGTCCAAGGGACCGAGACAAGGGGACCAACACATAACAACCAAGGATACTCATATCCTAGAAACCCCCAAGTACAACCACCCACTCAAGATTACCAGAGAGAAAAAGACTAGCTTTGAAGACGTGCTCTGGCCTCGTTGACCCAAAATCTTACGTAACTTAGGAAAACCACCGACCAACGTTTCACAAGTCTAGAACTTAAGATGGGACAAATCTGTGATGCATTGAATGAGAGAGAAAGGAAAATTCCCTAGTCAACCCCTACAAAATCCAAAGATCGTGTTTCAAGCGGCTCCTCTACCCGCAATGAAACTTCACATAGTCAAGCGAATCTCGTCACCACTCTCCGTAGTGGTAGAATTGTTGAGAACCATGTAGGTGTACCACCATCAAGCGAGTCTACATCGTACTCCCAAGTACACACAACACCACAGAAAACATCTAATGTAGAGAAAGAACTGGAGCCCATTGAGAAAACCAAGAGTCCTACCAATATAGATGTTCCTCTCAAGTCATTTACCCATTGCTCCATTCCCACAAAGGTTGGTGCAACGAAAGGTAGTACCTCATACAACGAGATCTTGGAAATGTTCAAAAGAGTTAACATAAACATTCCATTTCTCGAAGCAATTAGGCAAATACTGCCTATGCTAAGTTTTGAAGGACCTATGCACACAAAAGCGAAAGCTTCATGTGCAAAAGCGTGCCTTCCTCACCGAGCAAGTGAGCTCCATAATCCAAAACAAAACCCCACCTAAGTTCAAAGACCCGGTAGCCCAACTATCTCTTGTACCATAGGTGATCATACAATCAGAAAAGCTTTATTGGATTTAGGAGCTAGTGTGAATCTACTGCCATATTCTGTGTATGTGCAGTTAGGTCTTGGGGAATTACAACCCACTCCTGTCACGCTACAATTAGCGGACAGATCTGTGAGAGTCCCTCGGGGAATCGTGGAAGATGTGCTAATCAAGGTTGATAAATTTTATTTCCCTGTGGACTTCATTGTGTTGGATACCCAACCTGTGCAAAATCCTGAAAATCATATTCCCGTTATCTTAGGACGTCCCTTCTTGGCAACGTCAAACGCTATCATAAATTGTCGTAGCGGGATATTGAATTTGTCTTTTGGCAACATGACTGTAGAACTGAATGTCTTTCGTGTTAATCAACAACCCATAGAGTGTGATGATGATGAATTGCATGAGATTAACATGATTGAGAGTCTTATCCAAGACTCTCTGCCCGACATTTTGTCAGTGGACCCTGTACAAGCATGCTTAGATAATTTTGACTTAGATCTCTTCAATTCTGAGTACATTAGTGAAGTCCACTCTTTGCTAGAGTCTGTGCCACCCATGGATATTGCTAAGTGGCAGAATGCAGTGGAACCCCTTCCACTCTCTGATTCCCAATCTGCCCCACCTCTTGACACACCACCTAAGCTTGATTTGAAACCATTACCTGATACCTTGAAGTATGCATTCTTAGGTCCTTCTGAGACTTTACCTGTGATTATTGCATCATGTTTAGACACGGAACAGGAAAGTCAACTTTTAGAAGTACTCAAAGAGCATAAAGGAGCCTTAGGTTGGACCATCTCCGATCTTAAGGGTATAAGTCCCACAATTTGCATGCATCATATAAACCTTGAGGAGAACACTAAACCATCTAGGGAAATGCAAAGGAGACTTAACCCCAACATGAGAGATGTTGTCAAGGGTGAGATTCTCAAACGCTGGACGCGGGTATCATTTACCCCGTCCCTGATAGCCGATGGGTCACCCCATTCGGGTAGTACCCAAGAAGTCCTGCATTCTTGTTGTTCAAAACGAGATGAATGAGCTCCTTCCCACCCGTGTGACCACAGGGTGGCGAGTTTGTATTGATTATAGAAAACTGAACACGGTAACCAAGAAAGACCATTTTCCCCTTCCCTTCATTGACCAAATGCTGGAAAGGTTAGCCAAACATAAGTACTACTTGCTTCTTAGATGGCTATTCGGCTACAACCAAATTCACATAGCACCCGAAGACCAACAAAAGACCACATTTACCTGTCCTTATGGAACATTTGCTTATCGTCGTATGCCTTTTGGGCTGTGCAATGCACCCGCTACTTTTTAACGTTGCATGATGAGCATTTTTTCCGACATGGTAGATAAGTTTCTTGAGATTTTTATGGATGATTTTTCTGTGTTTGGATCTTCATTTGATGAGTGTTTGCATCACCTCACATGTGTGCTAGTTAGGTGCAAGGAGAAGAGTTTGGTCTTGAATTGGGAAAAATGCCATTTCATGGTTAATTCAGGCATTGTTCTAGGGCATATCATCTCGGAAAAGGGAATAGAAGTAGACAAAGCCAAGGTTGATCTCATTCAACACTTGCCTCAACCTCGTTCTGTGAGGGACATCAGATCATTTCTAGGCCATGCGGGTTTTTACCGCCGATTCATCAAAGACTTTAGTAAAATTTCACGACCTTTGTGCAATCTTCTTGCAAAAGATGTTGCATTTGTCTTTGATGATGCTTGTAAGGAAGCATGGGAGCAACTGAAGGCTCTCCTTACATCCGCCCTATAGTCGACCCCCCGATTGGTCATTACCATTTGAGATTATGTGTGATGCGTCGACTATCTTTGTAGTAGAGCTGTTTTAGGCCAAAGAGTAGACAAACTTCCGTATGTGATCTACTATGCTAGTAAAACCCTTAATGATGCTCAATTGAATTACTCCACTACTTTGAGAAGGAGTTACTAGTGTTGTTTTTGCATTAGACAAGTTTAGATCTTATCCGATAGGGTCTAAGGTCATCATTTATTCCGATCATCTTTGCATTAAGATACCTTCTTTCTAAGAAAGATGCTAAGGCTCGTCTAATTCGATGGGTACTCTTGCTACAAGAGTTTAACCTCGAAATTCGAGATAAGAAAGGGTCAGAGAATGTTGTTGCCGATCACTTGTCTAGGTTGAATGTTGAATCTGGTGATGAGTCTGTGTTAATTAGGGAATCATTCCCCGATGAGCAATTGATGCTTGTGGCTGAAATGCCATGGTTTGTTTGATATTGTCAACTACCTTGCTACAGGTAGAATGCCCTTGCATTGGTCTAAACAAGACCGTTCTAAGTTCTTGGCTGAAGTTAAACATTTCCTTTGGGATGACCCATATTTGTTTAAGTACTGCCAAGACCAAATCATTAGGAGATGTGTCCCCAATTCTGAACAAAGGGATGTCATCTCTTTCTGTCATGACCATGCTTGTGGAGGCCACTTTAGTGCCAAGAAAACTGCTCGCAAAGATCTTGCAAAGCGGTTTCTATTGGCCAACACCTTTTAAGGATTGCCATGCATTACTTGTGTTGCTTGTGACCGATGCCGAAACTAGGAAGTATATCTAGGAGAAACATGATGCCCTTACAACCCATATTGATTGTTGAGCTGTTTGATGTTTGGGGCATTGATTTCATGGGTCCATTTCCGACTTACGAAGGTAAGTTGTACATCCTTGTAGCTGATGATTATGTCTCTAAGTGGGTAGAGGCCATTGCATCCAAAACCAACGACCATAAAGTTGTTCTTTCTTTTCTTAAGGAGAACATTTTCTCCCGTTTTGGAACCCCGAGAGCGATAATCAGTGATGGAGGTAGTCATTTCTGCAATAGACCCTTTGAATCACTAGTGCGCAAGTATGGAATCACTCACAAGGTCGCAACACCTTACCATCCTCAAACCAGTGGCCAAGTGGAGGTGTCTAATAGGGAAATTAAGCATATTCTTGAGAAGACCGTCAATCCTTCTAGGAAAGATTGGTCTTTGCGCCTAAACGATGCTTTATGGGCCTATAGGACTGCATACAAGACTCCCATTGGGATGTCTCCTTACGTACTTGTGTACGGGAAAGCATGCCATTTACCTCATTGAGTTAGAACACCGTGCATTTTGGGCTGTGAAGAAGTTGAATTTTGATCTTGATAAAGTGGGTACCGTAGAAAACTTCAACTCAATGAGTTAGAAGAATTGAGAAATGATGCATATGATAGTGCCAAAACGTACAAACATAGGATGAAAGTGTTTCACGACAAGCGCATTCTCGCAAGTCTTTCACCCCGTGAAGAAAGTTTTACTGTACAACACTAGATTGCATTTGTTTCCAGGAAAGCTACGTTCACGATGGTCAGGACCATACGTGGTACGTACCGTGTTTCCACATGGAGCGGTAGAAGTTGAAAACCCAGCAAACAAGAACATTTTCAAAGTCAATGGTCAGAGATTGAAACCATTTCTGGAACATCTTCCACCAGAAGTTGAGACCGTTGACTTGGAAGACCCCATCTATGTGGACTGATCTGGTCCACTTTTGTATATACATATGGACCAAACATCCATCATCTTTCCCTTTTCTTTTTCTTTTTCTTTTTGCATAATTTTGATGTGTGCTAACCAACCTTTTGTCTTGCGCTCGTGATTGTCTCGCTTTCAAAGCATTCACCTTTCTATGGTTTAGCAACACCCTTGTACATCCTATAATCTCTTTCCTTTACTCTACTCAAGATAGTTCTCATGGTATGTGACTGTTTAAATTTTTCCTATCTTTGACACATTGAGGACAATGTTTGATCTAGGTTTGGGGGTGTGATTTGCATATAGAGTTTTTAGTCTTTTTAATCTTTTATCTTCATTTAAAAAAAAAAAAAAAAAAAAAAATCGAAAAAAAATCAAAAATTTGAATAAAAACCACCAAATTTTAGAGATTTTAGAGTCACTAGCATGCTTATAGCTATGTTTACATAGAGAGAGTCTGACCGAAATAACAAGAACTTGGAAGTCCGGAGAACGCAATCGGGTTCCTTAGTTGATTAGAGCGTTAAAGTCGGATTTAACCATACCGAGAGGGCGAATTAGGTGTCTTGTTTAGATATTCGGTAGTAGAATTGTGATCAACCATAGTGGAGACTACCCATTTTACATCAAGCGAGGTACCGACCTTCACTCTTTGTGACTTTCTAGAAAAGCTTTTAGAGTGTGTGTCACCGTACGTCAATTCCGGGTAGAATGGTGAGCTACCCAACTTCGCACCACTTTCAAGACTATTTTTGATCTCTTGAGTGATAATTCCTTCAATCATGAGGGTGACGTCTAAAGATGAAAACTCCTTCTAAATACCGATTTGCGGTTAACATCACTCTCTCTCTCAATCATCAAGATCCATAGAAACACATCATCGTCGGCAAGCGGAGCAACATCGAATATATGAAGAAAAGTTGAAATAGTCCAAGGTTTATGTGCAACAAAGAAAAGAAAAGAAGATGAGAATTAATGAAGTTTGTGAAAAATTGAGTTTTATTGTTATTTCCATTTCATGTACTAAGTTAAAACTTATCAAAAAAAAAAAAAAAAAAAATAATTAATTATGTTTGTCAAGTTTTTGTAAAGTTCAGAAGTTCGTCATCAACAGTTGAAGACCGAAGACCGAAGAGTGAAGACGTTTCTATGGTTCTTACGAGAGAGTGATATTAATTGCCGATCGGGTGAGAAGTGAGTGAGTACTCCCACCCCTTGCTAATGGTTGATTTCCTTTCTTAGAGATCATCAGAAAAAGATTCTTTTTGTCCACACCTCTGTGGAGTCTCCAGAAATTATTTCGGAAGGTTATCCTTCTTACCTACAACGTGTGCAGGATTTCTCTCTTTATTCCTGCCTGCACACATGAGAGACTAAAAAAGCGATCTTTTTGAGTGCAATTATCATAAAACCCTAATGGTGAGGCAGAAGTTGAGACTTATGATCACAATCGAATCCGAATTCTTTCATATGGTATGGTTACTTCTCGCTCAGCACTTAAGGATGAGAATGCGTTCTTTGGTAGTTCTAACTTCATGTTACTAGCACGCAGAAACTCTATGTCCTCATAGCTTCTTGGAGGCTTGGGACTCTTTTACACTCTGAAGTTGGAGAAGGTTTTGTGGGTACACCTCTTGTAAACCCTCACGAGACTACAACTCGTCCACTAGGGACACCTAGGGGTTTAAAGGCTTAGTGCATACGCTAAATGCATTCGAGAGACCTGCGACAGGGGTATAGTTAGGATTTCTTAATTTCTGTTTCACTTGAGGACAAGTAAAATTCAGGTTTGGGGGTATTTGATGAGTGCCAAATATTGCATATTTATACACCTTTTTATTGGCATTTTACTCATCTTTTGTGCTCAAGAATCAGATATTATCCCAGATTCTGAGTTTTCCTTGTTTTCAAGAATAAATATTTGTACTAATTAATTTTGTGTTTTTAGGTAATAAATAAAGCTCGGAGAAACTGAGGAGCCAAGAGCGAAGAATTGGAGTCGAGCATCTTTGGAGCAGAAAGCCAAAGCCCGCGCCAACATTGCGGCCCAACAAGTAGCAACTCATCTACAAGACATGGGCCCAAGCTATCCAAGACCCGACCCGGATCCGAGCCCATCATTTCTGAGCCGTTGAGATCTCCATTTTATGCATCCAACGCTCGCTACCTTACTCACATCATTCCTTGATGCCTCCGCTCAACAGTAAAAATCCCCTCAACCGTCAGATCATTAACCACCAGATCCTACGCTCGCTCGGGCCTTCACATCGTCATCTCGCTACACCGCTTCACAAAGAAAACCTCACACACCCCTACACCTCGGTCGACCGGATCCATTTCCCCATTCCATTTCTCTTTCTTCTCCTCCCCCGACAGAGACCAGAAACACCATCACCCCTCTTCTTCCCCAAAAATGGCAGAGCCATCTCTTCCACCATTCTCCCATCACCCGTACCAGCTTCAACTCCCAACACCGACAACACCACAGTCACCTCCTCCGACAACCCTAATTTCACTTATCTCTCATATAGCTTCTTTTCCCAAGAGGCTTTGTTAGAGATAAACAAAATTAGGGTTTCTTCTTGCATGCGAAGCTGAGCCAAAGGAACAGAAGAGAGAGGTTTGGGTATTTGCGAATTATTGTTTTTGAGTGATTTGTGATATAAATTGATTGTTGAGAGGTAAGAGAAAGGGTAGTCAATTTTGAGAGCATGTTTTAGGGTTTGCCTTTGTAGAATTAAATTAAAAGTGTTTTATTTTCTTCATTATGTTCTAAACAATCTTGCTAGGATTTAAGATGAAACCCTAGTTTTCAGTTCTATTGTTCAACTGTATTTGATTGTCTTTGCATGCTTAAAGTATAAAAGAAATCCAATTTCAACACATCTAAGCCTTGCTCTCATAATGGATGCCAGGTATCCATTATAGTTAGAACAACACTGTCTTAGTTGTGTTCAGCTCAAGCTTTAATCAATAGTGCTAATTCTCTGATTAGTTGTACTTAGCTAGACAACTAATACCCTAAAATAGTGACTCTAGCTTGGTGAAACCCTTTAGATAAGAGATAACCATGACACATTATCCTTATCGGTCATAGGAGCAAAGCATTCAAGTTAGTTGAATCATATAACCTAAACTAGTGGTGGATTTGATAATCCTAGTACCTTAAACTTCACTACTTATAGTCAATCTTGCTTTTAACCTTGTCACACTCCCAACTCAGTCGTAAAGACTATAAACAAAACTCAGAAATTCTGTCACTTTCCATAGAAATCAGTTAAGAAAGTTTAAGAACAATCCTTGCATACTCTAGTTCCTTGTGGGATCGACCCGTACTTGCCGCGTCTCCGATAGACGCCGTGCACTTGCGGATTAAGACATAGTCGTAGGAAATAACCATCTTTGAGCTCCTACCATAACGCTCCTTATATTTATTCATGTACAATTGGTCATGTTTTGATTAGTTCCATTGAAGATTTAATTTCATAATATTCTTGTTGAACGATTTTGGCTTTGCGTTCACCAGTTTTGTTTGGGCTATTTCAATTGGAATCCCGGGTCTTTATTTATAACCAGAAAATTGAAAGTTTTTATTTTTTGGTATGACATTGACCTTTCACAGTAGATGGCGTGAAGTTCCCTTTATTGGAGACTCGAAATGGCAGAAAAATGACTATATTATATTTGAAACCCACATTTCGTAAGAACAATCTTAGCATCCTTCAATCATATCTAACCAATAGGGTTTATATTTGTTCCTTTAAGGTACTAATATTAAAGGATTAACTCAAATTGTCTCAATATGCCTTTAGTTCCTTGGATTTATGATGTCCAGTTTGAGTTTCCAGGCGTTGTTGACCTTGACAGTTTAAAGGATTCAACAAAAGTCCTAGCTGCTATAATTGTCCTAAGTTTCAGCAAAGGAACTTCGTGGTGGACTTATTTTACTTCTGTCTTGTAAAAATTTATAACTGCACATACTCGAGCTTCTAACTTGTTTGATTTTTTTTATAGTTATTCATTAATACAAATTTGGATTTACCAAAAAAAAAAAAAATGTTTGATTTTTTTAAAGGAACTCAACTATAATGTCTGTTGTGCAGGTTCAGCTCAAGTATAATTAATGGGTGAATTATCTAGTAGCTATTTTCTTGATTAGACAATGAAAATTACTCTTAACTGTTTTATAAATAAATAAGAACCAAGGTCTAATGATGTCTTGTCTTTGTTCTTTAATGTCTGCCTACTCTTATAAGATTAGGAAGGTCTTATCCTTACTTTGGGTGCTGATTTCAATTGATTTTAACTGCTCAGCTACATAAAATGATTAATGCCATCTCCCTTACGATCCATAATACATTTTGACTCGATAAAGAAGCATACAAGTGTGCATTGCAAATATCCTCACTACAACTTGACTTTTCTCTTAATTTTATGTGCATGACTCTAGAATTGTTGGCGCACTTTGTGTATGGGAAATGGGTGTTCAACAATTTATAGTTAAGTTGCTTTTATATTAGTTGATCCGATTTGTTAACGCAACATGTGGTATATCTATGTATATTAAGATAGATAGAACCATCATTTATATGTGTCCATTGTGTTTGGTACATAGTGTTCTATTTTCTTGATGTTGTTATAACTTAGTTGGTTATCTCCATCTCATGCTTTAGCTTAGTAGCATATTCAGTTTGTACTTTACTTGCATCTGTAACTTTGTTGTTGTATTGTAGTTAATCCATTTGTTTATATATCTTGCATCCATGTATTAGCTTCTGATTGGAAGAATTTGTGATGCTTAATTTGTTCGCAGGTTAATTGAATGATGCTCATGAGATAAGAAAGGTTGGAGAACAAAGCAGCAGCAATTAGGTCCCTTCAAGATTTGTAAGTTTATGTAGCTTATAGTGATTTAAGTTAGAAGAACTTAGGAATTTCGCAACTTTACATGAATTGAACTTAGGAACCAAGTATTTTTCTAATGTGTACACTAGTTTGTTGTGATACTTAGAACATATTTGTATCGAATACTCATTCTTTTTGTTAAAATAAATTGACGAATCCATTTTCCTAATTTGAATCAGTTTTGTATGTTGAAATGAATGAATGAATGAATCTTGTGTAAATGATGAATGTGGGGAACCTGGTAACTGCGGGGGAAAATGTGGGGGAAATGGATTTTGACCAGGTCAATGAAGACTTGACCTTTTTTTTGGGTTGCAAAATATTAGCAACGTCTTTAATCTATTTGCTAAGTTAGAACCGTAACCTGAAAATTAGAACCCGAACCAATAATATTTTAGTTCCGGGGTGGGGTATTCGGGTAATTAGAAACAGCTTAGCAACGGCAAACCTTGGTTGCGAATAAACAAAGTCGCAACGGCACGGTACGTTGCGAATCTCCGTTGCTGACCAAGAATCGCAACGGAGCTTATGCCGTTGTGAAAAAGCTCGCAACACCGTGTTTTGAAACGTCAACTGCCACAGTTCGACCCCGGTGACAACGTCCGAGATCCGTTGCTAATTCCTAAAAATGGTGTAGTGTAAGGTTGTACCATTCCAACTTATAGCTTTATGTTCCATATTTGTAACAATTTTATCAAAAGTCTTAATTTTTGACCTATCAACAAATAAAGGAGCACCTAGATAGGAGTTTGTAATACTAATTTTCTTAATCTTCATCAGTCTAATCATGATTCTTTGGTGTCTAGAATGAATTCTTTTACTAAAGAAAATACCTGACTTAGAGAAATTTATAAGCTGACCCGAGGCACTACTAAATTGGTTAATTATATTTAAAAGGTTTTTACAGTTTACAAGACTTGCTTTGGAAAACAGGAGACAGTCGTCTGCAAAGAGAAGGTGAGAGATTGGTGTACTATGTCTAGAAATTTTAATTCCAGTTATATGTTTGCTTTTCTCCTTTGCTGAAAGGAGCCTAGAGAAGACATCCATGCATATTAGAAAAAGGTAAGGAGATATTGGATCTCCTTGCCTTAGCCCTCTCGTAGGTGTGAAGAAATCACCTGGTGAACCATTTAGAAGGATCTGCAATTGAGGCAGTCGAGACGCATTGATGGATTAGATTACACCAATCTTTACTAAAACCAAAGGCGGATAAAGTTTGGAGTAAGAAATCCCAATTGACTCTGTCGAAAGCCTTGGACATGTCTATTTTGATACCTAATCCTCCATTTTTCGTTTTCATTTTCTTTATTGAGTGGACCACTTCATGTGCCACCACAATATTGTCGACAATTTGTCTAGAAGACAAGAATGCCGACCGAAAAGGTGAAATCATTTTTTCCAAGTGGATTTTCAATCTATTAGCTAAAAGTTTAGATAGAATTTTATAAGGGGTATTACTCGATCCTATTGGTCCGAAATCACTAGGGTATTTTGGTTGTTTTATTTTAGGAATTAAGAAAAGAAAAGTCTCATTTAACTTTGGGTTAATTGTTTTTGTTACAAAAATATTTTGTATTATTGCAACTATTTGACTCCCAACTAGTGACCAATTGTGTTTGAAAAAGCTCACCGAAACCATCTCGGCCCCGGTGATTTGTTTGACTTCATTGATTTTACTACCATCCAAACTTCTTCGAAGTTGGAATCCGTAGTAAATCTTCATTGTCTGTCTTTGAAATGACCTTAGGAATAAGATTCATAAGCTCTTGGTCAGGGACAGTAGGGGAGACAGTGAACAGAGTTTCAAAATGCGTTTTCAGTTCCTTTGCAATTTGAGTTTTTTGTTTCAAAATTTCCCCATTTTGGTTTAAAAGACAATCAATTTGGTTACGTTTTCTTTTATTTAAGGTTTTTAAGTGGAAATACTTAGTATTTCTTTCTCCTAATTTTACAAAATTGTCTCTTGACAATTGCTTAGCGATTTCCTCTTGAGTGTTATACAGGTCCTCTAATTCTAAAAGTTTTTGATTTAGATGCACACATTTATTATGGTAAAAACTAGAAGACTGAATTCTATCAATACTTTTGAGTAAATTTTTTATTTTCTTGTCGGGCATTCCGAAAGTAACTGCGCCAAGAAGTAAGGTTTTCGCCTAAGATTTTAAGGTTGTCAAGCACAACATCAGTGACATTAAGTAAGGAAAGATTCCAAGTGTTGGTTATTAATTGAATACATGAGTTTTCTTTAAGCCAAGTATCAAAAAATTTAAAAGGGAAGTTTTGATTTTAAGCCGAGGAAGAAACAAGATCCAGTCTAATTGGGCTGTGATCAGAACCAAAGGAAGGCAGGTGAGTTAAAAAAGATTCAGGGAAATGATATATCCATTCATCATTTATATAGGCTTTGTCAAGCCTTTCCTGAATGTTTTTATGCCTTCTCTATGATTATTCCAAGTAAAAGCATTTCCTTGAAATCCTAAATCCGATAAACCAGCCCTTTGAAGCAGCCTTTTGAAAGGCTCAGCTTCCAAACTATTGAAGGGAAGACCCCCCAACTTTTCAGGTGGACTCAAGACTTGATTGTAATCTCCAATTAAAATCCAAGGCATACCAGAGTGTGCTATCCTAGAGGATATAGTTTCTAAGAATTCCCAGGACTCTAGTTTCGTAGGTTTATATGGGTTACCGTAAAATGCTGTTAAAAGCCAAAATTTATCATAAAAATTTGTTTTTATCATCACATTTAACATATTTATGTTAGAGTGCACAATTTCAAAATGAAAACCGTCGATCCATGCCAAAGCAAGACCACCTGCTTTACCAATAGGATCAACAAAGTACCAATTTGGGTAGTCAATCGAAGAGATTTAAGATAGTGCATGCCTTTGAGACTTTGTCTCAGACAAAAATAAGATTTCCGGTTTTTCGGTTTGTATTATGTGAGCTAGACGTTGCCTAGTTTTCTTTGTACCACACCCTTGAGTATTCCAGGCAATAATTTTCATTTTCTTAAAAGAGACAAAAACAGGATGGTACTCAAAAATTCCTAAATAGAATCTAGTTGGGCAAGTTTCAGTATGTATAAATAGAAGCAGATCACTCAAAACAATGAGGTATCAGAAATACTAATGGAAGAATAAGTGGATTCAGATTATAATTGTGAAATAGTCTAGAAATAGGATAGCCTAGTCATATACCCAATCAAATGCAGTTGTGATAACAAAACAATTTTAGATTAAGCCAAGTATACTAGAGATCACAAAGAGCAGAAGGATTCTATTCAAATTATTTCTAAATAAAATCTAGCAATGCAATTTTTAGTATATAACAAATTCAGATTTTTCAAACAATGAAGTATTTGAGAAACTAATGGAAATAGAATTGGATTCAGATTATATTGTGATTAGTCTATTAATGGACCAAAGCAAATACTTTTGTTACAGCAAAACAAATTTAATTTATCTAAGTAAAGCCACTAAACAATTGAGGAAAAAGGTTTAGTTTAAGGAAAGTACCTGAGTCCCCTGGTTTCCTTCATCAGCAGCCTTCATTATGGAAACAATTCTTTCTTCAATAGGGTTTGAAACAGTGACCAAATTCCCAGAATTTCCTAAGAAAGACCCATACTGATTGAAATCGTTTTGACTTGAGATAGCTTCTAAATTTAAAACCTGTGCAGGAGGAGGAGAAGGATTGAAATGATCCGTAGAAAAAACCCCAGAAGCTGATAAATTATTCGATGCAGAAGAGTCACTTGAAGAAAAGTTTTCACTTGAAGAAGATGAAAAAGTGATTATGAATGCAGGTTTCACAGGAAGTTCATTTTCAGGTGTAAAGAATTCATCAGTCTGATAAGGGGAAGTTAGATCTATAATAGGTGGAGCAGCAGATGACGATTCTCCTAAGCAAAAGTTGGATTTTTCGACTACATCTCCTAAGAGACCGTCTGCCCTAATTTGAAAATCCCAATCTGAGATGTCATTATAGTCTGGTATGGGAGAAAAGTCAGGAGAAACGGGTGAACGGGTCGAATATGTTCTTTTACCCAGATTCGATGTAAAACCATTGAGATCTGGATCCGGCCCATCCAAAGGATCAATCAGACCGTCTGTCTCACTATCATCCATACCCATTTCAGATGAGTCAGAATCAGTTCCATACATACGATCGAAAAAGACCTCAACATCAATAAAATCAAAATCATTTAAATCTTCTAAGACAGACGAAGGGGAAAGAAAGGCCGGAGAGTTCATAGATGCATCAGAAGAAAACACAAGATCAATTTGCTCATCTAAAAGGACCTTGAAATCGTCTTCCCAGCTTTGAGATTCATCGTCAAAATCTATGATTGGAGAGTTATCATAGATTCCCTCAAGCATACGATTTTCAAAGATTGCACAGTTTGATTGGACATGACCCAACCTATTACAGTTAAGACAAATGTGATGTGGAAGATTCATGTAAACAAAATGGATCACAGATTCCGGATTAAATCCAACTTTGGCTCTCATAGAGCTAGGGAGTTGTCTTTCAATGTTAAGCTCAACTTTCACGAAGAGGGGATCTCCAGGTTCTGGAATAGCACTTGGAGGGTAGATTTCGGAGACCTTTCCAAGCCTTTTGCAAATCCTAGCTATTATGTTGTCATGATAATGAAAATTTTGAAGATTAAGCAGTTGGACCCAAACTGATATGAACTTAAGAGCATCTCGTTCTATTAACCCGTCAGAAAAAATGGGACACATAGGAAAAGCATCACCATAAACCTTCCAAGGCCTATGAGCCAGTATTAAATGCACATGTTCCCTTTGAAGAAACTCAATAAGGAACAGATTTTCAGAGATAACAGAAATAGTGAATTTAACCCTTGGTCCCCATCTATATTTTAAGGCGTATTTGATGTAAGCCTTATCAAAAATAGCAAATCGAAAAACTCTACCCACTAGGGATTTTTCACTATCGACATCTTCAATGATTAAGGGTAATAAAGGAGGAGGAGGTGAGTCTCTGGTAGATGCACGTCTTAGAATCGGTTGAGCAATTAAAGGTTGTAAACCAACCGGCAAAGACATTGGAATGTTCATTTAAGATAAAACAGGAAGACAGTAAAGAAAAAAAAGGATGCAGTACAAGGAAGAAAATACTCTTACGGAGAAGAGTTGAAAGAGAGATAGAATTCCACTGCAATGCAAGTTTTGCAAGAGGAACTGGGATAGCAACAAAAGAGTTTGGCCAAAGCAATAAATAGCAGAAAGGGACAGCCAAACAGATGCAGAGAGGAGCCACGTAAAGAGAGATACAAAAAAAAAACTTCCTATGTAGTAGAGGTAAAGCCTCCTATAGATGTAGGGAATGGCTTACCTTGAGAGGTATGGGTCTGAGACGTACGTATTTGGCTGTCAAGGAAAAGACAAGAAAGGAAAACTTTTTGAGGATTAGATATTTATGAAAAGGGTGCACTGTTTCAACTAGAAGTACAAGAGGGTACTTGAATCTAAAATATCATTTGAAAAACTAGTAACGAAAGCGGATTTGGACAGGACTAGATAAGACCGGTGTCTCAATCTTCCATAGTCAGAGAGCAAAGCTCAAGACAAACTATGGTTTGGAAACAAAGAAGAAAATGAGTTAAGAGACTAGACAAATACGAGCAAGATTTCCAAACAGAAGGCAAGATTAAGTCGATGACCAGTGTCTCCTTGCTTAATTTCCTTAAAACAGATCATGGATTTTCTGGGAAAACCAGATAACTTTTCGAAGTCTTTTTTAATTTGTCAAAAACACAAAAGATGAACAAAATAAAGAAGAGTCAATTGGATGACCAGTGTCATTTTCCAACAGGAACCCCTAGATAATAGCTAGAAACCGATACAAGGAAAACCAAATGCTTATATTGTTTAATTTGAATTTGGAAAGAAGCTTTTAAACTTGACCTGTGTCAATGATTAATTTGAAAAGGTAACTTTTAATACTAGGCACATTAAAAATTGAGTTGATAGAAAACAGACCAGTGTCATAGTTTTTTCTCCCTCCCCCAAATTCAGGAATTTTGAATTTCAAATTTTGAAAATTTTTAAATAAACTATTATTTTGAAAAGTTACCGTTTAGGAAAACCAGTACAATCCCTCATCAGAAAGTAAAACTAAATCGGACAAAGAGTAAAGTTAGCCGGAAAATGAAATCTGCAGAGATTAGCTAGCTTTCAAAGGAAGACATTTAAAGAAAAAGAAAACACGGCAGCATAACCCAAAGTTAGGAAAAAACTAAAAGAGGAATGAAGGCAAAGATATATTGGGGTAGAAGACCAGAATGCAAATTCAAGATGTATCATAGACTGGATACAAGAATAGAGACTAGAGCAGTCTACAAATTCGAGTAGGACAGGACTCTCCTTTAATCTAAAGATAGCATGGGAAGAAATTTTATACCTAGATCGATTCTTAAACTAAGAAGCAGAGACAATGACTATCATTCTCATTCAAGCGGATATATATGAGTGCCAAAATCATCATCAGTATGGAAATTGTGGAAGCTCACAACACTGTAAATCAAGATTTTTCATCTTCATACTACAAGCTGAAAACAACGGCAGCCTCTAAGGACCACGAAAAGAAAAGTGGGAAAACGGTAGATTAATTCTAGAGCTATATGTGAAACTTTAATTTATTCAAATTTAGAAGTTAGTAATTAATTTACGAAAGCGGAACTATGTAAAAACTTTTTATACCAGAGATTTAAAGAGATTTATTTTTGGTTTTTTTGAACTTAGTAGATGGCCATGAGCCGAAAACAAAAACTGAGAAAAAACAGAAATAGAAGGAATGAAAAAAAAAACTAAGGGAGAGATTCAGCCCCAATTCAGACCCATTTCTTGGAGAAGAGAATGCCAAACCACATTTCAGGCGTTTTGGAATTTTACCAGGGAACTCGAAGATGGATCAACTCCATAGCCGGGATTTTGAAAAGACAAAAACAGTTTAGATGAGAAGAAAAAAGGAGGAGAAAGAAAGAGGAGAGAGAAGAAAAAGGAATTTCAATGGATTGTCCAATAAGAGGGACATTGCCGCCCCTCTACCATTTCTCGCCGCCCCTTTACCAAGCTTGTTCTGTGAGGTAAAACCTGCATGACTTTATGTCGGTCACCCTTCAAGCAAAATTTGTAGAGACAAAAAGACCAGTGGCTCGGAAAACCACGAAAATATCTTTTTGTTCTTTTGTTTTCTTTGAACAAGAAAAATAGATTGATGAGTGAATTAAGCAGACATTGTTCATATTCTGTTGGAGGATATCTCTTACCAAACGGGTGGTTCCAGGTTCCAATTGACCCTTACAAAATTCGAAATTGCATGTTTTGCTAGCTTATTAGCATCTCTGGGTTCAAAAGAACAGACCCAGTTATCAAAACTACTTCCTAATAAAACAATAATAATGTCTCCAATCCAGCTATTTGTTGTGCATTTGACAGCATTCCTAGATCTCACTACACACTGACAGTCCCCTTCCAGATGAATGCTCCTAACACCTTCCTCCTCCTTTCTCCTTTGCCCATCTTACTGCCAAACGTGCAGCATCTGCTTCTGCTTGATCAGCAATCAGGGCTGTTGTGGTCCATGATCCAGCTCCATGTTGGGGACCTGCACAATCTCCCATTATTAGTCCCAATCTCACAGTCTCAGAATCTTTAATAAATGTCGCATCAATATTAATCTTATAAACAGTGGATACTTCAAGGAATGCTCTAACATTAGGAGGCTTCTTCAGGTCAGACTGTTAGCAAGCAAAAAAGCAAGTTCTACTACAGTGGGGGTTGGCTGGGCTACCAAGAGTGCCAAATTTTGTCGAGATAATGATGAGTGATGGTTCTGAGTTAGATGATGGCTTCCTGGTCTTGTGGCCAAGATTCGGCTTCAATTCCTTTTTAAGCAGGTACGACCCTTATGGCTGAAAGGCTCATGAAGGATATCTAATTCGGTACTGGTATTAATAACTGCCAGAGAGCAGAGACCATCAGTGCTCCAGGGGAAATCGGAAGAGTAAAGGCACAAGTGACAAGACATATTTGTTGATTATCAAGTCAGCGGAGTAACTGTCATGGAACTGTTGCCAATCTCAATATACAATTTCTCACAAGCTCTAAGAGGCAGAGATACACTAGCAGAATATCCAAGGATATATACAATAGCAATGAGGTTGAGAATCTCACAAAATCATTAAGATTGTTCAGATATATTAAGTGCATAAAGAACTTTTTATCAATATGCTTTTGAAACCTTGCTGTTTAATCCCAAAGAAAAAAAAAAAGAAAACAACCTTAGTATGACGTGATTAGTTTTGTGTTTCAAGATACTGATTTGCAAGCTGCTTGTAAATATATAAGAGCATACCTTCTCTTTGGCATGCCGATGCCAAAGATGGTACTACTTGAAATTTTGATAAGAAAAGCTTTAAGTTTTTATTGTCGGCTACAATTGCATCGAGATTGAGACACTTGAAGAAGTAGTACGAAATGCAAGTAGCATCTCTTTGAATTCCATCAGTTGTGCGGTTCCATCAGCTAAGTCTCTTTTATAACACAAAAGCGTTACTTTCTCCAAGACAATGGCTTTGTTCAGTAAAACTTGTAAAAACTTGAGTTCATTAAGACATCCTTGGATGCCCTGAATTTGAACAAACTTGAGGAAGTGCAGGCAAGGAAATTGCGACCCTACTATCCAATCACCTCCTGGGTTGTTTGTATTTAACTCTTTCTAAACACCACAAGAAAATGAAAACAACAATTACGCAAAGAAAAGAAAAGTCGTAACTAAACTAAATATGTTTACAGTGATGAGAGTTGTACCTGCTCAATTGTTAAGCAAATAGATTCGATATTAGGAGATATCCTGACCAAGTATGCTATCGCATTCATGCAGTTACTTGACACCCATGTTCCAACCTTTAAAACCCGTAAATTATTGAGCTGAAAGTAGGGGTCACCTAGTGAGTCAAGAGATCCCGAGATAACCTTGGCACATAACAGGTAGCAAAAAAGTAGTTAAAATCTTCAACAGCGTGGTAAATAACTTATACCATACATTTATAAAGTGAAATATAGCATGCCAGTGCGTATTAGGAAAATAATTTATTATTTAAAACACTTTTTATGTGTCAGAACCAAATAATTATAACTTTATGAAGATCCATACCTCAAGGAACCCAGGTGAGGACAATGTAAGATCTGTCACGTTGCTGACTGCTCTTACAAATTTTATCATTCGAGCAGCGTACAACTCTTTAACCTCTGTAGCAAGCTCTGAAATAGTTTTCGGTATTTCCAGTTTATAATAGTCACTCACTTTCATTCCAATATCAGCGGTGACTAGAGAAGAAAGGTTGTCTAGAGAATAATCTTGTGACATATAATCCTTGCAGGTAAGGGATGTGAGATTTGGAGCAGATAACTTAACAGTGACATCAAACTCATCAAATGACTCACAAACGTCATAATAATTGTCCAGTTGAAAGTGTTTAAGACTAAGAGAGGAAAAATCGAACTTTATACTGCAGTCTGTTAACACCAAAGACTCTAAAACTGGGCAGCTTGAGAAAAGCTTACTAGTTAAGTTTTCATCGCCAAGTGAGACTCCCATAAGTGCCAGATATCTTAGCCGGGGAAATACATTGGAATATGAGGCAGAACAAAGTCTGTCAGATCCCTACTAAATCCAGAAAACTTAAACTTTGTCAGCGACTTACAGGTGAACAAACAGTCTGGCAATTTAATCATCTCCTTAACCACATAGTAAGATCTAGCTCTTGAATATTATGCTTAACAGCAGCCATGACCCATGTGGCAACATGTCTTGTTACTTCGTACTTAAAATCCAAATCCATTAGGATGTTACCAACATTTTTCCATTTAAGTTTGAAGGTTTGGATATCTGATGAACTATCACGCAGAAGTAGTAATCTATCCACAAAAACAATATATCTATTCAACGCTTGAAACTATCATCCGTATTACAAACCATAGAGTGCTCGGATAATCTCAAAGTAGGTAGAGAAACCCAAAGATACCTATATCTTCTCGACAGAATACAATTTTGTAGAATATATTTTATGTTAAGGAAAGAAAAAATGTGATGAATTAAAGCATCAGGTAATTCACTGAGTCTATCTATATTACCTTTCTCCACTATTGATTTTGATCCTTCACCTAAGTCAGCACAAGGAAGAGATTGTTCATTATAGGAGGAGGAGGAGCACTGCCATTTTGAATTTGTCATGTATTCAAAGCCTGGATGGATTTGTAGATAATCTTTTGAGTCAGGAAAATCTTCAAACACTTCACCCTCATTGTCTCTTGTTCTTTGCAACATCTCAACTTGATCTTCAGAAAATATCTTAGCAAGGTCAGGACCAAAATCAATAACATCACCAATCATTTCTTCAGAAGCATGTGGATTTAGATGAATTGAAGTGTTCGCAGAAGAAGAAATAGACAATCGTTCCATCTGATTGCAACAAGGAGACTGGATTGCTTGAGAAAAAGAAGCCACCTCCCCATCTGATTCAAGAGAAGTAGACAAATTCAAGTCGACTTTAAGATTAACATCCCACGTACCTTCTGAATGTTTTTGTGAATCTTTGTAATCCGAGATTTCTTCATCAGTAGATGATATCAACTCACTTTCATTTACTTCCAAATTATCGATGTTATCCTGTTGATCCATCGGAGTCTCTTTCCCAATCTCATTATTAGATTCATCGATTTCCATCTCCCAACTGGAAGATTTTAAGAGCTATCAGATAGTTTTGATTCTGAGCTTGAAATTTGTGAGAGAAAATCCGAGAAGTTTGAGGGTACCATAAAACCAGTTTTAACTTTTAAGAGAGAGATAAACCCCAAAAATGCATCCTTCGAGTCAGAAGAGTAAATCCTCCGAGTCAGATGAGTAAGAAATAGGTGTGACCTCGTCGCTACTGGGACATCCAAATAATTTGGGCCTTATTGTCACTGAAGTGCATTCCATGCAACTCTCAACTCGGTCAGGCGCAGATTTCAATGGAACTTTAGCTAGGCTGAGCTCAGTGAGCTTGGCATGGATCTGTCCGAAACTGCAGTTGACCATATTTCGCAATCGCCAAACTCAAGTTCCAAATCTAGCAGCGAAATTTGACAGTTTTGGCTATCGCATTGCCAAATATGGATTTATCCGCAGCGGCAGGATAATTGTTAACAGTTTTGGCTATCGCATTACTCTAGATGCATTTTTCTTTGCAAAATAGTATTGGCCCGTAAACCAGTCCACATGTCGTTTGTCCCCCAATCTAAGAGCATGTACCTCCAACTTCTTAGTATGTATGAAATTTGAGCTAAGATCCAACCTTCAGTTAATTTAGCCCATGCTCTTAGTTAATCAGGATTTTACTAGTGCTTAAATCTAGATATCAGTATCATTTTCCCATGTTAAATGCAATAACACCTACTAATCAGTTACTTAAATGGACTAGTTTCTACCACAGTACTCTCACTTATAGTTGATAAAGAACTGTTAAATAGTTTACCGTAGAAAACGAATTCCCCAGAATTTCCAGCTGACTCAAAAAGAACACCAGTGTGTAAATCCCAACTTCAATGAAGCCGGCCCGTGACAAAATCTGTTAAGCCACAATATGGGTAAATTTTGAAAAAGACAAGTGTTCTAATTTACAGTTCACCAATACCTATTTAAAAATAAGAAAATACTTCCTCAAGTACAAAGCAAAACATGGACTTGTTATCCTTCAGTTCCACTGCCAGGAGAGGGAGGTGATCGCTGCTCTGTGAAACCAGCCTAACGCAATACCCTCCGCTATAGTGAGCACACAGTCCAGGCCTACGTCCGAACCATGCAAATCAACTCCCAACTTGGAACGGGCAAGTCACGGCATGTTCGGTCATCTTAGAGGTATATATTCAGCTACATTTACTTGGTTTCGCTCGATGTGGTCCTAAAACTGCTTCACTTGTTTACGAAGATCGTCTAAAAGAATGAAAAAAGACGCCGTTGCCGGGGATCGAACCCGGGTCACCCGCGTGACAGGCGGGAATACTTACCACTATACTACAACGACTTGGATATGTACACGATTTCCTAGTTTTCTTACCTGACCAAACTAACTAGTGGTACATGGAGGATTTTGTTTATCCAGTGTGTTATGTGATTTCGAAAGTGGTGGCTCTGTTGTAGTAAGTCGGGATATCTAAAAATTCAGCTAGACTAACTAGTTTACCGAAGAGTCATGCTAATACATTTATCTTCAGGTTAGATTTTATTGCAGTAAAATCTTGTCTGTGTTAGAAATTTTCCAAAGCATTCATGGGTATACATGATGAAATCCCATCCCATCAACATTTACCACTCTCTCACTCTACATATAGTCTAGCTCTCTCTTGTTCCATCAGTTTAGCACTTTCCGGTATCCCCTCGGCTCAAGTTTAATGGATGATCATTTCCTCAACGTTAACGTACAACCAAACTATGTTCTGACTTGGCTTGTCTTGTCAATTTTAATATGCAAATTCAAGCATTTCACAAATAAGACGCTTGTATCTTTGTTGGTTACGACTTTGTTTTTCAAACAATGCTCAGGACTCAGGAGGAGGATATATCAATGAACAACTGAACCACTAATATCCTGGAGATTCTTGGAGTACGGGAATTAAATCATGAATCCATGTGGAAAGTTTGTATCATTGGTTTTTCAGACACTGTGAGTTCGCAAACATCTGGAGAATGGAAGTTCGATACACGCAACTGACATTTTATGTTCATAAGAAGTTCACTGCCAACAAGCCAAGGAATTATAGTCTTTCATCCGTGAATAATCCAGCACCGCCAGCCATGAATCCTCCGACCCCTAGGATGCTGAACATTGTAAGTTACGCAATAGCAGCAGCCGTTGTTTTTATCTCCTGCAAGACGAATTTGGTCATAAATCATGCTAATAGTGATCCTCGATTCACAAACAAATCAATTAGCAAGCAAAACAATGCACCCAACTGTAGCAGTAAGAGACCAATGAAGCCACACAAACCATGTTACATACAAACCTGAAATGGATTCTTTTGGCCCCATGGATTTGCAAACCTTGACGCAACGAACCCCCTTGCGAGTTGTCAGTTCAGCAAAAAACATCTCCTCTAGGGCATCAGCAACATCAGTCTTTTTAGCCGTGAAGTCGATATGGTGAAGGAAGCATGGCCCAATATACACACTTGTAAGGAAACCAGGCTCCACCAGCTCATATGTTGTACCCTATGAATTATTTTAGCCAAGGCAACAGAACAAAAAAGAAAGATTAAGGGAATCCAACGGAAGTGCATGGCGATTGATCTCAAGAAAAGCAATAACGCGATTCAGAAGAAAACTCACTGTTGCTTCGTTATAGGCACTCATGGCATCCATTGCATATGGCCTCACTGTATCATGGCGTTGTTCAGTTGTGCACTCCTGTCTGGGTTCAGCTTTAGGCCTGAAATTGCCAGGACTAAAAAGTTTGAGCAAATCAAAAGCATTCAATTCAGTTTGCAATAAAGAGATGTGTCGTCATAACCAGTTAATCATGTCTAAGTTTAAGATTTTCACAACCTCTGCTTGCCCTATATACAAGCTTTGACCAAGACATCCAATTCATATTCAAGTGTACATGCATGCCATGGAAAAGAAAAGGAAGAAGAAAATGCACAAGACTATTTTATTCAACCTCTTACGAGTCATTCTTATAAAAATTACCGGGCGTACACCACATAAGCACGTTAGAAAAAATAAATGGATCTCTCGAAAAGCAGTAGAAAATTTTGCATTTTATGATAAAGTGGGAATGTTATTTATGCCCCTACTATCCATGGGTCATGCACAAACACCCTTATGAGTCTTTTCAAATACCCCTGATGGCATAAATGAAATTTTTATTAAAAACAGAATTTCCATAATTCCTTTTTTAACCTTTCCATTTCATTTCCTTCTTCTTTAACAAAGACAAAAGAAAATTCTGCATCTCCATCGCTCCATCTCCACCACCATCTCCATCGCTCCATCTCCACCACCATCGTGACCGCCTCCACCAAAACCAGCACCACCACCAACAGATCCAACAGAGATTAGAAGGGTGAAATTGTGAAACCGAAGTCTGCTTGTTGACCGAATCGAGATGAAATGGAAGATGGTTTTGTTGATATTAGTGTTTGAGTTGATGTTGCGGTCGGAAGGAGATGGGCCCGAAGAAATCAGGGGAGATGAAGGTGCTGCCATCAATTTGCAGTAATGAAGGAGAAGATCGATGAAGTTGCTGCTAATGATTAGAAGAAGGCGTTTATGAAGAATCAGTAGATGGAGATTTCGGTTTCAGGGTAATTTTTGAATTCGATGATTTGAGTGTTTGAACCATTGAAACTTAATTATGATTTAGTTATTCTCCTCTCTACGATTTCAAACCGATTGAGAGATTAATTTGATTTTTGGTTTTTAATTTGATAATTTCGAATCGAGATTAAGTGTGGATTTGAGTTGAAGATTCGATTCGGTGAATTTATTATTGAATTTATAGGGTCAACAACAATGGTGGGTTAATATTTTGGTCGTGTAATGGTGGTGGTGGAAGTTTCAACAATGGTATTTTGGTGAATGTTAAACGAGAGAAGATGAAATTGAAGAACCGAATCTAGGGTTTTACGGGTTGAAGCTTGTTTGGTGTTTGAAATGGTTTATGTAGTGGTTGTCCGTGAGATTGCGGGTGGTATGAAGAGATGCTTTGTGTTTTATGGGTGGTTGTTGGTGGTGCTATAATTGGAGTCCTGGTGGCGGTGGTTAGTGAAGATGCGGGTGATGTTGATGCTAATGCGTTGTCTTGAATCATTTTTGATTACATACGAGTTCAAGGGAGTTGAGCGATTCCGGAGAGATGATAAGGAGATTTTGTAGGGTTGTTTCTTGCTCCAAGGAATCAGTATTGAGTTTAAGGTGTTGGAACCGGCGGGAATAGATGAAGTGTAATGGGCTTGTGTTCTTTGAAATGGTGTTTACGAGATGGACATAGAGTTTGAAGTTGTATGAATCTCGGGAAGTACATTGAAGCATCAATTGAGAGATTGAAGTTGTGTGGCGAATCGGTTCCATTGCAATTGCAATTATAGTGAACAAGGAACTAAAACGCATTTAGAGTTTGTTTCTTTGCGAATTGGTGGAATTGAGCGAGTATAAATGTATGTTTAGGACAGGTTTTAAACTCAAGATGAGTTTGGTGAAGTTTGTATTAGCAACAGTGATGGCTTTGAGGATATGGATTGCGGTGGAGTTTGTTGGTGATATTGGTTGAACTGGGTGTTTGTACGCAGAGAAGGAACGGTGAAGTTACAGTGCGACTAAGGAGAAATGAAGAAAGAATGGTTCTTTGTGTTGGCTCGATAATGGTTATGAGCTCACGAATGCAATGAGATACATGTATGCAAGGAAATGATATTTCGATTGCAATGAAAAGCTGCGGTTGTGTGTGGCGTCGGGAAGGTAAAGTAATTGCAACCTGGACAACCTCATCAAGTTTCTTCCAACTTTGAAACAACTTGACCAAGTTGCTTCTACTATTTGGAGAAAACTTGTGATAGTTGCTTCCAACTTTGAAGACAACTTGACCAAGTTGCTTTCGGTTTTGGAGGCAACTTCGACTAGTTGATTCAGATTGGAGGCAACTTGAGCTAGTTGATTCCGATTCGAGAGGCAACTTGGTTATGTTTTTTGGTCCATTTATTCATCGCAAATTATCTTATACATATATCTTAAGAGTTTTTGTGGCCAATTTGTGATGCAATGGTAATACGAGGGTTTGTGTTGAGTTGATGATGATGGTTGTGTCTTCTTTGGTGCTCATGCTTTAAAGTCAAGAGAGTAGATGAATGCCTAGGAAGTTGAGAAGGAACTCAATATGAATCCAGGCATTGAAAGCGAGAACAAGAAGTTATTCTTGCTTGTGTGTTGCGATGGTGTTTGAGTAGGGGCATGGAAGTGACGCACCTATTGGCTCATGTTGCAAGTGTGCATAGACGGTTGTGGTCATGAAGCTTTTGCGGAGTAGAGTTGCGGTAGCACGAGATGGATGGTGTGGTGTTGTATGGTGGTTGTTTGAATTGTCGGTTGAGCACCGATGGTGTGGCGAACACCGTGGTGCAATGGTAGCACAACTGACTATATGTCAGATGATGTGTGTTCGATTCACACTAGGTTCACTTATTTGTGTATAATTTTTATTTTTTTTGGAGACAACTTGTGCTAGTTGTCTCCATATATGGAGGCAACTTTGGCTAGTTGATTTCACTTTTGAAGACAACTTTGTGCTAGTTGCCTTTCTTTGTTGAAGACAACTTGAGCTAGTTTCCTCCGATATGGACACAACTTGACAAGTTGACTCCACATGGTGGTGGTGGTTGGCGGCGGCGATGGTGGTTGTGGACAGTGGTGGCGGTGGTGGTGGTCGGTGGTGGGTGTCGGTTGTTGGCGGCGGCCGTGGTAGTGGACAGTGGTGGTGGTTGGTGGTTGGTGGTGGTGTTGGACAGTGGTGGCGATGGTGGTGGTCGGTGGTGGTGGTGGTGGTGGTCGGAGGTGGTGGTCGGTGGTGGTGGTGGTCGGTGGTGGTGGTCGGTGGTGGTGGTCGTCGGTGGTGGTTGTTAGTTGTGGTGGTGGTCGGTGGTGGTGGTTGGTGGTGGTGGTGGTCGTCGGTGGTGGTGGTGGGCGGTGGACGGTGGTGGTGGTTGGCGGTGGACAGTGGTGTGGGCATTAATTTTAATTTTTTTTTTTTTTTTTTTTTTTTGAATAGTGGTGGTGTTGGTTTTGTATATTCACTATATAAAAGAGGGTATTTTAGTAATGTATTAGGCTTAGGGGTATTTGTAAAGTTGATAAGGGTATATTTCAAGGGGCCTCATAGTAGGGGTATTTAGATAATGTTCCCTATGATAAACGTTAATTGGAAGCAAAACTAAATGAAATTACCGGATACGCGGAAGGCTGCGTGAACGCGCACGTCTAAAGCGGCCATCAAGTGAAGGATCAGAATGCAAACTTTTGGAGTTAGATGAAGAAGAAGAAGTACCGCTCAATCCTCGTGAACTTGAACGCGAACCGGCTCCATATATTGATCGGCAATAGATGGACTTGATTTGATTTTTGGGAAAAAAAACGGTTCGGTCAAAACCCCACTAAATAGAACAGTTTAGTCCAGGACCTAGTTGACTAGGTGCAGTTTAATCCAAAAATTGTGTAAAGACGCTGCTGACCTCCACACGTGTTTCATAAAGCACACGTGCGGCCCAGTGGAAACTGTTTTGTAATGGAAAAATTCAACGTGGACGTGACACGTCGTGATTATAAAAAATATAAAAAATAATTAAAAACAATTTTTCTTTTAAACCGCTTTCGTCCAAATTTTACAAACTTTATATATTTGGAAAGCATTTTCCGAGAGTTACAAAAAGAGTACCCATATGACTATACAATTTTCATTTTTAAGAATTTTTAATTTACATTTGTGTGTACATTTATGTACACCGATGCAAAGATCCAAAAAAAAAAAGAAAATCCATGATAGCCAGACTGCCACCGTAGTACGCACACAGATCGAGAAAAATACCAGCCATGCCAAGCTCCAGTTGGATAACATCCATAATAGCCGGACTGCATCGAGGACAAAACAATGAACATAAGAAATCGCAACTTGAAAAGAAAGTGATTATCCTTTCACCAACATCCACATAAGAAAACAAAGCAAAAAAAAACGATCAAATAAAAAGTTAGTTTATGGTCAGAGACACAATCCATGTGGGAAGTACTACACAAACTTAGTATGCTTTCGAAATATCCGAGTACAATGATTCATTGCACTTTACTGAAAAGGAAATTACTAACATGCATAACAGATCAATCATACTCATACCCAGACCTACTTTTTCATGAGAAGTATATTGGTGCATCAATGTATTCATCCATGTGAAACATTCCTAAAACCAATCCTTCATAGCCACAAACAAACCTACTTTTTCATTGAAAATACACTGGCGCACCAATGTGTACACCCCTGCAAAACATGCATAAAATTGATCATTCATATTCACACCGGGGCACACTTTTTCATGGGAATTATACAGGTGCAGCAATGTGTACATCCCTGCAAAACATGTAGAAAAAAACGATCATTCATAACCACACACAAACCTACTTTTACATGGGAATAACAAAGGTGCACCAAAACGTACACCGCTTCAAAACATGCATAAAAATGATCATTCACAACCACACAAAAACCTATTTTTCATGGGAATTACTTCCTATAGGTGCACCAATATGTACACCGTTGTAAAACAAGGAAATCCTACTTTTTCATAAGATTTACACAGTGCACCAATATGTACACCCCCAAAACATGCACAACACTAATCATTCATATTAACAATCAACAAGTGTACAACTATATACACATTAACTATCTACATGTGTATAATTATGTACACATTAAGAATCAATGTGTTATTTCATTAAACGAAGGTTGTACTTATCAAATTCAACTAAGAAAGCCTAAAGCACACAATCATGTTATCGTTAGGACCAATATTAAGGTAGGAATCATCAAGGGAACCAAAGTTTACAACTAAAACAAATACCTTGCACCGTGTTGCATCATCTTGGGCTGCAAGCATAGCAACATTAGTTGGGAACTCATTTTGTACAATTATATACACGCCTACAAAATGATCCGGTATTTCCATGTCTCCCCCGAGTTAACATCACAAATCATATTAGAGAGTAAACATAAAATAATAATTAAATCTAAAATAAAAGATTCTTGTATAGTAAAAAGCATGTTTACAACTATGTACACATTAACAATTAACATGTGTACGATTATGTACACATTTGTGCCGGTTTGTACCCATAGTTATTTACCCAAATATAGTGATTTTTTCTACGTGCAAAGCAACTTGTAGACATAGTCCAAGTGTATAAAAAATCCTATTTTTGCTTTAAATAATCAATGTGTACAAATATGTACACTGAAAGACAAAATATTACACATCAATAAATTGCTCAAGAAGAAAATATAAACAAAAAACAACTAAACAACATAATTATGCCCACTTCAAAAAGAATCAAAAAAGCGGTGTACAACTAAAATATAAACAAAAAAAAACTAACAAAAAAGATAGCACAATGGTGTACAACTATGTACACACCTACAATGGTGTACAAGTATGTACACATTAACAATCAACATGTGTACAAGTATGTACACATGTTGTCCACATATGTACCCAAAGTAATTATACCAAAATGATCCTATCTTCCATGTCTACTAATCCAACATCCATACCCACAAAATAGAACATAAAATGATGGGAGAGCATACTAGCGTATAAGTATGTACACATCTACAGAAAAATAACAAAAATATAGCATTAATTCAAACAAAACAACCCATGCATTCATCACACATAAAGTTCTAATATATAAATGTGTACGCATCTTCCAAAATATGGATGAATACTCACCTTGATTGAAAAATAGCATGCACAACCTTCTCGAGATATATGGTTTGATACCCAATATATTACAAAAACTATGTATCAAAAGCATATGAGGTGTACATCAAAGTGCATGAACATGCTATACAAACTGAAACAAAATTTTGTGTGCAAACATTTATACCTCTACGAGAAAACTAACAAATGCTAGCATCATACCCACTTGGACATGCCATGCATTCATAAAAGAGCATCGTAGTGTACAAACATGCACACTCTACAAAAACCTAACAAAATATAACATCCATACCCACATGACACACCATGTAATCATCATTTGAGTATTTTTAGTGTACAAACATGTACACATACAGAAAAAATACCAAAATCTAGCATATATACCGGCAAAACAGGTCATGCATCCATCACAGAGCATTCTCGTGTACAAAGTATGTAAATAGATTTACATGAAGATAACAAAATAGAGCAATGGTCCAAACAAAACAATCCCATGCGTTCATCATAGAGAAATTTACCGTACACATGTGTATACACCTACCAAATAGGGTCGAATGCTCACCATGATTCGAGATAGCATACACAATCTTCCCAGCCATGGTTGATACACTGCATTTTACAAAAAAACATATATCAAAAACACGTAAATGAAGATATAAAAGATCTAAACCACATGAAAAGATCTCAAAAGTAGCATTCTTAGGTTTAATCAACACAAAAATCAAAAAACTAATAAATAGATCCAAGTCACATCTAAAAGATCTCAAAATCGAATCCACTAACACAGAGATTTAACATCAAAAAGATCTGAATCATATTTAAATTTATATGAGAATTACTTTCTCAAAGCAACCTTAAAATCACAATAAATCGAAATTTATACGATGTACAAGAAAGTACACATTCCGTACTGATCAAAAAATGAAAGAAATCAACTACTCTATCGATTAACAACAATGAATAACTTTTAGCTCGATTAGAAAACATCCAAAGAGTTCAATTATTCGAAAGAAGAAATTAAAAATAAAAAATTAAAGACCAAATTAAGTTCGAATCGATTTCATATCATACATCAAAAAAAAAATCAAAAAAAAAACATAAACATAAACCAAAAGAGTTTCATGAAAATCAAATCCTAACAAATAACAAAATCAAAATCAAAAACAAACCAAAAGTCAAATCGATTTCATGATGCATTAAAAAATTAGAAAAATGGGATTGAAATCCAGGAAACAAACAAAACCGAAAAAAATGGGACTGAAATCTGAGATCTCTAACTTGGGATCGAAATATGATGAAGAAACCATTGAATCCAAGAAATCGCCTCGAAGTCTCTCTTATCTCTATCTGAATCTCTCATAATTTAAAATGCTAGATCTAAAACTAAAAACTCATTCATATCTCTGCATCCTTTGAAGAAAGGGTAACTAGACTACCGCGCGCGGTGGGGGGCCGACCGAAGAAATGAACCGTCCTAAATTTAACAGTCCAATTCTGATTAGTTGGTATGGTAATTTATATAAGGATTTTGTGAATAGTGGCTAGGTGAACTGCATTTATGTTTTGTTGTCGTTGAATTAGGTCGCGATGCCATTGAGATTGTTTTGCTGAAGCAACATTCTCTCGTACGAGAGACTTAATATTGTTCCCGTTACATCCTCTCAAGCATTTGATGGTCAAGTTTGTTCTTTAACAAACATGAGCTAAGGATATTGCATTCCAGTCCGTTATTCAAGAATACGATTGAAATCATGCATCACCGCCAAACAATTCCGCGGTAAAGATGCCCAAAACAGTTAAAGCTCCAAATTAAAGGGAAGGTACTTGATCGAGTAAATCTAGAACCGTAAATTTTTATATGTCTCGGGGCATGCATGTGTTCCACATGATTTAGCTCCAAATGCATGAGAACCAGTGTTAATGTTTTGCAAAGGATACTTCTATCATTTAAACACGGTTGTCTTCTTCTCTGCTAGTCTCCATCCGCTCCACCACCACCACCTTGGAACCTCTAATCGGGAACCAACACTTTTTTATCAATGCTGATTTTAGTCATTCTCTTCTCTTAAGCAACACTATTTCCTGCTATATTGAGACTTATATACTAATTTCGGTATTCTCATAGTCTTTAATCATAGATTTTTCTTTTCCCAAATTCTAATCGTTCACAATTATGAATGTCTTTGCTAAAAAAAATGATGATCAATATGAGTTAATGGGTGCAAATACGAAATGGTAAAATTGTAAGTGTGGGTTTTGAGGATATTGAGATTTATGTAAGAAATTAATGGTCAAGTGAAGATGGGTTTGTCTCGTGTTTTTGGTTGGTTATTAAAGAGAAGATTAAGACAATAACGGCTGCAATAACACAATTGAGAGAGTTTAGTGGATACGGGAAAGGGGATGTGATTGAGTCAAGAATCGGCTCATTAATCTTCTCACGGAGAAGATTGAACTATATTTGATTAGTCAATTTGATGGGTCTGTTTAAAATTTAAACTCAATTTTTAAAAAGAAATTTGAGTAAACTGATTTTCGATTTTGAAATGATTGATCAATAGCAATTATTTTCCGAGAAGAAAAGGGGTGCGGGTGGTAAATGGATTTTGGCCGACCCGAAACTTCATCTTATCTACCCGATACAATGCAAGAACACTGGTTTTCGAAAAACGAGGTTTTTGTGTTAGAGTCCAATCATCCGATTAATGTAATGTTTTTTTCTAGGAAGTTTGTACTGCAAATATGTTTATTTGATTGTGTTTGATCGATATCCAAGATCAATTGTATGAATCGTGCAGACCTGTTTCTCAAATTCCATAAATTTGAATTTTTTTTTATGTTTTTTGTACAGAAATCGTGACGGACACAATTGCACTAAGTCGTCACATATAAGGACTCCCTTCGGTCGTCCAATTAAGGTATTGGAAAATTCTGAATCATTGGGTGTTTGGACTAACTCGTCCAAGATTTGGACTAAATGGTAAGACACGAGACATATTTGGACTAGAGCGTCCTGGGCTTCAGATGAGTGGACTAGAGCGTCCAAAGCCCAGTAACTTTGGGACTAAACGTCAATTTCTACTTGATTTTTAGGTCCAAATTTTTTTATTTTTTTTTTTGATCAGCAAAAATATATATATATATTGATAAAAGAACAAAGAATACACAAGAAAGAAAAATCATCCATTGTGACCTGTAAGCAAGTCACAGTGCAGTCCAGTACAAATCTTCACTCTCTCACCAATTGCTCCCACCTGAATACGAGGTCTTCAAAACGCACTCCATCCAGCACTTTCCAAGGTTGAGCCCAATATAAGATGTCAGCTTTGATATCCAATATGAGGTTGTGAATGGGAGTTTCCTTTCCATTGAAGGTTCTTTCGTTCCTCTCTTTCCAGATTTTTAGGTCCAAATTCAAGCATGTTTCTGGGAGAGCTGGTAAATTAGCTAGGAAAATCCAATCCGAGACTAGTCAAAAAGTTAGGATCTTCCCTACTACTTGCAGACTTCTTCCTGCATTTTCTTTTACATTTCTTTAATCTAAAATTTTGCAATTAATATACATCTACACTGTACTACATATATTAAGAAGAACAGTTGCATACAAACTAATTAACCCTTTAGTTATCAGACGACCCAGAGTACTCTCTGAAATGAAGACAGGAAAGTTGACAAGAGTTGCATTTTTGCTGCTGCAAACAAGGCCATCTTTTATTTCCTCCGTGGGTAAACAGAATGTGGTATATCATATATGTTAGCAGTGAGACAGGTAAGAAGTGGTAATGTAGCAGGACCATGCAAATCACTTCTTGTTCGACCTCCTAAGAGGTCAGATGAGTCCAGGCTTCCTACTTGATAATTTACTGTAGGCCCCCGAGCGCAGGAGAAAGGTCTGTTGCTCGAAAATATCGCTGGTGAATGCTGGACAACTTTTTCTGGCGATTGGGTTGCTGTAGAAGTTGAAATTGTGGTTGCAGCTGCAGGAGCAGGATTTTGATGACAAGACGACTGCTTCTGTATGGCTCCTAAATGTCCTCCTGTGAAAATGAAGCAAAGCTCAGATTCTCCTCAGAGTTGAATATAGCAAAACTTCATAAAAATACATCTTGACGTGATCTAGACAAGCACATCTCAACTTTCTGTGCTCAAATTGCAAGATAGCACAACTTTGTTTCCTTTCTCTGGTGCTCCGTACAGCAAAGGGGCATGAGGTCAAAATTCAGATGCGCCTCTGCATTGAGTAACGGAAAGATTCTTTTTATGCAAGTATACCAATACCAGGCTATGTGCATGTGTGACCATAATGATATGTCATATTGTGTATCTGAATTCAGAAATTCGAAGTACTCAACAGTCGGTTCTTTTATATAAAAACATCTATATAAGCTTATGGACTCACTATTAGCTGAGACCAGCTAGTTAACACTTAACACCATATTTTTCCTTTTACACCGAATCATTGTTTATGAAAATAAAATAGTACCTAAAAAATTTCCCAAGCAAATCATAACCTATTTCGCTAACATTATCATTATTAATCATTGCACTGCACAACCGTCAATTTCTACTGCATAGAAGCAAACAGATTTAGCAATAAGATTATAAATTTGAGGGCAAGGGCGGCAGACGAACTATATACCTTGATGTGATCCGAGTGACCCGGTAACCCTGTTAAAACTTGTGTCGACTGCTTTCTTCTTCTGAGCTCCCATCTCCCTGCCATGTGCTTCTCTCTCACGCCGCCGCCTCTGGGCCAGTGATCTTCGTGATATTCTTGTGGTTCTTTCTTGAATTTTTTTTACCTGTTTTGCTCCCATCTCAGCGAATTGGCGTGCTTGTTCTGCTTCTCTCTCGAGACGCTTCCTCTGAGCAACTTCCATCTCAGCACACTGACGTGCTTGTTCTGCTTCTCTCTCGCGACGCTTCCTTTGAGCAACTGCCCGTCGCTGATAGCATATAAGTTTAAGAAAGTTAAGCAAATTATAAAGATATTGTTTCTAACATTCGGTTAAACATACATAATAGGATTGTACAGTTTGTATGTTTTTACCAAAAAAATGTATAAAAGCTGAAACTATTTAAAGTAGAAAATACATTAGGCCTTAGCCAAGCTTCCTCATGTAGTCCTATATTCCTCGGCGGCATTGGTGTGGTTCTTTCTAGAATTATTTTTGTTTGTTGTGCTCCCGTCTCAACACACTGGCGTGCTTGTTCTGCTTCTCTCTCGCGATGCTTCCTGTGAGCAACTGCCCGTCGCTGATAACATATAAATTTAAGTAAGTTTAGCATATAGGGACATTGTTTCTAGCATTTACACACACATAATATGTACGGTTGTACAGTTTGTATGTTTGTATACGAAAAATGTGAATTAGCTGAAAATGTTAAAAGTAGAAAATACATTAATAACTGCTTCATCAGGTAGTCCTGTATTCGTCTGCAGACGCCCTTGATCATTTGAAAGCTGCACACACCAATAAATAAATATGAGTGCTTTCTATAATTAGACCGTAAGACAACCCACTATTAAATCATGGTTAGTTGCAGCAACAAACATGGTATGGAGAATATAGACGTTGGCATTGATTGTCAGGTATTTTTCATAAAAATGTTTTCCCACCATATTCACCCAATATGAACCTTCTGCCACCTCTCTAATTAGTAAACCGCCCAGGAGCATCCGTTTCGATCGAGGATTCTAGAGTTTCGGCAATTAACTTAACAAATGTTAAAAATGTAGACCCAAATTGACAATAATATCCACCTGTTACCATGTGGCTACCCACCTCTCCATCAATAGCCTTTCCGTTACCCTCTATGAATTGTTGTTGCTCTTCTCTTTCCCGATAATTTGGTGGTTGTGGTGCAAACATATCGCAACAATGATGCGGTTGTTGAGGTTCTATGTCACGCCGCCCTTGTAGTTCCCCCTCATTATGTTGTTGCACCTGTATGCTACGACAATCTTTTGTTTCCATCTTTGTCTGATGTTGCGCTTCTCTATCACGCCCTCTCCTCTGGGCCAGTGATTCGCCCGACATTGTTGCCCTTCTTTCCTGATCATTTTCTGTTTGTGGTGGTTCATGTGTGTTCTAGTAGAAAAAAATACATATAGTTCAGCAAAGAGTTAACATTAGTAGTTATGTTACTGCGTTAAAGATGTTAAGTCTAGACTTTGCATTTTAAACTCTGAATGGCCCTAATCAATAAGTAACTGATTTCAGGAGTTTAACCCGCTAGAATAATACCATTGAGGTAAAATACTGTATACACTAACCAATTCATCATGGAATTTCACAGGTTCAGATCGAAGCACCTTAGAAATACTTGCCAATTCTTTTGGAATGTTTTCTTCAGATTCATTTGACTGAACAAGCTCGGAGACTGAATCCATGGCTGTAGACAGCTCTAATTGCAGAGCATGTGGAAAAACGGAAGCATCACTACTGGAACTGTTCAACAAGAGGGGCGCAAAGGATGAATTGGCTGTTGTAGACACTTGCAATTGGTCAGCTTGTGTAAAATCTGTTCTCTCATAATTTGACAGCATAGACAGTAGAGGGCCTAGAGGCTCAGAGGGTGAAATAGTGGGCGGGTGCTGTTGAAGTTGTACATCAGGTGGAATAACAGGGATGTCATCATTAGATTGGTTATATGGGAGGGGATCAGTGATGTGAAAGGATGAGTTGAACGAATTATCTGGTGGTTCAGTAGGATTGGTGCCCTCTGCTACCGGTGAATGACCTCTAACAACTTCGGACTCACACAGACCAAGTGAGACAGTTCCATCAGAAATCAGTTCTTGTGAATGACCTTGCTCAAAATGCTTCAAAATATCCAGCTTGAGACATGAATTTGATAACTGTGGGAGAACAAAAAATGCATCCACAGGTTTCCCAGATTTTGCTTCTTGTAACCAATGACACTTCAGCTCTTTCTCTTCTTTCCTAGCTGCCTTGTGCATGGAATCGAGCTTCTCTTGCTCTGTATCCAAATGATTTCTGATGATTTGTACTTTCCTAATAAACTCCTGATCCACAATCCTCAGTTCTACAAGTCTAACTTCACTTTGGAGATGCATTTTACGAACACAAGCTGATTCATGTAAGTGTTCTTTACGTAACTTTGCTACCGATTCCTTCTCAATTCTGTCTCTTTCTTCTTTGAATTGTATACTTTTCTTTAACTGATTAGCCAAGAGCTTCTCCTTTCTCTTGGAGTAGATCGTTTCAACCAGACTAATGCTCTTAGAGATGTCAGTACTTAGTGATATAGTGGCTTCTTCAGAATCCCCCACATGTTGTTTGGTGGAGACTACTTCATTATCTGGTGATCCATTAGCTTTTTCAGAATCACTTGTCTGTTGTTTGGTGAAGACATCTTTGTCGGAACAGTGTTGACTATGAGGAATTCCCTTGATCTCCCGATGGAGCTCTTGCTGACCGGGCAACATTACTGATTGATCCCTTCCATACACTTGAGGTGTGTCATTGTCTATCCCTGCGGGTTGTAGATCCATGCAGCATGATGCTCTAAGACACCCTCCATCCTAATGCAAAGTAAACAAGAAGCAAATCAAATCCATAATGTAGAGCCCCCACAGCGTAGTACAAAAATCAGCTCAATTAGACATGAAGCGGCTACAATGCGCAAACGAACAATAGTACTAACCTCTTCTACTTCTGGAGGAACCGGGTTGTCGATTTTATTAGGTACAACAGGCAGATAACCTTCTCCAAGATGAATATCTTGCTCAGTCCTATCCTTTTGGATGCAACTCTCAGACGTCTTACCAATCAGAGGATACCTGACAATGGGTGCGAGCCCACAGATCTCCTAAGAAAGATCAACCAAAAGAAAATTGTAAGCACATTGTGAAGGAAAGTTGATTTTCTCTTGTTTTGAAATGTGAATATGAAATGACTGCAAAAATCAATTGAAGATTTGAACATACGTACCTTCTCCGATTCTCGAGAACTTGAAATTTCTGTATTAGCGGGCAGTCCAGACTGATCCTGTACACCTTTTCTGAACGAAAAAAAAGATTCGACTGAAAAGATCAACTAATCTAAATGCATTGCACAACCAGCTTCGAAAAAGTGAACTTTTTAAGCTACCAAATTGCAAAATTTGTTATTGATTACTTATGCAGACACCAAGTAACAGTGCAAATACTTGATCTTTCCACTAGCACACTATAGATAGAGTCATAGACACATAATCTTCTAGTAGATGTTTACATTGTTCGCCAAATCGAACACCTCAGCAATTTCTTATGCACATCAAATGTATGAAACCCTAACAATCTACCAACGGGAATATAAGGGAAGAGAGCTTTATACCTTTGTCTTTCAACAGCATTGGAGGATGGGGTTAGTTCTCCTTTCAATTCCATGCCCTCATTACCCCCTTGTTGCGAATCATTTGGTCTTTTCAGCTTCTTATCTACCAAAATCAATAGAAAAATGTGATTACATTTCCCCAAAATTAAGTCTTCCATTGTCATCAGATTGTTGTAACAGAAGAGAAACTAGGTTAATTAAAAAACCATCAAATCAAAATACAAAATACCTGGTTTTTTATCCTTCTTACTGCTGCTACCTTCCACCAGAGCCTTGAAAAGAGAAGCTCTATACTTCTTAGCACTTAATTTCTTACTGCAATCACCACCATTTTGACCATCCCTTGCATTTCTATGATCTCCTTGAATCAAATGCAATGATGCCCTATACTTAACAACACTTAATAATTTCTTACCCATTTTTTCTCAAACTTTGATTCTAATAAAACAAACCCTTTTGATCAGAAGAGCTAGAGAAATTTAAACAAGGTTTTTGCCATACTTCAATAAAATTTCTTCACTGTAACTTTTTTTTTTTTTTGTTGCAGGGAGGGAGATGAAAAAGCAACCACTTTCATTAATTTGGTACGGTGACTCTCCAGCTTATAAATTCACAGTTTCAAGACTGCTAGAGGGTGTTACTGTTACCCACTTCCACGTAAACCTTTGGTAACCGCAGTTACCTTGCAAAACCGTGTCATTAGTAAGTGACAAGTACTGCGTACCAAATTGCTTTCCATCATACCCACTCATGCTTAAGGATATTTTGTCTTATAGATTTTGGTACCTGTGAAACAGCTTGATGTTGAAATTGCTGTTGGATATGTATAATTATGGTTCGGTTTTAAGAATTGTGCCGCAAATGCTTGTATCTTCTACGAGGTACAACTTGTAAGAATATTTTTATAGTATAGAAATATCCTATGGGCCCATGTAATAACTCTAGTTAATTAAGAATATTGCTAAATATTTCGGTTACCATTTTAGGGGATTAATTCATATTAACTCTTCCTTAATGGATGGTCGAGATTGATTGCTAACTCTAAATCCTAGGAACCTTGGTCTTCCTTCTACCTATAAAAGGAACTCAATAGCCATTAGTATTGGTTCGAGAATTTTATTATTCATTACACAAAAGGTCAAGAAGGAGAAACCAAGATATTCCACTGTATTCTGTTCTACGGGTGTGCTTGCAGCCTTGGAGGATTTCTTGGATTCAATTAATGGCTTCATCAGGTATTCTATTTTAACACAACTATGCGCATTGTGATTATCATGTTGTTCGAAGATCCGACCGTTATGTATATAAAATATAAAACTTATATTTGGCATCGAGCCTGGTTTAGAACTCCATGATTGTCCTTGATGATTGTATGCAGTTGTTGTGTTTATATCAATCCTAGTATGTTTGTTTGATTACTAATATTCATGTTTATGTACCATTTATAAATATGAATATTTTGTCTTACTTGATTGATATTCAATTTTGATTGATTGAGCAAATAAATCATGCGGCTATATTTTTTTTTTTAGATCTTGTTAATTATAATATGGGCTCACCTATAATAGCTTGATATGTTTCTATGGGGCATATTCCTCCCTTTTTTATTGGGCCCTTAATTAACAGAATATTTATTCCCTTTTTATTTTAATTTTTTTTGATATTTTCTTATTAAATTTACGGTATCTTCTTTCTATGACTTCTCTTCTGTGTGTCTGCTGTCTGGTTTTCAATTTCTATCAGCACTCTCCAATGATTTAATCGTTGTTTCAAAATCTTAAAAAACAAAAACGCAACCAATACCACGTTATGACTTCAGAAAAACCCCTAGGATGAGTAAAACAATTGATTGTTTATGCCCTAATACGAGCAAATCTGGGCGCATTGATGTAAAAATATTAGATAGATATAGGGAAGTAAAAATCACATAGTGGGAAGCTTGCTCGTTATTTTTTGCGCAACTGCCAATGACTGGGAACTATTCTACATTGAAAACTAACGATCATGTTTTATCTCCATCAATATCTACGGATAGTTAGGTTCTTTGAATTGAATGAATGTAAATCTATTAAGGATTACTTGTATATAAACACAGATGTATCATCTTTGTAATCAGTGAACAAGAAATAAAACTTGATTCTTAATGATTGCAATTTCACCAGGATAATTTTATAAACTGTAATATGTAATCTTATCATAGACAACAGTTTATACCATTTCATGATTAGCTTCTGTTTAATTAGCCATCGGAAATAGTCATTCAAATCCTTAAAATCCCTAAAATCCTAAAATTGAAACAAAAGACAACGATCTAATTCTCTAAAATCCTAAAATTGATAAAACAAGTGCAAAAATCAACCCAATAGGTAGAAAGTACCAATCGATGCTATATGATCTTCGATCGAAATAGTTTCATGGAAGATAGAGAAACAGAAGGAAGAAGAAGAAGAAGAAAGAGAAAAATATAGCTTTGAAACTGTTTTTCTATTTTTAAAGGAAAAAATATAAATTTCTAAACTGGAGAAAATTCTGTTAAAGTCCGGCGAATGAGGAAAGGAGGAATGTGCACCCGCGGGTGCACAAAGTCGGACTCGTTTCTATGATTATTGGATTTATAATATATAAGAAAGATTTGATGTGTTGTTTCATCCGATTGAAAATGATATGATCTCGTATGATTTTTGCTTGACGTGATATAACATGATGATGTAATTAATTTATGACTAATAACATGTTTTGTTTGATTCATGAGTAAAGTACTCAAAACGTTTGTTTAATATGCGAAATATGCGGCTACGGTTATGTGAAGATGAAACGTTTATGAAAAATGAAAGTTTATATGTATATGGCTCACTATGATGTTTATGAAAGTTTATTGGGCTTGGTTTAATATTTCTTAACTATAACATAAACATGAAATGTATGTTGGGTTCTGTTTTGGACAAGCCCATAAGGTTAAAATCATCTTGGTTAGACATTAAGAAAACAGTTGATCATAATGTCTAACTTTGACTGTTTGACTGTCTGACTTTGACTGGTTGTTTGACTTCCACTGTTGACTTTGACCGACTATTTGACTGCCGCCGTTGACTTTGACCGACTATTTGACTTTTAACGTTGACTTTGACCGATTGTTTGACTTCTGTCGTTGACTTTGACTGTCTGTTTGACTTTTAGTGTTGACTTGAATGTTGACTTTGACTTTTGACTTTTAATTTTGGTTTTTAATATGAACATGTATAGAACTTTATTGTATGGTAATAACTGTAACATGTTTTAGATCACCAAAATGTTTGAATTGTATGCTCTTTAGCTACAACCACAGTGATACTAAAGAATTATGTTATATTAATATGTCATTTTAAGTCTACACCGTTTTGTGCAGTCACATGAGAATAACTATCACCCACGGGAGATGTTTGTTCAAGTGTTTGTATATATAAACATAAAGAAATTAACTATTTAGTCATACATATTAGAATGAAAAGTTACCCACATGTTACTCTAATTCACATGTTTGAACAAATATTATGATTATGTATGTAACCATGAAAGGCATAATGTCCACAGATGTTTGTCTTTGCTTGCTTATATATATGTGAATGTTTTTTTTGTGACTTTATGACATGATTGATGTTTTATTTGCACACCGTAAAGTGTAGGTTTTGCAGTTATCGACATCATGTGAAAATGACATTATTTTAGTTGATTGGCTATCACCACAGTGATGTCAAATCACTTTTGGTCATGATCACAATTTTGTCAAATGCTTGTAATCTTGTGTTTCTTACATATATCAGAACAAAACTTACCCACAGGAAATTGGAGTTCACATATTTAAGAAAATACTGACTGATTGATCATACATTATGGATATGAATTGATTTAAATCTTGAGCGTGTCTAGTGTCATTATGTTTAATTTTTTTTTTGACCATTTTTGATAGACACATTCAAATAAAATCATGATTAAGTAAATGCCACATGATTTTTGGTACATACTTTCTTTAAAATGCTTATTTAAATTTTTTTTAATTCTTATTATAGAATTGAGTAACCCATAATGGATTTTCATATTTTAAATGCGCAATCAAATATGTTACTTTAAGGCTAAAGCTCAGTGCATTTTTTAAAGAAGAAATAAAGAATTATTGTTTTTGGGTTATTTCTTATATTTGTGAAAATCATTATCTACACTATAACCTTTATTTATTCTGATCCTTTATCGAATTTAACTAGTGATGTATCAAAGAATTTCCTTCAACGAAATTTCATTATTGAATTATACTTATAGTTGCTTAATGCTCAATTCTGGTTTACGAAAGGTTCAATACGTTTGGATATTTTTCAGTTAAAGTGTGTTGATATTTTCTCAATTTATGTATGACATGATTTTCAATAAATGTTTCAGGGTTACTCATAATTGTTTATAATCGACTAATTTTATGATCAGATCAAGTATGTACATATCATTGAATGGGACCACGCGATGTCACAAGAAAAGTTAGTGTGATATTTGCATTTGTACATGTTTGCTGGATTTTTTAGTTATCACCACAGTGATACTAAACTCTTATCTTGTAAGTGTTGTATATTTTGAGTCCTTTCAGTTTGATTTAACGATTAGAACAATGTTGCTTACAAGTAGTTTTGGTTCACAAATTTAAACAAGCATTAAGGTTATCTAAATGTTTCATATACATGTGAAATAATAGCCACCCACAGGTGACTACAACTCACATTATATTAGGTTGAAAATATTTAGAATTATTGGAGTTTGTTAATACATTTTAGGACGTGAGTTTCCCACAGGTGATTCTAGTTGTGGTATTGAACAAACATAATGTTGTGTGTATGAGAAGGTAAAATATGTACTAATGTTTTTCATGTCTCACATTGTTCCTTGATAAGGTTTTACCCACAGGAGAATCTTATTGAAGGTATGAAACTATTGTAAGCTTAATTGTCATTTATCTCTAATATAAATTTTAGCTTTTGTTCTTATTAATTGTTGATTATGATTATTTTGTAGTCTTTTAATGGTCCATTTTTTGGAAGATAAAATTGTTTATCACCTGATGATTTTTCGCGTTACTGTGTACATCTATCAATTGCATTACGAATCTCAATCCGTGGATGTTTTCTTGAACATTCATTATTGAAATTGAGAGGCAATTATAGAGAAAGCGAAAATCATCAAGTCTGATAAAGGTGGTGGATATTGTGAAAGGTATGACAAAACAGGATAATATCCTAAATCTTTTACGTACTATCTCCAAAATTTTGGATTTGTTGTTCAATACACAAGGTGATGCGTGTCGTACCACAACAAATTAATTCAAGATTTTTCCACTCAATTAAAAATAATATAATGGAATTCAAGTTCGTTCCCACGAGGAGCAAGAGATTCTAGTTGTAAAAATTGTCACGAAAGGGGGGAGTAAAAAGCAAAAGAAAATAAACAAAGCAATTAAAATCGAAAGTTGAAAGCAATAAGAGAGACAAGATCAAGGAATCCTTCTTCGTTGCAAAACAATGATTAAAGTTATGTTCTTTTCTACTTGTTATTAGTCACAAATTATCACCAACCGTAGGTAAAGCAGCTAGATCAGTGCTAAACCCCTAAATCCCTTCTATCACCGGATACGGAAGTTCTCGACTACCGGATTCTATTTACCAAACCACCTAGTAGTAGATCACTCTAGATGTAATTTAAATAAACGCATTAAGATTCATGAACTTATTAGGTCAATATTAGTAGTTAGACTCTTAGATCAAGGTCTACTTGCTAACGTTGTTTCTACACACAATTGCTCCACGGAATCCCTCCGCAAGGTCTCGTGTTTGCTACTTATGTAAAAAGTCAAGAAACGATTACTTATCTCCTAACTTTCACTAGCTTTAGATCAAATTAACAAATCAATTTAGCGTGCACTCCAAACAATCTATCAATCAATCATGAATGTCATTAAGATCATTCCTATTAGTAAAAACAAACGATAATTTTGTGAAAAACTTCAAGATAGAATTGAAAACAAAAACTCAAAACATAAATTAAGAACTAGGAATTCATCCTCAATCAATAAGAAAATTAGCTACTCATGTTTTTGAAATTCACACGAATAATAAAGAAGAGAGAATTGTTGTGTGTGTAGAGAGGTGTGTAAAAGATGTAGAAAACTTCTCTATTTATAGGCTTCAATATTCTCCAAATCTTCCAAGGAATAGAATCCTTTTCCTTTTGCAATTCAACTTCCAAATTCAAGTCTTTCTCTTCTCTTCCACCTTCTCTTTCCAAATTTGAGTCTAATTCTCCATCCAATTCCTAGTCCAAGTCTTCACACCCATGAAAGAAGTATAGAAAATTCTGGAATTTTGCTCGCCGGAAAACTGGGATTGTGGCCGGAATCCGGCCGGAATAGTCGCCGCCGGCCACCTGAAAATTCTGTCCGTCGAGAGAATATGCGACGGAATATTCCGTCAGTCCACCGTTAGGACTAACGGTCAAACTAGTCAACTGTTAGTCAACCGGTCAAAGCAGATGAGGGAGTCAGCTATGAGTCGATCAGCGAGTCGGCCGAGTGGTCTTAATCACCGAGTCACTGAGTTGGATCGGGTTGAATCGCCAATTTCTGAGTTGATTCGCCAGAACTGAACTCCAGCCTAGGCCATTGCACAGCTTGCACATCTCAGCCTTGTACTCTCCCTTGACTTCACTGCATTGCATTTATCATCATCACCATTTTCACTGCATTCTCCTTCATGCTCAGCCATAACAGTGCACAACATCACACTAAACTGCAGCTTCAATTGCATCGATTCTTCCATCCATCTCAGTCTTATCAACATTTCCATGTCCAGGCCACTCTCCCATCTTTCACTGCAACTCAAGAGCATCCATCAGTGCTACTACCTGCAATATCACCACCAGCTCAATCTCCCCTGCACTAAAATTTGCTTCTCTTTCTCACTGCCATTCTCTGTAATTCCAGTTCACAAATAAACCACCAAAACTAACCACAACACAACACCACCTCTTCCACCTGCCATGAACCAACAATACAATGTCTGAGTTGCATTTGCCACAGGCCAACCCAGCTGTAACTAATTGCAGCAGCAGCTCAAACCTCCATCTAACCTACACTCCATCTTGCCAGCTTACCAAGCCACCAGAGCCCTGAATTGGTCCTCAACTGAGCCATCTCCATCTATCATCACTAGTGCCTGCTCTAGCTTAGCTGCACTAGCCAATACCACCATCCATAATGCTAGCTTCCATCTCAGCATCATTACAGCTACCACAAGAAAATCTGCAACATTAGCTCAGTCATTACAAGCATCCATTCTTTACCAGCACTCCACCAGAACCTTTGCCATCAACATCCAGTGCACTTCAATCCTGCAACTTCATTTCTTCACATTCTCAGCTCATTGCAGTGCCAAAAGAACAACTGCCATTCATCTCTGGCTTATACGGCTGCAGACTTCTCATCCTTTTAAACAACCTCATACCCATCTCAGATTCATGACCTAAACCCAATTGTCTTGTGTTACTTTGCCTCTTCAATCAACACCACCAACCCATTCTCTAGTTCAATTACAGCCAATTCTTCCCTTGATAATCTTCATGGTACACGACATCTTCCTTCTTCTCGACAATGAATCGAACCCATCAATTTCGGTTCCTTAAATGATTCTTCCATCTTCAATTTCGTGAATCTCGGATCCCCTTTTGCTCTTTATCAACATACTCAATCCAATCTTCCATGTCATTAGCACAAACATCAACTCCCTCCACTATTCTCTACTTCTTTATCTCGATCGAGTTCGATCTCTGGATTTCAAAATAACGGCCCAGAACATACACGCGTTTCTTCTCAGTTTCAGGTGAGAATGAAAAATGTTAAAGAAAAGTGTTTCTCGATTTAGGGTGAAGGTTAAATGGGGCGGATTCGGGTACGGGTGTGGGTGTGGGTCTATGGGTTTGGGTTTATACATCCATTTTACCAGCTGATAATAGCACTACATTTCTGGATAAGGGCTACCCAGTTTGGCAGCCCCTTAACTTGAACTGTCCTTTCTTTAGTAATCCTCCAATAGAGAGTAACCCTTAACCTTGGCTGGGTTCCAAATAGTGATCGCCCATGAAATGACAATTTTTCCCTTTTGGCTCAAAATATAGTAACTTCTTCTTCTTTTCCTCCGTGTGACTCCAAAGTAGCTACAAAACTCAAAACAAGCGTAAAATACATAATTTACAAGAAAAATAGCAAAGAAAGCATAAACTACTAGATAGTAAATTAGGTGTATTCTACACCTATCAAATTCCCCCACACTTAGACTTTGCTAGTCCTCGAGCAAATCAAACTAAAAACTCACAACTTCAAAGCGTTCAAGCGTCACAAGCATCCAAAAAGTTATGAGGACATAGAGTTTACGCATGCTAGTAATAAGAAGTTAGAAATACTAAAGAACATATTCTCGTTCTTAATTGTTGAGTGAGAAATAACCACACCATAATGAGAGAATGCGTGTTTGAGAAACGATCAATAAGCATTTCGCCTCGACTTCGCCTCACCAAAAAGGATTTTATGATAATTGCACTCAAAAAGACGGCTTTTTTATGGTTCTCACATGTGTGCGGTAGGAATGAAGAGAGAATTCTGCAACACGTTGAATGGTGGGAAGAACAACTTCCTAAATATTTTTAAAAACCCACATCTTTTAATATTTTGAAAAACCATTTTTCCGACGATCTCTAAGAAAGGAAATCAACCATTTTTATAGAGGATGAGATTACTTACTCACCTTCACATCCGATCGCCAATTATGATAACACCACTCTCACGGAATCCAATAGAAACGTCTTCCGCTCCTCGTCTTTATCTTCTTGGTCTTCGGTTTCAACTATTGATGCTAAACCCTTGAATTTCATAAATCCTTGACAATTTATAATTCTTTTACCTTAAAACCTTGTCGCTTGAAACTTTCTTATAAATTTTCCTTCCCCACGGCTCATTAAATAAAAATAAGAACAAATATTTCTCTTGTTTTTCTCTCTCTTTTTTTTTTTTCTTTTTTTTTCAATTTTTTTTTTTTTTCAATAAACAAGAGAAATTAAATACAAAATAAACCATGGCCGTGGAAGAAGTATTTTACCGCTTGATTCTTCATAACTTGTATCGTCTTGAAATCATAAACTTCAAAAATTCTCACCTTTTGATTTTCTTTGCTTTCATGAATAAGTCTTCATACTTGAATATAAAATTACCTCATTGTAGTGTAAGTCTTCAACATATATGTAAAATCCGCTCGTTGTATGTTGCTTTACTTGAATTTGAAATTTGCTCTTTTTCTCGTTCCGTTGCTTGTAAACCTTAAACTTTTCCAACTTTCCTTGTAGATTTTGATGTCGCTCCTTGTTGATGATGAATGTGTTTCTATGGATCCGTTGTTGTCGAGAGAGAGAATGGTGCTAACTGCGAATCGAACTACAAGAAGGAAGCTTTCATCTATAGACGTCACCCTCATGATTGACAAAATTAGCACTCAAGAGATCAAAGAGTAGTGCTTCTATTGGTGGGAGGTTGGGTAGCTCACCATTCTACCCGGAATTAACGTACGGTGACACACACTCAAAAGAAGCTCTTTAGTAGATGGAAAATTTCTGGTTGGTGCCTCACATGATATGAATACGGGTAGTCTCCACTAATGATTGATCAGCAACTCTAATAACGCATTTCTCCCTGCACCAAATTCGCATCACCGGCATGATTAAATCCATTATTTAACACTCTAACAAACAAGAAATCCGAATGTAGTTCTCTAACATTTCCAAATTCAATTATGTCGGTCAAAATCTCTATGTAAACATACCTAGAAGTATGCTAGTGACTCTAAAATCTTTAAAAGTTGGAGTTTTAGGTAAAACTTTTTTTTTTTTTTCAAAACTTTTTTTAATTTTTTTTGTAATTTTTGTTTTAAAAACATGCTTAACCACTCCCCACACTTAAACCTTACATTGTCCTCAATGTAATTGAATCCTCCTAGTAAAGTTAAGGTGGGAAATTTTAACATGATAAGAAACAAGAAAAAGAAATAACAAAAAGCAAAAAGATAAGAAATACAAAACCTATGGGTTGCCTCCCATTAAGCGCTTGTTTTAAAGTCGACGTCCCGACTTAGCTCTTGCAAGATTCATTAGCCCGGATCAATCTTTTCACGGTAAAACATGATGTCACATCACTAGGGTATCGCGTTGTCTCAAAGATATTGAAGTGGATGAGTGTACCATCAAACTCCATAGTCAAGGTGCCATTTTGGACATCAATCTTTGTTCGGCGGTGCTTAAGAATGGTCTACCCAAAAGCAAAGGTGTAGACTTGGAAGAATTCTCATCATTCATGTCTAAGACATAGAAATCGGCCGGAAATACAAGCTCATTAACCTGCACCAAAACATTCTAAACAATCCCTTTCGGGTAAACATTAGATCGGTTAGCAAGTTCAAGAACTACCCCGGTCTCTTTAAGAGGACCGAGATTCAAAGAATCATAAATCGAGGAAGGCATAACATTAACCGATGCTCCCAAATCTAGCAAAGCTCGAGTAAACCTTGTTTTACCAATTGTGCAAGGTATATTGAAACTACTGGGGTCCTTTAATTTTGGTGGGAGTTTCTTGAGAATAAACGCCAAGCATTCTCCCCCACACTCATGACTTCATTCCCTTTCAACCTTTTCTTCTTCATGCACAACTCCTTTAAGAACTTTGCACAACGAGGAATTTGACGAATAGCTTCTATGAGTGGAATATTGACTTGTACTTTCTTAAAGATCTCCCAAATATCCATGTATTCCAAGTCTCTTTTTGATTTAGCAAATCGGCTAGGGAACGGGGGTGGAGTTGTGAAAGTAGGAACCGTCTCCTCGGGTTGGTTGGTTGGAGATGTTTTCTCCTTTGGTGCGGTTTCAATTTCCTCTTTCTCATCATACACCTTATCTTGTTGATTTGGTTGCTCCACTTGTTTCCCTCTCCTCAAAGTAATCGCATTAACGCTCTCTCTTGGATTAAAAAATGGTTGTGAAGGAAGTTTTGTGGACGCTTGCGCTTTCAATAAGTTCATATCGGTTGCTAATTGCCCCACTTGAATTTGTAAATCCTTGATTGCTGAATCGGTCTTTTGTTGGTGTTGTTGAACCATAGTGGTGAGACCTTGCACACCTTGTATTAACGCATTGAGCTTGTCATCATTCAAAGAATCACGCTCCTTTACTTGTTGTGGTTGAAATTGTTGTTGAGGTTGGAAACGTGATTGTTGGAAACCACCTTGTTGCACATACGGATTGGGAACCGCCGCTTGCTTATTTGCATAACTAAAGTTGGGATGATCCTTCCAACCGGGATTGTAGGTATTGGAGTATGGATCGTACCTTGGCCTTTGATTTGGATATAAAGCATTCACTTGTTCGGTCTCACCATCCGGAATAATTACCGCGGCCATCCTTTGCATCATTATCTCCATGTTACTCATCCTTTGATCAAGATGTGATGAATCACTTACTTCATGCACTCGCCTAACCATTGGTTCATCCCTTGTGTAGAATTGTTGCGAGTTCGCAGCCATACTTTCAATCAACTCGATAGCTTGGGCCACCGTCTTGTTCATTAATGCACCACCACCCGCGGCGTCAAGAAGAGACCTATCACTTGGGTGAAGAGCTTCATAGAAGTATTGGAGTATCATAACGTCACTAAATTGATGGTGTGGACAGCTTGCCACCAACCTCTTGTATCGCTCCCAACATTCATACAATGATTCTCCCACTTGTTGTTTCAATCCACAAATCTCCTTGCGAATTTGAGTAGCTTTGGATGCGGGAAAATATCTCTCGAGAAAAAGTTTCTTCATCCCATTCCATGTTGTGATACTTCCGGAAGGTAAATAATATAACCATTCCTTAGCATTACCCGCCAAAGAAAACGGAAAGCTTTCAACATCGCTCCATCCGCATTAGTCTCCGGTGGAAGCATGGCCATAACTATGGCATAGAAGTCCATAAGATGTTTGTTTGGGTCCTCATTCACCATGCCATGAAACTTCGGTAACTCTCTAATCAACCCCGGCTTGATCTCGAAGGTTGAGTTAGTTTGGATACACCATTGTTGTGTATCAAGCTTGTGAGAAGCTAGGTCCTTTAGTGTACGATCAGCCATTGTATCTTCCTCTTTGTCCGAATCACTTGATGAAGAGGGAGGAAGTGGAGTGTTAATCGCACGAATGAAATCCTTTAGTTGAGTCTTGGGATCGAAGACGTATTGGACTCGGTCTACCCTCTTTAAGCATTCACCAAAGGTATAACACCTGAACAAGATTCTCAAAAACTAAGTTAGATACGGTAAAGAATCTAACAAAGCAAGAATAAAGCAAAAATAAAAATAAAAACAACTAAAGATCGCCCGTTGCTCCCCGGCAACGGCGCCAAAATTTGATGCGTGTCGTACCACAACAAATTAATTCAAGATTTTTCCACTCAATTAAAAATAATATAATGGAAGTCAAGTTCGTTCCCACGAGGAGCAAGAGATTCTAGTTGTAAAAATTGTCACGAAAGGGGGGAGTAAAAAGCAAAAGAAAATAAACAAAGCAATTAAAATCGAAAGTTGAAAGCAATAAGAGAGACAAGATCAAGGAATCCTTCTTCGTTGCAAAACAATGATTAAAGTTATGTTCTTTTCTACTTGTTATTAGTCACAAATTATCACCAACCGTAGGTAAAGCAGCTAGATCAGTGCTAAACCCCTAAATCCCTTCTATCACCGGATACGGAAGTTCTCGACTCACCGGATTCTATTTACCAAACCACCTAGTAGTAGATCACTCTAGATGTAATTTAAATAAACGCATTAAGATTCATGAACTTATTAGGTCAATATTAGTAGTTAGACTCTTAGATCAAGGTCTACTTGCTAACGTTGTTTCTACACACAATTGCTCCACGGAATCCCTCCGCAAGGTCTCGTGTTTGCTACGTATGTAAAAAGTCAAGAAACGATTACTTATCTCCTAACTTTCACTAGCTTTAGATCAAATTAACAAATCAATTTAGCGTGCACTCCAAACAATCTATCAATCAATCATGAATGTCATTAAGATCATTCCTATTAGTAAAAACAAACTATAATTTTGTGAAAAACTTCAAGATAGAATTGAAAACAAAAACTCAAAACATAAATTAAGAACTAGAATTCATCCTCAATCAATAAGAAAATTAGCTACTCATGTTTTTGAAATTCACACGAATAATAAAGAAGAGAGAATTGTTGTGTGTGTAGAGATGTGTGTAAAAGATGTAGAAAACTTCTCTATTTATAGGCTTCAATATTCTCCAAATCTTCCAAGGAATAGAATCCTTTTCCTTTTGCAATTCAACTTCCAAATTCAAGTCTTTCTCTTCTCTTTCACCTTCTCTTTCCAAATTTGAGTCTAATTCTCCATCCAATTCCAAGCCCAAGTCTTCACACCCATGAGAGAAGTCCATAGAAAATTCTGGAATTTTGCTCATGGGAAAACTCGGGATTGTGGCTGGAATCCCCGAATAGTCGCCGCCGCCACTGAAAATTCTCGTCCGTCGAGAGAATATGCGACGGAATATTCCGCGGTCTCCGTTAGGACTAACGGTCAAACTAGTCAACTGTTAGTCAACCGGTCAAAGCAGATGAGGGAGTCAGCTATGAGTCAGTCACTGAGTCAGACTGAGTGGTCTTAATCAGCTGAGTCACTGAGTTGGATCGGGTTGAATCGCCAATTTCTGAGTTGATTCGCGGGCGAACTCCAAGCCTAGGCCATTGCACAACTTGCACATCTCACCTTGTACTCTCCCTTGACTTCACTGCATTGCATTTATCATCATCACCATTTTCACTGCATTCTCCTTCATGCTCAGCCATAACAGTGCACAACATCACACTAAACTGCAGCTTCAATTGCATCGATTCTTCCATCCATCTCAGTCTTATCAACATTTCCATCTCAGGCCACTCTCCCATCTTTCACTGCAACTCAAGAGCATCCCATCAGTGCTACTACCTGCAATATCACCACCAGCTCAATCTCCCTTGCACTAACATTTGCTTCTCTTTCTCACTGCCATTCCCTGTAATTCCAGTTCACAAATAAACCACCAAAACTAACCACAACACAACACCACCTCTTCCACCTGCCATGAACCAACAATACAATGTCTGAGTTGCATTTGCCACGAGCCAACCCAAACCAGAACTAATTGCAGCAGCAGCTCAAACCTCCATCTAACCTACACTCCATCTTGCCAGCTTACCAAGCCACCAGAGCCCTGAATTGGTCCTCAACTGAGCCATCTCCATCTATCATCACTAGTGCCTGCTCTAGCTCAGCTGCACTAGCCAATACCACCAGCCATAATGCTAGCTTCCATCTCAGCATCATTACAGCTACCACAAGCAAATCTGCAACATTAGCTCAGTCATTACAAGCATCCATTCTTTACCAGCACTCCACCAGAACCTTTGCCATCAACATCCAGTGCACTTCAATCCTGCAACTTCATTTCTTCACATTCTCAGCTCATTGCAGTGCCAAAAGAACAACCGCCATTCATCTCTGCCATACGGCCCGTGCCTTCTCATCCTTTTAAACAACCTCATACCCATCTCGTATTCATGACCTAAACCCAATTGTCCTGTGTTACTTTGCCTCTTCAATCAACACCACCAACCCATTCTCTGATTCAATTACAGCCAATTCTTCCCTTGATAATCTTCATGGTACACAGCATCTTCCTTCTTCTCGACAATGAATCGAACCCATCAATTTCAGTTCCTCAAATGATTCTTCCATCTTCAATTTACGTGAATCTCGCATCCCCTTTTGCTCTTTATCAACATACTCAATCCAATCTTCCATGTCTGTTAGCACAAAGATCAACTCCCTCCACTCTTCTCTACTTCTTTATCTCGATCTCGAGTTCGATCTCTGGATTTCAAAATAACAAAGAAGAAATGCTTCATGCGTTTCTTCTCGCCAGAGAATGAAAAATGTTAAAGAAAAGTGTTTCTCGATTTAGGGTGAAGGTTAAATGGGGCGGATTCGGGTACGGGTGTGGGTGTGGGTCTATGGGTTTGGGTTTATACATCCATTTTACCAGCTGATAATAACACTACATTTCTGGATAAGGGCTACCCAGTTTGGCAGCCCCTTAACTTGAACTGTCCTTTCTTTAGTAATCCTCCAATAGAGAGTAACCCTTAACCTTGGCTGGGTTCCAAATAGTGATCGCCCATGAAATGACAATTTTGCCCTTTTGGCTCAAAATAGAGTAACTTCTTCTTCTTTTCCTCCGTGTGACTCCAAAGTAGCTACAAAACTCAAAACAAGCGTAAAATACATAATTTACAAGAAAAATAGCAAAGAAAGCATAAACTACTAGATAGTAAATTAGGTGTATTCTACACCTATCACAGGCCAACTTATCCTTGGCATAATGGTGTATAACAAAAGGCAAAATCATACTTTTATGAAAATGGTTAGAAGTGTGATGAGTTATGCATATTGACCACATATCAGTGAATGTATGTTCTTTCAACAACTGTGAAATTTAAATAAATTTCCGAGTAAGGCAGTTTCAAAGACACACTTTGGACTAGAATGGTTGGAAACCTAGTTTAAATCACCTTTAAGTTATGGTTGTTCAGTTGGAGGTGAGGGCTTACATTCCAAAGAATGAAAATTGGATTTGGAAACTATTATTGGTTCATTGGTTTTCCTAAATGATCCAAATGGTATTCTTTAACGTTCTAACCGTAGTATGAGACTTATTGAAACCGAAAATATAAATTCGTTAATGATGGCATAATCAGTGGGAGTACGTGGATATATTTGTTCAAGAAAGCATGATAATGATCCCTTTATTTAAGATTTCTACAAATATTGTGAATCTTATCATTATCAGAATGTTAGATAATGAAAGACCACAAATTACTGACCCAATACTCCATAATATAACTACTGCCAATAAATAAATTTTTTGATAACAACATGAACCAGCATTAAGAAGGTCTCAACAGATATTGTAAGAAAGTTGTTCATGTTGTTTCAATGATTTTCTTACAAGAATTTATTACATTTTGATATGGAATGGCAAAGATTCGGTTTTAGGTTCACAAATATTATGTGTAATAATTTTGATTAATGGATTGATGCTATGTGAGTAAAAATCATTGGTTGAAAGTCAAGTCTCGGATATTGTTTAATTGCTCGAAATACACAAATCAATTGTATGAAAGTGGGTCTTTCTGACCTAATACGACTGTAATAACAATTTTAAACGGTATAAGCAAGACTTATTTCCAAAGATTTTACTCTGAAATGACGCATTGATTATAAATAAGTTTTTCTCTCGTGTCAAAGAAAGAGTTATTCAGAATTATCATAGTATTATTAGTAGCTCAGTATGACCTAAGATTTGCATTAATTAAATGTGAAAATAGCCTTTATTAATGATAAATTTTAGTCTACAAATTTTAAAAATCAAAGTATGAAATTTAAGCAGACTCCCATAATGGTATATGAAATTCAACAAAACTATAAATGCTTCAAGTTGCGGATGAAATTATTACATGTTTATGCATATACCTCAAGATCAGTGGGAGAAATTCATACTCTTGGTCTTGTATGTTAAGACATACTACCTACGAGTAGTGATCTTGACTTTATTCATATCTCTATATTTTTTGAAATAAAGGATATTAATGAAGCTTACCATGTGATAGTAATATCATATGGATTACTAAAGCTCTCATATAAGGCATATATCGAATATTCAAGGAATTTTGAGATAATAACATATTTAACAGATTTTATTTCATGTTGGATGGAAGATATAAATTTAATCTTCATTACGTCTTAATTCTGATATGAAACTTATAACAAGTTGTTAATATGTTAACTAATTGCCTAAAGAATCGAAGAACAAATTACAGGAAAGCTATCAAGAATTTTGAGATACTATTTAACTTTTGTCTTATAATTAGTTAGCAAACCCAACAAGAGTTGATTGGGTTTTCAGACTTCAATTTTTGTGGATGTATGGATTCCATTAATACTAGTCCCACAATTGAGTTTGAATATTTATGACTGTGATACTTAGAGACTTAAGGTTTGGCTCTACATTGCTTAAATTTATTGTCTTAGCTTCGCAGCATTAAAGCACGATATGATACAAAAGGAACAAAACACATGAACCTTGAGTATATATGCGTGAATTAGGAAATTCAGAAACAATAGTTGTTCATTTACCGCTTAAGCACAATTGCATTCGGAGATGCACTTAATGAACAATTACCTTTTAAGAACTCTTAAGAAAAGATTAAAATCTTAGGTATGTGTGAGTAATTGATTATTGAATTCAGCTAATTTATGTGCTTATTTTTGAAAACTAATTGAGCTCTTAATAATGTACTTCTGAATTTATTTTTGTATCCATATTTAGTATACACTTATGTGAATGGATGAATGTTAACAGAAATTGTCTTTATTTTGAAGACATAACTGGACCATTATGATATCCCCATTTAAGGCCTGATTAAGTAAGTTGCTTGTGTTGTGGTACATGGAAGGGAACATGTTGATAACAGGACAATGTGTCACCGCCATGACTCGCATACGTGATTTGCTTGGTTAAGGTATTACGTTTAACCATTAAATTTGTTTAGCAATTATGCGCGCTTATGTTTTTCTATAATTAACCATTAAATAAGTTATCAAATGGACCAGTGGGAGAATGTAAGAATATTTCTATACATATAGAAATATCCTGTGGGCCCATGTAATAATTTTGGTTAATTAAGAATATTGCTACTAAATATTTCGGTTACCATTCTAGGGGATTAACTCTTCCTTGATGGACGATCGAGATTGATTGCTAACTCTAAATCCTAGGAACCTTGGTCATCCTTCTACCTATAAAAGGAACTCAATAGCCATTAGTATTGGTTCGAGAATTTTATTATTCATTACACAAAAGGTCAAGAAGGAAAAACCAAGATATTCCACTGTATTCTGTTATACGGGTGTGCTTGCAGCCTTGGAGGATTTCTTGGATTCAATTAATGGCTTCATCATGTATTCTATTTTAACACAACTATGCGTATTGTGATTATCATGTTGTTCGAAGATCCGACCGTTATGTATATAAAACTTATACAACTTTCACTTTTCGAATCTTCGATAGAAAGATAAAACACCTTTCTCTATCACTAAGAAGATTATTTCATCATGTTTAAGCCTTTAGATCAACATTGATAGAAATGGTCAGGACCCGACCTTGATAGTTCCATCGCGAGCAAAGACGCTCATATTTTACATATTTTCAACGCTAGAAGACAGGTCAACGGGCACCGAAGGAGAACGAGGGAGTACAATGTATTTGAAAAATTATAAATGTTATATGATTTTATTAGTTTTAAATGCAATTTCTCTTATTTTAAGTAATGAAGCCTACGTATATGTAATCCGCGTATTCGAGTACTAACTCCCTAAGTTAGTTTTCTTAATGAATTACAAATTTGCAATAAGTAATAAAACTACATAGGAACCTAAATAAATCTGCACATGCCAATATTACATGCGACTATGATTTGGTCACCAGGTACGAATTAAAGGGTCATAATTGTAGGTGAGTCCAAGAAAATTCACCCGGCCCGGACCTCTTTTGCCTTGGCAGTTGGCACTTTTGGTTTGACAGACCTATTGGATTCCCACACTCTCAGTTTCTTAATCCGAACACTAATCACGCAATCCATCTATGTTTATAATCATTATTATCGAGACGAGCATTTTCACTCTCCAGTGAGCTTCACAGTCTCAGTTAATTTCTCATTGGCAATTCTTTTATCTTACTGTATTTATTTATTGTGGGAATGTTATTTATGCCCCTACTATCCATGGGTCATGCACAAATACCCTTATCCATTATATTAATACCCATAACCAAAAACAAGGAAACCAATTTTATGGTAATCCTGTAGATAACCTCATCATCTTAATAAAGTTGTCGAACATTTTTCCTTTCCTCCTTAACTTCAGATCTGAAACGATATGCTCTCTTTTCTCTTAACTCCTCTTTCAGTATCACCACCGCCACCTTCGCGCCACCACCATCTCCGTCGCCACCATTTTCATCACTACCACCTCCATCTCCATCACCATGAAAAATCAATCAAACCAGCTAATTCCAACACCACCTCCTACACCACTACTAGCCAATACTCCACTAGCAGCAGCATCACTGCCTCCAAAACAGTCGATTCAACTATAAATCATAAACCTTAGTGATGAACCTATGCAAAACTATTCTCCAAAACGCAATCCCAAGCATCAAAAATGTTAGATCCATTCCGATTTGCAACTAAATTGTACATGATTCCTTTTCGAACCCTAATTTTGGATTTCATTTTTCTTCAAATAGATAATTGATTCAGGTAAATGATATTTTTCTGCTTCAATTCGTTTTTCTCATACTTATTGAGTCATAGAAATAGAAATTAACAAAAAAAATAATAATAATATGGCGCTGGTGGAATGTTTTAAGGATCTGATTTCGTATGTTGATTTAGCTTCAATGTGCATTGATTTGTTGATTTTATTAGATGTAAATGTTGATATTGGGTTATTGTTGTTACAGATGTGATGTTAATGGATTATGGTATATGTTGTTGCGGTGGTAATGGTAAAGCATGTTGAAGTGGAGACATAGGTATCGGATGATGAAGATGATGGTGATGAGATTAATGTTAGGAATTTTTATGTAGGATGATGGTAATGGTATTATTATGTATCCAGGGTTGTAATTACTCTAGTATTGACGAAGAGATCAATGCCTGTTGTACCACAAGGAGATGGTACAAGGAGACATCCCAAACTGCAACGTATTAATACTCATTCTAGCACATCAATTATTTCCTTTATTGATTCAAGAGCACAAAATGTTATTGATGAGTTTTTCCAACCAGTTAAGGTATTCTATAGGGCATCTATGCTTGATATTAGTTAATGTATGACTTAATGTGTGTTTCTATAGGGCAGTGGTGTTCCTATTCTCTTACTGGTGGGTTTTTGAACTGATGGTATGCTCGTATGAGCTGGTGGTGATGTACGTGTTTTTTGAACTGATGGTATGCTCGTATGAGCTGGTGTGAAGAGATGTGGCTACTGGCTTAGTTGGACGGAGTTATATGAGTAATTGGCTGAGCCTTATAACCAGTGAGGACGATATGTAGAATGCTGAGGTATGAGAATGGATGGGATGTCTGATTTCATTGCTAGGATGAGCAAATGGATGTCCGCATAAAAGCTGTTAATCTACTTGGGAAGATTTTTCTTTTACCTTGGGAATCAATTGAGGTATGGTGTATGTCTTAGTTTCTGCTTTGATCAACAACACAAGCATGCATGAATTGTTTATTTTTTTCCTGCTCCAGGTTCACTTGCACAACTTATTATCCGAATTCAGTTTGGGGAGCCGTTTCATTGCATTTGAAGCTGCAATCCAGTGGAATAACTATTTTTTGTTTGCATAGGCATATATCATTACCATTCAGAACTATTTGAAAAATGTTTCAATATCCTTGTTTGTTACATTGTTTTATATGTGTATTCAGATACCATTTACTGCTTTTAGTTTGCCACTAATCTTACTAAAATATGCAAAAATACCTTGCTTTCAGTTTGCCATTAATTTTACTAAAGTATGCAAGTATGTGTATAACTAGTATAGGTTGTGGGTTCTGCTGCTGTACGTTTTGATCTAATTCTAGGCAGCAACGTAGTGAATTGGAAGAAATCGTACTGAAACTATAGTTATTTGCTTCTTGCTTAGAGGATGCTTTTTGTGACTGACTAGAATCATTTATAACTTTATGTAGTTTGATCCGTTTTTGTACCTCTTCAATATGCTTTTTGATACTAGTGGTGTCAGTGGATGTTAGTTTACATATGTACATGATTTCACTCTGGCTTGGGATTAACAATAGTTTAACTTTATCTAGTTTGCCCTGTTTTTGTTCTTGGACTCCAGATTTTGGGGACAACTTGAGAAAGTTGCTTCATTTTTGGAGGCAACTTGAGCTAGTTGGTTCCATATTCGGAAGCAACTCGAGCTAGTTGATTCCAGATTATGAGGCAACTTGAGATAGTTGGCTCAATTTATTATTTTTTGAGAAATTTGTTTCATTTTAATCGCTTTTACTGGATACAAAAATAGTTGTCAGATGTGTTCATTGTTCTCTTGCAGTATCAACTTTGCCTTAGTTTATCAAATTAAATATCAACTTTGTTCTCTTACAGTATCTTTAGAGCTCTGTACTGTCTGCAGTTCTAACAAACTCTTATGTACTTATTTTATGAAATTATTGTAAAATGTGCAGGCTCCTAACCAAGCTTTAACAAAGAAGATCACTGACCACCTACTTTTTCTGGACTGGAACTGAATAATTCGCATTTCAGTGGGTGTCGAGGTATGTATGGGACTATTTAATATGAATATTAGCTGCAACTGGATGGTGTTCTTAAGTCTTGCATCACCTAATTTAACAGGTATGTATGAGACTATTTCGGAAGGCATGACCAGGATTGCTGCTGTTCATTTTGTGGAGTTGTGAGAGAAGAGTCTGGTTGCAGTTGCCGTGAAGATATCCAGACTTTTGTCAAGTTGGTCGAGATTTAGATGGTCCGAGAAAGGACTGGTGCTGTAATAACAATTGCGGCTTTATCTGTGCCTGCGTTTAAGGTATACGTGTAGTGGTAAATTATCTTTATGCATACATCTTAGAGTAATCGCGACGAATCTGTGGTGTAATGGTAGCACAACTGACTATATGTCAGAAGATGTGTGTTCGACTCATACTAGGTTCACTCCTTTGTCTATAATTTTTATTATTTTTGGAGACAACTTTGTGCTAGTTGCCTTCACATTTGAAGACAATTTGAGCTAGTTCCTTTCACATTTGAAGACAACTTGAGCTAGTTGCCTCCATTTTGTTTTGCAACTTATTCATGTACACTATTTATTGGAGACAACATAAGCTAGTTTCCTCCGATATGGACATTATTTATTGGAGACAACTTGAGCTAGTTGCCTCCACTTTTGGAGACAACTTGAGCTAGTTGCCTCCACTTTTGGAGACAACTTGAGCTAGCTCATATATGGACACAACTTCAGCAAGTTGACTCCACATGGTAGTGGTGGTCGTCGGGGGCGGTGGTGATGGTAGTTGACGGCGGTGGTGGTGGTGGCGGTGGGCGGTTATTTGCGGCGGCGGTGTGATTGGTGGCGGAGGTGATGGACATCGGTGGCGGTGGTGGACAGTGGTGGTGGTTGGCGGTGTTGGTGGACGGTGGTGGTGGTTGGCGGTGGTGGACAATGGTGGTGGTTGGCGGTGGTGGTCGGCGACGGTGGTGGTTGGTGGTTGGCGGTGGTGGTGGCTGGTGGCGGTGGTGGTCATCGGTGGCGGTGGTGGTTGGTGGTTGGCGGCGGTGATTGGTGGTGGTGGGCGGCGGTGGACAGTGGTGGTGGTGGTTGGCGGGGTAGTCTTTTCTTTCTTTTCTTTTTTTTTTTTTTTTTTTTTAAATATTGGTTAGTGGTTTTGTATATAGTGTTGGTAAAAGTTTCATGAGCATGGAAAGTAAAGCATGCTCTCAACTGATTCAAAGCCGGCCTTAAAACCAGTGATTTTCGTTGTGGATTTGGTGCTCATACAAAGTTCATGAGGATGGTAAGTAAATCACGCTCTCATGAGCTTAAAAGTGTTTGATGAAATTCCGATAGGTTCATTATTTAGAAACTATTAAAGTTTTTTTCATTTGTCATTAGAATATTGCTTGGGATCTACTTCGATGTCCCTTTGAGGATATCCAGCAACCGGTAATTAAATCTATGAATTTTTCTGTAATCGATTATTAAATCTATGAGTTTTTCTTTATATCTACGATAAATACTAAAACGAGTCGTTGGATTTTCACAGGATTTTCGATACGTAACTGATAATCCACGTGCGGGGAAGTATGAGTGTTACATACTGCATACCGACGATGTCCGTGTATCTACAGAATGAAAGCATTTGCACTCATGAATTTTTAATGTCAACCCATCAAAGGTATAGTTTGTACAGGGTAGAACATTATTCTTTTATTCTTTTCTGCTTTAGTTCTCACGGTGTTACTATGAGAAGATACATCCGTTGGTCTGCCTAACGGAAATGATTAAAAGATATCAGATATGTCTTCTCAGAAGGTATGGTTCTTCGACAAAATTTTGTATAACAAATACTATTGTCTTTCACTTTCTGAATAGTTGATGACATTTTTCATAATTTAGTCATCGATGACGTTGTTAAAGAGAAATTGGTACGGCAGTGAAATAATTAAAGAGGCCATTGAGTTGTTAAAGAGAAATTGGTACGGCAGTTAAATAATTAAAGAGAAAGTTGTCTTGACTCTTGAGTGGAGTGGCCTAATATGGAATTACAAGTGCTGTTCTGCTGAGGCCCTTCAAACAAGATCTGTAAAATTTGTAGGAGTTCATATGGAAGACGAGTTAATATCTGTCTCTTCACAAGACTAATTCAGTATTGCTAACAAATTGAAGTGGGAGATGGAACAGGTCATCAACAATAACAAAGATGAAACTCTTAGGTAACAGTTTTTCTCGATGGAAGACAACATGAATCCTTTTCCCCTCTTAAAATGATTCGAAGTTTTGGTTGGTTCCTTTCTAATTGGATTTTTTTGGTGAAGAAATCATACTCCTCGCTTGCAAGGCCAGGTATATGCATGCATACTTTTGCCCCCTTTATATTATTTTTTGTTGAGGCAAACTATATTTTTCTTCTTTTGATTTGTATATATATTAGTGCAACCACTAGCGGAGTGTTTTTTTTGTAGGGTTGTTTACTGCATATTTATTTCTATTGGAGGCAGAGGTGCCGGTGCCTGTTATCTGTGTTTATGAAGTGCATGCAGCTTGAAGAGTGCGTACATGGAAGGACGGGAATTACTTGCTAAGGACTTTTATATGAGTCAAGGTATGTTATATCGTTCGATTCACCTTTACAGATGGGATTTGACAAGAGTTATGAAATTATTGGTAAAGTAGCTGATCGTGAAGCAAAATAAAAATTGGTCATAATTCTGTGATCAGTTTGTAATCCCTGTAATGTTTGATTGGTGCGCCACTTATATGTTTGCTGTTTGCTGCAAGATTGATGAATGAAATGGTCAGTGCCTTTTCTTTAAGCGTACATCTAAGTTAGGGGGCTTGCCATTGGTGCTACAATAAGAACAACTAATACATAAAGGAGTTGCTTACCGACATACTTCCGAATTGAACCCATACAATTTTAGACTTACGACTGAAGTACCTGATAATTTCTTTTGTTATTTTGAATCCTATATAAACTGCTAATCGAAAGAGAGAAAATATGCCGCGCATCTTATGATTTAAAAGCGGGAGGCAATCAGGTACATGAAACTAGCCCGCGCATTGTGCGGGCCTTAAACACTTGTACACTATATAAATGAGGATATTTTAGTAATGTATTAAGCTTAGGGGTATAATTTAAGTTGGAAAGGGTATTTTTCAAGGGGTCTCATACTTAGGGGTATATAAATAATGTTCCCTTAGAAGCCATTTTTCTGGGTTTTGAAGGTTCTCCAATTCCGCATTCTTAAATATACTTTGTGAAGGTTCTCCAATTCCGCATTCTTAGAAGCCATTTTTCTGGGTTTTGAAGATTTTTTTTTCTTCAGTTTATTGTTATTGACACAGCAAGAGATATGCTACTGCATATGTGTTTGAGACTTGAATATGAAACAACATGCGCCTCTGCCTATACAGTCAATTTTTCCTTGGAAACTGATGCACGGCATTTATGTTAATTGAAGGGCTTATTCTCGTTCTAATTTTATCCCTTCATATTCTTGTTTCTTCTTTTCTGGAATTTGTACCAGTTTAATTGGAATTTAAACAAATTTGTTGGAAGTTGCAACCTGGGAGAGACTCGAGAAAGAATAATTAAGAGAGCAGTAGAGAGAGTCCAACATCTTTTGAAAAAAGAAAAAATGGATACTCGTGACATGACCAATTAAACCTGGTTAGCTAGTTTAATTATTCAAGCGGTTAAAATCTCTGAGCCCAAATGACCAATTCTGTAACTTGTTTTTTCTGTTTAAGTGCTCAAAAAGAACACCAAGATCAACAAGCGCATGAATAAAGAAGAAACCAGGAAGATGTTCCAAGTGTCTAGTCCTTTTTGTGAGTGTTTTAAATGCCAAAAGAAGAAAAAAATCTATTATTTCCCTCACGACATAAATGAATAAAGCAACAAAAAGATGCATGATGCAAGATAACATTAGACAATGTAAGGCGTGATAATAGTCAAACCATGACTTATGCCATCCTTAAGTTGCTCACAAATTTTTAAATGTGTCCGAATACACAACCAGTACAACTCCCTTAACACAAAGCCACAAAGGCCAGATTTTCATTCAGAGGCACAAATATCAAAAGGCAACTACGCAAGCATCTAACATAATCCAACTCTAAATTAAGTTTGGATACACACAACTAACATTTTACATGCTTCAAGAAGAAAAAAAACTGACATTTTATGTTCTTAAAAAGGACCACCATCAAGAAGCCAAGGAACTATAGTCTTTCATCCATGCATAATCCAGCACCGCCAGTCATGAATCCTCCACCCTAGAATGTTGAACATTGTAAGTTACGCAATAACATCAGCCGTTGTTCTTATCTCCTGCAAGACGAATTTAGTCATAAATCATAATAATGATCCCCGATTGACAAATAAATCAATCAGCAAGCAAAACAATGTACCTAACTGAGGCAGTAAGAGACCGATGAAACATCTACATGTAAACCTGAAATTGATTCTTTTGGCCCCATGAACTCGCAAAACTTGACACAACCACTACGGGAAAAACATCGATCAACTACACCAGAAAAGAGTTGTCATACGAACGACGGATATCCATAGGTTAGAAAGTCTTCAATTCTTTGCAACTCTTCAATACTAGTCGTAAACACGATTGTCGTTCCATTGTATACCACGCTTGGCTCAGTTGTGAATGTCTTTCGAAATTTCCTCTTAATTCCTAACACAACTCATACATGGGTTGTGAAAATAAATCCTACACTACACTTGTTGGGGTTGTAGAAATTTCTTTGACAACTATGGTTAGAGTTGTATGTCAATTCTTTGACAACAATGGTTTGAGTTGTATGTCATTCATTGACAACTTCTGCTTTAGTTGTAAGTCAGTTCTTTGACAACTATGGTTTGAGTTGTATGTCACTTCTTTGACAACTATGGGAAGAGTTGTATATCATTTCTGACAACTCTAATTCTGAGTTGTGGTACATATTCGATTTGAAGAAAAAAAATTGAAAATTGAAATACAAAAATAAATATTTAATACTTTAATAACCATGTATTTGAAAAGAAGATCAGATTTCCAATTATAATCACTATTGTTTGTTACTACATAAGATAAGTTTTACAGAACTTCGACACCAAAAAAAATAATCTAATAACACTTCTGTTTTTGTAAAACCCTTCTAGCTATTCTTTGTCAGCTTCAAAAATCATCTCAACCCTTGGAATCCTATTGTGGGTGACATTGTGACTGCAAGCTTCAGATCCAATGACAGAATCTCTATAAAACACAAGTGAAAACTTAATTGAGTAAACCAAGATAACAACCAAATATAATGAATAGTAAAGAGTGGCGCCAGAATCATGTTATATTAGAGAATAGGATACCTAGAGAACTGATTTGGAACCATGTTATACTCTAATAGACTTAAAAAAAATGGAACAAAGAGCCACATCAATATCTACTAGAAACATAGCTAAGTAATGCAGGCACCAGAAGGTGACAAATAAAACAGTTGACTCTAAGACTAATCCCAAGTATAAGTTTTTTAGCCATACAACCTGAACTGCAGCTGCAAATGTCTCAGCTTCATTGCTCAATATCGGTACCAATTTCACCTTTACCTGAAACACATCGTCGCAGCCAAGGTAGTTAATATCGTGTATCGGTATCGTATCAGTCAGGTCCTATACACCTATACAAATGATAATATCTGTTTTTATAGGCGATACATCATTAGGATTTTTTTAATATTTATTATTTATCAAACAAAAAAATATATTGATATAACCATAATAAAAAGTAATAATTGTAGTAAACATACTTCAACCTTATAAAATAAGAGGTGGTTGATTATAGCCTTATACTATCAACAACAAAACCAAACATTGAATGTATGTTAGCCCATCAACATCACATTTATAGTAATTACATCCACCATAATCATATATGAAGTTAACAAAATTAGTGGAGTTACTTTCTTGAATTAAAAATTCAAGAAATTATAATCAAAAGACAAAATACATTAGTGATATATTAGTGTACAAGTGAAACCTATGTTATCGGTGTACAAGTGAAACTGATATATCGGTCCGTACAGGACGATACACGCGTTTTTATCGTTTCTCCTTCGTATCGCCGATATTTTCAATATCGTAAAGATTTTTTTCTATATCCTATAAAAACCTTTAATATCGGCATGTACAACCGATATTAACTACCAGCCATTGTATACCACGCTTGGCTCAGTTGTGAATGTCTTTCGAAATTTCCTCTTAATGCCTAACACAACTCACACATGGGTTGTGAAAATAACTCCTACACTACACTTGTTGGGGTTGTAGAAATTTCTTTGACAACTATGGTTAGAGTTGTATGTAAATTCTTTGACAACAATGGTTTGAGTTGTATGTTATTCATTGACAACTTCTGCTTTAGTTGTAAGTCAGTTCTTTGACAACTATGGTTTGAGTTGTATGTCACTTCTTTGACAACTATGGAAAGAGTTTTATGTCATTTATGACAACTCTAATTCTGAGTTGTGGTACATATTCGATTTGAAGAAAAAAAATTGAGAATTGAAATACAAAAATAAATCTGTAATACTTTAATAACCATGTATTTGAAAAGAAGATCATATTTTTAATTATAATCACTATTGTTTGTTACTACATAAGATAAGTTTTACAGAACTTCGACACCAAAAAAATAATCTAATAACACTTCTGTTTTGGTAAAACCCTTATAGCTATTCTTTGTCAGCTTCAAAAATCATCTCAACCCTTGGAATCCTACTATGGGTGACATTGTGACTGCAAGCTTCAAATCCAATGACAGAATATCTATAAAACACAAGTGAAAACTTAATTGAGTAAACAAAGATAGCAACCAAATATAATGAATAGTAAAGAGTGGCGCCAGAATCATGTTATATTAGAGAATAGGATACCTAGAGAACTGATTTGGAACCATGTTATACTCTAATAAACTTAGGAAAAAAATGGAACAAAGAGCCACATCAATATCTACTAGAAACATAGCTAAGTAATGCAGGCACCAGAAGGTGACAAATAAAACAGTTGACTCTAAGACTAATCCCAAGTATAAGTTTTTTAGCCATACAACCTGAACTGCAGCTACAAATGTCTCAGCTTCATTGCTCAATATCGGTACCAATTTCACCTTTACCTGAAACACATCGTCGCAGCCAAGGTAGTTAATATCGTGTATCGGTATCGTATCGGTCGGGTCCTATACACCTATACAAATGATAATATCTGTTTTTATAGGCGATACATCATTAGGATTTTTTTTAATATTTATTATTTATCAAACAAAAAAATATATTGATATAACCATAATAATAAAAAGTAATAATTGTAGTAAACATACTTCAAATTTATAAAATAAGAGGTGGTTGATTAGAGCCTTATACTATCAACAACAAAACCAAACATTGAATGTATGTTAGCCCATCAACATCACATTTATAGTAATTACATCCACCATAATCATATATGAAGTTAACAAAATTAGTGGAGTTACTTTCTTGAATTAAAAATTCAAGAAATTATAATCAAAAGACAAAATACATTAGTGATATATTAGTGTACAAGTGAAACCTATATTATCGGTGTACAAGTGAAACTGATATATCGGTCCGTACAGGACGATACACGCGTTTTTATCGTTTCTCCTTCGTATCGCCGATATTTTCAATATCGTAAAGATGTTTTCCTATATCCTATAAAAACCTTTAATATCGGCATGTACAACCGATATTAACTACCAGCCATTGTGACCACCGGCATCTAGAATTGCTCTACTACTTCATCTATGCATCTCCACTGCAATCCATTCATTCATACAGTTCCAATTTCATGTCAACTCAATCACCAACTCAAGATCAGGTTACAATCATAGCCTGCAATCATCACAAGCTCTCAGTAGCAATATCAGACCCCTTGCAATCTCCATTAAGCTCACTGCAATGCACCTGCAGTTTCATTGCAACCAAATAACAGCATCTGCCTTGGCCAAATTCATTCTTCAGCACCGCCAACCTACCGCAAACCAACTCTTCAAGGCCATCAGCTGTTCAAACCACCTGCAACTTGGATTCAACTCAATCATTTCTTCCTTGTAGCAAGTGAAACAGCTAAGGATCAATAGGACATGTATAGACAAGTTACAATAATCAATACAGTATCTCAATAAACTTGAAATGACTTCTATGTAAAAGAAAAATTACTACTTATTGCCAAAAAGAAACCCATATAAACTTGATAAGTGATATCATTCAAAATCCTCCTCTGAGAAATTACAGAACTCAAAAATGACTCCAATTTAGAAACCCATCCAATTCAAGTTATTATACCTACCATTTGAGCCAGCATTTCGATTTCGGTAGGAGCCACCATTGAAGGCCTGCTAATGAGTCTTCTTCATTCTTAGGTTGGTGGATTGTAACAACATCAGGTAATGGAGTTATTGGACCATTATTTCCTTTAGGATCCTGATCTACCATGATCTACACCTTGATAACAAGAACACCCTACTCAACAAAATAAACAACGGATGAACTTTAAGTCAGAAGATGAAAGGAATTTCTAGAAACAAACTTAAATATAATTAACTAAAGACCAACTGAAATTCAGCGACTAGCACCTTAGCTTAGCTTCAGTTCAACTCTCCAGCATCTACAGTCTTAAATCCAAGCCATTATCAAAGTCCCATTGTAGATGGGGCAAAACGATTTGCTGGTTTTTACGGAATTGAGGAGACGACCGTGCGGAGGATACTCCTTGAACCGAGCGAAATGCTTAACCTCACACAGATGCACTGCAAGAAAGGAGTGTTTTGAATTCGAGAGATCAATTTGTAGTACTCTGGCCTAAACCAAGACAATGGCTGTTCCAAGTGAATTCGGTCACAAGAGAGAATGGGTTGGTCTGTAAGAGGGAAGCTGAGAAATGTGTGATATCAATGATGATCGAAGATTGTAGGTGTGTTGTGTATTATAAAAATAAGATAAATTCTGAATGACTGAATTTGCTCTATTGAGAGTTGGATTGTTAATCTCGTGTTGTCGGTTTGACCTGAGATTGTCCTTGTTTCAATCAAGATTCAGAGATTTATTTTTATTGCTGGAATTGAAAACACCATGATCTCATGAAGTGTGACAGTTGATGGAATCAAAGAATGGGGAAGTGGAAATCGTGTTAAAACCAGTTGCTCAACGTGCGGAGACTTGGTTGATTTTCCATCCACTACTTTGTTAACTCCTTCAACTGATTGCACGACTTGCTCACATTCTCATCATATGTGTGAACACACGTGCCGTAGACCGCCAGACCAAAACCTTAGTTAATATCCCCCCATGTGACACGATTGATGTCTTGTGTAAGTGTGGAGTTTGCAAGGCAGACGTGTATTTAGTTAGTCAGTTGTTGACTTCATGACTTCATGGGACGATGAATCCTTGTATTGTTGAGTCGAACGTGGTTTGGAAATGTTCTGAGACTCATGAATTGAACATGTATGTTGAGACGGAGATATGATGTGTGAATAAGTTAACGTGAGCAAATATTGCTCATTTGATGAATTGTTGAATATTGATAGTTGAACCAATATTCTTTGATTTGAGCATGTATTGCTCGTTTAATGAATTATGGTAGCATGACCAAATAAAATATTAAATCAGAATACTGGCAATTGAACCGAGTACGATAAATAAAATGTTGATCACGGGATCAACGTAAAATCATTAGCGTTTGAATCTGGAATCATTAACCTTGGACTCAAAACCCTAATTTGATCAATTGATGATTTATTGATAGTTTATTGAGAATTAACCACAGAAAAGGAGGGACCGACTACATGGGATTATGGGTCGACCATGTAGTGCCCATATGCTCACGTGAGCAAATATCAAGATCTCCTGAAGACCAGTTGATGAAAGGATGATTAAATGCTGGTTTAATCATTCATTAAAATAATGTTGAACCTTAGGTGTTAAAACCCAATTAATTATGAAGAGATGAGGGACCGACCAATGGGTCATGAAACCGGCCCTGGATGTTCACGGGATCAATTGATTATCGTTCCATGAATTCCAAGTTGTTTGGAAGAGTTTTGGACCTAATACGTGCAATTGTGCAAATTAGGCCAAATCATGAGAATACGTGGGACCGGCTTCTTGTAAGCCAAAGAGCCAACCTTGGTCGGTCAAGGTAACATGCTCACGTCACCAAAGTGTCCGTATCTCAATTCTGAGAATTTTGATATTTTTTTGTGTGCGTTTGAGCAACATTTTGAGAAAATATGAAGAAATCAAGGTTTTTGCTGAAACCGTCAAAACCTTCATGAGATGAAGGAAAATAATAGAAAATAAGGGAATCATAAAGTGTGGGACCGGCTATGACCAAGGCATGGCCAGCGGCTAAGGAGCCCGGTCCCACGGTGTTTTCTCTAATTTTTTATAATATATTAATGATTTTAGGGAAATATGATGATAAAACCAAAGAGTTTGTTGAAACTAAGGAGTTTTGTTGAAATCAGAGAGTTTCCATGAGATGAAGGATATAAAAATATTAATAATAATAAAATAAGGGCGTGTGGGACCGGCTTGGGCATGGTTGGCCGGCTAGGGCCCGGTCCCGTGAGTTTTCCCTTATTTTATGTATTATTTCATGATTTGAAGGGATTTTCATAATTTTGAAAGAATTTTCATAATTTGAAGGAAATATCATGAAATCAAGGAATTTCATAAAATCAAGGAAATATAAAAAATAATAATAATAAAATAAGGGGTTTGTGGGACCTTAGGGCATGACCAAGCCGACCTTGGGCCCTGGTCCTACAAGTTTCCTTAATTTTATGTATTTTTTGTGTATTTTCCCATAATTTGAAGGAAACATCATTTGAAATCAAGGAATTTCATGGGATTAAGAAACATGAAAATATAATAATAATAAAATAGGGCGTGTGGGGCCAGCTAGGGCATGACCGGCTGGCCATGGCTCTGCCCACGGGTTTCCCTAATTTTATATTATTTTTCATGGGATCAAGGAAATATCATGAGATTAAAGAGTTTTCATGAGATTAGGGAAATAATAATAAAATAATGAGGAACCATGAGGTGTGGGGCCTACGGAATCAAGGCATGGCCGGTTGGCCAATAATCACGACCCCACAATATTTTCCCTAATTTTATATTATTTCCTCAGTGTGAAGAAAAAAACCATGAAACTGAGGAGTTTCCTCAAAACGAAGGATATTTATTCAAATGAAAGGATTTTCATGAGATCAAGAAAAGTGATAAAATATAGAATTTGGGCGTGGGACTGATCACAGCATGATTGGTCGGCCGTTGAGCCAGTCCCCTAGCGCCTTGACTATTATTTTATTATCTTCTTTCCTATTTGCATAGGTTCATCGTCTCGTCGTATTTTGAAATACTTGTTTGTTCATTCATGTGTTTATTAATGCATTATTTGTCGAATACATTTACACCATTTTGGTTGGGGCTTACCCGAAGGTAACTCAGATGCCCGTGTGTTGAATATTTATTACTAACCCATGGAAATCTTCTGGGAATAACCATAAATTGAAGTAATGAAATATTATGAAAATATTGAATATTTTCCAGGGATTTGAATCTATTCATTTTGAGAATAATTAATTAATGGCTCTATACTAGTACGATCGTCTAAGAGCATTAATTATTCAGGAATTGAGTGATATAAGCTTGTTGAAGCGTCATACTTCTTTCATATAGTCAGGGAAAACGTTGTTACATCCTGAAGACGTTATTACTCTATACTAGCAGACAAGCTTTCTAGGAGCCGTCTAATCTTTCGATTCTATATAGAAGTAATTACTGAAATTGCTCAGTATTCATGAGATATGTCGTTGCCTCAGCTGAGAGACTACATATCTATATATACTCTAAGAGACAATATTCTTAGTCAGAGATTCTCATAGCATGATATTTCATGCTTTAGATTAGAGACATGAGCCTCAATATTCATCTGATTGCTGGATCAGGAATACATATAATTATGGGTTTACGATTTTAGCCTTTGTCGAAAATCCACCATCTACACCCATCTATTGTTGCTTTCTAAGTTTTCTCCATTTATATCTCCTTGCACCGCTTACCATCAATCATCTTCACCAGATCTGGCCACAACCACCGAATTGCATAGCTCATTTTAATACATTTGCAACCAACTCGAATGAACCCATTACAGATTCGAGAAAATAACCACCACTGCCTTCAGTTATATTAGCCAACAAGACCATATTTCGAAACCATCTCAGCAAAAACACATTCATGCATTGATGTTGCTGGTCGAAATAGAGGGAAAAGATTGAATAGCTTAATGTCTTTGTTGCTTCCGTTGCCATCACCATCTTCACTTCACTAAACTTCTTAAACTCGAGTCAACAACGAACCCTTCATTTAATTTTTCTTCCATCACCATTAAATCAAGACCCACTATTCAGACAGAATACGACGCATCAATGGCAACATCACCATTTAATCGACAATTTCTGTGTAGCTATTATCAATCCAAGATTTTGTTGTCATCTTCTTTCATTCGGGATCTTAGTTCTTCTCACCCAAATCAAACCCAAGATTCATATCAACTGAGTTTCTCAGCAAACTCAAATACACAACCACCAGCAGCACACATCATCACCAACTTCACTGATATCTATGGCAGCAGCTCCACTTCCGCTACTGAGAGAATTGAGTACAAGAACTTCACTGTATAAATTTAACAAAAACCCAAAAGAGCAAACTCATCAATCAAATCTTCATTTTCTCAATAGACCTAATCTTGGATGAGATTATAAAATCCCCAAATCCGACTGCATATGTATTGATTTCACTCTTCAATTCCATGTCTTAACTCTCTCCAAATACCAGCAACCATCAGCGCAATCTAGAATTCACGACCAACATTTAGAAAAAAATGAGACGAACCAAAATTGACGGCAACAACTTCTTGGCAAATACCAGCAACCATCACTGTAAATCAAAGGGTTATGAGTTCAAATCTTAATAGAAATCAAATTGCTATTATGCTTCTCTGAACTCTGCCATGGACAACCCATGTTCCTATTTTATCTTAACTCCCATTATGTCGAATAAATTAAGACTTTATGAAACATAAATTGTAAACCCTTGATACACACTATGAACTCAACCTCAAGAAATCCAAAAAAAATGAGAAAAGATCTCGCAAATCATAAAATCTTTCACACCAAAAACGTACATATGAGGAAAAAAAATCCCGCAAATCAAAACCACCGCTGAAATTTTCAGATTTAAATAATATTGTTTGTACCATAAGTAAAACGGAAAATGGGTCATTTGGCCCAAAAAATTTAAAACACGGTTCAAATGGACGAGTAAAAATTTTATGGGTGAAATGGACAAAAAAAATAGCAAGGATGAAAACGGATTTCATCGTGGCTTAAACTTAAAAAAATAAAGGATAAAATGCATCCTTGTGTAAAATAAAAATAAGAAAATATTTGAAAATGGACAGGGCCACTTAATCGGCCAAACTGATACTTGAATCATCTTTGGTCCTCATCCAAGCCCGCTAACTAGTCACCAAGGCAGCCCACCAAAGATGCACACCTGGCCGATGGTCAAAGTCTGGCCAACTATCAAAGTCAACGTCCTGGTCAAGGTCAATGGTCAAAGTCAACGGCGGTCAAGTCGAAAGTCAACCGGGCCAACTATCGGGCCGGGCCGCACCCTAGCCAATTTTCAGTCTTGTAGCCAAAGAATGCCGCTAACCAATTCCCTCAAACAAAAAACTCTTCCGCACCGCCAACCAAGCCTCCCACCATGTCACCACCCGACTTCCATCCACACCGCCACCATCATGCCTGTCAACCATCAAGCCATCCCCCTACCCATGTCGCCAAAGAAATGTCCACCAATACGCTACCATCATTTATAATTTATCATGGAAGCATAAATGTGCGCTTCATGCGAATTGAATTCCAACAGCTCACCATGCAATATTCATTCCAAAGAGCTTCATACATGCAATAATAATTTCAGCAGCATGGGAATTGAAGAGGGAGGCATAAATGAGCAGTTAATGCCATTTAAGTTATATTGAAATTATACAATTGTATAAAGAGGAGGAACGGAAATGAGAGAAGGGGGAGAGCCAATAGGGGAAAAAACATACAATGTAATTTGACTATCAATACAAAATCACTCCCCAAGGGGATTCGTCCGTGGATGTAGGCAAACCATGCCGAACCACGTTAAACCTCTGTCTTTCATTTTGTTCTTCAACTCGACTCCTAACCCCAAATACACATCAAACTATCCATTCATCGTGTTTCGTGCCCAAAAGTAATTTCGGGTACAAACATTGGCGCAAACTAAGGGGATACGAGAAAAGGAATCGTGTTTTCCCATTGAGAAAAGTTGTTCAGAATGCTTTAAAATCATGTCCGTGGAAAAGCAGTTTGAACGTCGTGAAAAATCACCGTTGCAAATACGGTTTGATCGTAATAATCGCAGTCCAGCTGATCGCAGCTGCTGCAGACCATATAACCGCACATATTGCAGTCCAGTTGATCGCAACCGCTGCAATCAAGATTCATTGTTTCAGATTTGTGGATCGAGATCTGCAAAAACAATTACCTTCGGAAAACTACTAAAACTGCATCACTGCAACGACCGATGAAACCGCTCCCAGGACGTTCGGTCCACAGTACAAAATGTCGAGAAAACATCATCAAAATTGTTGTTGGATATTCGATCCGCGACATGGCTTGGTCCAGTTTTGATTTCAATCACTAGCAGTCCATTGAACGCAATCGCTGGGCAGTCCAGCTTGATCGCAATCGCCGATTTCATTCATAGTCAGAGGCCGCCAAGACTGACTCATTGGAAAGATCGCTAAGATTGTTGCCAGGATATTCGATCCGCAGCATATTCAAGTCCAAAGTTAAAAAAAGATAAAAAAAAAATTGATTCTCAAATAACGAATTATCCACTTGTCCGAGTTTGTTGTATGACAAAATCGCTACTTTCACGATCACCGGGTTGTCAAGCTTCCCACATCTTTAAGCATTTGAAAACCCTAGAGAAGACCTCCGGGAAAGAATCTCAAAAAGTTCTATAAAAGGCCGCAAAAGTATAGCAAAACGGTGGTGGAAAGTCCATGAGAAACGACAACATTCCCCAAAACCGTTGCAAGAAACCGTTGAAGGAAAGACCACATTTTTTGAACAAGCGTCGCGGAAAGCTTCAAATACAAAAAAAAAAATCAAGAAAAGGCCGGCGGCCAAAGCCGGTCCAGAAGGCTCGAAAGAAAAGAAAACTTTTACCAAAACTGTCACCAAATGTTCACAGTGAAGATCACAATTTCGGATAACTGTCACCAAAAGTTCGGAGTAAAGATCACAGTTTCGGAAAAACTATCACCAAACGTTTCAAAAAAAAATCGGGAAAAGCCGGCGGCCCACCCCGGCGGCCAAAGCCGACGGCATCACCCGGCGGCCTCAGATCTGTTCATCCTCTTCAGGGGTTTCGTTCACCTACCTTTGTTTTCACTCACCCACGTCAGAGTTCTTCGATGCTTCCAGTTACATCAAAGTTCGATGAGCATCAAATGACCACCGTGGATTTTTTTGAGGTACATCAAACTGCGATGCTCCGCGATACATCAAAATTCCATTCTCGAAGAACAGCTTCGATGCAACTGGTACATCAATCTTCGATGAGCTAGACACACGAGCATCATTGATGCTCCCTAAGACATGCATTTTCGATGTTCTATAAAACATCAAAATCAAATTCAAAAAAAAAAATGCCGGCGGTCATTACGCAGCGGCGGCGGCGCGCGGCAGCAAGGCGAGGCGTGGCGTCGCGGCAGAATGCAAGCAGACAAAAGCCGGCGGGCCACTGGGCCGAGCGGCACCGGGGATTACTCGGAGGTCAAAGGGCGATTAGTCGGATACAGACGATTAATCTAATTAATTGGGGGTCTCGATTTGGTGCGGCGCGGTACAACTTAATTCCGTAGCCTTGTTTCAATGCAACACGGCGCAACTTAATCCCGTAGTCCTCGGATTATTCCGCCCCGTTTCTCTTGCCTTGCGGATATGTACACCCCACTAGGGCTTGGTCTCAAAAATTGTTTTGTTGATATCTTCTCCGTCTCACGTCCGAATTGGATGATTTTTGGCTCGTTGCGATCGCATTTCAATATCCTACGACATAAAGGTAAAATTTTGCAATTGGAGAATAATATTTTTTGGGTACAATCACGTCATCAACATGTTTGGAGCAAGGGGCTAACCAACCAATTTCGTTTCTTCGATAACTTCTTCTTCGTGCATCCAAATTGAGTGATTGTCGGCCTGATGAGATCGTATGTCAATTACCAAGGTCGTGAAGGCGACATTCCAATTTTCGGAGAAATTTAAAAAATTTAGAAATGTAAAATGACAGCACCAGAAACGGTCACATTCAATCACCACCGAAAATATCGCCGATCGAATCAAGCATACTCCGACATAACTATTACAATCGATCAAGTATTGTAATCCGGTTTCACAAAGAATGGCTTGTTGGCCTATTGATCGAACAAATGGCAAATCCTTTTTAATTCCTACACCCGATGCCGAACCGATGTAGTTCGATTTTCCCAAAATCGTTTCAATACGCTTTTCTCACAACCGATTCAAATTCATTTTGTGCATAATCAAGGTGTTTAGAAGATCACAACAATAAATACGATTGGGTGGCAACTGTCTTCGATCCAAATGGGACTTAATCGGTGCATTCCAAATCCCACAGACAAATCAATTACTAAGTCGAGACGAGACGCTAAGGAAACTATACTTATCATCGTCGCTGGAAAACACCGACATAGCCAGTGGGCATCCTAATGACTTCGTAAATGAAGTCGCATTAACATTTTCAATAAGGTAAGTATACAATTTACATATTTTTGCATCTTTTCATATAATCATGCATACTTTTGTTCCATGAGACACCTATAATGTGGCGAGCATTTTCTCACGTGGAGATGCACACATTTCAAATTCTGCGCGCATCTGGAATAGTGTGAATGGCCCCCCTCGCGAATTCCAGATAGCAGACATCTTCAAAATTCCATGCGCGAGCAAAATGCAGCAAGGAAGTGCACCCTTGTGAAAGCATTGAAAGCAAGATGACAATTACTATCTTCCGGGGCGAGTTGCATATCACTTCAACATGACTCGACCATCACTTGGGGGCGAGATATGTAATGTACTCATGGTCTAAAATAACTCTTTTTGGGGCGAGTTGCGTAACACTCCAAACGCTTGGGGGCGAGTTACATAGCACCTAATTGCAATGCGAAATTCAGCTTTCAAAATCGAAACTTCAGGTATCCCAAACTTCTTAATTATCCAACGAGTTACAGGATTAAGAGGGGGCGAGCATATACCCTAATATTTTGACGCAGTTATTACAATCAGTAATGTTAAACTGCTATAGTTATGTTATTATACTCTGGGCCAAAAGTAAATCGCCGCACTCGCTTGGACGCAATCGACGCACCCGCATTTGCTTACGAATTCTCGTACTCGGGCTGGACGCAATCGATGCAAGCCTCGGTTGCACTCGCCTGGACGCAATCGATGTCTGTCTAGTTTTATTTATAACTCGTTACACCTAGGTTTATCGAACTATTTTAGTCCAGACTCTCAACAGACTCGCCGCAGTGCGGCTCTTGCTCGTTGTTGCTGCATTCCAAATGATCGCAATGATGCAAGATGAGACATGCTTCAACTCCCGTAATCCAACGATCGCAACATGCGCAGCAAGGCGCTTTGGCTCATCACTCCGCAGTCCAAATTGACGCAAGCCATCGCAGCAGTCAGCTTCGCTCGTTGTCGCTGACGTCAGCTGATCGGTTGCCGCAGCTCCACCTTGTTCGCAACTCCCGCAGCTCCAGATCGACGCACGGCATAGTGCACTAAGCTCGCCGCTGCGCAGCATTCAACCGATCGAGTCGCCGTAGCTCCAGCACTGCTCGCAACTCCTACAACCCACCGATCAGTACCACGCAGCGCGCTTTGCTCTGCCGCCTCCGCAGCTCCAGCCGATCGCACTGCCGCAATGCTCGACGCCGCCGCAATCCACCTGATCGGCCGCCGCAATCCGCACTGCTCGCAACTCCCGCAGTCCACCGATCGCACCGCCGCAAAGCGCGCTTTGGTCGCCGCCCTCGTAGTCCAGATCTGATCGCGAAATGCCGCAATGCTCGAGTGTCGCCGCACTCACCGATCGAGCCGACATAGCCCAACTTGCTCGCAACTCCCGCAGCTCCAACCGATCGCAACTGCCGCAGCTGCGATTTGCTCGCCGCTTCCCAGCACCAACTGATCGCAATGCTGCCGCAATGTTTGATGTCGCCGTACCCAACATCGATCGGTTGCCGCAACTCCAGCCTATGTTCGTAGCTCTCGCAGTCCAATCGACCACACCGCCGCAGCGGCGCCTTGCTCGCCACTCCTACTAGCCCACCTGATCGCAATGCCGCCGCAATGCTCGATGCCGGCCGCAGTCTAACCGATCGAGTTGTCGCAGCCTAGCCTATGTTCAAGTAGCCTCGCAATCCGTCTGACCACAAACTAGCCGCAGCAGCGCTTGCTCGCCGCTTTCGCATTTCACCGATCAAAGTCGGGCCGCAGCTCAACTATGTTCGCAAATCTCGTCACCCACCAATCGAGCCTAGAGCACAGAGTACGCTTTACTGCTTCACCGGCAGCTACCGATTGAAGTCATTGCAAACTATTTTTGCTCAATGTCTTGTTACTACCTAGTTTTGCTCAAACCGTAGAAGACGATTTTTGTGGCCATCGCAGTCAAGTCCTACGCAACTACCACAATTCAGTTTTACATCAGCAGTTATCGCTCACTCACTATACCACTTCACTCAAGCATCATGCTTCCGTTACAGACCAGTTCAGCCTTCGGTCCTGATTTTGTATACACAATAGTTCATGCTCAACTGTTTCCCGCCAATCTCCCAGTCACAATAGCCTCACTTGGGGGCGTCTTGATTGTGATTTCCGCAAACAACAAGGGAAGTTCTCCAATCACCTCAACATCGATAATCCACAATGAAATTTTCTTAACCCCCAACAAGTTGGAAGTTAAGAGGGGGCGATGTTTGTACCATAAGTAAAAATACCACTTAATGGGCCAAATTGATACTTGAATCATCTTTTGGTCCTCATCCAAGCCCGTTAACCATCGCCCAAGGCAACCCACCCCGATGCATGCACTGTCGATGGTCAAAGTCGGTCAACTATCAAAGTCAACGTCCGGTCAAGGTCAATGGTCAAAGTCAACGGCCGGTCAACAGTCAAAGTCAACCATCGGTTCAACTATCGGAGTCAGGCGCACCCCTAGCCAATTTTTAATCTTGTAGCCAGCAATGCTGCTAACCACCTCCCCGACAAAAACTCTTCCGCACCGCCAACCAACCATCTCCAACCATGTCGCGCCCGACTTCCATCCACACTGCCAGCCATCATGCCTGTCAACCATCAAGCCAGTCCCCACCCATGCAGTCAGCTGTTCCGCCAGCAAGTGTCCACCAATACTGCCAGCCATTATTTATGCAGAATTTATCATGGAAGCATAAATGTGCAATTTCATGCAGAATTGAATTCCTGCAGTTTCAACCATGCAAATTGAATTCCAGCAGTTTCAACCATGCAATATTCATTCGAGCAGTTTCATACATCCAATAATAATTTCGGTAGTTTCATGCGGAATTGAAGAGGGAGGCATAAATGAGCAGTTAATGCCATTTAAGTTATATTGAAATTATACAATTGTATAAAGAGGAGGAGCAGAAATGAGAGAAGGGGGAGAGCCAATAGGGAAAAAACATACAATGTAATTTGACTATCAATACAAAATCACTCCCCAAGGGGATTCGTCCGTGGATGTAGGCAAACCATGCCGAACCACGTTAAACCTTTGTCTTTCATTTTGTTCTTCAACTCGACTCATAACCCTAAATACACATCAAACTATCCATTCATCGTGTTTCGTGCCCAAAAGTAATTTCGGGTACAAACAAATACCTATTTACTCAAAAAAAAAGTGAATTAATTAAAAAAAACTAAGAAAAAATTACTTAGAATCAATCAATCATTCGATGAAATCAACAAAATCAACAAAACTTATCTCCCTCATTCTCTCAACAACAAATCTTTTTTCAGCAGAAAAAATATTTTTAACAGAATGAGAGATTAGGGTTATGCATCAAAAGCAAAAGAAAAGAGATCAGGGTTCTTCGAATCGTATGATGAGAAAATAATGAAGATGAAGTCGATTTGTTTCTCTGAATATTATTTTGGGTAGAGTTAGGGTTTTCTTTTGTGTTAGAGATGAAAATAAGAGATGGGAAATAAGTGAAGGGAAGTGAGAAAAAAAGAAAAATTTGATTTTATGTAAAAGAATTTGGACGGTCTAGATTCACTTTAGGATGCTCATACGGATTGCAGAAATTAAAGGACGGTGTAGATTCGCTTTAGGATGCTCATACGGATTGAGAAGCTTGTGTGTTTCTCTTTGTGCTAGTTCAAACTCGTGTATTCGATTTTACTATCAACTTTCGATATGAAAAAAATCCAAAAAATATATCGATAAATTTAAGATATTATTATCGACCTTCAGTTATAAAAAAATTCCGAAAAATATATTGGAATGAAGCAGAAAAAATAAGAAAGTGTGTTTCCTTTATGCTTTTGTGCTTTCTCTTTGTGCTTCCGGTTTGAATTTCGACTAGTCACATAGGTCATGAAGCAATTTTGACTAGTCGTACAGGTCATGAACTTCAAATATGGTATAACGGCGTACAAACTATGAACCAAGAAGCTTTAGGTGGGTTCTAACTTCAAACTTAGCATCATACATCATCGAAATCGATAAATATGAAGCTCAGTGTCGATTCGAACTTCAAATGTGGTATAAAGACATACAAACTATGAACCAAGAATCTCCGGGAGGGTTCTGACTTCAAACCTAGCATGATACATCATCGAAATCGATAAATGTGAAGCTTAGTGTAGATTCGAACTTTAAATTTGGCATAACGGCATACAAACTATGAACCAAGAAGCTTCGGGAGGGTTCTGACTTCCAACTTGGCATGATACATTATCGAAATCGATAAATATGAATCTTATGTGTCAATTCGAACTTCAAATGTGGTATGACAGCATACAAACTATGAACCAAGAATCTCCATGAGTGTTCGGACTTCAAACTTAGCAGGATACATCACCGAAAATCGATAAATATGAAGCTCGGCGTCGATTCGAACTTCAAATTTGGTATAACGGCATACAAACTATGAACCAAGAAGCTCCGCGAGGGTTCTGACTTCAAACTTAGCAAGATACATCATCGAAATCGATAAATATGAAGCTTAAGTGTCAATTCGAACTTCAAATGTGGTATACAGGCATACAAACTATGAACCAAGAAGCTCTGGGAGGGTTCTGAATTCAAAACTTAGCAGGATCCATCATCGAAATCGATAAATATGAAGTTCAGTGGTCGATTCGAACTTCAAATGCAAGATAAAGGCATACAAACTATGAACCAAGAAACTTAGGGAGGGTTCTGACTTCAAACTTAGTAGGATCCGTCATCGAAATCGATAAATATGAAGCTCAGTGTATGCACAACCTTAAACAAACCCTATTCTGGCATATTGTATGCATAACCTGACTCCGAGATCGAAAGTTGGCTGGGAGTGGACTACTATAAGTTGGAAACTTGGTAAAAATGATGAATCCATCCATTTACAGGTAAGATTCCTTCATAATATTCCCCGAAACTTTAAACAAACCATATTTAGGCATATTGTATGCATACCCTGGCTCCGAGATCAAGACATGGCAGTGAGTGGATTAATATAAGTCGGAAACTTGGTAAGAACGATGAATCCTTCCATTTATAGGTAAGATTCCTTCGGAATATTCTCCTAAACCTGAAAGCATACCCTGGCTCCGAGATCGAAACTTGACCGGGAGTGGACCATTGTAAGTCGGAAACTTGGTAAGAACGATGAATCCATCCATTTACAGGTAAGATTCCTTCAGAATATTCTCAAAAACCTTAAACAAACCCTATTCTAGCATATTGTATGCATAACCTGGCTCCGAGATCGAAACCTGGCCGCGAGTTGACTACTATAAGTCGAAAAATTCCTAAGAACGATGAATCCAACCATTCATAGGTAAGATTCCATGGAATATTCTCCAAAACTTTAAACAAACCCTTTTCTGGTGACTTCGAGAAAGAAAGTGGCTTCGAGATCGAAGCCTGGTCGTGACTGCACTACTGTAAGAACGATGAATCCATCCATTTACAAGTAAGATTCTTTCGTAATATTCTCAGAAACCTTAAACAAACCCTATTCTGGCATATTATAAGCATACCCTGGCTCCGAGATCGAAACCTGGTCGTCAGTGGACTACTATGAGTCGGAAACTTCGTAAGAATGATGAATCCATCCATTTACAGGTAAGATTCCTTTGAAATATTCTCTGAAACCTTAAACAAACCCTATTTTGGCATATTGTATGCATACCCTGGATCCGAGATCGAAACCTGGCCGTGAGTGGACTACTATAAGTCGGAAACTTGGTAAGAACGATGAATCCATCCATTTACAGGTAAAATATTCCTTTGGAATATACCCCGAAACTTTAAATAAAACCTATTCTGGCATATTGTATGCATACCCTGGCTCCGAGATCGAAACCTGGCCGCGAGTGGACTACTATAAGTCGGAAACTTGGTAAGAACGATGAATCCATCCATTTATAGGTAAGATTCCTTCGGAATATTCCATGAAACCTTAAACAAACCCTATTCTGGCATATTGTATGCATACCATGTATAACACTCCCCTAGATGACCACTGTATCTAAGATAATTGCCTCATTAAAACCTTATCAGGAAAATCCGAAGGGACAAAACCTGACTGAAGGGAAAAGAGTACAATTATGAGAAAACTTAGAACAGAGTTGGACATGCATGTGTTGCCTCGTTAAAACCTTGACAAGGAAAATCCAGTGGGACAAAACCTTGACGAAGGTAAAAGAGTACAACGTGATAGTCCAGTAAAATACCTTTTACTATGATGCTCCCCCTGATAAGTACTTCATTTAAGTCTTGGCTTGAAAATATTCGAGTCAACACTTCCCAATTTCGATAAACAAATTTCTTGAATGATGGAGACAACAATGCTTTCGTGAGAAATCTGCCAGTTGATGAAGTCTTCTTTTGCGTTAGTGTTCTCGAGTCTTCATGTTTCTTTCAATACATTAAGTACTTGTGTCTTGGATTGCTAATTTCTTGGAGATGATTTGTAGAAATAGTTGATTTAGTTTCTTCAACAAAGGGCCAAGATATGAATACCTTATCATACGTGAACATAAATTGTATTTGTGAGAAGGAAATCCAAATTCTGAGGAGATGATTAAGTTGATTTGGTTTAATCAAATGTGGGCATCCACTAAACAACCAAATTTGATACAACTCCCCCTTGGATGACCACCATGTTGAATTAAATTGCCTTACTAAAACCTTTCCAGTAAAACCCGATGGGAAAATTTTTGGGCGGAGGAAAAAGAGCATAAATATCAACATTTTGAAAGAAAATTAAACGTCAATGAGATGTTGCCTCATTAAAATCTTTTTAGGAAAACCACATGGGACAAAACCTGAAACAAAGGAAAAAGAGTACAACTTTTGACGTAAATATGGATGCTAACTCAACTACATGAGTTTTTAAAAAAAAAATAAGCATTAAAATAATAACTCTAGTCTATCTTAAAGACGAGTTTGTGCTAGCATAATTCTAACTGCAGATTTAAGAAAGGAAAGAAAATAGAATTTGTGCTGCTAAAACGTGGATTTTTGTGTTTTTAAGGGCCCTTCAAGAGACCTATAAAGTTGATATCTTCAACTGATTAATCCGGATTTTTGGTTTTGTACCAAATTTCTAAAAACACTTAAAGGATTATTAAACCTGATAATTGAGTCAGGTGGCTGTCAGAATGTAATTTAAATCCTACAAGGATTCAAATACGAATATGGTCTCTGGATACATATCAGTCATTCAAAGACTACCACGCCAAATGCATCATATGTTGAGTTTGGATCCAAAATTGCATATATCGAGAAATTAATCCAACCTAATTGGATTGTATTCCAACCCATCACATATGTCGAAAGAGAACAATTTTAAAACCAATCTTGGGGTTTGAGAAGAAAAAATAATAAAATCCTCAAATCGTTTTTAAACCCTAGAAAAGTAGAGAGATAATAATAAAACGTGATCCCCAAAACATTGTAGAAGTCTTCCCTTTATACTCTTTTTTCTCCTTCCAAAACTAGGTTTTGTCTTCAAAGTCCATTAGTTGAAATTCACCCTACCCACCATGGAGAGAAACCCGTGTAGAAATTTTGTCCCAAAGTATTTCTCATATGAAGATGCAATATCACTACACCAACATGTAAGTAATAGGCTTGGCATGTTTAAGGTGTTGAGTTTGGATCCAAAATTGCATATATCGAGAAATTAATCCAACCTAATTGGATTGTATTCCAACCCATCACATATGTCGATATTCCTCTGCAGAGGGGTTAACAACCACCGTGTTTATTATTTTAGTAGCTACCATTAATGAATATTCTACAATCATATTAGCTTATCACGATCTCACACAACTTTCATTATTTGCATACTTTGAAAAATTCAAAATTTACTGGTACCAGCGCCCACGGGCATGATAATCTCCTACTATTCAAATGAGGAGATACGAATTTTGAGAATGTGAATTGTAGTATTTCATTATTTGCATACAAAAATTCAAAATTTATCGACGAGGAGATACTCGTTGGAGCTATCTGTAGCTTATATAAAATGCCACTTGCTTGCTATATGTGATTGAATTTGCTTTTTCAAACGGCATAAGCTTATATATAAAAGCTATATGAGATATTTTCACGCCTAGTAAACAACCTTTTTAGATTTGATCAAAATGGGAGAGAAACGTCTGGTAATGTATAGTCTCCCCCTGATTATGGCGGAAATATAATCATCTCATATGCGAAAACAAGTTCGCAGAGTATTATCCTATTAAATCGAGGACATATACTCGTAATAACATCTGGATTTTAACAACACCAGTTGGATCGTAGATAATGACTTCAAAAGCCATAAAAAAATGTCCAAATAAATAAATAAAATTGTAGTCTACTTGACGTACAAATTTAAAATCAACCATGGATTCGTTGGTTAGAGCAAGAAAAACATAAATCTCCAATGACCTATAGGGTCGACGAGATATTCATTCGCCTAAGAATGAAATTATAGGCACTTTATTTCATTCAAAAATAATAATATTGACATCAATATAGTCACTACAAGGACTAATTAATGATTTAGGCTAACAAGCCGGGTGCGCACCCATTGATCTTTAGCGTCCAACCGTATTCCAACTACAAGTGGAAGGGTTTCGAATTTTAGAGATTAGTACTTAGAGGAAAAATAAAAGTTGCTCAATATCCCTCAAGAATGCAACAAATTTTCTTCACTTCGTTAATATTTGCAATTGTCAACATCATTATAACGACATCTCATCTTTTTAAGATCGATAGAGAAACCATTTTCAATTGGCTTATAGGATTCTTTTTAAGAAAATAAAGAAACCATTGTCGTTATCGACTTGGGGGGGAAAAAATCCATTATGTGGTCAAAAAATGCACTCTTATTGGCAAAAAATTAAGAAAATACGCAAATTTAGTTTCTCATCTTATAGAAACGATGTAGAAAATTAATGCCAATTGATTTATACGATTTATCAAACTATCGTATCGACATAATAAAAAGATATTGTCGTTTTAGTCATCCCAAAGGGAAAATCCCATTGGTGGTTAATGGATGGTTTCTTATAAATAAATAGAAACTATATAAGAATCACATGATCCTATCCCAATGGACAAAGATACCAATTGTTTATGAGTGAAAACTATTTCTGCCGGTTTTGGTAATTTGAGGTGTGTGGATGAGAAATGAGTCTAAACCTTAAACAAATGCACTGCACGGGAGTGCTTGTAGATTAGAGAAATCAATCTATGCAAACCCGGCCTAAACCAAGAAATGGTCGTTCCAGACTTGTTTCGGTCACAAAGTGAAAGAGATGGGGTTGATCTTAGGGAGGAAAGCGAAGAAGGTGTTGAGATTGTGAAGGTGTTGGCTATGTATGACTTGTATCAGAAAGATGAACTGGCTTGCAGGATGTAAGCTATCAGTTCAGGTGTTTGAATACGATTGTATCAACACTTGCCTCTGTCGTTTTGTCTTGTTCCAGTTTGGAAAATACGGAGGAGAACCTATTTATACAAGTCTTTAAGCCTAACCCTCGCATCTCGTGGGAAGTGGAGTGATGGAGTAGTGGAGTCATGTGTTAGTGTCACACGACTAGTCTTGCCCACTTCTCAAATCATCACTAACCGTCCATGACTTTCTGACACGTTCTTGTGATGGTGCGTTGTGCGCTGCACGCTGTAAACCGCCATACCAATACCCCAGTATGTATCCCCCAGTTTGTGACATGATTGATGTCTCGAGTGTGTGGATCGTGGGACCCACATAAAGTAACATGTAATGCTAGATTAAATAACTAAGTTATTTAGGAAGTCGATACTTGTGAAGTATCGTGTGTATTCTATGCAGGTACTGCATCGAGTATATTCAGCATGTATGAAGCGTCGCTATTTGAGCGTCTCAAAATAGCCTCATGTCCAGCCTACTTCATGTGATGGTTTGGAGGTTGCGCAATCAAGTCCTCCCTTGGTCGACCACATGGTGTGGTAAAGTGATGGGTGGTGATCACCATGACGCCTCACTGACCAATTAACTCCTGACCAGGGCTGTATAACCAAGCCGGTGAAGTTGGATGGACGAGATGATCTTTGAGACACTCATCTGCGACCGTTAGTGGAATTAGGGTTTTAGAAGAGGTGCGCAGCACACCACTTTTCAGCTTGGATCCAAGCTTGGGACACGATTTTGGCATGGCCGATCGGGCATGCGTGTAGACGGCATCTTGGGTATACATGCCCATACCTCACTGTCCCATAAAAGTGTGATCTGGACCGCTTAATTTGTCCGGAAAAGAAGAGCGGTAAGGATTGATTTACGATAGAAGTTTGGTGTCGCAAATGCCGCGCGTCATGCCAACTTCGGGCACACGTTTCAAGATGACCAAGCTTGGTCGGTCCCGGCCGATTGGTTATGTGGTAGGCTGGTGTTCACGCCTATACCTTACTGTCCCATGGAAACGTGATCTAAGCCACTCAATTTGTCCGGCGAAGTTGAGTGGTCGAGATCAGTTCGTGATTGGGTGGTGTGACCATGCTAGTTTGGGCGTGCGGGTGGAACAACCGGGCATGGTATGCCTTGGCCGATCGGGTGTGGAGATAGATGGGTCCACGATGATCATGTTGATGTTCACATGCACTGCTCGGCCGACTCCTAAACCCTCCATTCGATCGAGGATAAAACGGACGTTTGCGATCAATGCAAACCCTAATTAGGGTTTTTGCGGCCGTGTGCGGCATGCCCACTTTGGGAGCACGATCTGGAACGACCAGCCATGGTTGGTCCTGACCGATCGGTCATATGTGTAGGCGGGCTTACCGTGAGCGTGTTCACATGCTCTGGGCCTTTTGAATCTACATCTACACCCTCCATCTATGCCTGCGAAGATGGATGGTTGAGACTGTTTTGCGACACATGTAATGTGCCGCAAACCCTAATTTAAGGTTTTTAGTCCATACTTCTTTGGCTTGGATGGTTCGGAAAGCTATGCCACCCTTTTGGGGAGGCCGACCATGCGGGGCCCGCGTTGGGTCGGTAGTGAATATTCCAATACCTGCTTGGGGTCATGGATTCGACCTAAGCCATCCAACCATGCTTGGTGAAGTTGGATGGTCGTGATCGTTTCTGAGACTGATATGGACAGTTCATATTCAAATATGCTCAATTGGGCTAGTATAACACACCGAGAGATGTATGCTCAATCGGGCTAGTATAACACACCGAGAGATGTATGCTTAATCGGGCTAGTATAACACACCGAGAGTTGCAGCCTGTACGGGTATTTCGTACATGCTTCATTATTAGTACTTGGAGGTTTGTGTTGCTCTGTTGAGAACAACACTCGGTCGTCATGCCGCACCGATAATGAGTACAGGAAATACAAGGCTGGTCATGCATTAATTAATAATGTTGTAAATTCACATGGTATATGGGATTATTGCCACATTCTCCAACCTGGATGAATTTCGTGTATTTAATTCACAGAATACTGGGATTGTTGCCACATGCTCCTTTCTAGGTTAATTAGTAAAGTGAAGAAGTATTCATCACTTATTAATGGCTCTATCTTTTGCAATATATTAGCGAGTAATTTTGGCTTTTAAAATTTTAGCCTTAAATGAAAATCCACCATCAACATTAAGTCCCCTACATAGCGCATAATGGTTACGCTATTGTGGGGTAGGCATAAGATGGTGACAAGTTTGTATACAGAAATTACCAAGCTAAAGTGAATATACATTTACTGCATATGTCGACATCGTCAGGTGTTGTCCCAGAACTGGTCGGTCTTGATTAGGATGGTGAAGGAAGTAGGATTTGATCTAACGAGTCGCTTTGGTTTCCTCCGTACGTATCTAGACGGAGCTTGGCCCGTTTCTTGGACTAGGTGCATTCCCCTTCGTTACACGACAGCTTTCCTCAGATATATCCGATAAGCATCGTTGATCGCTATCTCGAATAGGTAGCCTTTATAGGTGGCAAGTAAAGACTCCTTTTCTCACGGGATTCTGTTGACTTGCTAGAAAAATTCTAAGGATTCTTCTCATCACATAGTCGTTCCTTCTATATCTCAGGTATTGCTCCGTACTTATCTGATCTTCTTATTGATTGATGATGATACATACATTTTTGTGTGCTCATAACTTCTTCTTCTTTGCAGCTATTATTATGGAAGCAGTGGGCGATGATCATTCTATAACTTCTCTAGAAAAAAATTTCGAAGTTGACAAACCCGAAACTAACGCTCACGAAGAGGTAATGGCTAAAATTTACCCCCCACTTCGCGAAGTCGGTCGTGCTATACAATGGATGCCCATTCTGCACCTGCGTATTTCCAGGGGACGCATATGTGCCCTTTCAACTGCGATCGACATGGAAGAGCGGTGGAGGCATGAGGAAGCGTTGCGAGCACTAATAAGCGCAAGGGCAGAGAGATTTGCAGCGCGGTTAAAGAGGCGGAGGGTGGATCATCAAACGGCCTACGGATGAAGATAGGCGTGATTATCGAATCCAGAATGGTGTGATAATCCTTGACTCTGACACAGACAGACCTGAGTGTTCGAAAGTAGTCAGCGCAACCCCTAATGTTGTTGTGGCCTTTAAGGAATACTTGGAAGCTGCTCCTGCCGATGATGTTAGGACGGAGAGTGTTGCTGAAACATCTGAAGCGGAAGCTGAGGCTCCGAAGGGAGAAGCGGTAGCAGGTGATGGCGTTGAAGCAGGACATAGAAGTGGTGCAGGCGCGGTCGCTCTTCTTGATGGCTAAACCTTTTTGCTTCTTTTTCTCTTTTCAAGTGTATTCCCGTAATTCTTGAACATCTTTCTTGTACTCAGTGGCGGCTGAGTTCAAGATCTTTTTTTTTTGATTACTTTGAATAAAGGTTTATGTCATAACCCCTCGTTAAGATTGCATCTGTATGTGCTCCTGACGTGAGATCTCTTTGGTCTTGCTGGGGTAAGTCATATTCCTTTTGTGTACACATTTTATTTCCTTCTTCCCGTGAGATGTTTGCTTAGGGTTTCCTTCCTTGCTCTAGTGGGTTGATTTAGGCTGACTCAGGACTTTGTATTTTTAGGGGTAAAGAGGTTCTCAGATGGAAATAATGCTTCAATTAAATTGAAAAATTGAAACCCTAACTATGAATGCAAGTATTGCAATCATTTTCCAGAGGAATTACAAATATGACGTTAAATTGTAAAAGGAAACACGCTGGAGGAAGTAGCACAACGTTTTAAAGTGTGGAGGATGCTGGAAAGTGGTAGCACAGCGTCTTAAGCACGGTAGGGATGGAGCCATCGCGAGTGAATTGTTACTCTTTCTAGCTTGTCACCGTTGATGAGCTTGCAGTATCCGCCTAGGATGACATCTGCTACCAGGTATGGTTCATCCTCCTTTTCGGTGGGTGAGTCAGGTGGGGTAGCCACTTTCACCGTAATACTTCCAACCTTGAATGCGGTTGTCTTCGTCACTAGATCTCCAATTCCAAACGGGTTTGGACGTGTAGATGTCTGGACCTTGGACTTGTCGAACTCATCTTCTTTGATCGAGACAACTTTTAGGCTCCTGATAAACTGTTTGAAGGGGCCAGCCTCCCATTCACATCTCTTAGCCAGGGTTGGTTTGTTGGTTGGAGCCAGTCCCCAGGACTTATCAGAGTGAGGAGTGATTGGTTGCAAGAAGGGTTACGTGATGAGACTTACTTGAGCTCGAAACCTCTTAATATATGTTGATGGGCTCTCTCTAGGAAGTTGTGTCGCATTGGAAAGCTGTAGGTGCGGCAACAGACAGTCTTCAGGTCTAGACGGCTTGTTAGAGATCCTTTCAGGTGTCGTAGCTGGTAGAGGGCAAACTCCCAGTGTTACCTTGTTGTCGTGTATCCAAGAACGTCCTAGGACCATGTCATAATTGGGATGTTCTTTTACTATGTAGAACTTCGCTTGCGTTAGGGCGTCTCCAAATTTAACTTCAAGATCGATGTATCCATAGGCATTTCCAAGTTCCCCCTCTGGATTCTTAATCACAGTTGGGCTGCGAGTGGCTTCCTGCTTCGAAATCCTTGCTGCTTTCAAAGTCTTGACAGTGATGATGTTGAATTCGGAGGTTGTATCAATCAATGTGCTATCGAACTCGATATCCTTCAAAAGAGTGACGGTTAAGAGTCCCCAGTTTCCCTTGCATGCATCTTCCAGTAAAGACTGAGGTTTCGAGACCGCTTCCTTTTCTAGATACAAACGCCTGTCTGAGACAACGCGGTTAAGGGCTGCAAATATGTCCCGATGTTGTGCTTTGGAGAAGTACAAGATCCGACATAAATGTTCCATCATAGATTGTACAGTCTTGCGAACGGAATCCCCAGAAATCATGCAGTTCCTGACAGGAAGAGGATCTCTACGAACACCTTCGTTTCCAAGATGGAGTTCTCCCGTCTCTATCTTTTCTCTGAAGATTTGTTTCAGCCTGTTGCAGTCTTTGGTTGGATGGTAAACGAACCTATGGTAGCGACAGTGCTTGGGATCCGCCATATCTTTCTCGGTTGGTGGACGTCTGATAGGAGGCAGCTTGATGGCATCGTCTTGAATCCATGCCTCCAAGAGTTTCACTACTTCACTCATGGGGAATGGGAAGCATGTATCTTCGGTGTCTTGTGCAGGAGTCTTGCCCGCTCCCTTTTGAGAAGAAGTCGTGTGTGATGGAGCCGCACGCTTGGGTTGTTGTTCCGTTGCTGAAGCTTTCCTTTTTCCTACTTCACCTACCACGCTCACACAAGGACCAGTGTTTTATTGCTTGTTTGTGAGACGCATGCTTCCTCGACTCTTACGTGGATCTTCGTTTCGAAAAACCCTGGTTCTCTCTAGAAATATTGGGGCAGTTGTGGCTGAATATTTGGCAGCTTCATGGAGTTCGGAGAACGTCTGAAAGCCCAGATTCTCTAGTAAAGCGCGGTATATGGGTATCATCTCGTTGATGCACAGCTCCACCAACTGACGTTCAGTGAAGTTCGGATCATGACAATCTAGTGCTTGATTTCTTAACCTCTTAACGAAGTCGTTCGGATGCTCGTTGTTCCGCTGAGAGACTCTCCCTAGATCTGAAAAGATGATCTGCTCAGATACGAAGAAATACTTCCTGTAGAAAGCACCGACCATCTCGCCCCCAATTGGATATCTTTGTTAGGTGCGATGTTGTTGTACCAGGTGTACGCCCTTCCCGTAAGTGACTTCGAGAACTCTTTCAGGCGGAAAACATGATTATACTCATGCTCCCCCAAGGATTCCAAGAATCGAGAGATGTGTTCACGAGCGTTACCAGTACCATTGTAGAGGGAGAACTGAGGAGAGGTGTATCCTCTTGGAAGAGGGATTCGTTGCACATCTTGAGGGTACGACGGATGATGTTGGTGTGCATCCATCAGATTTTCTTTGCCTCGATTTTGGAGAAGTCGTTCCAGGTCCTCACATGTGATGAAGTTGGATGGCTGGTCCCTTTCCCTTGGGCGTTCAGGAGCAACATGAGTTTCTTCACTCATGTGGGTTGGTAGGCCTCGAAAGTGTATGTAAATTTGACCTACGTGTAATACCGAAGTGCTTTATCGGAGACGCTCATCCACAAGGACTTGTGGTGCTGCGATATTGATCTAAGGCGAAGGAATGATAAATGGTGACACTAGGGTCTTCAACTCAAGCTTTAACCTACACTATGTCTTCAACTAAAGATGTTGTTCTTGCCTTCATCATCTAGGGTAGGAGTGTCAGTGTTTCTCTAAGGTGTTTCTCCATTTGATGTTAATCACAACTAAGTTTATTTCCCAAGTATTACCCGTCTCGTTAAAGTACAAATAACTGGAGGATCATAATAATTTTATTAGCTTGGGTTGCAAAAAGTGTAAACAACACAGAGGAATCAAACCCTCCATGGCGTTGGTATGCACTGTGAGAGCAAAGTGTTATCACACCGAAATTAATTCTATCTAGAAAATATTCAAGCAATCAAGAACACATAGTGATAAGCTAGGGTTTCATCTCAAACCTAGCAATTTAATTAGAACATGATGAAAACAAACAAACTACAAAAAAATTAAAACCTAATTGATTGGCGTGCTTTACACAAACCCCTCTTTATTTATACATGCAACCCAAAATAATTCCAAACCCTAATTTAATTTTAAAACATAAATTAACTCAAACCCATTCTCGAATCACCCTCTCCTCTGTCAATTTGGCTCGAGAACACCATGCGTCGGTTGTTGGCTAACCTAGTTCTAGCTTTCTCTAAGTTAGCTTCTAGGGTTGATAGAAGCTAAGGAAGAGAAAACTAGCGCTAGAGAGAGGTAGAAAGGTGTAGCGGTGGTGTGGTTATGTGTCGAGGAGATGGTGGTGGTGAGGGTTGTTGGTCGGGTGAAGGACGGAGGTGGCGGGCGCGAGCTCCTCTTTGGATGGAGAGGGGAGAGAAGAAGGTGAGAGAAGGAGATGAAGAGAATAGGGTTTGTCGATGGGGGTATAGGGTGTTGGTCAATTTCTTTGCCGTGAGGCATGAGCGGCGGGAGTCGATGGGAATGGCCTAGCGAGCGTCGGATGGAGCTGATGGAGATCTGAACGGCCAAGGGTGGTATGCGGTTTTGGCGTGATCTAGTGTTGAGCGGGAGCAGCAATCTTTGATGGCACGTGGAAGCAGCGACCGTTGGATGAGGGAGAAAGAAATCTCAACGTCTCAGAAGAGACGGGCTCGGATCCGGGGTCGTGGGTAGCTCTAGCCCATGTCTTCCTTGTTGGTTTGTAACTAATTCGCGCACGGGCTTTGGCTATCTACTCCATAGATGCTCGACTCCAATTCTTCGCTCTTTTGGCTCCTCAGATTCTCCGAGCTTTATTTATTACCTAAAAACACAAAATTAATTAATACAAATATTTATTCTTGAAAACAAAGAAAACATAGAATGCGGGATAATATCTCGTGTGAGTAAAATGCCATAAAAGGTGTATAAATATGCACTATTTGGCACTCATCAAATACCCCCAAAATCGAATTTTACTTGTCCTCAAGTGAAACTAAGAAATCCTAACTATACCCCTGTCGCAGGTCTCTCGAATGCATTTAGCGTATGCACTAAGCCTTTAAACCCCTAGGTGTCCCTAGTGGACGAGTTGTAGTCTGAGGGTTTACCGGAGGTGTACCCACAAAACCTTCTCCAACTTCCAGAGTGTAAGAGAGTCTCAAGCATCCTTAGAGTTTTACGCATGCTAGTAATAGGAAGTTAGAACTAACAAAAGACGCATTCTCATCCTTAAGTGCTGAGCGAGAAGTAACCATACCATATGAAAGAATTCGGATTGATTGTGATCCATAAGTCTCAACTTGCCTCACCATTAGGGTTTTATGATAATTGCACTCAATAAGATCGCTTTTAGTCTCTCATGTGTGCAGCGGGAATAAAGAGAAAATCCACACGTTGTAGGTAAGAAGGATAACCTTAGAAATAAAATGCGGAGACTCCTGAAAGTGTGGACAAGAAGAATCTTTTAGGGGTGGGAGTACTCACTACATTCTCACCCGATCGGCAATTAATATCACTCTCTCATAAGAACCATAGAAACGCCTTCAATCTTCGGTCTTCGGTCTTGAATTGTGATGACGAACTTCTAAAATTCACAAACTTGACAATTTTTAACTTTTCTCTCAAATTCCTTGTTGTTTGGATTTTTCTTTTAAATTCTTCTTTACCATGGTGGTAGCAAAATAAACTACAATATTTTTTTTGATTTTTTTTGATTTTTTTTTTTTTTTTTGTTGACTGAAAATAAAAATACAAATAATGAAATAACTACTCCATGGACAAAGGACTCAATTTTCCACAACTTGTGTTGTCTTGGTTTTATAAATTTTATTAATTCTCATCCTATTTTCTTTTCTTTGTTGCACAAACCTTGGACTATATCAATTTTTCTTTCCATATTCTCGATGATGCTCCGTTTGCTGATGATGTGTTTCTATGGGTCTTGCTGGGAGAGAGAGTGATGCTAACGGCAAATCGGGGTATTTAGAAGGGAGTTCATCTTTAGAGATTGACAAAAACTAGCACTCAAGAGATCAAAAAGTAGTGATGAAATTGGTGCGGAAACGCCGCTGCTCCAAGGGTGTATTGAAGGCATCCCTTGTTGGCTCCAAGGGTTGCCGTGAATCTTGTGGCAATCGTACAGTTAAAGTTTTAAGGAAAAGTGTGTACCTCTTTCTGAGTACCTCTTGGAAGAGGGATTCGCTGCACATCTTGGAAGAGGGATTCGTTGCACATCTTGAGTACCTCTTGGAAGAAAAGTGGCTGGTTCCAGGTCCTCACGTGAGTACCTCTTGGAAGAGGGATTCGTTGCACATCTTGAGGGTACGACGGCTGATGTTGGTGTGCATCCATCAGATTTCCTTTGCCTCGGTTTTGGAGAAGTCGTTCCAGGTCCTCACGTGTGATGAAGTTGGATGGCTGGTCCATTTCCCTTGGGCGTTTAGGAGCAACATGAGTTTCTTCACTCATGTGGGTCCGACTGGAAATGCCTGCTCCAGGGGTGTATTGAAGGCATCCCTTGTTGGCTCCAAGGGTTTCCGTGAATCTTGTGGCAATCGTATAGTTAAAGTTTTAAGGAAAAGTGAGTACCTCTTTCTGAGTTGCGGCCATATCCGTTTGAGTCTTAGCAAGAACTTCCTGCTTCTCCATCAAGTCTGCAATGGTAATGGACGGTGGTCCTCCTCTCGTCCCTCCGGCTCCTCGTCCTGATGAAGGAGTGAAGGTTGTTGCTCTGGTGACCACTGAAAGCTTTACACTTGAGGAGATGCCGGGATTCGAGGCTGCTCTGGCTCTGGTGATGGGAGGCGTTACACCTACTGGAATGTCTCCTGCTCCACTAGCGTTGGTGATAGACGTGACGGTAGCTCCACTGACGGGTACATCGACACCGGGAGTGTTATCCACACTAGCTCCATCAGAATTGATTGCTGATCCAGACCTGAGTTCCACCATCTTGAAATGAATTGCTGATTGAATTGGTTCTAAGATCTAACCTTTTTTGAAATTGATAAAATTGAATCGGATTTCGAAGAAATTGACTTTACAACCGAAATATTAACCTCCTGCTGTGGTCGCCAATTGTTTATGGGTGAAAACTATTTCTACCGGTTTTGGTAATTTGGGGTGTGTGGATGAGAAATGAGTCTAAACCTTAAACAATGCACTGCACATGAGTGCTTGTAGATTCGAGAAATCAATCTGTGAAAATCCGGCCTAAACCAAGAAATGGATGTTCAGACTTGTTTCGGTCACAAAGTGAAGGAGATGGGGTTGATCTTAGGAAGGGAAGCGAAGAAGTTGTTGAGATTGTGAAGGTGTTGGATATGCATGACTTGTATCAGAAAGCTGAACTGGCTTGCAGGATGTAAGCTATCAGTTCCGGTGTTTGAATACGATTGTATCAACACTTGCCTCTGTCGTCTTGTCTTATTCCTGTTTGGAAAATAGGGAGGAGAACCTATTTTTACAAGTCTTTAAGCCTAACCCTCGTATCTCGTGGGAAGTGGAGAAAGCGGAGTGATGGAATAGTGGAGTCGTGTGTTGGTGTCACACTACCAGTCTTGCCCACTTCTCCCATCATCACTAACCGTCCATGACTTCCTGACACGTTCTTGTGATGGCGCGTTGTGCGCTGAACGTCAGTAAACCTCCGACCAATACCCCGTATGTATCCCCGATTTGTGACATGATTGATGTCTCGAGTGTGTGGATCGTGGGACCCACAGAAAGTAGCATGTAATGCTAGATTAAATAACTAAGTTATTTAGGAAGTCGATACTTGTGAAGTATCGTGTATATTCTATGCAGGTACTGCATCGAGTATATTCAGCGTGCATGAAGCATCGCTGTTTGAGTGTCTCAAAATATCCCCATGTCCAGCCTACTTCATGTGATGGTTTGGAGGTTGCGTAAGAAAATCCTCCTTTGGCCGACCACATGGTGTGGTAGAGTGATGAGTAGTGATCTTCATGACGCTTACTGACCAAGTAACTCCTGACCGGGGCTGTATAACCAAGCCGGTGAAGTTGGACGGACGAGATGATCTTTGAGACACTCATCTGCGACCGTTAGTGGAATTAGGTTTTTAGAAGAGGTGCGCAAGCACCACTTTTCAGCTTGGTCGAATCCAAGCTTGGGACACGATTTTGGCATGACCGATCGGGCATGCGTGTAGACGGCATGCCGGTATACATGCCCGTACCTTACTGTCCCGTGAAAGTGTGATCTGGACCGCTTAATTTTTCCGGCAAAGAGGAGCGGTCAGGATTGATTTACGACAGTTTGGTGCCGCAAATACCGCGCGTCATGCCAACTTCGGGCACGTATTTCAAGACGACCAAGCTTGGTCGGTCCAGGCCGATTGGTTTGGCGTATAGGTGGTAGGCTGGTGTTTACGCCTATACCTTATTGTCCCATGGAAACGTGATCTAATCCACTCAATTTGTCCGACGAAGTTGAATGGTCGAGATCAGTTCATGATTGGGAGGTGTGACCACGCTAGTTTGGGCGTGCGAATTGGAATAACCAATCATGGTATGCCTTGGCCGATAGGGTGTGGACATAGATGGGTCCACGGTGATCATGTTGATGCTCACTGGACCTGCTCAGTCGACTCTTAAACCCTCCATTCGATCAGGAGAAAACGGACATTTGGGATCAATGCAAACCCTAATTAGGGTTTTGCCGGCCGTGCAGCATGCCTACTTTGGGCGCACGATCTGGAACGACCAGCCATGTTTGGTCCTGACCAATCGTTCATGTGTGTAGGCGGGCTTACAGTGAGCGTGTTGACATGATCTGGGACCTTTGAATCTACATCTACACCCTCCATCTATGCCTGCGAAGATGGATGGTTGAGACTGTTTTGCGACACATGTAATGTGTCGCAAATCCTAATTTAAGGTTTTCCGTCCATACTGCTTTGGCTTGGACGGTTCGGCAAGCTATGCCACCCTTTTTGGGGAGGCCGAACATGCGGGGCCCACGTTGATTCGGTAGTGAATATTCCAATACGTGCTTGGGGTCATGGATTCGACCTAAGTTATCCAACCATGCTTGGTGAAGTTGGATGGTCGTGATCATTTTCTGAGACTGATATGGACAGTCCAGATTCAAATATGCTCAACCGGGCTAGTATAACACACCGAGAGATGTATGCTCAATCGGGCTAGTATAACACACCGAGAGTTGCACACAGACGGGTATTTCGTACATGCTTCATTATTCGTACTTGGAGGTTCGTGTTGCTCTCACGAGAACAACACTCAGTCGTCATGCCGCACCGATAATGAGTACAGGAAATACAAGGCTAGTCATGCATTAATTAATAATGCTGTAAATTCACAGGGTATATGGGATTGTTGCCAGATGCTCCAACCTGGATGAATTTCGTGTGTTAGATTCAACAGAATACTGGGATTGTTGCCACATGCTCCTTTTTAGGTGAATTAGTAAAGTGAAGAAGTATTCATCACTTATTAATGGATTTATGTTTTGTAAGATGTTAGCGCATAATTTTGGCTTTTACAATTTTAGCCTTAAATGAAAATCCATCATCAACAGTAGCTTAGTGATTAGTTTAATTGTTTTCTTGTATTGTTTGAAGTGTAAATTGAATTAAAAGAGTGCTTAGTTGAAAATGTTTTGAACGATGTTTAATGTATTCACATGCTTCAATTCATGTATAAAAATTTTCAATTATGTTTGGTATAAAAGTAAGTTAACAAGAATAAACATATGCATAAGTTTCGTTCAGACCCGTAACACTTTGAGTTCGGATCTCCATACGGGTTTGACCCTGATCTGGAACTCGGGGTGTTACAGATTAGGTTTCCTAGTTGCTAGAGTTTTCCTTTATATAGTTTTCAAATCAGGGTTTGCAATCCAAGTTACCTTGGTAACAAAGCATTCAATATTCACCGTTAGATGAAAACCTGATTCAACCAAGCTAATATCTTTCAACATTTAGATCGAACTTAGCTTCTTACACACAAATGGAATGTACCCTCATATGGGTTTATGTAACCGTACCCAAACGTTCACACCATGTTGGTTCACAAATAGTTAACTGAGGTTAGCCATATGATTACTCTCATATCAACCTTATTCATCTTAACCATAACTAGTTCACATGACTCAAATTAAACTAGTTAAAGAGTTGTTCAATTGATATATTCTCATAGAATTATACAAGAACACAATTGAAGTAAAAAAGGTTTGATTCACTCGAATCAATCATGAACATTATATCCACGGTTTGCAAAGATTGTGAAAAGACGAGGGTACCAAAATATACCTCAATCTAAAAAAAATTCACCTATAAGTCCTTTCTCCGAAAGTGATTGTCTCTGGACTGAGTCGAGACAGTAAAACTAATCGGTTCACACTTCGTGCGATCGTCTATGGATACGAGATCCAGACAATACAACAACGAATTATGTTTACTTGATAAGAGGTTCGGACTTAACCAAACACAACAGGATTACTATCAAGTAAATAGGAATTAACATTTGTGTATTTTACTTCTAATTATAATAAAATAATTATAATTGCGGAAATATAAAAGTAAAATACACATCAAGATTTTGTTAACGAGGAAACCACAAATGCAGAAAAACCCCGGGACCTTTTCCATAATTGAATACTCTCAGGATTAAGCCGCTATACAAAAAATCAAACCAACTTCGTATAGTTGAGACCAAGCAACTAAACCTATAGTTCACCTAGTTCCATCTGTATTCCCACGCCTCCAACTTGTAATAAGTCACGTACTTGGAACAATTCCTTTGGTTCGTATTCCAAACAGTAAAGGAACAACAAATTTGTTTGGTATCAACTCTTTTCAACCAAGTGATGTGAGTTCAACAAAAGGCTCATCCGTTTATCTCAATAAACTCCTTTTTCAGGTCCTTAGATCTATCTAACAACAACTACCAAAGTAATTGCTTAGATTTTGCAATCAATACTTTGAATCACAAAGAAACGTATTGATGTCGATCTACTCAACTAATCAATCCAATCTACCACAAGGATAAATCGATTATCGTTGGATCCTCTTCAACCGAAACAAGTATTGTGCACACCAAAGATTATGAACTCAAATCAGAAATCTTCAAAGTCTTATTTGTCTTCAAATCTTCTTAGATCTTCAATAAACACCTGCACACAATCAACTTGAATCTCTTTTGATCAATCATGCATAGAACGGAGTCTGTTAACAATGGATTATCACAACACTCAGTCGTCATGCCGCACCAGTAATGAGTACAGGAAATACAAGGCTGGATATGCATTAATTAATAATGCTGTAAATTCACAGGGTATATGGGATTGTTGCCACATGCTCCAACCTGGATGAATTTCGTGTATTTAATTCACATAATACTGGGATTGTTGCCAAATGCTCCATTCTAGGTGAATTAGTAAAGTGAAGAAGTATTCATCACTTATTAATGGCTTTATCTTTTGTAAGATGTTAGTGCATAATTTTGGCTTTTACAATTTTAGCCTTAAATGAAAATCCACCATCAACAAATTCATATTGTATTCCTTAATACTACGTCTAACTAGAGTATAATCATTCAAGCTTCGCAGTTATGTTTTCAATATGCACAACTTGAAAGATACGTTAGGGAATGAAACAGTTCAAGTCAAATATCACTAACCTCAAGTGGAAGGTTTATGTTGTCGTTGTAGCTCCTTACTTCTTCACTTCTTCAAGTCTTCGCAATACTTGTAATGTCTCATATCCTAATACTTTCAAGCTAACATATATGAATTTGACTCTAGTATATAATTAAGCGACTCTTTAAATGAGTTTTGGTTCACTAAAATATGACAACCAAACTTGACATACCAACGCTTGGTGGGTTCAACCGAGCTATGCTCTAACAATCTCCCCCTTTGTCAATTTTGGTGACAAAACTCTTACATCATATGGATAAACAAATTACAAGAATTCAGTACACATACGCATGATTCCCAAATTCAACATCACAATAACCTATATACATTCAATCCATAAATGCCGTTGTTGACATTATAATAACAAAGCTAATACTCCCCCTAAAGTTAAGATAGGTAGATTTTATCAATCCGCACATCTTTGTTATTCCTTTTTAGTCCATATAACTACAAGTATCATATGATATGCTACTCCCCTTAGTCTATGCTTTACTCTTTCGTTAGATAAACGTTTAAGCACCAATATCCTTTCCCTTAGTGATACCAATCAATATAAATCAATACCAGTATTACTTGTTTACTCCATATATTTCTCCCCCTTTTTGTCACAAAATGACAAAGGTACGAGCAAATAAAGGACAAATCGAAAGGATTACAAATCTCAAAAATAGACTTGCAAACCTATAAGAGTTAAGCACGAGGGTTCCACAAACCATTTTTGATAACCAATATCAAAACCAAAACTACAAAGTAATTTTGTTTTGATATGTTACCAAGGAAACAATTTCCCGAAGCAATTTTCCCTAATAGTTTAGCAAACCAAAAATCGACTAAGCACCGTAGTTCCTTTGTTAAACTGATTGTATAAATACAATCGCTTGTTCGATAAGACCAAAATAAAGATAACTCTATTTTTCTCATAATGTTCTAATTATCCATATAACTTAGACATTTAACTTTTAAACAAGACAATTACTAGGTTAGTTAACTAGTATTTATTGTTAAGGCATTCAATTAGACTTGAATAACCGAAACCTCCACTTTGATAAGTCTAACTAAGATCAGAATAAACTTAGTTTCTCTTATCCGGAATCGAATTGGACTAAACAATTCTTCCCGTAAACCTTTTCTTTCGTTAAGCCATAAAAAATTCATACAAACCAAATAAATCAACTTGCATAATTATTCACCTCAACCGGAAGCAATTGAAACAACATAGACATTAAAGCACCGCAACTGCACCGAAATTTTGTAAGCCTAAACGATTGATACCAAACAATAAAGCAAGATAACAATAGTTTTTCTTAAGGGATAATTGGACTTTGGTACTTAGGTTTTACCCAGGACTAGGCTTTGGTCTAACATTTGTCCAACGTTAGGGCTTGGTACCTGGACCAGACGTTGACCCGTGTTGACTAGGTTAAGTCCTAACTTCTGTTTAGTAATTATTAAAAAATTTAAATAAAATATAATTACTAATGAGTTTACTATAATACCCTTTCTTTATAAAAAAAATTTTATGGCAACCATCTCTTTCAATTCAGATGCAAAAACATAAAACTTCAGCAAATCCGACCTATTCTATCTCCTCCCAATGCCTGGTTACATCCTTCTCAGTCTATACCGTTTCAATTTCTTCATCTCTTAACTAAACATATCACGGCTTATTATACATAGGAAGGGTAATTGGAAAAAAAAAAGTATTTCTTTCATATCTTTCGTTCTCCATTATCTTTTCTCCCTTACCATCACCGTATCCACCACCAATGTAACATAGATTTGGGTTTCCATTTACAGAAGTTATGGTTTTGGATTTCGATCTAAATCAGTAAACTAGGGTTTTGTTCAATTCGGTAAATAATGGTTTTGTTTGATTCAGAAATTAGGTTTCAATTAATGAAAGTAAGATGTTGATTTGAATCAGGGTTATGTTGGATTTGGTAAATCAGGGTTTTGTTTGCTTTAGAAGTTGGGATTTTGATTTGGGAGAGTAATTGATCCAATGGCTTTGTGACCGAAGAAATCAGGGAAGAAGGTGGTGGAGTTTTGTGTTCTTGATAGAAATCGGGGAAACTTGTGTGGTTTAGGCATTTACTGATTAGCGGAAAGGATACAAAAGAACAGCCTGTTGTTGTCAGTAAAAAGAGATTAGTTCTCATCTAATGCTGTGTAGGATGTCGTCTGGAGGATTGCGCGCTTGCGCTTTTCATCGGTAAGTTATTACATCACCAAATTATGCCCGTCTTCTTCTCTAGCTTTCTATTAAATATTCAGCTTTATTGATATTCTTTTCCCGTTGATTTGCAGGAATAAAATCAACTTAACAAAACCAAATTAGAGCAGAAAGAAAGAGATGAAACATATTAGTTTGCGGCAGTTGTGACCGCTGCTATTGAGATGTGGAAACGAATTGGATTTATGTTTGTCAGGCTTGAGATTAGAGATGTTCTTGAACTGGAAAATTAAACCCAAGACTTGATTGAGATTTGTTAGAATGGGTTATTGTAGATTGTTGAAATCTCTGTAGAGGAGGCAGGATTGAATGGATCCAGGGTGTGTCTATCATTGATATGAATGTTAGGAATGTGCAGGAATGTATGAACTGAATGCAGGAAAGGAAGTATAACAAGGATTATAAGAGCAAGGAAAACTCATTGATGTAGATTTTATATGACCAAATTAACGATTAAATAAAACCTAGTTATATCCGCAAGTGCACGGGTCAATTGTAGTATCGATAGCAAATGCGGGTCGTTCCCACAGGGAGTGTGAAATACTCTACCAACTAATACCAAAAACTAAGTAACCAAATTGAAGATGTTTAGATGATTTTCAGAATTTTGGAACAAAATAAAATAATAAATAACAAAGACGTAACCAAAATGAGAAAGGGTTGTTAGGGTTTTCGATTTCCACCAATTCAATCATATAAAACTCTACTAATTTCTATTTATTACTCAAGACAAATATCGAAATCAATCTCATGTCCCGGAAGATGTTATATTAAATTCTAAAATATAGTTTCTCCGTTGTAACTTCCTTTGCTTCGTATGTAGCGATCCTAAAACATTACCTATCTATCCTTGCATACCACGTCTAGGGATTTAACCGAACCCCGAAATATCAATTCAAAAGCATAAATAATCAAAAAAATCACATGAACGATAAAACACCAAGCTATATGAAGAGAAATCACTAATCAATGAATCATTATTAGAAATATCATCGTAAAGTTTATATAATCAACTTGGTTTCTATCTAAACCCTAACATGGATTAGCTAGACATGGATTTCTCAAAAACCATAAAAATATCTTAATCAAACTCTAGCTAATAGAAAAACGAAGAATCGAAAACAAAACTTCAGACCCTTCTCTCTCTGTGGCCTGTGGCCGACCCCCCTATCTTGGTTCGTCACTGCCTCCTTTTATGGTTCCTCCCCTTCACACATATTAAAGTGTACATGAGAATAACATATTCTTTCATTATCAATTTTTTTGCATGTGAATAATTAAAGTAAGAAGTATAATTCTTTCTCAAATCACAATTAATCTCCCTTGCATGTATCTTTAACCACCAACCAAAATGCATGTTCACAATCTCATGTCCACGTTTAATATAATTCACTCCCACTAATAATGGTAAGTAAAATAATATTACTTCATTACTTTATTTTCTTCCATTTTCCATAATACCACTTTTTTTATTTATTTTCTTTCCTTTTCCGAGTGAGAGTTGCATGCATGTGGATCCCATAATACTTCATGAATATATTGTCATGCCATACACCATCTTGCAAAAATCTTTTCACATTGAATACTGATTCCCTCTTGACAATCACAATATTCTCTCATTAATAAATTAACACCAATTAATTATCCCCATATATTTTTCTTCTGCATGTCATTACCCGATGGAGGTGCCCACTAAGGAAACAATCTTGGATATTGAATTTGGAAGTGTAGTGATGAGTGCCAAATATTGCATATTTCTACACCTTTTTATTGGCATATAACTCATCTTTTGTACTAAGAAATCAGATATTATCCCAGATTCTGTGTTTTCTTTGTTTTCAAGAATAAATATTTGTACTAATTAATTTTGTGTTTTTAGGTAGTAAATAAAGCTCGGAGAAATTGTGGAGCCAAAAGAGCAGAAAAGTGGAGACAAGCTTCTATGGAGCAAAAAGCCAAAGCCCGCGCGCGCAACAGTTGCAACCCAACAAGGAGCAACCCATCTACAAGACACGGGCTTGAGCAATCCAAAACTCGGCCCACAACCCGAGTCCACAGCCCGATTCGCCCTGAGCCATTGAGATTTCTATCTAATGCATCTTACGGTCGCTCCGCTCCTCCCATCATCACTCGATGCTCCCGCTCAACACCAAAACCGCCTATAATCCTTAGCCGTTCAGATCTCACCCATTCGCATCCAATGCTCGCTCCGGCCTTCACATCGTCACTCGATGTGCCCGCTTCACAACAAATCCACCTACACCTATACCACTTCGACCAAACCATTTCTCTCCTTCACTTTCTCTTTCTTCTCCCACGACTTGAATCAGAGAAAACCACCTTCACCCATACCCATGGCAGAACCACCACCTTACCACCTCCATCATCTCCTTCCACTGACACCAGCGCCAACAACTCTATCAGCACCTCCTCTCCCATGCCCTAGTTCTACCTTTCTCAACCATTAGCTTCCACCCTAGGAGCTAGGGTTGAGGCAGTTGGAATTAGGGTTTTTCCACAACAACCCAAGCATGGCCAATTCAGAGCAGGAGAGAGGTGGGGTTCACGTGAATTGTAAGTCTTGAGGGTTAGAGAAGAGAGGGGAGGTATATATTGAGTTGTTCTTGAGTTTTAGTTTTAGACAGCATGTTTTAGGGTTTAGTTTTATAATTTTATTTAAAGTTGTTTTAACTCAGCATGATGTTCTAATTCACTTGACTAGGGTGTAAGAACAAACCCTTAATCTTATATTGAGATAATTCATGATTCATCTTTTGTTCTTAATGAGTTTATTGTATTAGGTTATTTGCTAATTGTTGAGCAAATTAGCTTGTGATAGAGTGTACTGTAAGAAGGCACTCTACACTAGGGGTTAATTAGTGAAGGCAATTATCATAATCTCCACCTGAAACCTTCAAGGGAAGGATAAGAGCATAAGTAGAATTAGGTTACCTTAGTATAGGATTGAGTGGTGAGTTTAATCACCCTAGTGCCACAAAAATCACAGTTACACTACTCTCATACACACTGCTACCTTGGATTAGAGACACAACATCTTCAACTTGTCGTTTCGACACCAAACCAACCTTATTTGTGCTATAACCCTCAACTTACATCTGCCCTGTGCTCAACTCCAGCCCCTGAAGCTGTTGAGTGTAAGCTGCAGCTTGGATAACCAACTGAGGGAGTGATACCTCTTGCCCTTTACCCTTATGCATGCTTGACCTGGTGCTAAACCTTGCATCTGTGAGACCATGTTGACTCTGTCATCCATTGGCTAATATGTGCATCTGTGCATTTACTAACCTGTCACTTGCTAAGCCCTTTGCCATGCTAATATATGTATACTTGTGAGCTTGAACTCTGAGAACTGAGGTCAACCGACCCAGTTGACATAATCTGTGTTAGCATCAATTCCTGCAATTTGTGTGTGAATGAACTTTTCCAACTGTGTTATTTACATCCCTGTGTGAATTAGTCTCTGCAGTTTGTGGGTGATTGAATGAGTTGTTAAGTAGCAAGGTTAATGATAGCAATAGCTTGGTTTTCAAATACACAACCCAGCACATGCTTCACCATTGAGTGAGCACATCCCTCAACCCTGTGCACCTCTCACAGTTTTGTTGATTTTCTTGTGCGCCTGCCAATCTGGGCTGTGCTGTGTCATTTTTGCTGTGAGTTTGCTTTGCTCTGTACACATAACCAAGCTGTGTTGTGTACAGATCATATTTCCTTGTGTGTATACCTGCTCAGCTGTGCATCTTGCTTTCCTTGCTGTGCCCAAGTTGAACATCCCATACCCTGTGCACCTCACAAAATTTCTTTGACAATCTGTGCAACTGCCAACCTTAGCTGAGCTGCTGAGCTAATTGAACCCAAAGCTGTGCTGTGTCAATTCTTGTGTGAGTTTGTGATTGCTCTGTGATGTGTTGTTACCAAGCTGTGCTGCCAATATGACCAGTGCTGTGCATCTGCACAAAACTAGACCAGAACCCAGTTCCACTAGGCTTTGCACAAACTGAAAATCATTTGAACTGGGCTTTGCAAACTGCTGGGATGCATAAACAGAAACCCACATACCTGGGCTGAACAAAACCTGGGCTGTACATTTTCACACAACTGGGCTGTGCACAAAACTGAGCCCACATCATCTGGGCTAGAACCCACACAGCTGGGCCTTACAACATCAAAAAGCCATCTTTTGGGCTTGAGTCTTGTATTAGTGGGTCATTTTTGAATTTTTGCTTTTCTGTGTTGAAATTGATTGTATGTTAACATGCTAGATGCACTAGCTAGGCTATGATTGTGTCTTTTAGAGACCAAACAAATCGACTAGTTAGAATCCGCACGGACGAAATCGTAAGCATACCCAGTTCTTCAACAGAAAGCCCAAGCCCAGACCCATCAGAATCAGAAACTATGGGTGATGAACAAAACCAACCCCGTAGTCTCAAAGACTACATGTACCCAACTAGGGCAAGCCAGCCCTCTTACATCATTCTGCCAGCTGATGCTTGTCAGTTTGAACTTAAATCAAGCACCATTCACATGCTACCCGTGTTTAGAGGGGTCGATGTTGAGAACCCCTACCATCACGTGAGAGATTTTGAGGATATTTGTGGGACTCTGCGTTTTAACCAAATGCCAGAGGAGTCCCTCAAATTGAGATTGTCTCCTTTTTCTCTGAAAGACAAAGCCAAGTCTTGGCTTCATTCCCTACAACCACAATCCATTAGAACCTGGGATGACCTCACAAAAGAGTTTTTCAAAAGTTTTTCCCAAACCATAAGACGGCGACAATTCGCAAAGTCTAAATGGTTTTGTGCAACTAGAAGACGAAACTCTAGCAAAGTACTTGGAGAGATTCAATGAATTATTACTCCAATGTCCCCACCATGGTTTTGAAAAATGGAGACTCGTCCAAATTTTGTATGAGGGTCTAGATGTTAGAACCCGAACCACGGTCGAGTCAATGTGCAATGGTGCATTTATTGACAAGAGTGCTTGATGAGTCTTGGACTTTCTTAATCGAAGTCGCCGAAAAGACTCAACGGTGGGAGTCCATCCGTGAACCGAGAAAGACTACTCCCGCAAACAATGTTCATGGAATCGAGTCTGACTTTGAGGGAAATGCAAAAATGGCATCTTTGGCCCGGAGAATAGAAATGCTTGAATTGCAGAAAAATGTAAAACCTAATGCCCCTACTCTCCGTGACCAAATTGATATGGCCACTTGTGCCACATGCCACAGCTCTGATCACTTAGTGGATAGCTGTCCAGACTTGCACGCATTCCAAGAGGCTAAAACCGAGCAAGCCAATGCATTATACCATAGGCAAGAGAACAACCCTTATTCTCAAACTTATAACCCAGGGTGGAGGAATCACCCTAACTTCTCATGGTCTAAAGGGCCTTTACTAGGGGGACCAACGAATAACAACCAAGGATACTCATATCCTAGAAACCCCCAAGTACAACCACACCCTCGCACCACAGAGAAAAAGACTAGCTTAGAAGATCGTGGTCGGTGCGGTGACCCAAAATCTTTCACAACTTGAAAAACTACCGACCAACGCTTTACAAGTCTAGAACTTAAAATGGGTCAAATCTGTGATGCATTGAATGAGAGAGAAAAGGCAAACTCCTAGTCAACCCCAACAAAATCCAAAGAATGTGTTTCTGCCGGGCTCCTCAACCCGCAATGAACCTTCACACAGAGAATGCCATCACCACTCTCCGTAGTGGTAGAGTTGTTGAGAACAATGTAGGTGTACCACGATCAAGCGAGTCTCCATCGGACTCATCGGTACACACAACACCGCAGAAAACATCTAATGTAGAGAAAGAATCGAGCCTTGTTGATAAAACCAAGAGTCCTACCGATATAGATGTTCCTATGCCAAGTCATGCACCCGTTACCCCATTCCCACAACGGTTGGTGAAACGAAGGGGGTAACCAATACAATGAGATTTTGGAAATGTTCAAGAGAGTTAACATAAACATTCCATTTATCGAAGCAATTAGACAAATACCCACCTATGCTAAGTTTCTGAAGGACCTGTGCACACAAAAGCGAAAGCTTCATGTGCATAAGCGTGCCTTTATCACTGAGCAAGTGAGCTCCATAATCCAAAACAAGATTCCAACTAAGTTTAGAGACCCAGGTAGTCCAACAATTACATGCACCATAGGTGACCATACGGTCGAAAAGGCGTTACTAGACTTAGGAGCCAGTGTGAATATATTTCCATACTACTGTGTATGTGCAATTGGGCCTTGGGGAGTCAAGCCCACACCCGTTACACTACGGTTAGCGGACAGATCATGAGAGAATCCCCCGTGGTATTGTTGAAGATGTGTTAATCAAGGTTGATAAATTTTTCTTTCATGTGGACTTCATCGTCTTAGACACTCAACCCGTGCAAAACCCAAGTAATCACATCCCTGTGATTTTAGGACGTCCTTTCCTGACAACGTCCAATGCCATCATCAACTGTCGTAATGGAGTGTTGAAATTGTCTTTTGGTAACATGACCGTAGAGCTGAATGTTTTTAACACTAGTCAACAACCCATTGAGATTGATGATGCCGATTTGCATGAGATTAACATGATCGAGAGTCTGATCCAAGACTCTTTGCCCGACATTTTGTCAGTGGACCCTTTGCAAGCATGTTTAGATAACTTTGACTTAGATCTCTTCGATTCTAAGTACATTGGTGAAATTCACTCTTTGCTTGAATCTGTCCCACCCATGGATATTGCTAAATGGCAGAATGTAGTGGAACCACTTCCACTCTCTGATACCAAACTTGCCCCACCTCTTGACACACCACCTAAGCTTGATTTGAAACCATTACCTGATACCTTGAAGTATGCATTCTTAGGTCCTTCTGATACCTTACCTGTGATTATTGCATCATGTTTAGACACGGAACAGGAAAGTCAACTTTTAGAAGTACTTAAAGAGCATAAAGGAGCCTTAGGTTGGACCATCTCCAATCTTAAGGGTATAAGTCCCACAATTTGCATGCATCACATAAACCTTGAGGAAAACACTAAACCATCTAGGGAAATGCAAAGGAGACTTAACACCAACATGAGAGATGTTGTCAAGGGTGAGATCTTGAAAGTGCTTGATGCGGGTATCATTTACCCAGTTCCTGATAGACAATGGGTCGAGTCCCATTCAGGTAGTACCCAAGAAGTCTGGCATCACTGTAGTTCAAAATGAGATGAATGAACTTGTTCCCACCCGTGTGACCACAGGGTGGCGAGTTTGTATTGATTATAGAAAACTAAACACAGTAACCAAGAAAGACCATTTTCCTCTTCCCTTCATTGACCAAATGTTAGAACGGTTAGCAAAACATAGTCACTACTACTTCTTAGATGGCTATTCTGGCTACAACCAAATTCACATAGCACCCGAAGACCAACAAAAGACCACATTTACATGTCCTTATGGAACATTTGCTTATCGTCGTATGCCTTTTGGGCTGTGCAATGCACCCGCACTTTTCAACGTTGCATGATGAGCATATTTTCCGACATGGTAGATAAGTTTCTTGAGATTTTTATGGATGATTTTTTTTTAATGTTTGGGTCTTCTTTTGATGAGTGTTTGCATCACCTTACTTGTGTGCTGATTAGGTGTAAGGAAAAGAATTTGGTCTTGAATTGGGAAAAATGTCATTTCATGGTTAACTCAGGCATTTTTCTAGGGCATATCATCTCGGAAAAAGGCATAAAAGTAGACAAAGCCAAGGTAGACCTCATTCAACACTTGCCTCAACCTCGTTTTGTGAGGGACATAAGATCATTCTTAGGCCATGTGGGATTTTACCGCCGATTCATCAAAGACTTTAGTAAACTTTCACGACCTTTGTGCAATCTTCTTGCAAAAGATGTTGCATTTGTCTTTGATGATGCATGTAAGGAAGCATGGGAGCAATCAAGGCTCTCCTTACATCTGCCCTATAGTCAGACCTCCTGATTGGACATTACCATTTGAGATTATGTGTGATGCGTCGACTATCTTTGTAGGAGCTGTTTTGGGCAGGCGAGTAGACAAACTCCCTTATGTGATCTACTATGCTAGTAAAACACTTAATGATGCTCAAATGAATTATTCCACTCTTTTGAGAAAGAGTTTCTAGTCATTGTGTTTGCATTAGACAAGTTTAGATCTTATTTAATAGGGTCTAAGGTCATCATTTATTCTCGACCATGCTTTTGCATTGAGATATCTTTTGTCTAAAAAAGATGCTAAGGCTCGTCTAATTCGATGGATACTCTTGTTACAAGAGTTTGACCTCGAAATTCGAGATAAGAAAGGGTCGGAGAATGTTGTTGCTGCGATCACTTGTCTAGGTTGAATGTTGAATCTGCGATGAATCTGTGCTAATTAGGGAATCATTCCACTGATGAGCAATTGATGCTTGTGTGCGAAATGCCATGGTTTGCTTTGATATTGTGAACTACCTTGCTACTGGGTAGAATGCCCTTGCATTAGTCTAAACAAGACCGTTCTAAGTTCTTGGATGAAGTTAAACATTTCCTTTGGGATGACCCATATTTGTTTAAGTACTTGCCAAGACCAAATCATTAGGAGATGTGTCCCCAATTGAACAAAGGGATGTCATCTCTTTCTCGTCATGACCATGCATGTGGAGGCCACTTTAGTGCCAAGAAAATACGCAAAGATCTTACAAAGCGGTTTCTATTGGCCAACACCGTTTAAGGATAGCCATGCATTTTGTGTTGCTTGTGACCGATGTCGAGAAATTAGGAAGTATCACTAAGAGAAACATGATGCCCTTACAACCCATTTTGATTGTTGAGCTGTTTGATGTTTGGGGTATTGATTTCATGGGTCCATTTCCTAACTCGAAGGTAAGTTATACATTCTTGTTGCTTTGTCGATTATGTCTCTAAGTGGGTAGAGGCCATTGCATCCAAAACCAACGACCATAAAGTTGTTATTTCTTTTCTTAAGGAAAACATTTTCTCCGTTTTGGAACCCCTAGAGCAATAATCAGTGATGGAGGTAGTCATTTTTGCAATAGACCCTTTGAATCATTAGTGCGCAAGTATGGAATCACTCATAAGGTCGCAACACCTTACCATCCTCAAACCAGTGGCCAAGTAGAAGTTTCTAATAGGGAAATTAAGCATATCCTTGAGAAGACTGTCAATCCTTCTAGGAAAGATTAGTCTTTGCGCTTAAACGATGCTTTATGGGCCTATAGAACTGCATACAAGACTCCCATTGGGATGTCTCCTTACAGAATTGTGTACGGTAAAGCATGTCATCTACCTGTTGAGTTAGAACACCGTGCATATTGGGCTGTGAAGAAGTTGAATTTTGATCTTGATAAAGCTGGTACCCATAGAAAACTTCAACTCAATGAGTTAGAAGAATTGAGAAATGATGCATATGATAGTGCCAAAACGTACAAACAAAGAATGAAAGTGTTTCACGACAAGCGCATTATGCAAAGTCCTTCACACCAGGTCATAAAGTTTTATTGTACAACACTCGTTTGCACTTGTTTCCGGGAAAGCTACGTTCTCGATGGTCGGGACCATTCTTGGTACGTCCGTCTTTCCCCCATGGAGCCAGTAGAAGTTGAAAACCCGGCAACCAAGAACATTTTCAAGGTCAATGGTCGAGATTGAAACCATTTCTGGAGCATCTTCCACCAGAAGTTGAGACCGTTGACTTGGAAGACCCCATCTATGTGGACTGATCTAGTTCACTTGTGTACATACATATTGTAGTAGCAGGTTTTCCCACACTACACCCCTCACTATATTTTGGTTAATTAGTCTGTTGAAAGTTGCATAATTGAGAATGTTTATTGATTAATTTCATGAGTTCTATACAGGAAAAGTAGAATTACACTTAGCAAGTAAAATACTCTTAAACTTTCTCTCTCCTAATGACTTGCCTCACAATTCTCAAAAGATCTCCCTCACAACAGACTCACTCGACCCTTTATATAGGGTAATACATAGTGGATGACAGCTAAGCTATCCTTTATTTTCGGGAATGTCTCGCGAAGTGTCGCCAGTGTACAACTATTCAATCTCGCGACACTTCTTAACCTCGCCGGGTTCCATGTCTTTCGGTTGTTTTATGTGTCGTTTCTCCCATCGCGTCGTTTATTTTAGTTTCCTGGCGATTCCCTCATGTACCGTCATTTATTGATCCCTCGAGCCCTATGCATTGCGATATTATGATCCTACATCTTGCCTCTTTTTCCTTGAATATTGCTTGAAGAGTGATTTTTAAGGAAAAATCTTATTGTTGTAATAATCTTTGGTCTTCGCCGATGAAGGAACGAGCGAAAGAATACTTTGGACTTGAAAAGTACGTACTTGCCTCTATTCTTTTGCGAAATTCCGAAGCTCCTATATACAAAGTGTCATTTCTTGCCTCATGCGTTACAGAGAATAATCGGTTTCGCAATCTCTTCTCGCCTATTAGGAAATATGCCATATATTTGAATTCTGCTAAATTTCTCTTCTTCAAGTTTCCTTGGATTTGGGTAATGACCGTTAACACGTGTCTATATTTGCCTCTTTTACCCAGCGCATTTAATGTTATCCGGTCGTAATACCTTTTTCTCATCTATTTATAGAAGTGTTCCTTGTGAAGAAACTTCTTTTTCCCTTTCATCTTCTTCATCGTCTGCAAACTTTCCTCTTCTTCATCGTTCGCAAGTATTTGCTCGCTGTTTTCCTTCTTCATCCTCTTCTCTTCTTCTCGCTACTTCTTATCGGTTGTCATTCTCATGGCATCCAGGTTTGTTAATCTTGCCATATCTAATTTGATCTTGTGGTTAATTGCTTTGAAGTTAGTTTTTCTTGTTGAAATCACACCGGTATGCTTAACTTTATAGTTCTTTTCTCGCCATTGTTGTTTAGCAAGAACCAACCCAAAACCGTATTTACCGTAAAGGATCCTTTTCTTTCTTTGGGGCTCGCCATCGAACCCTCTTCGCAACAAGAATCTCCTCACGCAGCCAAAGCCTACTTCGCGAACAAAATCTGTAGTTAACAAAGACAGCCTGCGAGTGACAAGGTATTTAAGAAACATTTCTTTTTATAAGCAATATATTGTTGCCTCTGTTTCTTACTTAACTTGTTACTCGCAGGATGATGGAAATACTGACAGAACTCCTAAAAGGTTTCGCCAACCCAAACCTGTTACTCCCTGGCTCCATTTCCTTCTTTCAAACCTTCTTCTCCTTCTGCGAAATCTTCGCAGATAGTTTCGTGCCTCTTCCTTCTGATAACATTACTGGTGACAACACTTTTACGCCTCAACTCCTCATAGACCAAGTTCCTCACAACCGTTCTCCTACAAATGATGTTATATCACCCTCTGCTATCAATGTTCCTACTATTTCTCCAACCACTTCTCTCCTGAAACTTCCTCTTCTCATGAGATTCCTTTGACAAAGGATGACTCATGTTTTTTGGTAGAGCAAATTCCTCTATGCAGGAAAATTTGGAGGGTATAGATGTGGCCTTTAAGGTTCTTTCGGATCTTGTGAATGATGCCAAGAAAACTTCTGCTGATCCTATCAAATCCAATGTCTGCGAGATTTTAAGTAAGCACCTTGGTCCACGATAAGGTCTGCAAGCGTCTTTGGTTCAAGAAATTAGTAAGCTGAAGGATGATCTCCAGGTTATGACCGCGAAATGCAATAGTCTTCATCTTGAAAATCAAAAATTTCACAACATCTCGCTAGATCGTGATAACCTTCGCAAGAAGAATGAAGAATTAAAAGGTATGCCCTCGCCGCTCTCTTTTTTTTTTTTTTTTTTTTTTTTTTTTTTTTACAACTCAAACTCTCTTGTTCTCCAAGCATTAAACCGAAAACGAATAATGGAGATATATCGATGGAGTCCATTGTTGAAGAAGTTCGAGTTGAGAGAGATGGTTGGATGGAACAATATAATCTCTTAGATAATCTTCACACTTATGCAAAATGATCAAATAAATAACTTGTCGAAAGAAAATTTAAATTTATCGCGGAAGCAAGACTTGTTAAGTAATGATTTATCTCGCCTCTCTTATGCTTTGACTAAATCTGATTTGGAGTTGCAAACTTTATCAGATGAGAATCGAACTCTTTCGCAAGAGAAACGTTCTTTGTTGAATAAGGTGGCGAACTATTCGCAGCAGTATGATGCTTGTCGAAAGTTATGTGAAGAACACGAACAAGTTAAACATACGTTGAAAAACCAACTTGAAGAAATTATCACGAGAGAGATAGACTTATTCAAGGTAGAATAACGTTGAGCGTAAAAGCGAAGCAATTCCAAGAACAATGTGTCAATTTAGAAAAATCCAACTCTCTTCTGGCGAACGAAAACTCCATACTTGTTTCCAATGAAAAGAATTTGCGTTCTCGATTGAAAGGTTTAGTGGGAGATTCATTTGATGATGTCATGGACCGCCTGGGGAATAATTTCGCAGCTTTAATTCAACATCTTTCTTCTCAAAAGGAAGGTAGTCAAATTATTTGACTATCTTAGTTCATGTGTTTATTCCATGAATGCTTTATTACCCTGAAAATGTCAATAATGTTCGATAAGAATTTTCTCTGATCTTGTGTATTTGTTATGCAGATTCTGAGAGAAAGCTTCGCTCCACTATTTCCACCCTCAGGTCTGATTATTCCAAAATTCGCAAGGAAAATGGACTACTCTCCTCGCATCTTGCTCGTTCTCGCGACCGTGCAGAGCGAAGACTTGATTATATGTCTCACTGTAAGGATATTGATAGTAAGAATCGTCAAAAGGCATTACTTCGCCCAGTTCCTTTAAAGGCGGAAGTCCTTGTGAATAACATTTCTCTGTCGAAGTCTCTTGATCCTATTCACGTCGCTCCTTTGGAAGTAAGTGATGATGAAGTTCCTAATGCTCCAGATAGTGATTATGAATATGAAAGCTGCGAAGATCTCCCCGATAAGGAAGTCATCAATGAAGAACCAAGTAAAAAGACTCTGATGAAAATCCGATTCTGGTGAGAACGAAGGCAATGAAAACATTTCGATGAAAATCAACCAATTGGAGGAGGCGAAGCTAATAAAAATTGATGTGAAAGTTTCAACCATCTTACGCATTTGATAATGTTGATGTGGAGAGTTAAATGCTCTTTGTAATTTGCCAGAATTTCTTTTTGTGTGAACAATTTAACTCTTTGATGGAGTAATTCCCATATTTCTTTCTTCCTTTCTTAGTTAATATCTCTGTGTGAGCGTACTTGCTCATTGAATATTTCATTAAATAAATCTTTCCCAATTAGGGATTTGATCTTAATTCTTCTCTCTCATGGCGTAGTCGCAGACGCCTTACATTTTCATGCGAGAGGCCCATTGACCCCAGCCTTATCATTTTTGTGTGGTCTTCCGAGTTAGACCTCCCTAATTAGAGGTCCTCCCCTGCCACCTTTCATCGCGACAAAATCGCGGGGACGTCTTTACACCTGCATGTAAAGACCCATTGATCTTGTCTTATCATTTTCCAAGTATTTTTGCCTCTGCGGGATGTTTTAGTTGCGACAATATGACAGAAGCCTAAATATCCTTGCAGAACATAAAGCCCCATGACATTGCCGTCGTGCGACGAAATCGCAGGACGTCCGTACACTTTCATGTAAAGACCCATTGATCTCGCCTTACCCTCGCGTTAGTATTATTGCCTCTGCAGGATCATTGCACAAATATGACAAGCCTAAGTCTCCTTGCGAAAACAAAGCCTCATGACATTTGCGTGCTTTGACACCCCCTAGTGGAGAGTGTCGCCCTTATCATCTCCCCATTTGCCCCTTCAAGGAGGCGAAACATCGGCCATACAAGACTATCTCCTCCCATCCGGTCTTAACAACAACCAGTTGTTTTCGCAGCCTCTTATCCCTTATACCTATATGGTTTATGGTTACGAGACTGCACCCTAAGTGGAGTTTTCTTGGCGAGTGCAACGCATGCCAAGACTTGCCAAGAATGGCCAGGGGTAGGTTCATCCATCCCGGCACTCGGCTCAACCGTGTACCTCGCGCCTTGTGCATACACTGACTCCTTGGAAGAGACCCTCACGCCCAACCAGGGTATAACCTACATATATAGTTGGGAATCCAAGGTATCTCCCCCGGATAGGCTTTCATGGGCCCCAAATCACGCGCATGACCCGGGTTTCGGGAGCGGTGTAACCTTCCACCCGAGCCATGTTAAGAGATACCCCCTTATATGACGCACTTTAGGTCTTACATTTGCCTCTTCACAGAAATATAATTCGCGAACTAGGGTGTACGCCATAAAGGTTCGTCCCATTCATTCATTCTTTTTATTCAATCATTCTTCATCACTTGCTATTTTGTCCGCGAGATATTCGCCAATTCATTCATTTAATCATTCCTTATCTCTTGTTGTGTTGTTAAGCTAGTCATGACTTTTTTGCTATTCTTATCGCGATCTCTTCACAGATTCTCTCCGCATTTTATTGAATGTCGCAAATATCTAGCGAAGAAGTACTTTATCTTGATTTTTTTTCATCTTTCGTTATTACGGGTAATATTTCTTTAGATATAACCTATTCCATGGTCTATCCAATTTTTGTCCCACATCTCTTCCTTCAGGGTCCATCAATCTATATGCCCCTGTACCAACTACCTCTTTGACGATATAAGGTCCATCCCATTTTCTCGCCAGCTTGCCTCCACTTTCACGTTGATATATTGGGGTTTCTCGCAGCACCAAGTCTCCTGGTTGGAATTCACGTATTTTGACGCGCTTGTTATATTCTCTAGCCAATCTTCGCTGATAATTCTCCATGTGTCGCAACGCCTTCTCCCTTTTCTCTTCCAATTCATCCAATTTGATTAGAATATTTCCTGCACTAAGATTTTTCTCCCAAACTTCTTTCTTAGTTGTCGGGATCACGACTTCTGTTGGAAGCACAGCTTCAACTCCGTATGTTAAGCAAAAAGGTGACATTCCAAGTAGCCTCTCTTCTTGTTGTATTGTATGCCCATATCGCCTTTGGGTATTTGTTCGCACCATCCTCTATTGTGTCCTTCTAACTTCTTCTTGAATATATCACAATTGTCTTATTTGTTGCCTCCGCTTTGACCGTTAGCTTGCCATGGATACAAGTGGAGTCGATTTCCCACATTTTATTTTGAATGCATTAAGTAACAATTCTATGTTTGTCCTTGAATTGTTTCCCATTATCGATACCAACTGTGCGGGGATCCCAAATCTGCATATGATATTCTCGAATATGAAAGTAAAAATATCTTTGTCGCGAATGTGTTGTACCGCTTTCACTTCTGACCATTTTGTGAAATAATCCGTTGCGACAATTAAATATCTTCTACTACTTTTGTCCTGGTAAAAAAGGTCCCACGATATCTAAACCCCATTTTCCAAAAGGCCACACACTTCTTGAAGAATTTAATGGTGCTCCCGGTGCATGTATCTTCTTCCCCGTGTCTTTGACAATCTTCGCAGCGTACGGCTATTGCTCTCGCGTCCTCATGCATATATGGCCAATAATATCCTTGCGTCTTTGCCTTGTATGCCAAAGATCTTCCACCGCTATGATTTCCTGCATCCCCACTATGCAGCATCTTCAATATGGTTTCTCCTTCTTTCCTTGTCAGACATCGAAGCAAAGGTCCATCAAAAGAACGCCGATAAAGCACGCCATCTCGCAATTCATAATTTGTTGCTCGGCTCTTTAACTTGTGTGCTTCCAATCTATTTCTTGGTACCTCGCCTTTCATTAAATATGTGTGAAGTTCTATCCTCCAATCTTCCTCGCGACGTTGCATCTCGTCTACCACCATCATTATATCTGCTTCTTGTCCCTCTTCTTTATTAATTGATGGCGCCATGGCGTACGTATTTTGATATTCCTCGCGATTGGTCTCTGTCATCATACTTGATATAAAGGCAAAAGCATCTGCGAGTCTGTTATCTCTCCTTGATATGTGCCTCCATTTTATTTTCGGTATCTGGGCTGACAACACTTCTACAAGCTTCCTGTATTTCTGTAGGGATGGATCATTTGTAGCATACTTTTCTGTTATCTGACGAATTGCCAATTGCGAGTCGCTGGTAATTCTCACACTCTCCGTTTCATTTCTATTGCAAATCGTAAAGCATGTATTATGGCTTCGTATTCCGTTTCATTATTGGTAGACTCAAATTCCAATCTAAAAGCAAAAGCTAACTTATTGCCTTCTGGCGAAATCATAACAATTCCCACTCCTTTACCTTCTCCATTTGATGATCCATCCACTAATATTTCCCACCGGTTTGGCTCAGTTAACAAATCTTTTGGATCTCCATGTTCTTCCTCTACATCCATCATTTCATCCACTGCTTCATCTTCCTCTAAAGGAAATTCTGCCAGAAAGTCTGCGACGACTTGTGACTTGGTTGAAGACAATATTTCATATTTGAGTTTGCAATGACTTATTTGAGCATTCCATCTTTCGACTCTTCCCGATCTTTTGAATTTTTCATTACCGACTCGATTGGTACCTTTGTTACTACCCTAACAAGATGTGCACGAAAATATATGCGAAGTTTAAATGACGCATAGACTAACGCTAGGATTAGTTTTTCAATCTTTGAATAATTTCTTTTCTCAAGGCATTAAAAGTTTCTTGATATAATAGATTGGTTTTTCCACTCCTGCGTCCGTTCGCAATAAACCGCACTTAAGGCGTGCGAAGTAGTCGCGTATATATTAATAACTCTTCCCCGTGTTACGCATATACATAATGGATACATCCATTAAATGCTCCTTAATTCCTTGTAAAGCCTTTTCACATTCGTCCGTCCATTCGAATTTCGATCCCTTTTTAGAACACTTTGAAAAAATGTTTACATTTATCGTACGATCGCGAGATGAACCTTCCTAGTGATGCTAACAATCCATTTAGCTTTTGAACATCTTTTCTTATCGTAGCGTCGGCATGTCGCGAATCGCTTTTATTTTCTCCGGGTCAACGTGTATTCCTTCCTTTGACACAATGTAACCCAAGAACTTTCCCTGATGCAACTCCAAAGGTACATTTTTCTCAGGTTGACTTTGATGTTGAAACGCCTCATTTGCTCAAAATTTCTTTCAAGTCTCGCACGTGATCTTACGCCTTCTTACTTTTTACTAGCATGTCATCTACATAGACTTCAAGTGTTTTATGTATCCATTCTGCGAATACCTCTTCTACCATCCTTTGATACGTCGCTCCAAAGATTTTAAACCGAGCGGCATTTTAGTATAGCGGTATAATCCTCTTGGAGCGAAGAAAGCAAAGATGCTCTTGATCCTCTTCACGAGTGGGATCTGATTGTAACCTTTGTATCCATCCAAATGAGGATACCCTTTCATTCCCCGCCACTGATTCGACTAGGTGGGAATATCCGCAATGGAAAACTCAGTCTTTAGAAATTAGGAGCTTTATTTAAATCGTGAAATCAATGCAAATCCTTATTCCTTTGTTCTTCTTTGGAACTATAACCATATTCGCTATCCACTCTGGATATTTTGCTTGTCTAATGATTCTGCGTCCAACATCTTCGCAACTCTTCTTCTATCTCGAGGGTGATATGCTGTTGCTATCTTTCTAATTCTTTGTTTGAATGGCTTCACATTTTTATCAATTTCCAACTTGTGACAAGCTACCGATGGATCTATACTGCATTTCATCCATATCCCATGCGAAGATATCTTTATAATCTCGCAACAGCACTCAACAGCTCTTTTCTTCTTCATCCGCTCCCATGTTAGTTCCAATCTTTAGCATCTTAGGTTCTTCCTTAGTTCCAACATTCACTTCTTTAGTTTGCTGCGCGACGTAATCGGCCTTCGGTTCTCCCATAGGGGTTGGTCCTTTGATTCCGTCGCGGGATCATTTTATTCTCCCGAGATCTCGCTAAGTATGCCTTTTCCTTCCTTCGCTTTGATCATGTAAACTCCGAACTCTTCTTCTTTCCTAGCTTCCCTCGCCATCTTTTTGCGATGCTTAGACATATTCTTTTGTTTGTTTATTTGTTCCTCGACATTTTACTTCATTTTGATAATATATTCTTCCTTTAGCAAAGATCCCCTTTGATCTCACCTATTCCTCGGTTGGTGTTGGAAACTTGATACATTGATGAAGCGTTGACGCCACAGCTTTTTATTGCATGTACCCATGGTCTTCCTAGTAACAAGTTATACGGTGATTCCATATCTACTATACTCAATGTCACACGAGTTTCGATTCTTCCTAATGGAATACGTATTTTATCTCCCCTAACTTTGGTTATGGATTTACCAAAACCTTGAATATTGTATGCTTCGAAAGTCATATCCTCGTCTTCATATCCCATCTTTTTGTAAGTGTGATAGAACATTATGTTCACCAGACTCCCTGTATCAATTAAAACTCCATTTACCACCCATGTTTTCGCCGTGTTCTCCGATTCTTCTTTCTCCTTATACGCGTTAATTGCGATCACTAATGGAGATGGGTGATCCAAATTTTCTTTGGATATCTCTCCAGCCGTGAATGTTATCTCTTGTTTTTCCCAATCTTTCAAAGGTGATATCATTTCTCTGTCTCAGAATCTTCTTTCCTTCAAAATCCCGTTTGTGTATTCTTCCTCTCGATATTTTCATGAAATTCACTAATTATTACTCCCGTATCTGCGCCACATGCCATATCTTTTTCCCCTGCTTCATCCGATCTAAGAGTTTCCTTTCTCATTTTCTTGATCTAAACAAATTTAATTGCGATTTTCTTTCTTGAACCAACAAGATTAGGTCCTGTTTCTAGCGCATATGTAGTAGCAGGTTTTCCCACACTACACCCCCTCACTATATATTTTGGTTAATTAGTCATTGAAAGTTGCATAATTGAGAATGTTTATTGATTAATTTCATGAGTTCTATACGGAAAAGTAGAATTACACTTAGCAAGTAAAATACTCTTAAACTTTCTCTCTCCTAATGACTTGCCTCACAATTCTCAAAAAGATCTCCCCTCACAACACTCACTCGACCCTTTATATAGGGTAATACATAGTGGATGACAACTAAGCTATCCTTTATTTTCGGGAATGTCTCGCGAAGTGTCGCCGGTGTACAACTATTCAATCTCGCGACACTTCTTAACCTCGCCGGGTTCCATGTCTTTCGATTTGTTTTATGTGTCGTTTCTCCCATCGCGTCGTTTATTTTAGTTTCCTGCGATTCCCTCGCGGTACCGTCATTTATTGATCCCTCGAGCCCTATGCATTGCGATATTATGATCCTACACATATGGACTAACAATCCATTCTCTTTCCCTTTTCTTTTTCTTTTTGCATAGTTCTTATTTATGCTAACCAACCTTTTTGTCTTGCGCTACGGTTGTTTGCTTTCAAAGCATTCATCCTCCTTTGGTTTAGCAACATCATTGTACATCCGGTAATCTCTTCCCTTTTCTCTACTCAACATAGTTCTCTTGGTATGTGACTTTTTGAATTCTTATTATCTATTGACACATTGAGGATAATGTTTGATTTAGGTTTGGGGGTGCATTTGCATGTAGATTTTTTAGTCTTTGTTTTTAGTCTTTGTTAAAAAAAAAAAAAAAAAAAAAAAAAAAAAAAAACTTTGTAAATATGTACATAAAAACCTCCAACTTTTAGAGATTTTAGAGTCACTAGCATGCTTCTAGCTATGTTTACATAGAGAGTCCAACCAAATAACAGAACTTGGAATTACTAGAGAACACAATCGGGTTTCTTAGTTGATTAGAGCGTTAAAGTTGGATTTAACCATACCGGAGGGCGAATTAGGTGCGTTTAGATATTCGGTAGTAGAATTGTGATCACCCATAGTGGAGACTACCTATTTTACATCTAGAGAGGTACCGACCTTCACTCTTTGTGACTTTCTAGAAAAGCTGTTAGAGTGTGTGTCACCGTACGTCAATTCCGGGTAGGAATGGTGAGCTACCCAACTTCGCGCTACTTTTGATCTCTTGAGTGCTAACTCCGTCAATCATGAGGGTGACGTTTAAAGATGAAAACTTCCTCTAAATACCGATTTGCAGTTAGCATCACTCTCTCCCTCTCAATCAACACATTCATAGAAACACATCATCGTCAGGAAGCGGAGCATCATCAGAATATTTGAAGAAAAGTTGAAATAGTCCAAGGTTTACGTGCAACAAAGAAAAGAAAAGAAAAGAAAATAGGATGAGAATTAGTGAAGTTTATGAAATCAAGACAATACAAGTTTTATTGTTTTATTGTTATTTTCATTTCATGTGAGTCTAAAAAAAAAAAAAAAAAAAGTTTGTCAAGTTTTTGTGAAGTTCAGAAGTTCATCCTCAACATTTGAAGACCGAAGACCGAATGATGCGTGTCGTAGGTGCAATCAAATTAATATCTTATTTCCACTCAATTAAAAATAATATAATGGAAGTCAAGTTCGTTCCCACGAGGAGCAAGAGATTCTAGTTGTAAAAATTGTCACAAAAGGGGGGTGTAAAAAACAAAAGAAAATAGACAAAGCAATTAAAAGATAAAGTTGAAATCAATAAGAGAGACAAGATCAAGGAATCCTTCTTCGTTGCAAAACAATGATTCAAGTTATGTTCTTTTCTACTTGTTATTAGTCACAAATTATCACCAACCGTAGGATAGCAGGTCCGCTTAGCTAGCCCCAAAATCCCTAATGTCACCGAGTAACAATCTTTTTATCGATTCATTCAAAAGAACCACCCCGAGGTTCGCTTACAAGATGTAATTCCTGAATGCATTAAGATTTATGAATTTAGGTTTAGTACTAGTAGTTAAACCTCGGTTAGCTTGTCCACTTTCTAGCGTTGTTTTTACACACAATCGCTCCACGGAATCCCTCCGCAAGGTCTCGTGTTTGCTACTTATGTAAAGAGTCAAGAAACGATTACTTATCCCTAACTTTCACTAGCTTTAGATCAAAGTAATAAATCAATTTAGTTGGCCACCTAAACAATCTATCAATCAATCATGAATGTCTTTAAGATCATTCCTATTAGTAAAAACAAACGATAATTATGTGAAAAACTTCAAGATAGAATTGAAAACAAAAACTTAAATCATATTAAGAACTAGGAATTCATCCTCAATCAATAATAAAATTAGCTACTCATGCTAAAGAGTTCACACAAAGAATAAGAAAAGAAAAGTGTTGTGTGTCTAGAGATGTGTGAAAGATGTAGAGAACTTCTCTATTTATAGGCTTCAATATTCTCCAAATCTTCCAAGGAATAGAATCCTTTTCCTTTAGCAATTCAATTTCCAAATCCAAGCTTTTCTCCACTCTTCCACCTTCTCTTTCCAAATTTGAGCCCAATTCTCCATCCAATTCCTAATCCAAGTCTTCACACCCATGAGAAAAGTCCATAGAAAATTCTCGAATTTTTGGCTCGTAGGAAACTGGTATTATGGCGGAATCCCATTTCCTAATCACTCCGCGGTCACCTGAGAATTTTCTCCGTCAGTTGGAATATTCGACGGAATATTCCGTCATCCACCGTTAGGACTAACGGTCAAAGTGGTCAACCGTCACCAACCGTTAGTCAACGGGGTCAAAGGCGGGGAGGAGTGGAAACACAGTCGACTTGATTGGGTGTGATTGGTCTAATCGGGTGAGTTGGATCGGTCATCGCCGGTCTGAGTTGACTCGCCGGTGCAGAAAACCGGCCGAGTCTTGGCTGTTTACAGGGCTTCCCGGCCAATTTCAGGCCTCACTTCTTCTTCAATTCCTGTTAAGAATTCTTATACATACATCCCAAGCTTTCTTCGCCTCATTAGTGCGAGCTTCGAATGTGTTCACTCATCTCAATCCACGGTTCCAATCATTTCGCAATTCCACCACCAATATCCCATACTTTCATCACAAATGCAATCAACACACTTACCGTCTTCAACAGCAGCAAATCATCTTCTCTCTGTGGCATCAGACCATCTCCAATTTCTATATTCTCGACATCACAGCAGCTCAATCAACCTGTTCTTGATTCAAAACCCATTTTCTTCTCAGAGAGCTCATCTCATCAATTACAGCGACATCTGTCTCAAATGTAGAGATTGCCAGCCATTATCAAATCCCTTTGAGCAGCACCAACACTTCATTGCACCCATCAGCTCTTCCCTCACTCGAACTCATTGCTTCAAATGTTCCACACAGCACCAAAACCCTATTTTCTTCTCAGACTTGACCCAGACAAACACCCACACTCTGTTCAGCATCTCTCTCCCAGTTTCAATCATCACAGGTCTTAATTTCCCGAGCTTTATCACTTCCAATTCTCCAAACCCTTTACACGGATTCACCAGCAGATTCATTAGTAGAGACTAACCCACAGATTCAAATACATCTCAGATCATCAGAAACCCAGCATCGATCTTGATAATAAATATCCAATGAATCATTCTCCAATTACAGCTACAAAACCTGAATCACCATCTGCATCTTCTCGATTCCAATTCAGAAACTAACCCATTTTCGATTCAACAATCAAGACCATCAAACCCTCGTTTCCTTCCTCCAACCAATAACAGAACCGCCTTCATCTCCATTGAATCTTCTCGATTCGGTCAGAACAGCTCATTAATTCTCTCAACCTCTCTGCCTGTTTCTCGATCTGTTCTTCATTCCTCCCGAGTCTCTTCCATTAATCGATCTCTCGCTCTCATGATCCGTGACAACAACGCTTTAATCATCACTACGACTCTCGATTAGCGGCGGCAGCTTTTCTTCTCAATTTCATGTAATGAGATGAATGAGACATCCCTCGACTCATTGCCTCAATTTCTCTCGCCATTAATCTCTTTTCATTTCGAATAACGACCATTATGTCTCGCTCTTCTCAATTTCGATTCGTGGGAAAAAATGATTGAGAGATGGTTTCTCTCGATTTTAGGTTTAGGTTTATAAATTGGGTTCTGACTCGGGCATGGATCCCTGTGCGGGTGTGGGTCTATGGGTTTGGGTTTCAACATCCATGGACATAACCCATCCATTTTACCGTGATAACAAAGACTACGTTTTTGGATAAGGGCTACCCAGTTTGGCAGCCCCTTAACTTGAACTGTCCTTTCTTTAGTAATTTGAGTCACCTTTTAACCTTGACTGGGCTCGATGTAGGATCATAATATCGCAACATACAAGGCTCGCGGGATTAATGAACGACGGTGTCACGAGGGAGTCGCAGGGAGCTAAAATAAACGACGCAATGAATAACGATAGGCAAAACATAAAGAAGACGTGAGATCGGCGAGGGTTAAGAAGTGTCGAGAGTGAATGTTTGTGCATCTGCGACACTTCGCGAGACATTCCCGAAAATAAAGGGTAGCTTAGTCATTCATCCACTATGTATTACCCTATATAAAGGGCTAAGTGAGTCCTAAAAGGAGGAGAGATCTTTTGGAATTGTTGGGCAAGTCATTAGAGAGAGAAAGTTTAAGAGTGTTTTAATTTCTAAGTGTAATTCTATTTTCTTGTGTAAACAATTCATGGATTCAATCAATAAATATTCTTGATCTTACATCTTTCAATGGACTAATTAAGCAAAATCGAGTAAGGGGTGTAGTGTGGGAAAACCCGCTACTACATATGCGCTAGAAACAGGGATATCGTTGGAAAAAGAGGGAAGATTGAAATTAAAATTGTTTGAATCTTAAAAATGAGAAAGAAAAATTTTAGATCGGATGAAAAGGATATGGCATACAAAGACATGTATAAGAGTAATGGTTAGCGAATTTCATGAAAATATCGTAGGAAGAATACACAAACGAGATTTTGAAGGAAAGAAGATTACGGATAGAGAAATAACATCACCCTTGAAGGATTGGGAAAAGCAAGAGATAACATTCACTACGGGGAAATATCCAAAGAAAATTTGGATCACACATCTCCATTGGTAATTGCAATTAACGCGTATAAGGAAGGAGAGGAATCGGAGAACACGATGAAAACATGGGTGGTGAATGGAGTTTTAATTGATACGGGAGTCCGGTGAACATCATGTTCTATCACGCTTACAAAAAAGATGGGATATAAAGACGAAGATATGACTTTCGCGGCATACAATATTCAAGGTTTTAGTAAATCCATAACAAAAGTTAGAGGGGAGATAAAAATACGTATTCCATTAGGAAGAATCGAAACACAGTGACATTGAGCGTAGTAGATATGGAATCACCGTATAACTTATTACTAGGAAGACCATGGGTACATGCAATAAAAGTCCGGGCGTCGACGCTTCATCAATGTATCAAGTTTCCTACACCAACTGGAATAGGCGAGATCAAAGGGGATGCTGCTAAAGGAAGAATATATTATCAAAATGAAGTAAAGTGTTGCGAGGAACAAGTAAACAAGCAAAAGAATATATCTAAGCACCGCAAAAGATGGCGAGGGCGGTTAAGAAAGAAGAAGAGTTCGAGTTTACATGATCGTGAGCGAAGGAAGGAAAAGGCATACCTAGCGAGATCTCTGGAGAAGAAAACGATCCCGCGAAAGAACCGAAAGGACCAACCCCTATGGGAGAACCAAAGGCCGCTTACGTCGCAAGCAGAGCAAACTAAAGAAGTGAATATTGAACTAAGGAAAAACCCAAGATGCTAAAGATTGGAACTAACATGGGAGCGGAAGAAGAGAAAAGAATCGTCGATCTATTGCGAATTATAAAGATATCTTCGCGTGATATGGATGAAGTGCCTGGTATAGATCCATCGCAGAGCTTTGTCACAAGTTGGAAATTGATAAAAATGTGAAGCCATTCAAACAAAGAATTAGAAAGATAGCAACAGCATATCACCCACAGATAGAAGAAGAATTGCAGAAGATGCTGGATGCAGGAATTATTAAACAAGCAAAATATCCTGAATGGATAGCGAACATGGTTATAGTTCCAAAGAAGAACAAGGGAATAAGGATTTGCATTGATTTCACTGATCTAAATAAAGCTTGCCCTAAAGACAGTTTTCCATTACCAGACATTCCGCAATTGGTCGAATCAAGAAATTGAATGAAAGAGTATCGTCATTGACGGATACAAAGGTTACAATCAAATTCCTCTCGCCGAGGAAGACCAAGAGCACATCGCTTTCTTCGCTCCAAGAGGATTATACTGTTATACTAAAATGTCGTTTGGTTTGCGAAATGCTGGAGCAACGTATCAAAGGATGGTAGAAAATGTATTCGCAGAATGGATACATAAAACACTAGAGGTATACGTAGATGACATGCTGGTGAAAAGTAAAAAGGCAGAAGATCACGTGCGAGACTTGAAAGAAATCTTTGAACAAATGAGGCGTTTCAACATCAAAGTCAATCCGTAGAAAATGTACCTTCGGAGTTGCGTCAGGGAAGTTCTTGGGTTACATTATATCAAAGGAAGGAATACATGTTGACCCGGAGAAAGTAAAAGCAGTTCGCGATATGCCGACACCTGCGACAGTAAAGGATGTTCAAAAGCTGAATGGATTACTAGCATCGCTAGGAAGGTTCATCTCGCGGTCATCTGATAAATGTAAACACTTTTTCAAAGTTCCAAAAAAGGGCCGAAATTTAGATGGACTTGACGAATGCGAAAAGGCTTTACAAAGGATCAAAGAGCATTTAATGGATATATCCATTATGCGATGCGTAACCCGGAGAGGAATTATTAATATACCTCGCGACAACATCGCATGCCTTAAGTGCGGTTTTACATCGCGAGTGGACGCAGGAGTAGAAAAACCAATTTATTATATCAAAGAAAACTTTTAATGCTCAGAAAGAAATTATTCAAGATTGAAAAACTAATCCTCGGCATTAGTCTATGCGCGTTTAAACTTCGCATATATTTCAGCACATATCTTGTTAGAGTGGTAACGAAGGTACCAATCGAGTCGAATGAAAAATTCAAAAAGATCAGAAGAGTCGAAAGATGGAATGCTCAAATAAGCCATTACAAACTCAAATATGAAATATTATCTTCAACCAAGTCACAGGTTGTCGCACTTTCTCAAGGAATTTCCTTTGGAAGAAGATGAAGCAAAGGGATGAAATGATGGATGTAGAAGAAGAGCATGGAGATCCAAAAGATTTGTTAACGAGCCAGATCGGTGGGAAATATTAGTGGATGGATCATCCAACTGAGAAGGTAAAGGAGTGGGAATTGTTGTGATTTCGCCAAGGCAATAAGTTAGCTTTTGCTTTTAGATTGGAATTTGAGTCTACCAATAATGAAACGGAGTATGAAGCTATAATACATGCTCTAAGATTTGCAATAGAAATGAAATTGGAGAATGTGAGGATTACCAAAGGACTCGCAATTGGCAATCTGTCGATAACGTAGAAGTATGCTACAAATGATCCATCCCTACGTAAATACAAGAAGCTTGTAGAAGTGTTGTCAGACAGATACCGAAAATAAAATGGAGGCACATATCAAGGAGAGATAATAGACTCGCAGACGCTTTTGCATTTATATCAAGTATGACTTGACCCAATCTGCGAGGAATATCAAAATACGTACGCCATCGGCGCCATCAATTAATAAAGAGGAGGGACAAGAAGCAGATATAATGATGGTGGTAGATGAGATGCAATGTCGCGAGGAAGATTGGAGAGTAGAACTTCACGCGTACTTAATGAAAGGCGAGGTACCAAGAAATAGATTGGAAGCACACAAGTTAAAGAGCCGGGCAACAAATTATGAATTGCGAGATGGCGTGCTTTATCGGCGTTCTTTTGATGGACCTTCGCTTCGATGTCTAACAAGGAAAGAAGGAGAAACCATATTGAAGATGCTGCATAGTGGGGATGCAGGAAATCATAGCGGCGGAAGATCTTTGGCATATAAGGCAAAGACGCAAGGATATTATTGGCCATATATGCATGAGGACGCGAGAGCAATAGCCAGACGCTGCGAAGATTGTCAAAGACACGGGAAGAAGATACATGCACCGGAGCACCGTTAAATTCTTCAAGAAGTGTGTGGCCTTTTGGAAAATGGGGTTTAGATATTGTGGGACCATTTTTACCGAACAGGACAAAGAAGGTACCTAATTGTCGCAACGGATTATTTCACAAAATGGGCAGAGGTGAAAGCGGTCCAGCACATTCGCGATAAGGATGTTTTTACTTTCATATTTGAAAATATTATATGCAGATTTGGGATCCCCGCACAATTGGTATCTGATAATGGGAAGCAGTTTGAAGGACAAAATATAGAGTTGCCGCTTAATGCATTTTATAAGATGTGGAAAATCAACTCCATTATATCCACAAGCTAATGGCCAAGCGAGGCAACAAACAAAACAATTGCCGATATATTGAAGAAAAAGTTGGAAGGACACAATAGGGGATGGTGCGAACAAGTACCCAATGCAGTGTGGGCTTATAATACAACTAGAAGAGAAGCCACAGAATGTCCCCTTTTTGCTTAACTTACGGAGTTGAAGCAAGACTCTAACAGAGGTCGTGATTCCGACAACCAAAAAAGAGGTCTGGATAAAAATCTTAGCGCAGGCAACATTCTAATCAAGTTGGATGAATTGGAAGAAAAGCGAGAAAAGGCCTTGCGACACATGGAGAATTATCAACAAAGACTCAAGCAGAGAATATAATAAGCGTGTGAAAATACGTGAATTCCAACTGTGAGACTTGGTGTTGCGAGAAACCCCAATATATCAACGAAAAGTGGAGGCAAATTGGCGAGAAAATGGGATGGACCTTATATCATCAAAGAGGTAGTTGGTACAGGGGCATATAGATTGATGGATCCCGAAGGAAAAGATGTGGGACAAAAATTGGATAGACCATGGAATAGGTTATATCTAAAGAAATATTACCCGTAAAAATAGTAGAGGAAAAATAAATCAAGATGGAGTACTTCTTCGCAAGATATTTGCGACATTCAATTAAATGCGGAGAAACTCCGCGAAGATCTCGCGACAAAGAATAACAAAAAAGTCATGAATGGATTAATGTAACAACAAGAGATAATGAATGATTAAATGAATGAATCGGCGAATATCTCGCAATCAAAATAGCAAATGATGAAGAATGATTGAATAAAAGAATGAATGAATGGGACGAACCTTTATGGCGTACACCCTAGTTCGCGAATAACATTTCGTAAGAGGCAAATGTAAGACCTAAAGTGCGTCATATAAGGGGGTATCTCTCGACATGGCTCGGGGGGAAGGTTACACCGCTCCCGAAGCCTCGAGTCATGAAAATTTGGGGCCCATGAAAGCCTATCCTGGGAGAGGTACCTTGGATTCCCAACTATATAAGGTTATACCCCCCGGTTGGGCGACCGAGGGTCTCTTCCAAGGAGTCGTGTATGCTCAAGGCGCCGAGGTACACGGTTGAGCCGAGTGCCCGGGATGGATGAACCTACCCCGCCATTCTTGGCAAGTCTTGGCATGCGTTGCACTCGCCCGAAGAAAACTCCACTTAGGGTGCAATCTCGTAACCATAAACCATATAGGTATAAGGGATAAGAGGCCGCGAAAAACAACTCGGTTGTTGTTAAGACCGGATGGGAGGAGATAGTCTTGTATGGCCGATGTTTCGCCTCCTTGAAGGGGCAACCGGGGAGATGATAAGGGCGACACTCTCCGTTAGGGGGGGTGTCAAAACAGACGCAAATGTCATAAGGCTATGTTTTCGCAAGAGAACGTAGGCTCGTCATATTTGTGCAATGATCCTGCAGAGGCAATAATACTAACGCGAGGGTAAGGCGAGATCAATGGGTCTTTACACGAAAGTGTACGGACGTCCTCGCGATTTCGTCGCACGACGGCAATGTCATGGGGCTTTATGTTCGCAAGGATATCTAGGCCCTGTCATATTGTCGCAACTAAAACATCCTATGAGAGGCAAAAATACTTGGAAAATGATAAGGCAAGATCAATGGGTCTTTACATGCAAGTGTAAAGACGTCCTGCGATTTTGTCGCAATAAAAGGTGGCAGGGGAAGACCTCTAATTAGGGAGGTCTAACTTGGAAGCCCACACAAAAATGATAAGGCAAGGTCAATGGGCCTCTCGCATGAAAATGTAAAGGCATGTCATGACTTTGTCGCAAAGATTTAAGAATTAAAATTAAATCCCTGATTGGGATGGATTTACTTAATAAAAAATTCAATGAGCAAACATGCTCGCAAGGTGGTCTTAACTAAGAAAGGAAGAAAGAAATATGGGAATTACTCAATCAAAGAGTTAAATCATTCACACAAAAAGAAATTCTGGCAAATTACAAAGAGAATTTAACTCTCCTCATCAAAGCATTATCAAGAACAGAGGATGGTTGAGACTTTTTCGCGCCTTTATCGCCTTCGCCTCCTTCAATTGGTGGATTTTCATCGTAAATGTTTTCATTACCTTCGTTCTCGCCAGATACTGGATTTTCATCAGGAGTCTTTCTATTTGGATCTCCATTGACAACTTCCTTATCATGTGAGATCTTCGCAGCTTTCATATTCATAATCACTATCTGGAGCATTGGGAACTTCATCATCACTTACTTCCAAAGGATCGACGTGAATAGGATCAAGAGACTTCGACAAAGAAAAATATTATTCACAAGAACTTCCGCTTTAAGAGGGAATTGGCGAAGCAATGCCTTTTGATGATTCTTACTATCAATATCCTTACAATAAGACATATAATCAAATCTTCGCTTCCGCACGGCCGCGAGAACGAGCAAGAGACGCGAGAGTAGTCCGTTTTCCTTCCGAATTTTAGAATAATCTGATCCGAGGGTGGAGATAGTGGAGCGAAGTTTTCTCTCAGTCTCGCATAGCAAATACACAAGATCGATAAAATTCTTATCGAACATTATTGGCATTTTCGTGGTGATAAAGCATTCATGGAATAAATACATAAATTAAGATAGTCAAATAATTTGACTACCTTCCTTTTGAGAAGTAAGATGTTGAATCAAAGTCACAAATTATTCCCCAAACGGTCCATGACATCATCAAATGAATCTCCCACTAATCCTTTCAATCGAGATCGCAAATTCTTTTCATTGGAAACAAGTATGGAGTTTTCACGCCGGAGTAGAGTTAGATTTTTCTAATTTGACACATTGTTCTTGAATTGCTTCGCTTTTACACTCAAAGTTATTCTACCTTGAATAAGTTTATCTCTCTCAATGGTAATTTCTTCAAGTTGGTTTTTCAAAGTATGTTTAGCTTGTTCATGTTCTTCACATAACTTTTGACAAGCATTATATCAATGCGAGTAGCTCGCCATCTTATTCAACAGAAACGTTTCTCTTGAGAAAGAGTTCGATTCTCATCTCGATAAAGTTTCCAACTCCAAGTTAGTTTTAGTCAAAGCATAAGAGAGGCGAGATAAGTCATTACTTAATGAGTCTTGCTTTTGCGATAAATCAAAATTCTCTTTAGACAAGTTATTTATTTGATCACCGCATAAGTATGAAGATTATCTAAGAGATTATATTGTTCCATCCAAGCATCTCTTTCAACTCGAACTTTTCAACGATAGACTCCGTCGATATATCTCCATTATTCGTTTCTCGGTTTAATTCTTGAAGGACGAACAAGGGTTTGAGTTGTTAAAAAAAAAAAAAAAAAAAAAAAAAAAGGAAGGGGTCAAGCAGAGCATACCTTTTAATTCTTCATTCTTCTTGCGAAGATTATCACGATCTAGTGAGATACTGAGAAATTTTTGATTTTCAAGGTGGAGATTATTGCATTTCACAGTCATGAATTGGAGATCATCCTTCAACTTATTAATCTCTTGAACTAAAGATGTTTGCGAGATCCTATCAGGACCAAGATGCTTACTTAAGATCTCGCAGACATTGGATTTAACAGGATCTGCAGAAGTCTTTTTGGCATCATTCACGAGATCATAAAGGACCTTAAAGGCCACATCTATTCCCTCCAAATTTTCTGCAGTTAGAGGAATTTGTTCAAACAAAAAAGACGAGTCGACTTTTGTCAAAGGAACCTCATGAGAAGAGGAAGTTTCAGGGAGAGAAGTGATTGGAGAAATAGCAGGGACATTGATAGCAGAGGGTGGTATAATATCGTTTGTAGGAGGACAGTTGTAAGGAACTTGGTCTATGAGGAGTTGAGGTATAGGAATATTATCTTGCGACGATTTCGCAGCAGGAGATGAAGGTGTGAATGAAGGAAATGGAACGTTGGGGGTAACAGGTTTAGAGTAGCGAAGCCTTTTGGGAGCATGACCAGTAGTTTTATCATCCTGCGAATGACAAATTAAATAAGAAACAGAGGCAACAATGTATTGTTAATAAGGAATAAGTGTTTCTCGAATACCTTGTCACTCGCAGAATGTCTTTTTGTAACCGTAGATTTTGCTCGCGAGGTGGGCTTTGGTTGTGTGAGGGATTCTTGTTGCGAAGTAGATTTCGATGGCGAGCCCAAAGAAAGAAGGGGGTCCTTCACGGTAAATTTAGTTCTGGGTTGGTTCTTGCTAAACAACAATGGCAGAAAAAGAATCACAAAGTTAATCATACCAGCGTGATTTCAACAAGAAAAACCAATCTCAAATTTAATCAACCACAAAATCAGTCAGATATGGCAAAATTAACAAACCTGGACGCCATGAGAGTAACAACTGGAAGAGAATAGCTAAAGTGATGAAGAAGAAGAACACTTGCAGAACGATGAAGAAGAAGAACACTTGCAGACGATGAAGAAGATGAAAAGGAAAAGGAAAATTCTTCACAGGGGATGCTCCTATAAATAGATGAGAAAAATGTTATGACCGGATAGCATTAAATGCACCGGTAAAAGAGGTAAATATAGACACGTGTAAACGGTCACTACCAAATCCAAGGGAACCCGACGAAAAGAACTTTAGCAGAATCCAAATATACGGCATATTTCCTAATAAAGTAGAAGAGATTGCAAAATTGAGTATTCTCTCGTAACACATGAGGCAAGAAATGACACTTCGTATATGTGAGCTTGAACTTCGCAAAAGAATAGAGGCAAGTACGTACTTTTCAAATACAGTATTCTTCTGCTCATTCCCTCATTAGCAAAGACCAAAGATTACTACAACAACAGATTTTTCCTTAAAGATCGCTCTTCAAGCAATATTCAAGGAAAAAGAGGCAAGATGTAGGATCATAATATCGCAACATACAAGGCTCGCGGGATTAATGAACGACGGTGTCACGAGGGAGTCGCAGGGAGCTAAAATAAACGACGCAATGAATAACGATGTGCAAAACATAAAGAAGACGTGAGATCTCGGCGAGGTTAAGAAGTGTCGCGAGAGTGAATGTTTGTGCATCTGCGACACTTCGCGAGACATTCCCTAAAATAAAGGGTAGCTTCGCTGTCATCCACTATGTATTACCCTATATAAAGGGCTAAGTGAGTCTGTAAGGAGGAGAGATCTTTTGGAATTGTTGGGCAAGTCATTAGGAGAGAGAAAGTTTAAGAGTGTTTTAATTTCTAAGTGTAATTCTATTTTCTTGTGTAAACAATTCATGGATTCAATCAATAAATATTCTTGATCTTACATCTTTCAATGGACTAATTAAGCAAAATCGAGTAAGGGGTGTAGTGTGGGAAAACCTGCTACTACACTCCAGATAGTGTTCGCCTGTGAAATGACTTTTCTGGCCTTTTGGTTCAAATTGAGTGATTTCTTCTTCTTTTCTCCCGTGCGACTCCCTTTTAGAGTACCTAATAACTCAAAAACACACGTAAAATACATAATTTACAAGAAAAATAGCAAAGAAAGCATAAACTACTAGATAGTAAATACGGTGTATTCTACACCTATCAAATTCCCCCACACTTAGACTTTGCTTGTCCTCGAGCAAATCAAACTAAAAACTCACAACTTCAAAGCGTTCAAGCGTCCCAAGCATCCAAAGAGTTATGAGGACATAGAGTTTTTGCATGCTAGTAATAAGAAGTTAGAAATACTAAAGAACACATTCTCATTCTTAAATGTTGAGTGAGAAATAACCACACCATAATGAGAGAACGCGTGTTTGAGAAACGATCAATAAGCATTTCGCCTCGACTTCTGCCTCACCAAAAAAAAAAAATCTATGATAATTGCACTCAAAAAGACGGCTTTTTAATGGGTCTCACATGTGTGCAGGTAGGAATGAAGAGAGAAATCCTGCGACACGTTGAATGGTGGGAAGGACAACTTCCGAAATATTTTTAAAAACCCACATCTTTTAATATTTTTAAAAACCATTTTTCTCGACGATCTCTACGAAAGGAAATCAACCATTATTATCGAGGATGAGATTACTTACTCACCTTCACATCCGATCGCCAATTATGATAACACCACTCTCACGGATCCAATAGAAACGTCTTCCGCTCCTCGTCTTGATCTTCTTGGTCTTCGTCTTCGGTTTCAACTATTGATGATAAACCCTCGAATTTCATAAATCCTTGACAATTTTTAACTCTTGTTACCTTAAATCCTTGTCGCTTGAAACTTCCTTATATATTTTCCTTTCCCACGGCTTATTAAATAAATAAAAACAAAACAAATATTTCTCTTTTTTTTTTTTTTTTTTTTTATTTACTTTATTTTATTATTATTTTTTTATTTTATTTTATTTTTTTCTAAAAAGAGAAATAAAATACAAAACAAAAATTAAACCATGGCCGTGGGAGAAGTATTTTACCGCTTGATTCTTCACAACTTGTATCGTCTTAAAATCATAAACTTCAAAAATTCTCACCTTTTAATTTTCTTCGCTCTTGTGAATAAGTCTTCATACTTGAATATAAAATTACCTCATTGTTTTGTAAGTCTTCAACATATATGTAAAAATCTGCCCTTTGTATGTTGCTTTTCTTGAATTTGAAATTTGCTCTTTTTCTCATTCCGTTGCTCGTAAACCTTGAACTTTTTCCAACTTTCCTTGTAGATTTTGATGTTGCTCCTTGTTGATGATGATGGTGTTTCTATGGACCCGTTGTTGTCGCGAGAGAGAATGGTGCTAACTGCAAATCGAACTACAAGAAGGAGGCTTTCATCTATAGACGTCACCCTTCATGATTGACAAAATTAGCACTCAAGAGATCAAAGAGTAGTGCTTCTATTGGTGGGAGGTTGGGTAGCTCACCATTCTACCCTAATTAACGTACGGTGAAACACACTCAAAAGAAAGCTCTTTAGTAGATGGAAAAATTTCTGGTCGGTGCCTCACATGATATGAATACGGTAGTCTCCACTAATGATTGATCAAAGAACTCTAATAATGCATTTCTCCCCGCACCAAATTCGCATCACCCATGATTAAATCCATTATTTAACACTCTAACAAACAAGAAATCCGAATATAGTTCCCTAACATTTCCAAGTTCAATTATGTCGGTCAAAATCTCTATGTAAACATACCTAGAAGTATGCTAGTGACTCTAAAATCTTTAAAAGTTGGAGTTTTTAAGTAAAACTTTTTTTTTTTTTTTTTAATTTTTAATTTTTTTTTTTTAATACATGCTTAACCACTCCCCCACACTTAAACCTTACATTGTCCTCAATGTAATTGAATCCTCCTAGTAAAGTCAAGGTGGGAAATTTTAACATGATTGGAACAAGAAAAAGAAATAACAAAAAGCAAAAAGATAAGAAATACAAAACCTATGGGTTGCCTCCCATTAAGCGCTTGTTTTAAAGTCGACGGCCCGACTTAGCTCTTGTAAGATTCATTCCCCATATACTAACAATCTGAAAATTTGAGGATCCACCCATAATACCTGTTTTGCAAACAATAACTCCATACAAATGTTAGCACAAGAAAACAATAGTGAAATTATCGCTCGATAGAAATTTCCCCCACACTTATTCTCGTCCATACTCGGAAGTGTATAAAGAACATAGAATTTGGGAACTTCCATGTATTCCTCTTGGCAAACCTGCATAGTGTTAGCATCAAGTGTTTCCAATGGTGGATATCTAGAAACAAAATCATCTAAAAATACTTTCGAAGCACATACATTCAAACCAATAAGAGGTAACGGAGAAGAATCAATATGCAAAGGGTTAGACAAACCGTGCACAATTTCTTGTATTATAGAATCCTCTTCATCCTTAAAAAATTCGAGTGAATTACTTACCTCTTGTATATCGTGGTCCTCTATTAAACCTTGCAACCATTCTTCGTCGTTTTCTACCTTAACCAAAGTCTTGGCATCATTAAAATCATTGGCAAGTTCAATTGGGTCTTCCACAAAATCAATGAATGTGGTTTCATCCTCTAGCATCATCTCTTCAACATTCTCATCATCGGAATCGGGCCATTCTTCTCTCATATAATCTTCCTCGGTATAAATTGTAAGATATTCTTGTGAGGGTGTTACTTCGTTTACAACAATAGGCAAGTGATATCCAAACTCCTCCTTTGAATAGGTGAAGGATCTTTATTATGATCCGGAGTTGGAATAACTTCCTCATTGTTGCAACGTTCATACACTTCCGCGGACTCATATCTTTCCCTAAGAAATTTTTTCCAAGCAATAAATGCATCTTCCTCAAGCTCTTCCTTTTGAATAGGTGATTGATCATTATTAAGATCAAGGCTCGAGTAAGCTACACTAGCGTCTTCAAAAGTGTCCAAAGGTTGGCCTTTTCCAACATAATCATCGATCAAATATTCACTACACACCATAGGCACATTAGAATAGTTATTGCTTTGATAGCAAAATTCTTCTTTATCCCTATCCTCCTTGTATTGATCCATGTCTCTTCGTTCTTTAGCAATGCCGTCTCGACGTTGTTGGAGTTGCCCATCCCCATTTTTATCGAGTTGAGTAATTTGTTCGTATAATTTCTCCGAATTCCTTTGAATTTATCGATGTGATTCTTGCAACTTTTGTTGAAGATCCCCAATCATGGCAGACATCTTATCTCGCAAAACTAGAGAATTTATGATCATAAACAAAACTATCCTCCCATCCTTGTGATTGTCCACTTACATACCCATCATAAGGTTGTTGATATGCATGAGAATATCCATAAGGTTCTGTAGGAATTTGATCATAGCCAAAAGATTGGTTTTGATTGTATCCTAAGGATGGTTGGAAGTTGTCATAATGTTGAGGTTGAAAACCGTATTGATTGTTGTAATATGCTTGCTCTTGTCCACCATACATGGAAAACCGATACCTGAAATAAGATTTTCAGAAACCAAGTTAGATACGATATAGAATCCAACAAAGCAAGAATAAAGCAAAAAGAAAAATAAAAACAACTAAAATCGTCCGCTGCTCCCCGGCAACGGCACCAAAATTTGATGTGTGTCGTAGGTGCAATCAAATTAATATCTTATTTCCACTCAATTAAAAATAATATAATGTAAGTCAAGTTCGTTCCCACGAGGAGCAAGAGATTCTAGTTGTAAAAATTGTCACAAAAGGGGGGTGTAAAAAACAAAAGAAAATAGACAAAGCAATTAAAAGATAAAGTTGAAATCAATAAGAGAGACAAGATCAATGAATCCTTCTTCGTTGCAAAACAATGATTCAAGTTATGTTCTTTTCTACTTGTTATTAGTCACAAATTATCACCAACCGTAGGATAGCAGGTCCGCTTAGCTAGCCCCAAAATCCCTAATGTCACTGAGTAACAGGTCCGCTTAGTTATCAGATTCATTCAAAAGAACCACCCGAGGTTCGCTTACAAGATGTAATTCCCCGAATGCATTAAGATTTATGAATTTAGGTTTAGTACTAGTAGTTAAACTCTGTTCGCTTGGTCCACTTTCTAGCGTTGTTTTTACACACAATCGCTCCACGGAATCCCTCCGCAAGGTCTCGTGTTTGCTACTTATGTAAAGAGTCAAGAAACGATTACTTATCCCCTAACTTTCACTAGCTTTAGATCAAAGTAATAAATCAATTTAGTTGGCCACCTAAACAATCTATCAATCAATCATGAATGTCTTTAAGATCATTCCTATTAGTAAAAACAAACGATAATTATGTGAAAAAAACTTCAAGATAGAATTGAAAACAAAAACTTAAATCATATTAAGAACTAGGAATTCATCCTCAATCAATAATAAAATTAGCTACTCATGCTAAAGAGTTCACACAAAGAATAAGAAAAGAAAAGTGTTGTGTGTGTAGAGATGTGTGAAATATGTAGAGAACTTCTCTATTTATAGGCTTCAATATTCTCCAAATCTTCCAAGGAATAGAATCCTTTTCCTTTAGCAATTCAATTTCCAAATCCAAGCTTTTCTCCACTCTTCCACCTTCTCTTTCCAAATTTGAGCCCAATTCTCCATCCAATTCCTAATCCAAGTCTTCACACCCATGAGAAAAGTCCATAGAAAATTCTGGAATTTTTGGCTCGCCTAAAAACTCGGTATTATGGCCTAATCCGCCTAATAGTCGCCACGGTCACCTGAGAATTTTCTCCGTCAGTGGAATATTCGACGGAATATTCCGTCAGTCCACCGTTAGGACTAACGGTCAAAGTGGTCAACCGTCAGTCAACTGTTAGTCAACAGGGTCAAAGGCAGGGAGGAGTCAGCTTCTGATTCGGCTGATTGGTCTAACTGGGTGAGTTGGATCGGTTGGATCGGTCATCGCCGGTCTGAGTTGACTCGCGGCGTAAAACCTACGAGTCTTGGCTGTTTACAGGGCTTCCCGGCCAATTTCAGGCCTCACTTCTTCTTCAATTCCTGTTAAGAATTCCTATACATACATCTAAGCTTTACTGCCTCATTCTGTAGCAGAGCTTCAGCTGTGTTCACTCATCTCAATCCTGGTTCCAATCTGGCTGCAATTCCACCACCAATATCCCATACTTTCATCACAGATGCAATCAACACACTTACCGTCTTCAACAAAGAAGAAATCATCTTCTCTCTCGTGGCATCGACCATCTCCAATTTCTATATTCTCGACATCACAAAGAACTCTCAATCAACTCTTTGATTCAAAACCCATTTTCTTCTCAGAGAGCTCATCTCATCAATTACAGCGACATCCGTCTCAAATGTAGAGATTGCCAGCCATTATCAAATCCCTTTGAGCAGCACCAACACTTCATTGCACCCATCAGCTCTTCCCTGAACTCATTGCTTCACTGCTCCACACAAAGACCAAAACCCTATTTTCTTCTCGGACTTGACCTGCACAAACACCCACACTGCCTGTTTCAAAGATCTCTCTCCCGGTTCAATCATCACAGTCTTAATTTCCCGAGCTTTATCACTTCCAATTCTCCAAACCCTTTACACGGATTCACCAAACTAGATTCATTAGTGAGACTAACCCACGATTCAAATACATCTCGATCATCAAACCCAAAGATCGATCTTGATAATAAATATCCAATGAATCATTCTCCAATTACAACCTACAAAACCCGAATCACCATCTCAGCATCTTCTCGATTCCAATTCGAAACTAACCCATTTTCGATTCAACAATCAAGACCATCAAACCCTCGTTTCTTCCTCCAACCAATAACAATCAACCGCCTTCATCTCCATTGAATCTTCTCGATCTTGGCCGAATGACTCATTAATTCTCTCAACCTCTCGCCATTCTCGATCTGTTCTTCAATTCCTCCCGAGTCTCTTCCATTAATCGATCTCTCGGCTCTCATGATCCGTGACAACAACAGCTTTAATCATCACTAACAGCTCTCGATTAGCGGCATCAGCCTTTTCTTCTCAATTTCATGTAATGAGATGAATGAGACATCCCCTCGACTCGCTGTCTCAATTTCTCCGCCATTAATCTCTTCATTTCGTGACGCAGCCATTGTCTCGCTTTTCTCAATTTCAGTTCAGGGGAAAAAATGATTGAGAGATGGTTTCTCTCGATTTTAGGTTTAGGTTTATAAATTGGGTTCGGACTCGGGCATGGATCCGGGTACGGGTGTGGGTCTATGGGTTTGGCTTTCAACATCCATGGACATAACCCATCCATTTTACCAGCTGATAACAGCACTACGTTTTTGGATAAGGGATACCCAGTTTGGCAGCCCCTTAACTTGAACTGTCTTTTCTTTAGTAATTTGAGTCACCTTTTAACCTTGACTGGGCTCCAGATAGTGTTCGCCTGTGAAATGATTTTTCCGGCCTTTTGGTTCAAATTGAGTGATTTCTTCTTCTTTTCTCCCGTCACTCCGAGTACCTAATAACTCAAAAACACACGTAAAATACATAATTTACAAGAAAAATAGCAAAGAAAGCATAAACTACTAGATAGTAAATACGGTGTATTCTACACCTATCACCGAAGATTGAAGACGTTTCTATGAATGCTAAGAGAGTGATATTAATTGCCGATCGGGTGAGAAGGTAAGTGAGTACTCCCACCCTTGCTAATGGTTGATTTCCTTTATTAGAGATCATCAGAAAAGATTCTTTTTGTCCACACTTCTGTGGAGTCTCCAGAACTTATTTCGGAAGGTTATCCTTCTTACATTCAACGTGTGCAGGATTTCTATTTATATTCCTGCCTGCACACATGAGAGACTAAAAAAGCGATCTTTTTGAGTGCAATTATCATAAAACCTAATGGTGAGGCGAAAGTCGAGGCTTATGATCACAATCGAATCCGAATTCTTTCATATGGTATGGTTACTTCTCGCTCAAAGACTTAAGGATGAGAATGCGTTCTTTGGTAGTTCTAACTTCTTGTTACTAGCATGAAAAAAACTCTATGTCCTCATAGCTCCTTGGATGCTTGAGACTCTTTTACACTCTAAAGTTGGAGAAGTTTTTGTGGGTACACCTCCCGGTAAACCCTCACGAGACTACAACTCGTCCACTAGGGACACCTAGGGGTTTAAAGGCTTAGTGCATACGCTAAATGCATTCGAGAGACCAGCGACAGTGGTGTAGTTAGGATTTCCTAATTTCTGTTTCACTTGAGGACAAGTAAAATTCAGGTTTGGGGGTATTTGATGAGTGCCAAATATTGCATATTTCTACACCTTTTTATTGGCATATAACTCATCTTTTGTACTCAGAAATCAGATATTATCCCAGATTCTGTGTTTTCTTTGTTTTCAAGAATAAATATTTGTACTAATTAATTTTGTGTTTTTAGGTAGTAAATAAAGCTCGGAGAAATTGAGGAGCCAAAAGAGCGAGAAAAGTGGAGACAAGCGTCTATGGAGCAAAAAGCCAAAGCTCACACAAGCAATGGGGTTGCAACCCAACAAGGAGCAACCCATCTACAAGACATGGGCTTGAGCAATCCAAAACTCGGCCCACAACCCGAGTCCACAGCCCGATTCGCCCTGAGCCATTGAGATTTCTATCTAATGCATCTTACGGTCGCTCCGCTCCTCCCATCATCACTCGATGCTCCCGCTCAACACCAAAACCGCCTATAATCCTTAGCCGTTCAGATCTCACCCATTCGCATCCAATGCTCGCTCCGCCCTTCACATCATCACTCGATGTGCCCGCTTCACAACAAATCCACCTACACCTATACCACTTCGACCAAACCATTTCTCTCCTTCACTTTCTCTTTCTTCTCCCACGACTTGAATCAGAGAAAACCACCTTCACCCATACCCATGGCAGAACCACCACCTTACCACCTCCATCATCTCCTTCCAATGACACCAGCGCCAACAACTCTATCAGCACCTCCTCTCCCATGCCCTAGTTCTACCTTTATCAACCATTAGCTTCTCTCACCCTAGGAGCTAGGGTTGAGGCCGTTGGAATTAGGGTTTTTCCACAACAACCCAAGCATGGCCAATTCGAGAGCGGGAGAGGTGGGGTTCACGTGAATTGTAAGTCTTGAGGGTTAGAGAAGAGAGGGGAGGTATATATTGAGTTGTTCTTGAGTTTTAGTTTTAGACAAACATGTTTTAGGGTTTAGTTTTAGAATTTTATTTAAAGTTGTTTTAACTCAAAGATGATGTTCTAATTCACTTGACTAGGTGTAAGAACAAACCCTTAATCTTATATTGAGATAATTTATGATTCATCTTTTTGTTCTTAATGAGTTTATTGTATTAGGTTATTTGTTAATTGTTGAGCAAATTAGCTTGTGATAGAGTGTCTTGTAAGAAGACACTCTATACTAGGGGTTAATTAGTGAAGGCAATTATCATAATCTCCACTCAAACCTTCAAGGGAAGGATAAGAGCATAAGTAGAATTAGGTTACCTTAGTATAGGATTGAGTGGTGAGTTTAATCACCCTAGTGCCACAAAAATCACAGTTACACTACTCTCATACACACACGCTACCTTGGATTAGAGACACAACATCTTCAACTTGTCGTTTCGACACCAAACCAACCTTATTTGTGTTACAACATCACCCGAAATCGCTTAGTGAACCATTATATCACCCTTGCACACACCACTTCTCTGTGGGATCGACCTGTGCTTGCCCTTGCCTCCAATAGGCCTGTGCACTTGCAGTAGACATAGTCGTAGGCATCTTTAGAATCCTACCATGTAGCATGTGCTTCAAGAATTAATGCGGCTACCTTTGGAAACTCAATTTTGTTCATGCTATACGTAAATTTACGCCAACACCGTTTTATCATTGTGGTTGCTGATACATGGAGATACCAGGCCAACCCTTGTTGATATATAGAAATACCAGTGCCAGCCCATTTCATTGTTTCAGCTGATATATGGAGATACCATGCCAAAGATAATAAGTGATGTTGATATATAAAAATACCGAGCCAAAGATAATAAGTGCTACGATATATAGAAATACCAGGCCAAAGATATTTGATCATTGTGGTTCTTTGATACATGGAGATACCAGGCCAACCACATTTTGCCATTTTCGTCGCAAACACCAATAAGTCTCACATTTTGTTGTTTATTCGTTGGATGATCGAATTCACTTGTACTTTCTACAAAAGCACTAAAATAGTATTAGTAACTAAAATATTGTGTCCTAGCTAATACAAATATGGGTATAAAATGTAGCATTTACATGCTTATCACTCATCGTCGTATACTATCTTTTTTTCCAGGGCTAAACTTGTAAACTCGGATTTTTCTTTTTACAATTTTAATTAAAGTCAGGTCATAGACAGTCAACCGGGTCAACGTCCAGTCCAGGTACCAAGCCCTAACGTTGGACAAATGTTAGACCAAAGCCTAATCCTGGAAAAAACCTGGGTATCAAACTCTAATTATCCCTTTTCTTAACCGGAAACAATTGAATCATACACACATCCATACACAAATAATGGAATAAAACATCAATTGTACCGAAATTTTGTTAAGAAAAATAAATAAATATACGTAATAAACGCAGGCTTTTCTTAAACAGGAAAACGATTAACTAACAAAGTTGTTACCTCAAATTCCGCATCCTCTTCTCCAATATGTTTGCATCTTCTTCCAGGTAAAATTGATATCGAAATATCATTATGTTGTCATCCTTATGAAAAACAAAAGAATAACAACAACCAACCTTTACCAGAGAAAGGTTGAAAACCTATTTTTAACTATTGCAAGCAAAAGTTGAAAACCCCAAAACACATATGCTTTTATGTTAAACCAAACGATTCAACATATTGTGACTTTTTCACATATTGTTTCAATCAGAACCCCTCATGATCCTTTGATAAATCCTACCAACATGGGCTAGAACTTAATCCTGCTAAATCAAAAAGTCACCCAAACCATAAGGGTTCACAACATATGAGATCGAATATCAAGGTTAGAAAAATCGAAATCAAACATCCCATACACATACATAGCAATAAGATAAAGCATTTAAGCACAGGCTATGTAAATCAAAAACTATCACAAGAAAAATTATAAACCAAATAATTTTATTCATAATAGTTTTATTCAAAATAGACTTTATTGAAAGAAATCAAAAACTACTGTCTATTTTCCTGGATTAAGTATTACAGCATATAACTTAAGCTCTAGTGGTGCTCTTGTTGTTCACCGAGGTTTCTTTAGTGTTCAAACTTTTGAAGCATGTCTCAAGAGACTTGTCTGCAACCACTTATTGTTTCTCAAGCTTTTCAACTTGAACCTTCATATCAGCAATGTCAGATTTTGTTTCCTCAATCTTATCCTTGAGCCAATCCTGATTTCGAACCGTTATTATGAGATTGGTTCTTAGTTCTTCAAAACCTTGGATATAGTCAATCATACTATCAGAACGAATCCACTTGGTTTTGGTTGGATCTTGTACGTTGTAAGCCAACATACATGACTCATCTTGTGATCCAACTGAACTATCAGACTCATAGTCGGACATGATATTTGATATATTTTTCTTCTTCCTCTCTGTATTGATTCCTTGACAATCTTTAACCTTTTGAGCTTCCTCCTTATTAGCCTTTGAGATGCTGCGAGTTATTGGAGGCATGCTCAGTTTTATATATATATATATATATAAATGATTGATCAGGGTATCAGAATACATGCAAGAGATAGTTTCCCTTTAATAAGAGACAACTTTAGGACCGAAAGATATCTAGAGAATCCGAAAATATTATAGAATATATTTCATTTCCTTTGTCCGAATCTTCTCAAGCTGGAAGGTTTATTAAAATTCGAAAATCTAAATAAAACCTATGTTTGGAAGATCATGTTAATCATGAACATTTTTCAGACAACCATGGATTCGCAGCTATCCATAAAGTGTCACAACTTTTCTGATAAACAACTACACAAACAAATGTACTCCAGTTTTATTGTGCCTTTCCCATCCATGAATAAGAGCACGAAAAAAGATGAGAGTGCACAACTTTTATACAACTAGGTTGCATCGGAGTAAGCTTTCTCTAGCTTACAGTGAGTATCAGAAACGTAGTTCATGTGTCTCTTAGGGAATTTCTGCCCCAAATATTTTCTCCCAAGATGATGATCTTTTCTAACTCTAGAGATATGATCATGTGGAGAAGATATACTGATGTGAGAATTTTCAGAGATAGATAAATCTCTCTTAATTCTTTCAATGAGATTTTCATAAGATTTTCTCATTATAAGGACTTCCTTATGATCCACATCAGTGTGATTATCTGAAACAATTATCGGAAATTCCTAATTGTTTCCTTTGGCAGAGATTCTCTCTTTCGCTTTCTTCTGGAGTCGTTCTTCATCAAAATAAGAATTGTTTCAATATGGGTGAGGAGGAACCTTTTTCCAGAAGCGATTATCAACTCTTTCCTATGATTCTTTTGAGTTGATCTTATCGATAATGGTATAATCTGTCTTTCTACTGAGGAATGATCTTTCAGTTTTTTAAGACAAGAAATTTCTTTCAATATTTTTACCACAGTATGTTGAAGAAGTATAAGTTTCATGTCAAGTGTCTGAAAGTTGTATTCCTTAAGATCACATAGGTTCAAAGTTTTCTTTGCACAAGATTTCGTTTGATCATCAGTAGATCTAGAAGATGGTTTCTCATCCTCTTCTGACTTGATGTAGTTAGGCAAACTACCATCATCATGATCTATTTCAGATGTGACTAAACCGGTTTTATCACAATCTGTAAAAGTCGAGCAAGGACTTTAGTTTCCTCAACATCAGAAGAAATCACAATAGCATCATTAGTCAGAGTCACAGGACATGTCTCTTATCTAAAGTAAGAGATTTACCAAGAGCTTCTAGTTTGACAGTGAGATACATATTCTCTTTGGCCAGACTATTCAGTTGAATGTCTTTATCTCTGATCTCCTTTTTAAGAAGATTTGACTCCGTATTTAATATCAGCACTTTAGAAGACAGAGATTTTATAGGTGTTGAGGGGTGAATTTTGGTTCTACAAGTCCTAGCAACAACACACCCAATTCCCAAGAGGAGAGAGAGAGAGGGATCCCCTCCATTGTACTACATGCCTCTTTATATAGACTTTTCAAAAGCCCCTCTTTTTGTGATATCATGCCACATGTCCTAAACCTCCTTAATTACCACTAATGACATCCCTTGTCTAATACAACCTCCTTCTTTCTTATTAATTCCCCCTTGTCCTTTCCATCTTATGGATACTTTCTTAGTGGACTTGGGATTTAATCCCCAAGTCCCCATGTTTTATGTTGGGTTTGCCTCCCTTTTGGGGGCTCACTAGCCTGGCTAAGGGGTGATATTTTTCATGTATCAACATTAGTCCCCTGACTATTGGGTTAACTGTCAAATAACCCGATAGTCATATTGCTTTCCATTCTAGCGCCCCTTGTACTGTCTTCTCGGGTCGAGTCCCCAGTCTGCAAGTTTTGAGGAATATATGAAATAAGATAGTTTTTTGCAATAAATCTTCGTCGTGCGCGCGGGTGTGAACATTTTCTTAGACCTTTGGATTGCATTACCAGCTCAATTTGTGGTTCTTAGCGCGAGTTTGATGAATATATGGCGTAGAATTCACTTAGCCTCATTCTTTTATTTTCTCTAACTGTCTTACCTTCAGGACGAACTGGCATGCATGTTGGTGTTGAGAGAAGAAGTGGGTATGTTATGGGTTCTCAGGCTGATTTTTCAAGAGAAGGCGCGTAAGGAATATGATGAACACACAAAACTCTTTCATTTGCGCGTCGGGCACAAGCTAAAGACGATTATACAGGATATCCACAAGTTGGTAGCGCGTATCATGCCTCGATGAGGGGGAATGGGGCGTTTGGTTAAACGCACCTACCCATTTTTTTCAAAATAGGCTTTCAGAGGCAAAAAATAAGCATAAATGATTTTACAAAGAGTTAGTTGGTATCCGAGCTACTAGATGGGCACCAACACCTTTAAACATGTAAAAGGCGGGATTCAAATTCACAGTGTGCAACTCACAATCTATATATATATATATATATATATATTATTATTTATTTATTTTTGGGAGGGGGGGATGGGCTAGGGCGAGCCTAGTCCCTCCTTTTGTACAGGGTGGATTAGGGCGAGCCTATTCCCTCCCTTTTTTTTTGTAGAGGATGGGCTAGGGCGAGCCTATTCCATCCTTTGTTGTAGAGGATGGGATAGGGAGAGCCTATTCCCTGAGACCTTTTGTAGATTTGTCGGTCGATCAAGCGCCCTTGACTAACTTGAGACCTTTTGTATGTCAGTCAATCAGGCGCCCTTGGCTGACCTGAGACCTTTTGTAGATTTGTCAGTCGATCAGGCACCCTTGGCTAACCTGAGACCTTTTGTATATTTGTCAGTCAATCAGGCGCCCTTGACTAACCTGAGACCTTTTGTCAGTCGATCAGGCGCCCTTTGCTAACCTGAGACCTTTTGTCGGTCGATCAGGCGCCCTTGGATAACCGGAGACCTTTTGTAGATTTGTCAGTCGATCATGCGCCCTTAGATAACCTAAGACTTTTTGTCAGTCGATCGGGCGCCCTTGGATAACCTGAGACCTTTTGTCAGTCGATCAGACGCCCTTAGATAACCTGAGATCTTTTGTGGATACTGCGTTTAAAGGTGGAGACTCTGGATGTAGATATTGCCCGTTGTTGTGCGTTAATAGCTGGCTAAACATGTGCGGGTAGTCCCAGTGTTCTTGGATAGGCGAAGCGTGTCGTTTGGCAATATTAGAGCGCGCCTACTCCCTTCTTAACACGGAGTTTGGTGTTTCGCTTTTGTGGGGATGGGTGCGTCTTCTTTGTGATTATGTTTGGGTAGGCAAAACGCGCCTTCAGAGGTGAATCCCTTGTAATGGAGGTAAGTCCATATGCTTTGCCCCTCCACTTCCTTTGTTTTTCCAAGGTAGAAAAACACGCTCCCCCTTTTCTGTAGCTGATCAGATGCGCGGAGCAACCCGTCACCTTTCTGTAAATCCGTGGATGATCGGATGCACAGAGCAACCTGTCGCCCTTTTGTATATATGTGGCCGATCGGATGAACGTATCAACCCGTTGTCTTTTTTGTATATTTGTGGCCTATCTTGGGGCCTTTTTGTATATCTGTGGCCGATCGGATGGGCATATCAACCAGTCACCTTTTTATATATATGTGGTCGATTGGATGCGCGGAGCAACCCATCGCCTTTTTGTATATCTGTGGTGACCGCTGTCGTAAGCGACACAAATATAATTACACTTTCTTACTACTCAAAATATAAATATAGCAAGGGCAAGAAAGGATCGATCCCACAGAGAGGTCTAGGTTGTCAAATTGTTATGGTTTCCTATATAAAATACCGGGTGTTTTCTGATTATATGAAAGTAAAATAAAAGCAAATAAACAAATAAGCAAACAAATAAGATAGAAGAGATATTGGTTAAGGATTTCGTTTTCATTCACTAACATGCTTTTCACAATAACTAGAATTGATATTTAATCTCAACTTTTATCAAAGACCCTAGAATACCTTGATCGCAAGTATATCCCGCAAATCTCCTCATGTCATCAACAAACACATTAAAAGATGCGAATATGAATTCTATCTAAAGGAACAACCTAACGTGTAAAAGCACTAATCAAGTTTAATTCCCTAGATGCATTAAGTTCTATGAAATCAGGCCAATCAAAGCAATTGAACGTGGAAAGCGCACTAATTCAATTTAACAAAGGTTACGATTCACATATGATCATAAGAATATATCACTACAAACCATAATCATATTATGCTACTTGTATTCAAGGAATATCACTTTTGCGTATAATAAACCCTAAACTAGCAATAGATGTGATTAGAAGTTCTACCAATTTGCAACTTGACAAAACAATCCATCAATCATAAAACATTATTTTCAGAGAATTGCAAACGATAAATATGAGACAAAACTAATATATTGAATCAAAGAATCATGCTTTGTGAAATCCAACTATTCCATAACCAATAATAAACTTAGGTACTCATATTCAAGGAGTTTATCACAAGAAGAAAGAGAAAAGACTTCATGGTTCTAAACCCTAGAACAAAGTAGAGGAAAAAGAAAATAGAAAAGATAATCCTCCAAAAGATAGAAGTCCTCTCTTTTATATATTCCTCAATTTCCATAAAGGATACTCCTTCCAAAATTAGGTTTTGTCTTGAAGTCCATTAGTTGGAAATTCACCCGGCCCACCATGGAGAGAAACCAGTGTAGAAATTTTGTCCCAAAACGCTCGCGGAAAATCGGGATTATGGCTTAACTTGGCGGAATAGTCGCCGGAAAACTAGCTCGGGTGACCTAAAGTCAAACCGGTCCACCGGTCAACGGGTCAACTCGGTCGGGTCAAATGGGTTGGATCAGTCGGGTCAAATCGGTCAAACCGGGTCCAGTCAGGTGAGTCAGGTAGCCAAGTCACTTCTTAGTCTAGGCCGAGTGGTCCGAGTTGCCTTGGCAGTTCTAGGTCATTGCAAAGCCGTGTCACCATGCACTATGATTGTGCTTCATCAGCCATGATGGCTATGCATTCTTCTGTAGCTTAGTTCACCTCTCTGCCAACATTGTATCACCACCATTGTCACGAGTGCCGCAACCTGCTACCTAGCATGCCTTTCTACCACCTGCAGTTTCAGCTCAACTACAAACCAAATTTCACCATCAAAACAAGCTCGCCACCACTGAACTGCAGACTTTAATCCATGTCAATCTCGGGCCAACAACACCAACTCAAGGCCATAGTTGAACCATCTCCAAACCCTTTGAATCCACAAGCACTTCACTTCCGGTCCCATCACCCCGACCTCAATTTCACAGATTCAAGACCCATCAACTCAATTTATCTCCACCTGAACCACAGCTACAGGATAACCCATCTCAACCTTCCCTGGCACTATTCTCACTGCCAGACACAGCACAACACCTTCAACTCAAAATCAACTCGTAGCTCAGCACCATTTCCTCAGAATCCAACTCATATCCTTCCATACTGCACCCACCAATTCCGGTCAATGGCAACACCAGGACCATGGCTAATTCTTGGAAAAGATGCCACGAGACCGGCCTATCTTTCCACGACTCGCCATCCAACCCATGACACCACTGCTCAAAGCCACGCTCCATTGCCCTCACCTCCACTGCATTCATCCCTAAATCTCCACAATCATCACCAGAACCCATGACCTGCAATTTCCCATTCCTCTTCATATTCTCCTTGCCAGCAACACTTCATTTCATCTCTGAATTCCAACTCTGCACCTGAGCCATCTCCCTGCAGCTTGCACTTGCATCTAAATTCACAACAATGTAGAACCGGCCTCCCTATTGCGCGGCCTTAGCAACTCGGCTCGCTAACATACCACAAAATCCGGGCACCATCTCCTTTGATGAGCTCAAACCCGAGTCAGTAACCACCTATACCACATACATCAAGCCATTGAGCCATCCAGGGCTCTGCTAAAACATTCCCATGCCATAACTCCATTCACAGCTTCATAATACCCTGCAATCTCCACCAGTGCCTTCATCTGCTCAGTCAGGCCAACATCAGGCACAAACCCAATCTTGAGCCGCCTCTGTCATTCTTCACAATCCACTGCCATTCCGCAGCTCCAATAGCTCAACCTATGATAACTTCCCATACATACTATTTTCCCTGTTTGATCTCGAGTAGTCACGACAGCTCCAGAGTCCAATCTCATCTTTTCCAACACCACCAGTTTTTACGACTTCCTTAGGCCACCTGCAATTGCTTTAGCCTTGCTCAAACTCTCACCTGTACAGCACCACAGCAACCTCCAAGGCAACAGCTCACTCTTGATTATCTTCACTGCCTCCTCCATCACCAACTCCATTTGCTTCATTCATTCTATAGCAGCATCACATCTCCCATTTTAATTGCAACTCCACACTGCTTTCTTCGCCAATCTCAATCACAATCTTCTTCCATTCGTGCAAAGATCTTCCACCGATCCGCACTCTAGCTCGAACTCCATTTACAATGGCAGCCAACCCTTCTTCTTCTTATCGTCCCCTGTCACCGCCAAACTCCGAATCCCATCACCAAGCTCGAGCTAAACCCTCCATACCGATCAACAACACTTAAGCCGTCGTCACTGCAATCTTCTACTCAATCCATTACCTCCGTAACCATCACGCAATCGTTGCCTTGGATCTTGCTTCTCGAACCCTAATTTATGTGAAAACCCCAAATCAACAGAACCCAACCGCTGCTTGGAACTCATATCCGATAACCCATCTTCGATTCCACCTCAGATTCGACCCGGTTCCTACCGTAAATCCCTAACCTGAGCTCATTCGATCAACATCGGCCTGTGAAATCTTCTTCTTCTCAAGTTCCAGCTGCAGATGATCCTAGTTCTCAAATCCGCCACAAACAACATCAACTATTTGAGTTACTCCTCACCAATTTCTCCAATAATTCCTCAATCGAACGCCATTTCCACCGATTTATTTCTCAATTTCGAGTTCGGAGTGAATGAAGGACGGTCTCTCGATTTCGGGGTGTAGAAATAGGGTCGGTTGTTCAACACCGGTCCCCTTGATAAGGGATAACTTTGATGGCAGCCCCTTAACCATTACCCGATCATTTTTAGTATTCCTCCCAAAAGAGCTGTCCCTTAACCATTACTCGGACTCCGGATAGTGTTCACCCTGGAAATGACAAAATTGCCCTTTGCTTATGAGTTCTTGTTTTGCTCATAACTTCTTCATACGAACTCAGAATGACTCCATTCTTTCGCCATTGTCTTCGTCTTTTCGTGCTCTTCGAGATGATGAGAAGAAATCTTGGATTTGAGCGAGTTCCACTGGGTCTTTGTCCCAAATGACTCCATTGCACCTAATAAACTCAAAAGCACACATAAGATACATAATTTACAAGAAAACTCGCAAAGAAAGCATAAATACTAGATATTAAATACGGTGTATTCTACACTATCAAATTCCTACACACTTAGACTTTGCTAGTCCTCGAGCAAATCAAACAAAACAATAAAATACAACAACTCCGTGTCGTCGAGGCTACGGTCACTTTTAGCATAAATAACAAGCCTTTAAACCCCTAGGTGTCCCTAGTGGACGAGTTATAGTCTCGTGAAGGTTTACAAGAGGTCTACCTACAAAACCTATATTCCAAACTCCGTCTATTTGTGACAAATCAATGAACGAATCCAAAATGGCTACAGGAGGAGGTACCTTGCAAATTCAATTCATATATTAGTAAATAAACTCTAATTAGATAGTCGAACAAGCCACAATACTCGGAAACTAACAAACCACAATCACAATGGAAAGATTAAGAAGATGGATATAGATGTAGATGTTGGCGAATATTCACAAGTGTTCGATGTTTCCCATATCTGTCTAAAGGTCACTGCTAAGATGAACCTAATCCTATTGGATTGAGCTACCGGTGCCGAATGCTACATCAAATCAATTGGCATATACAAGGGAACCAAAAGTGACTTTATTCAACACAATAATAATTTTTTTTTTTTTTTTATAATTGGATCAAACTGGATCCAATTTCTCTTTTCTTTTTTTTAGACGGCATGATTAGATCTTTTGGATCCAAGCGCATGCTTCTTGTCAGCAAGTACATGATAGTTGCCTTGGATCCTGCATTCCACACTTGTTTAGGCGACGGAGACGGGGGACTACGTTTCACACATACTTGCTATTCCCAAGTGTCTTTTTATTCCGTTTTGGTCTAATTGATCGGTCCTTTTTTTTTTTTTTTTTCAAATATTTTTTTTTATCATTTTTTTTTTTTTTTTTTTTTTTTCAATTTTTTTTTTTTTTTAGTAACTCAATCACTCTATTTCATCCTAGCAATAATAACACGTCGATGTTTAGTGACCCACCAAAGCACTTAGAGAAAAATAGATAAATATGGAAAAATAAAAATAGAATGCGATATGGTGATATTCCGAGATATGGTAACAACTATCATGTTAATTTGTGATTTCTGAGCTATATTCTTCCCTTTTAGTTAATTGGTTCCTCAACTCCTGCATTCAAAATGGTTCCATCCACTAATGGTGTCAAAAACAAACTATACAAACATATAAATGCTCCCCACACTTAAACTTCACATTGTCCTCAATGTGTAAAACCGAAAGTTCTGAATTCTGACGTAACAGTAGATAAAACGCAAAAACTGTGCAAATTGGTAAGGAATTTGGAAAACTCCATTTCACAAAAGTTGTTCATCTACGTGTTTTCTACACAGTGTCAAAATTTCACAGTGTTTTGATAAACGGTCTGACAGTTATGGTCTCTGGACTGAACTACGCGCAGTCTGAAATTTTCGACGAAAAGGTATTCGTCATAATTCTCTTCTAAGATAGATTACGGACTCAATGAAATTAAACATAGGGATGCAAATATGATATAAAAACAGTAAAAAATAAATAAACGAAACAAAAATAAAATGCAAAAGGATAAGAGATACAAAACCGGTGGGTTGCCTCCCACTAAGCGCTTGTTTTAAAGTCGACGGCCCGACCTAGCTTCTTGTAAGATTCATTCCCCATACACCAATAATCGGAAAAGTTGGGGATCCGTCCATAGAACCTGTTTTGCAAACATTAGCTTCACACAAATATTAGTAATATAAAGCAAAAGTGAAGCTATGAACCGATAAAAGCTTCCCTCACACTTATTCTTGTCCACACATGGAAGTGTATAAAGAATATAGAAGTCGGGTACATCCACGGTTTCTTGTTCCATAACCTGCATAGTATGAGAATCAAGTATCTCTAATGGCGGAAAACGAGAACCAAAGTCATTCAACAATGTTTTCAAGCACATACATTCAAACCAATAAGAGGTAAAGGAGAGGAAACACTAGGTAAAGGGTTAGATAAACCTTGCACAATCTCTTGTATCACGGAATCCTCTTCATCCTTGAAAAACTCAAGTGAATTATTCACCTCTTGGATATCATGGTCCTCTATCAAACCTTGCAACCATTCTTCGTCCGTTTCGCCTTTAACCAAAGTATCGACATAAACATCATCATTACAATCATATGCAAGCTCAATTGGGTCTTCCACAATATTGGTCAAAACGATCTCATTCTCAACATATTCCTCCTTTTTTGTTGTAAGGCACATACTCTTTTGCGGATCCAAATTTTATCATAAGAAACTTTTTAGAACACTCGAAAATGCATCATCCTCAAGCTCCACCCTTTGAATAGGCTCTTGATCATTATTAAGATCAATGCTTGAGTAATCTACACAAGTGTCGACATATTCCTCTTCGTCTTCATCTTGATCCCAAAAAGACTCCTCGGAGATGTCACCATGAGTTGTTTCAAGCAATGTATCATAATCACCGTCACTATCATAGTCAACATAAGATTGTTCCTCGCTGAATTTAGTGTTGCTAATCTCTAACTCATCCTTTTGAATAGGTGAATGATCATTATTAAGATCAAGAGTTGAGTTAACTACACAATTATCCACGAAAGTGCCCAAGGATTGGCCTTTTTCAACATTAGCATCAATCAAATATTCATCACAAACCATATGCACATTAGAATTATCCATATCTTCCTTGTATTGATCAATGTCTCTTCGTAAGATAGTCATACTTTCACGAAGTTCTTGGAGTTGCTCGTTTGTAGTCTCTTTAGCTTTTTGAAATTCCTCTTTTAAAAAGTTGGAAACTTTATCTATAAAATTAGAGACTTTTGTTCACGAGCATAAGAATCCTCCCATCCTTGTTGTTGTTCACACACATACCCGCCATAAGGTTGTTGAGGAAAACCACAAGGTTCCATGGAATATTGGTCATAACCAATAAATTGGTTTTGATTATATCCATGGAATTGGTAGTTTTCATATTGTTGAGGTTGAAACCCGTATCCATTGCTCCAATATGCTCCTTCCATAAAAATAAGCACCTGAAATAAGATTCTCAAAACTAAGGTTAAAACCTTAAAATAAGAAAAAATAAAATAAAACAAAAACTAAATACAAAAATAAGAAACCAAAAACAATTAACAATCACGCCTCCCCAAGAATCAGGCGCCAAAATTTGACCGTCGTAGCGACACAAATATAATTACACTTTCTTACTACTCAAAATATAAATATAGCAAGGGCAAGAAAGGATCGATCCCCACGAGAGGTCTAGGTTGTCAAATTGTTATGGTTTCCTATATAAAATACCGGGTGTTTTCTGATTATATGAAAGTAAAATAAAAGCAAATAAACAAATAAGCAAACAAATAAGATAGAAGAGATATTGGTTAAGGATTTCGTTTTTCATTCACTAACATGCTTTTCACAATAACTAGAATTGATATTTAATCTCAACTTTTATCAAAGACCCTAGAATACCTTGATCGCAAGTATATCCCGCAAATCTCCTCATGTCATCAACAAACACATTAAAAGATGCGAATATGAATCCTATCTAAAGGAACAACCTAACGTGTAAAAGCACTAATCAAGTTTAATTCCCTAGATGCATTAAGTTCTATGAAATCGGGCCAATCAAAGCAATTGAACGTGGAAAGCGCACTAATTCAATTTAACAAAGGTTACGATTCACATATGATCATAAGAATATATCACTACAAACCATAATCATATTATGCTACTTGTATTCAAGGAATATCACTTTTGCGTATAATAAACCCTAAACTAGCAATAGATGTGATTAGAAGTTCTACCAATTTGCAACTTGACAAAACAATCAATCAATCATAAAACATTATTTTCAAGAGAATCGCAAACGATAAATATGAGACAAAACTAATATATTGAATCAAAGAATCATGCTTTGTGAAATCCAACTATTCCATAACCAATAATAAACTTAGGTACTCATATTCAAGGAGTTTATCACAAGAAGAAAGAGAAAAGACTTCATGGTTCTAAACCCTAGAACAAAGTAGAGGAAAAAGAAAATAGAAAAGATAATCCTCCAAAAGATAGAAGTCCTCTCTTTTATATATCCTCAATTTCCATAAAGGATACTCCTTCCAAAATTAGGTTTTGTCTTCAAGTCCATTAGTTGGAAATTCACCTACCACCATGGAGAGAAACCCGTGTAGAAATTTTGTCCCAAAAACGCTCACGGAAAGGCGGGATTATGGCTCTTAACTTGGCCAGAATAGTCCCGCCGGAAAACTAGCTCGGGTGGCCAAAGCAAGTCAAACCAGGTCCACTGGGTCAACCTGGTCAACCCAGGTTGGATCAGTCGGGTCAAATCGGTCAAACCGGGTCCAGTCAGGTGAGTCATGTAGCCAAGTCAGCTTCTTAGTCTAGGCTGAGTGGTCTGAGTTGCCTTGGCCAGACTAGGTCATTGCACAGGCTGTGTCAGTCATGCACTATGATTGTGCTTCATCGCCATGATGGCTATGCATTCTTATGTAGCTTAGTTCACCTCTCTCCAACATTGTATCACCACCATTGTCATGAGTCCGCAACACATACCTAGCATGCCTTTCTACCACCCTGCAGGTTTCGGCTCAACTACGGCCAAATTTCACCATCAAAACAAGCTCGGGCCACCACCAACTGCGCTTTAATCCATGTCAATCTCGGGCCAACAACACCAACTCAAGGCCATAGTTGAACCATCTCTGAAACCCTTTGAATCCACAAGCACTTCACTTCCAGTCCCATCACCCAGCCTCAATTTCACAGATTCAAGACCCATCAACTCAATTTATCTCCACCTGAACCACAGCTACAGGATAACCCATCTCAACCTTCCCTGGCACTATTCTCACTGCCAGACACAGCACAACACCTTCAACTCAAAACTGAACTCGAGCTCAAAGACCATTTCCACGTAACTTCAAATTCATATCCTTCCATACCGCACCCACCAATTCCAAATCCAATGGCAACACTGTGACCATGGCTAAGTCTTGGCAAAGATGCCACACCGGCCTATCTTTCCACACTCCATCCAACCCATGACACCACACGCCAAAGCACTGCTCCATTGCACTCACCTCCACCGCATTCATCCCTAAATCTCCACAATCATCACCCGAGAACCCATGACCTGCAATTTCCATTCCTCTTCATATTCTCCTTGCCAGCAACACTTCATTTCATCTCTGAATTCCAACTCTGCACCTGAGCCATCTCCCTGCAGCTTGCACTTGCATCTAAATTCACAACAATGTAGAACCAGCCTCCTATTGCGCAGCTTTAGTAACTCAGCTCTGCCAACATACCACAGTCCAGGCACCATCTCCTTGATGAGCTCAAACCTGAGCTGTAACCACCTATACCACATACATCAAGCCATTGAGCCATCCAGCTCTGCTAAAACATTCCATGCCATAACTCCATTCATGACTTCATAATACCCCACCAATCTCCACGGTGCCTTCATCACGCTCACAGTGCCAACATCGTGCACAAACCCAATCTTGAGCCGCCATGTCATTCTTCACAATTCACTGCCATTCCGCAGCTCCAATAGCTCAACCTATGATAACTTCCCATACATACTATTTTCCCTGTTTGATCTCGAGTAGTCACGACAGCTCCAGAGTCCAATCTCATCTTTTCCAACACCACCAGTTTTTACGACTTCCTTAGGCCACCTGCAATTGCTTTAGCCTTGCTCAAACTCTCACTGTACAAAGACCACAAAGAACCTCCAAGGCAACAGCTCACTCTTGATTATCTTCACTGCCTCCTCCATCACCAACTCCATTTGCTTCATTCATTCTATAAAGCAAGACATCACATCTCCCATTTTAATTGCAACTCCACACTGTTTTTACGCCAATCTCAATCACAATCTTCTTCCATTCGTGCCAGCATCTTCCACTGATCCGCACTCTAGCTCGAACTCCATTTACAATGGCAGCCAACCCTTCTTCTTCTTATCGTCCCTGTTCACTGCCAAACTCCGAATCCCATCACCAAGCTCGAGCTAAACCCCTCCATACTGATCAACAACACTTAAGCCGTCGTCACTGCAATCTTCTACTCAATCCATTACCTCCAGAACCATCACTGCAATCGTTGCCTTGGATCTTGCTTCTCGAACCCTAATTTATGTGAAAACCCCAAATCAACAGAACCCAACCGCTGCTTGGAACTCATATCCGATAACCCATCTTCGATTCCACCTCAGATTCGACCAGTTCCTACCGTAAATCCCTAACCTGAGCTCATTCGATCAACATCGGCCTGTGAAATCTTCTTCTTCTCAAGTTCCAGCTACAGATGATCCTAGTTCTCAAATCCGCCACAAACAACATCAACTATTTGAGTTACTCCTCACCAATTTCTCCAATAATTCCTCAATCGAACGCCATTTCCACTGATTTATTTCTCAATTTCAGGTTCAAGTGAATGAAGGACGGTCTCTCGATTTCAGGGTGTAGAAATAGGGTCAGTTGTTCAACACCTGGTCCCCTTGATAAGGGATAACCTGATGGCAGCCCCTTAACCATTACCCTGATGCCTTTAGTATTCCTCCCAAAAGAGCTTTGTCCCTTAACCATTACTCGGACTCGGATAGTGTTCACCACGAAATGACAAAATTGCCCTTTGCTTATGAGTTCTTGTTTTGCTCATAACTTCTTCATCTAACTTCAGAATGACTCCATTCTTTCGCCATTGTCTTCGTCTTTTCGTGCTCTTCGAGATGATGAGAAGAAATCTTGGATTTGAGCGAGTTCCACGGGTCTTTGTCCCAAATGACTCCATTGCACCTAATAAACTCAAAAGCACACATAAGATACATAATTTACAAGAAAACTCGCAAAGAAAGCATAAATACTAGATATTAAATACGGTGTATTCTACACCTATCATGTGGCCGATCGGATGAGTATATCAACCCGTCGCCTTTTTTGTATATCTGTGGCCCATATTGGGCCTTTTTTGTATATCCGTGGCCGATCGGATGAGCATATCAGCCCGTCACCTTTTCGTATATCTGTGACCCATCTTGGGGCCTTTTGTAAACTCGTCGGTACCCGGCCCGGTGTCTATGCGTCCCCGTAGATTTTTGTAAATTTTTCGATCGATTAGGCGCCCTTGGTCATCCCGAGACCTTTTGTAGATTTGTCACCAATCAAGCGCCCTTGCCGACTTGAAACCTTTAGTCGACAATCGGGCGCCTTTGGATGACTTTGAGACCTTTTGCCCGACCAATCGGGCGCCTTTGGATGACCTGAGACCTCTTGTAGATTTGTCAGTCAATCAAGCGCCCTTGGCTGACCTGAGACCTTTTGTAAATTTTTTGTTCAAGCGGCCTCTATGGACCCTTGCTAGCATGGTGCCCGGAGCACGTTACTACATTTTTTTTTTTTTTTTTTTTTTTTTTTTGCATAGCAGATCATGATATCCAAAATAATGTTGATGCTTGTACAAATAAAGTGACAACCTAACATGTGACTAGATTGCATACATATTTCATGCTCTCAATCGACTAAACATATGGGATACATGCATGAACTAACAATGAGCGGTCGATGCTTTCTTAATTGCATATGTTCAACAGGTGAAGATGAAAACGAACATTCAAGGTCCATGGGCGCAAAATACGAACATACATAAACAAGCGAGGGTATCCATCATGTTCTGCATAGCTAAATTGTCACTTATCGACGCGCATATATAGGCTTATACATTACAAAATAAAACTTAGCCAAGGATGTTAGATTCATATGTATAGATTAGTAGACCCAAAGACTTCCATACTTTAAAATATCATCAAAACAGAAAATTCCGGAGTATTCGACAAGCTCTCACACATGCATTTTGCATAATGTACAAGGGCGACGAGAAGCGAGCATGCTTTCCAGTGCTAGTGGTTAGACATGCGATACGATTATTGGGGAGGCGCTAAGTAGAAAATCAGGCAGGTGAAGTAAAAAATAAAAGATGTTCATAGTGCAGTAGTAGAATCAAGAAGCTATTTCATGATAAAGGGTCAGACGCACATTAATTTCGAGGTGTATGATGTTGTATTGTGTTGTTAAGGCAATGAGAGATTTTAGTGTATACATAGTGTATATGCATGTGGTAGTTCAAAGCAAGATATACGTTCCTACAGATATTAGGCAGTCACATGCTAGCTCAATACTATATTTGATCCCCCCTCCTCTCTCTTTTTTTTTAACAGAAATGTGTGATCATTATAGAAACATTCCTAAGGATATGCATAAATTCTCACCCAAGCACAACCGGGAACTTTAGGATAAGTGTCAAGTAAATATCAAACCAAGGCAACGGGAACTTATCTTTGTAGTGAGCAGCGGGTACTTTAGCTTCCCGGTGAGATCAGTTGGGGCCAGGCCGCGAGTACATAGCAGCTGTATGATCGCTCCTTGACCTTACTTATCGTTAGGCTTACGATTCAAAGTTCCGCGCAAGCTTTCACATATAGTAATTCACCAACAGCTGAGTGGGTATGCTTTGAACTTGCAAGAAGATTACTAATAAAGGCTCTTGGACCAGGTTGTTTTTGCTCTGCCTTAGCTGTTGCAATCGGACCTGTTACACCAAATTCAAAGAAACACCAAGTTGAGCTTCTCCTTAGTCTTTTTAGTCTGTATTGCGGCAGAGGTGCCTTGAGTTGCAGATGGGGCTATACCTTGCCTATTCGTTATGTTTTGGCACTGGTTTGGAGCACTTTGGGCAAGCATCATCCATTCTCGAAGCAATCCTTCCTGAGCTTTGAGGGTGTTGGGTTGTAGGTGCGAGATGGATCAAATATGCTTGACAATGGCAAGCTTCTTGGCGCTAGCATCCTTCCTTTCCCATTTTCTTTCAATTTTATTTCGATGAGGTACGAGCATATGCAACTTTAAGGAGCTTTAACCCATAGCTAGGACACTGAGGTATATTTTGACGCAGCTACAGTTTCTGTTGCCTGAACAGCTAGCCTCAGCTCTTTCGATCCAACAACACTATCTAGACCGACCACGACCAAACACCGAGCACAATCCAACTACAACCAATGCCTACATCTACACTTGTTGTTGCTGCCAGTCGCCATTTGAAGGATTGCACCTTCTTTTGCATTTTACTGACCTTGAGAACCTCAAAATTTCTGCATCGGAATACAGTTCACCAATTCCCATAACAGTTCCATCACCTTCTCTTTGTCTTGCATCATCTTTTGGAGACTAGTTGGGCGAGGAATAACATCACAATCCTCTCAGGCCTCTGTTCATTCAGTACCTGAGTCATCACACGGCGTGTGATGTAATACCTTCCAAAGACTTCTAGCAGTGATAGTCCTTGTTCCCATTATGCAACCAAAGGGATTATCGAAACTCGATTTGAGAGACTTCCAGAACTATTTTCTGAAAACAGAGAGTCAAGCTTAAAATGAGTTATGGAAATTCGAAAAAATCAAGCATTACAACTTCATTGCCACCAAAAGAATTTAGGCAGTTTTCAGTCCTAGCTATCACAATCTCTCGAACATAGACTTAATGCATATTAGATAAGAAATCAAATACAAATTAAACTCAAAGCTTTACTACTTCTTTGCCATTTTAGTAAACCCAAAGCAATTTTCGAATTGAAACTGCTACAATCCTTTAGCAGATAGAACAAATAAAATAGGCAAAACCCCATTGCTACAAGGATCATGTTATATTAAAAAGAATTGATAATGTTAAACAAATAATTGTAAATCTAGGTATTGATCTCGAATCGGATTAGTAAATCAAAGGAAATCTCGTGTTTGAGTTTATGAAAACCCTAAATGCTTTTCTTAAACCCTATTTGTAAATGATAACAGGTGGGTTAAGTTCATTTTTATTGTCATTTGGGTATCTAGGTCTTGAGATCCCCAGCTGTTTTTTCAGAGTTTCAGATTCAAACTTGATTAATGAGCAATTTTGATCAAATTAAGAGGTTGAGCAGAGATGAACTTATCTTTTGTTGAATCTCTGATGAAGTTACTCGCCGTTGGTCTCCAAGTTCTTTATTGAAGGTGATTTCTCTATTAGAATGGTTCTCTTATTTGATTCTCAGTCGGATGATGATTTTAGGTAGTTGGGGATAAAGATAAAGCGTCGCTGGTGTCGTCGGAGAAGAGAGACGCGGAACTGCGGTAGCAGTGAGAGAGGTGAGGGAAGGCGCTGATGAGGTTAATGGCGCGATTGGAAGAGACGCGGAGGGGTTGAGTTTGGGTGGCAAGACAAGACGCGGTGGAAGGAGTACACGAAAAGCATGAGCGCGTAAGTGGGATGTATTGACCAAAGGGGAAAAGTGACGCTGGATGTTTTGAGAATTGGATGGCTAGGCTAGGTACGAGCTTCCGGGTGTGGTCGCCAAATGTTGAGGGGTGAATTTTGGTTCTACAAGTCCTAGCTACAATACACCCAATTCCCAAGAGGAGGGAGAGGGGGAAAGAGAGAGAGATCCCCTCCATTGTACTACATGCCTATCTATATAGACTTTTCAAAAGCCCCTCTTTTCGTGATATCATGCCACATGTCATAAACCTCCTTAATTACCACTAATGCCATCCCTTCTCTAATACAACCTCCTTCTTTCTTATTAATTCCTCCCTTGTCCTTTCCGTTTTATGGATACTTTCTTAGTGGACTTGGGCTTTAATCCCCAAGTCCCCATGTTTTATGTTGGGTTTGCCTCCCTTTTGGAGGCTCACTAGCCCGGCTAAGGGGTGATATTTTTCATGTATCAACAATAGGCTTTAGGAGTTTTATCAACTCTTTATCAGCATCTTCTCTTTCATCAGAGATATACATAGATGTTTTCGCAACCCCTGGATCATGAGTCAACGAAGTATTAACATCTTCAACTTTTGATTATTCATAATCTTGCATAACGTTAACTGAATCAGATATGGATTCAATTTCTTATAGGTTGGATCGCACCAAACACAGATTGTTAGATCTTTTCGTGTTTGCGTTCTCTGATACCAATTGAAAAGACGAGGGTACCAAAATATACCTCAATCTAAAAAATTTCCACCTATAAGTCCTTTCTCCGAAAGTGATTGTCTATGTACTGAGTGGAGATAATACAAATAATCGGTTCACACTTCGTGTGATCGTCTATGGATACGAGATCGAGACAATACAACAACGAAGTATGTTTACTTGATGCTGATATGTTAGTGGAACATTTTAAAAATAAATTCCTAAAGAAACCAATTGAGCTCACAAATGATATTTTTGAAGTGATTCCAAAAGTTCTCACTGAAGAAGATAATAATATACTTGATGTTGTTCCTTCAAGTGAGGAGATTAAAAGTGTTGTGTTTGGAATGGATGCAAATTCTTCTCCTGGTCCAGATGGCTTTCCAGGAAGTTTCTATAAATTTGCATGGGAACTAGTAGGTCAAGATATGATAACAGCTATACAGTATTGCTGGAGATGTAGATTTATTCCTAGAGGGTTAAATTCAAATTTCTTATTTCTCTTACCTAAGGTGAAAGGAGCAAAGAAAGATGATCAGTTTAGACCAATTGGATTGGATGACTTTAGCTTCAAGGTAATAACTAGAATCATAACAACAAGATTAAGTAAGATGGTGAATAATTTGGTCTCCAGTCAGCAAGGTGCTTTTATAAAGGGTAGAACTATACATGAAAAAATAGTGTTGGCATATGAATTAGTGAATGAAATGAACATAAAGAGAAGAGGAGGTAATGTTGGTTTAAAGTTGGATATTTCTCAAGCTTATGACCCCTTTAGTTGGGAATTCCTTTTTGAAGTATTAAGAAGATTTGGTTTCTCTGAAATTGGTATTAACTGGCTCAGAATATTATTTACTTCAGCTAGGATATCAGTATTGGTAAATGGGGGTCCTTGTGGATTTTTTGAAGTGTGTAGAGGGTTGAGACAAGGAGATCCACTATCTCCCATTCTTTTTGTGATTGCTGAAGAAGTTTTGAGTAGAAATCTAACTCAAATGGTGCAAGAAGGTAAAATTCAGGCAATGGTTCAAAGAAATGGTGTGCAACCTTCTCATTTGCTATTTGCATATGATATTTTTGTGTTTTGCAATGGACATAAAAAATCAGTGGATAAGCTAATGGATTTGTTAGTCAAGTATCAAAATGCTTCAGGACAGGTGATCAATAAACAGAAAAGTAAATGCTTTGTTGGAGGCACATCATATATTAGGAGGAGAGGGATTGTTGAACATCTACAGATGGAGTTATCTGAATTTCCAGATAAGTATCTTGGAGTAATACTGAATCATGGTAGAGTTAGAGTTCACCAAGTGTGGGGGATTGTAGAAATGATGCGGGAAATGCTTGCTAGTTGGAAAGGTACTATTTATGGGTGAAAGTCGTTTCTGCCGATTTTGGTAATTTCGGGTGTGTGGATAAAAAACGAATCTAAAACCTAAACAATGCACTGCACGGGAGTACTTTTGATTCTAGAGATCAATCTGTACAATCCTAGCCTAAACCAAGAAATGGCCGTTCCAGGCTTGCTTCGGTCACAAAATGAAGGAGAAGGGTTGGTCTTAGGGAGGGAAGCAAAGAGAGTGTTGAGACCAGAATCGTTGATTCTGATGGTGTGGTTGTTTATGACTTGTATCTGAAAGTAGAATTGGCTAGCAGGATGGAAAGCTACCAGGTGATTTCTATATACTGTGTTGTTGCCGACAAAAAACTTGTTGTTTTGTGGTAAATAGGTGAAACCTATTTATACAAATCATATTGAAACGTACCATGATCTCGTAGGAAATAGAAACGATTGAGAGGTGGAAGAATAGAGTAAAGTGTCACCGTCGGGCATTATGCTTTCATGATGAAGGAAGTGAATTAGTTCAAACCGTTAATTTCATCACCACTAATTGTCCCACTTCATGTCACTTTCTTATAACGGGCATATTGAACGTCGCACACTGTAAACCGCCAGACCAATACCCTGATGAGTATCCCCCAGTTTGTGACATGTTTGATGTCTCGAGTGTTTTCGTGGAAAACGTGTAGCAGGTTGCTATGTGTGGAAAGTCAAAGTCAAGAGACTTTCCATAGGAAAATAGCATGTGATGCTATTAAGCTTGCCTTGGCCGCCGCCTAAAACTTTCCACAAGTCCGTCGGTTGGTGGCGAACTTGAATGGCCGAGATTGCATCTCATGAAGAAGGGTAGCCATTGATTATGACTACCTTATGTTGGCGCTGGTAATGTCACGGTGGCGTTTTTGGTGTACGCCAAATGGCATTGCAAAGATAATCTGTCATATCTCGTGCATGCCAGTGGCACGGTGGTGTAAGTGGCGCCTGGCGTAGTCATAGCCACTAGCTGGTTGCATGGGACTTGCCGCAAGTCCGTCAGTTCAGTGGCGAACTTGGATGGATGAGATTGCATCTCATGAGCAAGGGTAGCCATTGATTATGTCCATATCTTTGTTGTGTATCAAAGTGGCACCATTAGCATAGTGGCGCCTGGCGTAGCCGTGGCATAATGGCATGCTAGTGGCATAGAGGCATGCCAGTGGCGTAGCCGTCGCAGCTATTTTGGCATACTGGTGTTAGACCCAAATATGGCTCTGGAAACATTGGCCCAGTTGCCACATCGATCCCAACGCTCTGGGAAACGTTATTTGGCTTGGTTGGTGTAGCAATTTTGCCCAAATTAGGGTTTGGCATGTCAAACCCTAATTAGTGCGTGTGGCGTGGCTGCAGCATGGTGGCATTGTGGCATGGCCACACCTGTGGCGTTGTGGCATGGACAAAGCTAGGACTTGAATCCGTGGCCAAAGTTAGGGCTTGGCGGCTTGGCCGAGGCTAGGATTTGGCGGCGTGGCCAAAGTTAGGGCTTGGCGGCGTGGCCAAGGCTAGGATTTGGCGTCGTGGCCAAAGTTATGGCTTGACGGCATGGACAAGGCTAAAGTGGCTCGTGGAATGTTACTGCAGCAGAGTGGCATGCCGATTAATATGTTTGTTGTGGCATGGAGCGTTTGGATTTCCAGTTAGTATGGTGGTGCGGCAGGGTGTTTGGCCTTTAATGTATGGTGGCGAGTTTAGAGCGACTTGATTGGTCAAGAAAAGGGGTCTGCCAAACATGAGGCGCGTCCGCACCTCTAGTGCTCGCGACGCATTCAAAGTGTCCTAATTGGTCGGTAGCAAGGAGAGGGGCCGGCCAAGCATGGGCGTGGTGACACTTCTAGTGTGACTGTGGAGGATTTAGAGTGACCTAATTGGTCGATGGAAAAAGGGGCCGGCAAGTATGGGACCAGTCACAACTTATGTGCGCGTGGCGAGTTTAAGGCAACCTGATTGGTCGAGGGAAATATGACCGGTTTAGGATGGGGCGTGGCCATTGGAAAATGGCGTCGGCTGGCCTAAGGCATGGCCACGCTTCCCTTTCTGCTGCTCCTATCATGCGGCTCCCTGTTTCTGATTCTGGGTAAGATTTTGCGTCTACTAACCCATGGAGGATTAATTACCTAGTTTGCCTAGGCTTAAATTTCGACAAGCAAGGTTTTATATACTGCGCAAGGCGCAAAATCCTAACTTTTGCAAGTTATCCAAGGTAATTGATTTAATTCTATGTGTTGACACAAAGTTCTTTTAAGTTCATTGCCAGAGAGCAGCATGCTTTCTGATTGAATACCTTATGCAAAAACCTTATCCTTGATATTTGGAAATTCGTGCTACTCTGTTGCGAGGGAACACAAATTGTCATGCCATACCAACCTTAAGGGTTCAGCCAGGGAACATAGCATAGAAAGTATTCAAAGAAACTTATATTAAGTGAATATGGGCAAGGCGCCGAAATTTACACAACATCTAGGATGGTTGCTACATGCGCCACTCTGGATAAATTTCATGTAAATATATTGAACGGCTCAATAAATATGCCAATAGAGAGGTTAACACTCATGGCTCTGTTTCCTTACAGAGTGACGTCACATCAGATGTAAGGTTTTACGATTTTAACCCTAAGCTAAAAACCACCATCAACATTAAGTCCCCTGCTTAGCTCGGAACAGTGGCATTGTTGCGGGGTAAGCATGAGATGGTGACAGACGAGGATAGAATCGGAACATCAAGTCATGAGGAGATTGTCAGGAAGATTTGTTTAACCTTTGTCATGAGGCATGAAGAATCTGTGATCCTTGCATTGGCAGCTTCGCATAAATTTGGCTTGGCCACGGGGTGCTGGCGAGCTTTGCTTCCCGGAACATTGGTGCAAACTTGGGCCATGGGGCTGATGCTGACGCCGCGGCTTCAGCCGCGGAGCGGTAACGATGGTGTTATTGGCTTGAGTCACGAATCGGTGGGTGGCACTAGCTAGCTAGGTCATAGAATGTATGGAGATGGCATTTGGCTTCAGTCCATGGAATGATGGAAACTGGCTTCATTCCGTGGAATGGCGGGAACAACACTTGGAACTTTGGCTATCAATGAGTGAAGATGGAGCCGGCGTTTTCGCAAGATGGGCAGAGATGGTATAGCCTTGATCACGGAATGTTGGATTCATGGCGTTGCTTGCTAGGCTGTGGAGTGGGCAGAGATGGCGTTGCTTTGAGCGGTGAAAGCGGCGCTCCTTTGGCTATCTGACTGTTTTCTCCCGTTCCACATTAGGGTTTCGACGAGAGACTTCATCTGGTTGAGGCTGATTTTTTGGCCGCCGTGTAAACTCATTGTGTTTGCTCAGCATCTGTTTCTCTTTAGGGTTTCTACGGTATATATCTTTGGTGTAATTAGGTTACCCTTTCAAAGAATTTCTCTGTTAAATCCGTATTTCCTTCATCATATCGAGAACAATTCCCTCGAATCATCCGATCATCTTGAGTCCATCTGAAACATGTGTGACCCATGATGATTCTTCCTTCAATCCGAGCACACCAACCGTCGCAGATCTAAAATGCGCTTGCCATGAATATCCCGATAAGTGTAGAATACACTTAATTTACTATCTAGTAGTTTATGCTTTCTTCTTGCTATTTTTCTTGTAAATTATGTATTTTACGCTTGTTTTGAGTTTTATAGCAATCACACAGAGAAAAGAAGAAGAAATCACCCAATTTGAGCCAAAAGGGCTAAAAAGGTCATTTTACAGGGGATTGATATATGGAATCATCCTATTTGAAGGAGTACTAAATACGATCAGAAGGATAAAGGGAAAACCCATTTAAGTGTTAAAGGCATCCTGTAACAAACCCAAAAGTGAGTTATCCCAATTTTATTCAACCCATTAACAAATTGAGAAAGAAAAAAAGACAACGCGTTGTTTCACCCAAGACGAGTCGAAGAACTTGAGAGCTCGGGGAGATTTTTTGAGAGCCGAGAAGATGAAATGGCTTGTCATTGGGTCTCAGGGATCGATATCTATTTGATCGAGAAATCCGGGTTCAACGGTTGGTCAAGTCCGACATGTTAAGATGAGATCATACCGTGGACCCCCTTTTTTGGGTTTTGCGTTAATTTGAAGAATGGTGGTGGTCCGAGGTTTGATGAATTCGGCATGACGAGCTGAAAAAATGGGTTTGTAGTTTTGATTTGATTTCTTGCCATTTCCCCAAGAGAGGCCTGAATTTGGCCGGTTTTCTTCCATCAACTTACCACATCACCAATCGAAGAAGTCTCTCTCAGATTTGACCCTATCTTTAAGCCTGACTTTTTGTGAAAAGAGTTTTTTTTCTATTCCTTGAAGATTTGGAAAATATGATATCCAACATCTGGTTTTTAACATATGATTTAAGTTTTTGTTTTCACATGTTTGTTTTTACTAATAGGAGTGATCTTAAAGACATTCATGATTGATTGATAGATTGTTTGGGTGGCCAACTAAATTGATTTGTTAATTCGATCTAAAGCTAGTGAAAGTTAGGGGAAAAGAATCGACTCTTTACATAAGACAAACACCCCAATTGTGTGTAGAAACAACGTTAGCAAGAGACCTTGAGCTAAGAGTCAACTACTAATATCAACCTAAGAAATTCACAAAACCTAATGCATGAGCCAAGTTACATCTAGGTTGAGCTAATTCTATGGCTTGGTGATTTGGGTATTTCTTGTCCATGAATTTATCCCGAATAGCGCTTTACCTACGTTTGTCATTCAAACTTTAATCATTGTTTATGAAGTGCTTTCAACTTTATCTTTTAATTGCTTTGTTTATTTTCTTTTGCTTTTTACACCCCCTTGGTAGAATCTCATGTGCGAAAGTTAATTTGTGACTAAAGTATTAATTAATTTGTTGTGGTTACGACACGATCAATCCCATATTCAAGATATGGCCATCTATTGCGTAGATTCCGAAGGAATTTGTGGTGAGAAGATATGGCCATATTGCTACCAGGAACGTGGTGAAGCAGTGCTCGTCTGCCTTGGTTACCACAGTGAACTATCTCCTGCCCATGATTGTTGAAATAGAAGGCACATCCATCCGCGATGTCACAGAATCAACTATTGAAAAGTGGGAAAACATGGTGTCTACCTGTGAATCCCTTGAGTTTAACGTAAGTTGGTTGCGGCATCGTCTTGACATTGTGAAGGTTGATAGATCCAGTATCCTTGCCAACATCGTTCCTGCCACAAAAGCCATTTTGGAAGAGGAGGAGGCTCTGACTGTGGAATCTCAAAAGGTGGAAAAGGCAATCCAAGACTTGAAGAGTAGGACTGAAAGATATCAAAACAGGTTGAAGATGATGCTTTCAAGGATTGGATGGGCTTTTCTAAGTTGTGTAGTTGTGAGACACCTGGTTTTCCTTATGGGTCTCAAATGTATTATCATCATATTTTTTTTGTATTGGTTTTGGAGAAATAAGAGAATTTTCATTAATATGCTTCGATTAAATGAAATTTGATAACTTGGATATGAAGGAAACGGAAAGATGCATGGCTAGCCGTGCTATGGGACGGCGAGGGGTGGAGTAATAGTTAGGCGTAGTATTCCTTGAGATATTTTCCATTGACGATTGCCTTTAGTTTGCCTCCATCTTCCTTGATGACCTTGTAGTATCCACTGTTATATGCTTTGGTGACCACATAAGGCCCTTCCCATTTTGGGAAGAATTTTGGTGCTGACATGTCTTGTTGGATGTGTTTGGCGGTCTTCAACACCAGATCCCCTACTTGAAAAACTCGAGGTTTCACAGCTTTGTCGTATGCTCGGGAAATTCTATTTCTGTATGCTTGCACGTGATCTTCTGCTTTATCTCTTCTGGAGTCCAAAGTGTCTAGCTCCGCTACCCTGGAATTTGATGTTTCGGCTTAATTCCATTAGACTCCACTTGCCTCGGCAATCCTAGCCGATGGGATTTTAATTTCTGTTGGGAGAATGGCGTCTACGCCGTAGACGAGAGAATGGGAGGAGGCGCCAGTAGAGCTCCTTGGTGATGTACGATAGGCCCAAAGCGCCATTGGAAATTGTTCGTGCCATGTCCGAGGGTTATCGTGCACTATCCGGATGAGGATTCGAATTAGAGTCTTGTTGGTGCTTTCGGCCTGCCCATTCCCTTGGGGGTAGTAAATAGTGGAGAAAACTTGTTTAATTCTATATTCTTCAAGTAACTCCCGTACTTGCTTGTTGGAAAAAGGAGTGTCGTTGTCGGTGATGATGTGTTTGGGCACGCTGAAACGACAAATGATATATTCCTTAATGAACGCTGTAATTGTGGCTCCAGTAGTCCCTCGTAAAGGGATGGCTTCGACCCATTTGGTGAAATACTCTGTTGCGGTTATTACATATTCATGTTGTTTTGATGACGGCGGGTTTATCTTCCCAATGATGTCGAGTCCCCAGCTATAAAACGACGATGGACTACTTACCGAATGCATAGGAGTAGAGGGTGCATGGATAAGATTTCCATGAATTTGACATTTGTGGCATCTTTGAACAAAGGCAGCCGCATCGTCCTCCATGGTCGTCCAGTAGTATCGCTCGTGTATTTGGAGAAACAACTTTTTTTTCCTTGGTGCTCGCCTTCGTGCATTTATTTCAGCATGATTGGGATTTCTGCCTCGCCCAGGCATCGTAATAAATCTCCTCCAAAACTTTTACGATACAGGATTCCTTCATGGAGTATGAATCTCTTGGATCTTTGCTTCACCTTGGTTGCGTCTTTCTTGTTTGCAGGGAGTACACCGTCGCGAAGATAACTGATGTATGACTTTTGCCAGTCCCCGGCGTGGTCCACAGTGAAAACTTTCAATTGATTTTGGCGGTGCTTGGCAATTGCAGCAAAATCCTTGGAGCAATCGAGATTGAGCCTCCATTTCTGGCCAGTAGTAGCCAAGGCATTACATACGACGATAAAGTGTTACCACCAACGTTTGTCCGCAAATTTCGCTATGAATACGGTTAATCTGATGTTGTGCCTCTTCATCTCCGAGGCATTTTGATAGGGAACCATCTGGGTTCCGGCGGTACAACATCCCATGAAGCATGAAGAAGTTTTGCAAGGTTTTGAGACCGACCTTTCCTTGGGAAAGCGAGTTGTTAAGTTCTTGAATAATCGGTGTTCTCCGATCGGCTGGCTTGGTCTCCTTAGATTTCGAAAGCCATGTTGATGCCACTGTTCGTCTTTTCACCGTCAGGGTTTCTTCTAAACCTCCGAACTTCAGCTTTGACGCTAATGTGGCTAGGAAATCAGCATGTCTGTTGTTGCTATGGCCAACATGTGTTATGATTGCGTCAGCGAAGTAATTTAGCAGCTTTTTCTCCTCGGATCTATACGGGGCCATTGTTACCTCTTTCAGTGCGTATACTCCATTCATCTGGTTAACCAGTAATTTAGAATCACCCCTTATTTCCAGACGTGTGGCTCCAGCTTGCTTGGCTAATGATAACCCTATGAGAAAGGCTTCATATTCTGTTGAATTGTTGGTGCAATGAAAGTCTAACTTGAAAGAATGCGAGAAAACTTCGCCGGTTGGAGATACTAGAACCACGCCCGCTCCTCCGGTATTATTGGTAGGGGTGGCGGAGCCATCGAAAAATAGTAGCCACGCTTCTTTTTTGACAAAAGGGATTTCCGGAAATTCTCCAGGAAGGTCTTCATGCAGTGTTGTGGTACCCTCTCCCGGGAAAGCTGCTAGTAAATCTGCGACCGCTTATCTTTTGATAGCTCTTGGTGAAGCACACGTTATATCAAACTCTGACATTTGGAGGAGCCATTTGGCTGGCCTTCCTATCAGGGCCGGTTTTGAAAGTAAGAACTTCACAGGATCGGACTTGGATATCAGCACCACTTTGTTTGAGAGCAGATAATGCCTAAACTTCTGAATGGAGTGAATTAGAGCTAGGCACGCTTTTTATGCATTATGGTATCTGAGCTCAGCATCCCTCAAAGTCCGACCGAAGTAGTATATAGGGTGCTCAATTCCTTCATTATCTTCTTGGGCGAGAAGAGCCTCGACAGCAGCATCACAAAAATCAGTGTAAAGACACAACTGTCTCCTTGTACGGGAGATTTCATGACGGCTGGGGATGACAGTATCAGTTGAATCTTCCGAAAATCCTCTTGTTGTAGTGTCTTTTAAACAAAACTTTCCCCCTTCTTCAACAAGGGGGTGAATGAAGCAATAAGCTGAGCTAAACCCGGTATAAAACGACGGATGTAGTTTACCTTACCCATGAAGCTCTGGAGTTAATTCACGGTTGTGGAGGTGGCATCGTGAGGATGGCTTGGGTTTTGGCCGGGTCGACTTTGATTCCCTCGGCGGTCACTTGAAAACCTAGAAATTTGCCTGAAGAGACGCTAAAGACACACTTCAAAGGATTCATCTTCAGTTTGTATTCACGACACCTTTCAAACACCTGTCGCAGAACCTCTTTATGGGTCGCCTAGGTTTTTGGCTTGACCACTATGTCATCCACGTAGTCTTCAACTTGTTTATGCATCATATCATGGAAAATTGCGGTCATGGCGCGTTGGTAGGTGGCGCCAGCATTTTTCAAACCGAAAGGCATCACGGTATAGTAAAAGTTTCCGAGAGGATTTCTAAAAGATGTCTTACTTGCGTCGTGCTCATACATCTTTATTTGATTGTAGCCGATGTACCCGTCCATGAAAGAGAACATACCGTGTCCACTGGTGGCGTCTACCAGCATATCAATGTTAGGAAGAGGAAAATCGTCCTTGGGGAAGCATTTGTTCGATTCCTAAAATCAACACAGAACCTGATTTGGCCGCTCTTCTTCTTTACTGGAACCATATTGGCAAACCAGGTGGGATGGTGAATGGGTTTGATGAAATCAGCGGCTAGTAATTTTTGAATTTCCGCCTTGATCTATTCTTCCACATCGTGTCTGAACTGTCTCGGAGATTGCTTGACCGGTTTGGATTCGGGTATTATATGTAGATGATGAGTGACCAGTTTCTCATCCAAGCCATACATTTCCTCGTACGTCCACGCGAATACGTCTTGATATTCCTTAAGAAGGTCCACAATTTGCATGTTCGTCGGCACATAGATTTGAGCTGATGGAGATAGGCCGTGGAAATTCCCCGCTTCCGATGTTGACAACTTCGAGTTCATCTGTGGTGGAGTTGGTTCCGTCCTGCAGTTATCGCGGGGCATCCGTCACCTCCTCTTGTGACTCGCTGCTGTGATTGCATTCCATTGGGCGAAGAGACTGGGTGGTAGTCTCCCCTGCTAATTGCTAACAGCGGCGCCGATATACGATTTTCCATTTTTCATCACGACTTGCAATAAAAGCCCGCTCCCGTTTGATGAGGAGAAATTGGCGTGCTTTTCTTTTGGAAAGATGGTGCGAGATCGGGTCTCTTTGTGCAGCGATGCGAACCTTTCCTCTTCTTCGATTGACGTCCATGTCGGGAGTGGAGTGTAGTGGAATTTTCTTGACGAGCCCCGCGAATTTTTATTTGGTTCGAACATCTCCATACCACAGATTGGTCTATAAGGAGATAATGACGCGGGAATGCGAATAACTTCTTCATTCAACATGGTCTTTAGGCACTGGTGATATGTTGAAGGAATGATCCTGTTATCGTGGAGCCACGATCTTCCTAGTATCATGTGGTAGTCTGGTTCCTTCTCAATTACTTCGAACTTTACCTTCGACTGGATTGGTCCCACTGACAGATTCAGGTTGATGTATCCATACGTACTAGTTTGGTTGCCTTCAAAATCTGTCATCATGGTAGGCTGCCGCATAATTTTGCTTGGCCGCACCTTGTCTGTCCTGAGCGTTCTGAGAGTAATAACATTGGAGGACGCTCCCGTGTCGATGAGGGCCCTTTTGAACTCCGAATCCTTGATGCGAGCAGTGACGTGTAGGGGCCGGTTATGTCCTTCTTCTGCCATCATGTCGTCTTCAGTAAATGTAACATTGTTGATGGACATCTCTGATATTTTTGAAGTCTCCGAGCGTAAAGGAACCAAACACGCGTCTAGGGCTATTTGATTAATCGCAGTAAATATCTCTACTCGTTGGTCCTTTGAAAGGTGTAGAAGTTCACATAAACTTTCCACCAACACGGCTGCTTCCTGGTTCACCGGTTTCTGATTGGTGGTGAAGCTATTGACCTGAGAACGATCATTCAGGGCGTCAGTCCCCAGTGTTGGAATTTTCGGGGCGAGTGAGACACTCAAATCCGATGTAATTCTGACAAAAAAGTTGAATATGATGTTTATCGTCTCCTTCATCAGGTCTATGTTCCTTGTGTGAACCTCCTGAACCCATGCCAATTCGGCCAATCTTGGAATTTCTTCATTGGATACGCCATTAGGTGACGTGTTGGGGAAAGATACATCGCCATTCGCTAAAATATGAGTGGAATTTGGGATCATGGACTCAGTTATAAGACCGACCATCTTTTGTAAATTGGAGGTGCAACTGAGAGATTTAATCTTCCACTGTAAAATGAAGGAGAATGTTTGGTCTTAGGGAGGGAAGCGAAGAGAGTGTTGAGACCAGAATCGTTGATTCTGATGGTGTGGTTGTTTATGACTTGTATCTGAAAGTAGAAATGGCTAGCAGGATGGAAAGCTACCAGGTGATTTATAGATACTTTGTTGTTGCCGACAAAAAACTTGTTGTTTTGTGGTAAATAGGTGAAACCTATTTATACAAGTCATATTAAAACGTACCATGATCTCGTAGGAAATGAAAACGATTGAGTGGTGGAAGAATAGAGTAACGTGAAACCGTCAGGCATTATGCTTTCATGATGAATTAAGTGAATTAGTTCCCACCGTTACTTTCATCACTACTAATTGTCCCACTTCATGTCACTTTCTTATAACGGGCGTATTGGACGCCGCACGTTGTAAATCGCCAGACCAATACCCTGATGAGTATCCCCTAGTTTGTGACATGTTTGATGTCTCGAGTGTTTTCGTGGAAAACGTGTAGCAGGTTGCTATGTGTGGCAAGTCAAAGTCAAGATACTTGCCATAGGAAAATAGCATGTGGTGCTATTAGGCTTGCCTTGGCCGGCCGCCTAAAACTTTCCACAAGTTCGTCAGTTTGGTGGCGAACTTGAATGGCTGAGATTGCATCTCATGAAGAAGGGTAGTCGTTGATTATGGATACCTTCTGTTGGCGCCTGGTAATGTTACAGTGGCGTTTTTGGTGTACGCCAATGGCATTGCAGCATGACTGGAATATCTCGTGTATGCCAGTGGCACGGTGGTGTAAGTGGCGTCTGGCGTAGCCATGGCCACTAGCTGGTTGCCTGGGACTTGCCGCAAGTACGTCAGTTCAGTGGCGAACTTGGATGGCTGAGATTGCATCTCATGAGGAATGGTAGCCGTTGATTATGGCCATATCTTTGTTGTATAGCAAAGTGGTACCATAAGCATAGTGGCGCCTGGCGTAGCCGTGGCATAGCAGCATGCTAGTGGCATAGTCGTGGCATAGTGGCATGCCAGTGGTGTAGCCGTGGCAGCTGTTTTGGCATATAAGTGTTAGACCCAAATATGGCTCTGGCAACATTGGTCATGTTGCCACATCGATCCCAACGCTCTGGGAAACATTATTTGGCTTGGTTTGCGTAGCAATTTTTCCCAAATTAGGGTTTGGCATGTCGAAACCCTAATTAGTGCGTGTGGCGTGGCTGCAGCATGGTGGCGTTGTGGCATGGCCACACCTGTGGCGTTCTGGCATGGCCAAAGCTAGGACTTGACTCCGTGGCCAAAGTTAGGGCTTTGTGGCTTGGCCGAGGCTAGGATTTGGCGTCGTAGCAAAAGTTAGGGCTTGGCGGCGTGGCCAAGGCTAGGATTTGGCGTCGTGGCCAAAGTTAGGGCTTGGCGGCATGGCCAAGGCTAAAGTGGCTCTTGGCATGTTACTGCGGCAAAGTGGCATGCCGATTAATATGTTTGTTGTGGCAGGGCGCGTTTGGCTTGCCAGTTAGTATGGTGGAGCGGCAGGATGCGTTTGGCCTTTAATGTATGGTGGCGAGTTTAAAGCGACTTGATTGGTCAAGAAAAGGGGCCGGCCAAACATGAGGCGCGGCCGCACCTCTAGTGCTCGCGGCGCATTCAAAGTGTCCTAATTAGTCGGTAGGAAGGAGATGGGCCAGCCAAGCATGGGCGTGGCGACACTTCTGGTGTGAGTGTGGTGGCTTTAGAGTGACCTGATTGGTCGATGGAAAAAGGGGCCGGCAAGTATGGGCCCAGTCACAACTTATGTGCGTGTGGCGAGTTTAAGGCGACCTGATTGGTCGAGGGAAATAGGGCCGGTTTAGGATGGGGCGTGGCCAATGGAAAATGGCGCCGGCTGGCCTAAGGCATGGCCACGCCTCCCTTTCTGCTGCTCCTATCCTGCGGCTCCCTGTTTTCTGTGGGTAAGATTCTGCGTCTACTAACCCATGGCGGATTAAATTACCTAGTTTTCCTAGGCTTAAATTTCAACAAGCAAGGTTTGATATATTGCGCAAGACGCAAAACCCTAACTTTTACAAGTTAGCCAGGGTGCTTGTTTTAACCCGTACAATGCCTTGTTGAGCTTAAGGACATGATCGGGAAAATCGGGGTTTTCAAATCCCTTAGGTTGAGCGACATATACTTCTTCCTTTAAGTTTCCATTTAGGAAGGCAGATTTAATTTCCATTTGAAACAGCTTAACCTTAAGAAAACAAGCATGAGCTAATAATAATCGAATGGACTCAAGGCGTGCCACAGGAGCAAAGGTTTCGTCAAAGTCGATTCATTCAATTTGTGAATATCCCTGAGCGACAAGTCTAGCTTTGTTTCTGACAATGGTGCCAAATTCATCATACTTGTTCTTAAATATCCATTTGGTACTAACAATATTTATATTGGGGGGACAAGGTATGAGTTTCCATACATCTTGTCTTTGGAATTAATTTAACTCTTCATGCATTGCATTTACCCAAAAGGGATCACTAAGATCTTCATCAATATTCCTAGGCTCCACTTGCGATAGATAACAACCAAAATTGCAAATATTTTGAAGTTGACCTCTCGTCTTAGCAGTAGAATCACTTCCTCCAATGATATTGTTTGTATCATGATTCCTTTGAACCCAAAGATGTCGTGGAGTGACACGTTCTTGTTCAAAAGGAATAGCCTGACTAGAGATTTTCTCCTCATCACTAGAGACATCAGGATCAGCAACTATTGGAGTAACTTCTTCTGGTTCTGACGTTTCTTTGATTTTCTCAATTGTCTCGGTTGGAGGAAATTCAGCAGGAGAGTCATCATGACGAAAATTACTTAGATCATCAATGATAACATTTGCCGATTCCATCATGACTTGGGTTCTGAGATTAAAGACTCGGAAACCATGATAGACACATTTTTATGTCTAAGTTGTCTTCAATTTTCTGTATTGTTGGTACTCGAATTTGTGCTTATTTTGATGTTTTGTGTGTTTGTAGGTATTTTTGGGAAATAAACATTTTTGGAAAAATCGGCTCGAAAAAATTACTCGAAGAACCCCTGGAAGATATATGTTATTCGGACTCCCACTTTGGATAAGGGGAAACCCAATTCCTAAGGGGCACCCCAATTGTTATTTGCAACCCACTACTGGACTCGGAAAATGGTAGGCCTCTAAAGGTGTTTATATTTTGACCTACATGTAATACCTAGAAAAAACTAAGGTAATAAAAGCAAATTTGCCACCACCTGACCTCATGTCTACTTAAGCCAAATTCTGATTTCCATGAAAGCTCAAAACTATATTTTCACTTAACTAAATCCACTAACTCCCCTAGACACCATCTTCATCGTTTCAAAAGAAATTTTTGGCAGGATCAAAACACCCATGTAAATGTAATTAGAACATAACAAGAACAAACAAACTACGATTATAGCTAATTGAAGAATACTAGGTGATTGCATTCACCCTCCAACCTTATGCTAAAGCAATTTTCCTGTGGTTATGCTCTTGAGCCTTCACATGAAGGTCTCGGGTGGATATCCATCAACCGATTCACTATCTCCCCTAGATGGGAGTGTCTTCTTCATTACACTCCATCACAGGTCAAAAGCTTACAATTAACTACTAACCCTAATCATGTTATGAAGCCGCATAAATAAATCCAAAGGCTAACTACATTTGACATAAGATTAGGGGTTTCAAATGTTGATGATGAACTTCTAAACTTCACAAAAACTTGACAATTTTCAACTTTTCTACAAATTCCTTGTTGTTTGGATTTTTCTTCTTGAACTCTCTTTACCATGGTGGTATCAAAAATAAACTACAATATTTTTTTTTTTTTTTTTTTTTGAATTACAATAAGTGAAAATAAAAATACAAATAATGAAACAACTAACTCCATGGACAAAGGACTTTATCACTCAATTTTTCCACAACTTGTATTGTCTTGATTTTATAAATTTTATTAATTCTCATCCTATTTTCTTTTCGTTTTCTTTGTTGCACGTAAACCTTGGACTATATCAATTTTTCTTTCAATATTCTGATTACATGTTCGCCATTGCGGCGATGATGTGTTTCTATGGGCTTGGCCATGATTGAGAGAGAGAGTGATGTTAACGGCAAATCGGTATTTAGAAGGGTTTTCATCTTTAGACGTCACCCTCATGATTGACAAAAATAGCACTCAAGAGATCAAAAGTAGTCTTTGAAAGTGGTGCGTTGGGTAGCTCACCATTCCTACCCTAATTTACGTACGGTGACACACACTCTAACAAATTTTCAGAAAGTTGCAAAATTGAAGGTTGGTGCCTCACTTGATGTAAAATGGGTAGTCTCCACTATGGGTGATCACAATTCTACTACCGAATATCTAAACAGCACCTAATTCGCCCTCCCAATGGTTAAATCCAACTTAACGCTCTAATCAACTAAAACCCGATGCGTTTTCGGTCCTACTTCCAAGTTCTCTTATTTCCTATTGATTCTCTATGTAAACATAGCTAGAAGCATGCTAGTGACTAAAATCTCTAAAAGTTGGAGGTTTTTATTTGCAAAAAGTTTTGAATTTTTGAATTTTTGAAATTTTTTTTTTTTTTTAAGATGAAAATAAAAGGTAAAATAAAAGACTAAAACTCTAAATGCAAAATATGCAAATGCACCCCAAACCTAAATCAAACATTGTCCTCAATGTGTCACAAGATAGGAAAAATTTAAACAATCACATACCGAGAGAACTATGTCGATAAGAGAAAAGGAAGAGATTACTGGATTTTAGGGAGCAAGGTTGAGTTTCTTTAGTCAAGGCTAGAATCCAACATTCTCAACGGAGATCATATCGATTAGCACAATATATGCGCAAGAGGACTCAACCGAATCAAGAAAAGAAAAATTTTAACAAGTCCTACTTGGATATATACAATGAAAATGCACCATAAACCAACAACCAAAGATATTTTTTTTAAAGATGAGCTTCTAATCGATCTAAAAGTGATGATCAAGTATGAGAAAAATTGTTCATTTTCAACCCGGACATTTGGTTTGTTGGGTTTTGGTTTGTTTGAGATTTGTTGTTTGAAGCCGGGTCCCACTGTGAGCTTGGGTTTGGATAAGGAATTTTCAAATTCAAACACAAAGAAATCACAAAGCAGGGTAGCTGGCAAACACAGATTCACAATGCTATGTGGATCAACCTGGCACGACTGGGCTCAGGTGAGGTTTGCATCCAACTTGGTCATGATGAGTTACAAATCACCTCAGTTGTGCCTGGGTTTGGCACAACTTGGCTCACTCGGGCAGATTGTAGGTTAAAAAAAGGGTTACACACAAGATTAACGAGATAACACAGGCCAAATATGCATGTTATGGCTCAATCTCAGCAACAAGCTTAGCATTCAACAAAGATGCAAATGGTACATGGCACGTAACACATCGTTACTCATGGGTTTTCACTGATTCTTGGAATTCTAGTTGTAGCTCAAACTCGCGGTCAGTTTGGCTCAACCAAGTTCAAGTACTAACCTCGGGTTCGCGCCTTTTCTTTGGTTTCAATGGGCTGTCTTCAAGCTCCACAAAGACACCAAGCACAAAGAAGTTGATTACTGCAAAAGAAGACAGTAGGTGATGCAATTGCGAGCCACGAAAGAAGCACAATGCAAAGATACATGCTTATTGGGATGACAGGAATGAGAGTTACTACAATGCAGATGCTACAATTTGTGAAAGCTATATTACAGACTTAGCTAAGTTATACTAATACGGGGAAGTAATGGAACTAAGATGCAAGTAAAACGAAACAAAGTTATCATGATGGTGAAAGTAAAAGAAAATAATAAGTTACTAAAAAGACAACAATGCAAATCAAATATGTAAAAAAGAACAACAAGGGCGCTCCAGTCACTTAACGGGCGCAAAAACTTGGTAGGTGCAAGCAGTTTGGGTTTGCATTCAAATTAACTACTAACCCTAATCATGTTATGTAGCCGCATAAATAAAATCGGAACTTCTATTTATACATGCTCATCCCCAAAACATCAAACCCTAATTTACTTTTAAAATAGAAATTAAAATCAAGATACTCTCAATGTCGCTCAACCCACTCTCTTCACAATCGATAGCTTTTATCTATCTCTAAATTAGCTTCTAGGTTTATGGAGAAGCTAAGAGAGAGATAGCTAAACCTAGAGAAGAGGTGAAGGTGAAATTTTGGAGGTCTTCCTTGTTGGATTCAATTCTTTGGATTCGGTTTGGATCCAATTCTTGGCTCCCAGTTTTTGGATTAACAAGCTTAATTAAATATTTATTCTCGTTGATTATCGATTTACGAGCGCAAAGATGAGTAAAATCGGTTAGAATGTCATCGGATTTCACTACAAAATTAGGGTTTGAAAACAGGTGTTGAGCTTTACACAAACAAGCTAGCTCGTTGGTTTAACACTTCAGGTGTTGAGCTTTACACAAGTTCTGGTTAACACTTCCCGTGTTTCCGGTTTTTAGGTGTTTGAGGTGTGTCTAACTCAATCAAGGGATGTGCAGAAGTGAGCTGGAGAGATTTAAGATGGAGTAATCGCGTCAGAAGTTAAATCATGGAAGATATTCCCGTAACCTGCATGGAAATAAAACCGAGTATTCTTGATTGATTGCCGGGGGATTTGGGGATTAATTACGAGATATTCTTAGGCCTGTGGAGTATAAAAGGGTAGCTGGTGTCGAAAGGAAGAGATATCGAGTGATTGGGAAAGCTACAGAGAAGAATAGGAAGCTGCAGAGCAGATTTTTCTGCTGCTGCAGAGAAGAAGAACCTGGAGAACATAAAACCGTAAAAGACTGTCGTTTCAAGCGTCTTATATTCAACAGTTTGTAACGGAAGTTTGTAACGTTATCTTCAGTTTGTGAAAAATATTGTAATGGTGAGCTCTGTAACGCCGAAGCAGCGTTGCGAATTCCCTGAGTTATATTTTCTTCTTTGTAAACACATTTTGAGCAATGAAAAACCATTTTGAGCGTGTTTCCAACATGAGGAGCTAGACCCCTACGCTGGGACGACGAAGGAATCCGAATTTCATACATTGGCAAACTTATTTTATTCTCTATATGACTTTTGCACCAATTAAAATAGAATTATGGTTTTAATTAATTAGTTGTCATTTCATTTGATGGGTCATGCTTGCTTAGATGTTTTGATGTCCCATGCTTAGGATTTACAACTCATATTTTGATAATCAACCTTGGCAAAAATAAGAGTCCGTGTTTCTATTTATTGAGTTATAATTGCTGAAAAATCAATAATAGAGCCTTATGTAATGAATTCGGTGGAATCCTAGTCTCAGTAAATCTCGTCAACTTTTATGTATATAATTTATTTATTTCTAGTTTTTCGTTTATTAAATCTGAAATCAATCTCATCAAGTCCGAGTGAATGAAAACCTTTACCACAATATAAAATTCAATCAAACCACGACTGTCAGATGCATAGCCAAGAAAAATACCCTCATCGCTTTTCGAATCAAACTTCCCTTTCTGTTCACGATCCTTTAGAATGTAGCACTTACTGCCGAGCACTCTGAGATAGTGTAGGTTGGGTTTCTTACCGTACCATAACTCATAGGGAGTGTTTAAGTTCTTTGACCGTAATTAAACACGATTGATCAAATAGCAAGCCGTAAAAACAGCCTCACCCCAAAACCTTAACGGTAAGTTTTTGTTATAGAGCATTACCCTAGCCATTTCCTGAATATTTATATTCTTCCTTTTGGCAACTCCATTAGCTTGCGGAGTCATAGGTGGAGAGTATTGTTGAATAATTCCCAGAGAGTCACAATATTCAAATACTTTGGTGTCTTTGAATTTTGTACCACGGTCGCTTCTAATTTTCTTTAGTTTGTGACCTTGTTTATTCTGGATTTTATTAACAATAATCTTGAACTCACTGAGTGTTTCACTCTTGTGAGCCAAAAATGCCACCCAAGTGAATCTGGTGTAATCATTTACCATAACCAAATCATACCTCTTCCCAGCCACTGTAGATTGTTGAATTGGGCCGAAAAGATCCATATGAATTAAATCAAGTGGAGCTTTGGTGAGAATATTTCGAGATGATTTGTGTGGAACTTTAGTTTGTTTACCCTTTTGACAGGCACCACATACACCTTCAACCTTAGCATTGATTTTGGGACCGCCTCTAACAAGTTCTTTGTCAATGATCTTAGTTAGAAGACGATAATTGATGTGACCAAAACGCCCATGCCAAAGGTGTGTAGATTCTACCTTAGTCAAATTGCAACAATTACTGAACTAAGTATCTAGAAGATAACAATTATTTTTCCACTTGAACCTTGAAAAATCACTTTTCCAGATTTGTCGACAATGTCACATCCTTTATCATTGAAGACAACTTTATGGCCTTTGTCACAGATTTGACTAATAGAAAGAAGATTAGCATTCATACCTTTAACTATACGATATCATGAATTTTAGGAACGCCAGGCAACTTGATCGTCCCCTTTTTGCTTAAGTAGCAGCGGCTTCCATCTCCAAAAGTTACTGGTCCACTATCAAAATCGCTTGAGTTGATAAACCATGAGAGATGTCCAGTCATGTGCCTGCTACACCCATTATCAAGGAACCATTGAAAGGTTGATGTTGACTTTAGAGCAAAAGCTCGCATACTAGAACTACTAACCACTTTAGGCTTTCTTGTCAGTATTGAATGTCTTTTAAGGGATGACAAAAGTTGAAATCTTTCTTATGAAGATCACCAGCAACCTTTAGTTTTCTCTTGAAAGACAAACACACATACTGAAAGTGATTATTAGAACCATAAAACAAACATGTACCAACATCATAAACTTTGTTAGAATAGTTCTGAGCATTGTCAGGTTTCACAAAGCGCAGACCTTGCTTATCACCTGACATACGACAATTCTTCAAAGAAGAATTAGAGGTGTCATTTAAAACCTTTGAAAAAGACTTTACAGACTTAAAATCCTTAATCTTTGCAATTTCTGCAACAAGATCAGAATTGATCTAGATTTATTTATCTAACTTTTCCTGGAGGTCAACAACCTCTTCAGAGCGTTTTCGAGGTTTAGGTTTTTTGATATAAACTTCGCAATGAGAACCATCCATTTCCCTTATCCATCAAAGATTTTCGAGACACAAGAAATTGAGAAGTTTTTTCAAATCAGGATTCTCAACCTTGTCGATGGTTTCTAGAACACTCTTGATGTTGAGTTTATCCATTTCTAGTGAAGCATTTTCAGAGACAATATTATCCATCATCAGATCGCTACAAACACAGATTTGTGAGGACTTTAATGTGATTGCCTGCTCTGATACCATTTGAAAAATGCGCGGGTCTAACAACCACACCCAACAATTCGTTTGGCAATCTGAGAGGACTTAATCCAATACACTTTCTAGAGAATCAACTAGACAGTCAGACTCAATCTAGAGTAAAGTATATCAAAGAGTTTAATATCTTTGTTTCACAATGTAATCAGCAAATCAAACAGATAGAAATCCATGAGCTTTGATTCTTATGTGAAACAACTTGAACGGTACCAAAGACCAATGTTCAAGTGTCAATCAATGTAAATCAACAACCAAAGGTTGGATATTCTAATTGATTAATCTAAACGCACAACCTGTGATATTTCAATTATACAACAAAATATAACGTGGAAAAGAAATAACACAGACACCAGAATTTTGTTAACGAGGATACCGCAAATGCAGAAAAACCATGTATTAAGCTGCTACAGACTCTAGCCTACTACCAATTAACTTCGGACTAGACTGTAGTTGAACCCTAATCAATCTCACACTGATTCAAGGGATAGTTGCGCTTATTACGTCTCCGATCCCAGCAGGATACTACGCACTTGATTCCCTTAGTTGATCTCACCCACAACCAAGAGTTGCTACGACCCAAAGTCGAAAACTTGATAAATAAATCTTTCTCACACAGAAAAGTATATAGATTGAATAAATATGTCTCCCACAGAAATACTCAAGAGTTTTTGTTCCGTCTTTTGATAAATCAAGGTGAACAGGAACCAATTGATAATCCGGACTTATATTCCCAAAGAACATCCTAGTATTATCAATCACCTCACAATAATCTTAATCGACTAGCGAAACAAGATATTGTGGAATCAAAAACGATGAGACGAAGATATTTGTGATTACTTTTATCTTGCCTATCGGAGAAATTAATCTCGAGTCAATTATTTCAATTGTACTCAATACGATAGAATCGGGAAAGATTTGAATACGCAACTATAAAGAAAATAGTTGGGTCTGTCTTTACAATCCCAATAAAGTCTTTCAAGTCGTTAACCTACAGGGTCTCGATAGAAACCTAAGGTTAAAGGAGAATCGACTCTAGTTATGCAACTAGTAACACACAAGAGGTGTGGGGATTTGGTTTCCCAGATGCTAGAGTTCTCCTTTATATAGTTTTCAAATCAGGGTTTGAAATCCAAGTTACCTTGGTAACAAAGCATTCAATATTCACCGTTAGATGAAAAACTTGATTCAACCAAGCTAATATCTTTCAACCGTTAGATCGAACTTAGCTTGTTACACACAAATGAAATGTACCCTCATTTGGGTTTATGTAACCGTACCCAAACGTGGACACCATGTTGGCTCACAAATAGTTAACCGAGGTTAGCCATATGATTACTCTCGTATCAACCTTATTCATCTTAACCATAACTAGTTCAAATGACTCAAATGGAACTAGTTAAAGAGTTGTTCAATTGCTATATTCTCATAGAATTATACAAGAACACAATTGAAGCAAGATCGGTTTGATTCACTCGAATCAATCATGAACATTATAGCCACGGTTTGAAAAGATTGCATTCCTTATTATATAAATGTTTATGTTCATGTTCATAACCGATTTTAGAACTTTAACCTTCAAGTATGCAAACTTGTACGCATACTTGAAATACCCGGACCAAGATCGAGTTACGCCAGTAGGCAAACGCGAACTTCAAATCCCAAAGATAAATTCTCGGTCATGAACACATGTACGCTAGTTCGCAAAACGGTACGCATAATTAGGTTCCCTAGATTTCTCAAACCAACAGTGCACGCAAACGGGTGCGCATACTATGGTTCCCGACATGGATTACATATGTGCAAGAGTGCACAACATGACATATACAATAATGGTTAAGTGTTCTAAACTCTTATTTCAATCATTGAAACTTTCTTAGAGGATGACAATAGCCGTTTTCACATACTATTAGCATCAAAGAAATTTTCAAGTTATTGAAATAATCATAACGAAATATTCCAAGGCAACACCAAATGATTGTATTACATAAACCATGTAAGATGTTACTCGGCAATTTTCACATGATATAAGATGAACTTCGTCGAAGCGAAAGCTTGACAACACATATTTCTAGAAATATGTAAGCGAGATAAACTCAGCTCGAAATCTCAAATGTGTATATAGAAAACTATATCGTAATACTACTTATGTCTCAATATAGGAAATAGAGTAGAAATAGACTTTCCAAGTGATAGATGAGTTTAAGTCTCCACATACCTTTTGTCGATGAAGTTCCACAAGCTCCCCTTAGTAGTTTTTCGTCTTCAAATGATGAACGCCGTGAAAACTAAGCTCAACTACACAATCTATGTCCTAGTCCGAGACATCTATAAATAGGCTAGAAATCAAGACTTATAGTTTTGATCACTAACATTGACAAACATGCTTGAGATAGCAACGCATGTGAGTTCGATCGAGCAGTGCTCTAACACTAAGTAATCACCATGAGATGGTATGATCGATCCTTGTAATTGGTGTGACCGATCATAAGTTTTGTGTGACAGATCCTTATAATTGGTATAACTGATCCTAGTGACTGGTGTGACCGATCACAAGCAGATACCATGTTTAGGTAGAACCGATCCTAGTGATTGGTATGACAAATCTCAACCCATGTATGTGACTTGGTATAACCGATCACAACTAACCATTGTGATTTGGTATGACCAATCACATAGTAATCTTGGAATACTGGCAAACCAATTCTAAACTTGTTTGGAAGTGTGGTAGAACCGATTCCAAGAAGCAAACCCATGTAAATATGAAATAAGGATGTGCAATGAAAAGATGTCAACATACTTTGAACACGAGCAGTAACTCTTATCATTTATTATTCAAAAATATTCCTTGGTACTCAAGGTGATTATGTGTCAATGTAATGACCCATGCCTCCACCGATACTGTGCCCACTTAGCCATTGCGGTCATCCGACAGTGTGGGGTTTTTAACGGGAATCGTTGCGGTAATCCAGCAGAAACTTCTCGGATGGTCACCCATACCTGGATTACTCACGCCCGAGCACGCTTAACCGCAGAGTTTTCTTCCAACTCTTTAGCTAGTTGTGCTGAAAAGGCCTCGGTGTTAGGAAAGGACAAATCATTACTTATATTCCATTCGGCCAACCACTGCCGAATATCGGGGTATTATAGTACCACCACCTTAAATTGGAGCCGTCTTCGGCTCCGGAATATGTACAAGCCCGGATCCCCGACGTTCCTTTCCCCCATAAGAAGCACCTGGAACAACCCCGCCCAGCGTGCCTTCCCACCCTCGGCAGGTGACCCATCGTTGGCTCTGATACCATTAGTAATGACCCGTGCCTCAATCGATACTGTACCCACTTAGACACTGCGGTCATCCGAAAGTGTGGGGTTTTCAACGGGCATCGCTGCGGTAATCCAGCAGAAATTTCCCGGATGGTCACCCATCCCTGGATTATTCATACCCGAGCATGCTTAACTGCAGATTTTTCTGCCAACTCTATAGCTAGTTATGCTGAAAAGGCCTCGGTGTTAGGAAATGACAAATCATTACTTATATTCCTTTCGGCCAACCACAGCCGAATATCGGGGTTAGGTTTTTGGTTTTATATGCTTTAATGACCAGTAATTAATGCATAACTTTAGAGAATAAAAATTAGTAATGTGCATTTACTAATTGGTGATTTTATATTGAGAGATTTCATAAAATATTGGACCATCATTTATTGGAATTATGAAAACTGAATTTGGGTATTCATTGCTTATCTTGAGAATATTTTCGGTTTTGGAATTCCTTCGTGTCCAAACATCCTTGTTATATATGTTAGAGCACTGCTCAGTCGAACTCGCAAGCTTTGCTATCTCAAGCTTGTTTGTCAAGTTTAGTTTCCAAAACTATAAGTCTTGAATTCTAGTCTACTTATAGTTAAGTATCGGATTAGGATAGAAAGTGTAGTTGAGCATTAGACTTCACGGCGTTCATCGATTGAAGACGAAGAACTACTAAGGGGAGCTTGTGGAACTTCATCAACAAAAGGTATGTGGAGACTTGAACTCATCTATCTCTCAAAAGTCTATCTACTATATCTCCTATTTGAGACAAAAGTCGTATAGCTATATAGACTTCGATTATACACATTTGATATTACGAGCTGAGTTTAACTCGCTTACATATTTCTCGAAATATGGGTTGGTAAGCTTTCGCTTTAACCAAGTTCATCTTATGTTCTTGACGAAAGTCAAAAGATGATCATGTGAAAATCGCATGGTAACATCTTACATGATTTGTGTGAGACTGTCATTTGATGTAGACTCGGAATGTTTCGTATTGATCATCGATCACTTGAAAATATCTTTGAAGCTAATAGTTTGTGCGAGACAGCTTTTCCCTTTTCCGAGAATGTTTCAATGATTGAAATGGGAGTTTAGTACAATTAACCATATTTGGATTATGAGCACAGTATGCGTACTTGCATATGTATTGATCCAGGTTCGAGAACCCTGGTATGCATATCCGTATGCGTATTGATTGGTTTAGTAGAGGTTCGGGAACTAAGTACGCATACCGGTATGCATACTGGCGTGAGGTTCAAGTTCTAGGACTTAAACTGATTTTTGTGGTATGCGTACACGTTTGCATACTTGAGTAGGTTATGTTCTAAATCGGTTTGTTCATGAACTAATACATTTATATAATAAGGAATGCAATTTTTTGCAAACCCTGGCTATAATGTTCATGAATTGATTCGAGTGAATCAAAATCGATTTTGCTTCAATTGTGTCTTGTATACTTCTATGAGAATATAAACAATTAAACACCTCTAGAACTAGTTTCATTTGAGTCATTTGAACTAGTTATGGTTAAGATGAATACGGTTGACATGAAAGTGTTCATATGGCTAACTTCGGTTAACTATTGTTGAGCCAACAAAGGTGTACACGTTTAGGTACGGTTACTCATATCTAAATGAAGTCACTTTTCATTTGTGTAACAAGCTAAGTTTGATCTAACAATTGAAATATATTAGCTTGAGTCTAATTAGGTTTTCATCTAATGGTGAATATTGCTTTGTTACCAAGGTAACATTGATTGCAACCCTGATTTGAAGACTATATAAGGGAGAACTCTATCAACTGGGAAACCTAAACCCCATACCTCCTGTGTGATACTAGTTGCGACTAGAGTCGATTCCCCTTTAACCTTAGGTTTTTCCAAAACCCCGTAGGTTAACGACTTGAAGACTTCATTGGGATTGTGAAGCCAGACCCAACTATTTTCTCTATAGTTGCGAGTTCTGATCTTGTTGTTTTCTATCATGATTGAGTATTATCTTCTCTAAGATTGGCTCAAGATTTAATCTCCGATAGGCAAGATAAAAAGAAGTCACAAACATCTTCATCTCATCGTTTGTGATTCCACAATATCTTGTTTCGCCACCATACGATTAAGATTATTGTGAGGTGATTGATATTTCTAGGATGTTCTTCGGGAATATAAGCCTGGTATATCAATTGGTTCATGTTTACCTTGATTTATCAAAAGACGGAACAAAACTCATAGGTTATCTATGGGAAACAAATTTATCTATACAATATACTTTTCTGTGTGAGACAGATTGGTTTATCAAGTCTTCGACTTTGGGTCGTAGCAACTTTTAGTTGTGGGTGAGATCATCTAAGGGAATCAAGTGCGTAGAGTCCTATTGGGATTCAGAGAAGTAAGGAGCGCAACTGTACCTTGATCAGTGTGAGATTGGTTAGGGCTCAACTACATTCCAGTCCAAAGTTAACTTGGAGTAAGCCAATGTCTGTAGCGGCTTAATACACCGTGGTGTTCAAATCTGGACTAGGTCCCGGGGTTTTTCTGCATTTGCAGTTTTCTCGTTAACAAAATTTTTAGTGTTTGTATTATTTCTTTTCTCCATTATATTTTTATATAATTGAAATATCACAGGTCGTGCGTAAGTTCAATCAATTGAGAATCCAACCTTTGGTTGTTGATTAAATTTATTGACACTTGGATATTGGTTTTTGATACCGTCCAAGTTATTTCTTATATTCAATTGGGCTCGCAAATTCCTATTTGTTTGATTGCAGATTGAGTTGAAAAATAGAGATATAATTGTTGGATATACTTTTCTTAAGATTGAGTTTGACGTCTAAGGTTGATTCTCTTGAAAATATATTGGAGTTAGTCCATACAGATTGCTAAGCGAAATATTGGGTGTGGTTGTTAGACCCCCGCTTTTTCAATTGGTATCAGAGCAGGCAAACACGTTTAAGACCTCATAAGTCTGTGTTTGTAGCGATCTGACTCTATGGACAGAAGTGTTGTCTCTATAAACGTACCACCAGTCTTCGATGGCTCAAATTACTTATGGTGGAAAATTGCTATGTGTGCCTTTCTTCAAGCGCGTGATTTTTAATCATGCATTTATGTAGTTAATGGCTATGATCCGCTAATGGTTACAGTAGACGGTGTCTCTATTGGAAAGGATATTGGTAGATATGAACCTAACATGATTCTCGCTGCAAATCAAAATTCTGACATTTAAATGCTATCATACATGCCATTTCCCCAGATCTTCAGCACCATGTAACTACGTGCACTCGGTCTAAAGATGCATGGGATATCTGAAAAACTGTATTTGAAGGGAATACCTGTGAAAAGGAAGCTAGGCTTCAAAACCTAAATTCTGACTGGGAAAACCTTCGTATGGCAGATGAAAATCATTTGATGATTTTAATCACAAAGTTTCTGAAATTGTTAATGCATCTTTTGCGTTGGGTAAGACTATTCCTGAAAAGGACATTGTGATGAAAATTCTCAGATCATTTCCATCTAGATACGATTCTAAGAAACATACCATCGTTGAAGGAAATAACCTTGATACGCTTTCCAGAAATACTCTTGTTGGGAAGTTAAAAATACTTGATCTTGATCAGAACACAGTCAAATATCTGCGTTCAGTATTGTGACCAACACAAGCGAATCTTCTAATCTGTCTTGGGATGATAAAAGTTGTTCCAATCATGTTGATTTTGATAAATCACTGATTACACAAAACATCAAGGATGTTTTTAAAAAGAAGTAAGAATTGTGAGAAAGCTCTCTCTCTGGTTAATGCTTCAGATGATTCAATACAAGAAAAATCATCTCATGTTGTCAATTTCTTACATGCCTCCGATGCGTGCAATGAATTTTCAGCTCTCGCAGTAGAAACTTCCTCTTACTCAAATTTTGATTCAGAGTTTGAGTCTGACACAGAGATTTTTGAATTCTTGGATAAGTGTGAAGAAATTCACCAAGAAAATCTCCAACAAAAAGCTTCGTTGGGGAAACTTGAATCATCACTTCAGGTGAAAACTTTTGAGATAGATTGTCTTATTGATTAATTCACCAGGACCATGTCTCTGAAGAAAAAAGAGATTAATACTCTTAAGTGTGACCTGCAAAGGTTATCTAGAAGTTCTGACAAAATCTCAGTAATTTTATTCGGTCAGAAGTCTTTTGGAAACACAAATGGTTTAGGGTTCAAAAGCAAAATTGTGAGAACAATCAACTTCTTTGTTTCATCCGGTTTTGGAACAATTGATGATGAATGTTGTGATAAACAGTAGGCAAATAAGTAAGACAATAAATCTTCCTTGATTTGTTCATTTTGTGGAAATGCAAATCATGTTCAAAGTAAGTGTTGAAAATTCAAGAGGAACAACAAAAGAATTGCCAAACTTCGAAATGACATGCAAAGAATGAATCTAGCCTTGGGTAATCAAGATGGTTCTCCTGAAGACGAGAAAAACTCAAATAGAACCAGATTCAGACGAGGTAAGAAGTCTGTTTATACAACTAACCTTGATAAGTCACTATATGATAAAAGAGGTGAGCACTCGTCTCACTCAGTCACTATCTAATACTAGTGACGTCTGCATCCTCATCTTTAACCTGGGAAAATGAGGATTGCATCAAGTTTGCTCAAGTTTTGTTTAAATGTTAATTGCTTATTTTATATTAAGAATATATTTTCTTAGTTAAAATAGACAATGGATCATGAACCGTAAAAGACTTTTTCAAAGTTTTTCCGAGGTTTGAATGTCCATTGGTCTATTTATATTAATTTGTGATTAAAATGCCCTTCATTTCTCTTTTCTTTGAAAGATACAGTTTCATGGCTCCTGTAACTAGAGGAACCACAAAAAGTGATGCAGTTGAAGCAGTTAATGTGTATCTTTGTGAAGGAATCATTTCCTCAAGGAAGAATAAGAAGATATCTACAAAAATGATGAAGAAGGTTCTTTCTCTAACTGCCTCTTGTTTGTTTGTCATTTTGATAATAACTTTAGAGGTATGGTGAAGTATTTCATCAACAAAAGAAATTATTTAAAATCTCAAACTATTTTTTCTTTAGAAACGATAGCTCACTATGAACGTATGTTGTCTCTAGAACACCTTAAGTGGACTAAAAAGAGAACTTAGTGAGTTAACTGATATTTCTGAAGATTTGGAGGAATTGAACGATCCCATAATCAATGGATTCTTCAATAATGAGAAGGAATTCTCAGTAGATGCTCTGAGAAAGCTCTACGATGTCTAGGAAACTTCTTATGAGAATTTATTCTTGTGATTTAAGAAGGATAACTAGGGTTTGGAATAGCCATTATTGTGAGTACACATAGCTATTGCCAACGATTTTCATCTTGCAATGTTTTTAGATTTATTGATTTAAATTCTAAAGTTTATTTGAAAGATGATTTTGCAGTATTGATCTTTATGATTTTATATATTGCAACTTGTTATAGGATATGTGTTTTTGTGTTAGTGAACTATGATTGTCCCATATATGCTCAAAAGTTAAAGTCTATCATATGTCTTTATGCAAATATTGATAAAAGATAGAATGAACTTTTGACAACAAAAGTTAAGCTTATTATGTCATTATGCAAATATTCATGGAAGATAGGATGAACTTTTGTTTACAAAGATTAAGTCTATTATATGTATTTATGCAAATATTGATAAAAATAGAATGAATCTTTGAATATTCCGCAGTATTGGTCTATTCCTGATCCACATCTTTGTGTAAGTACTGTGCGGCGCCATAAGTTCTCTTATGTGAGCATTTCTGATTAAATTGATCATGGGTTCTCTTGTGATTAATTTAATTGAGTATTTGGGATACAAATTCATGTTTCATGTGATTTTTTAATGTCTTGTGAAAGTAAGGTCGCTCTTGTTGTTCTTTCAAGAATGAAATTTTATGGGGGGAGTTCTTGATTGAACTTGTGCTTAATTGCCAAATCTTTGTGGGGAGTGCGGCTGTGGAATATTGTAGGAGTTTTCTTGTATCTCTATTAACTCCTTAATGAATGCATTTATATTGTTAGAGCATTGCTCGGTCGAACTCGCATGTGTTGCTATCTCAAGCATGTTTGTCAATGTTAGTGATCAAAACTATAAGTCTTGATTTCTAGCCTATTTTATCTAAAGGTCTCGGACTAGGATAAAAAGTGTAGTTGAGCTCAAGACTCCATGGCAATCATCATACAAGACGAAGGACTACTCAAGGAACTGTTGGAACTTCATCGACTAAAAGGTATGTGGAGACTTGAACTTATCTGTCACTCAAAAGTCTATTTACTCTATCTCCTACTCTTTAGACAAAAGTCGTTTTGATATATACACTTTCATTATACACATTTGCTATTTCAAGCCGAGTTTAACTCGCCAATCTATTTCTAGAAATATGCGTTGGTAAGCTTTCGATTTAGCCAAATTCATCTTTACCTAGTGACGAAAGTCATGTTATGTTTCAATCACTTTGAAAATTGCTCTGACGAAAAATGGTCTGTGAATAACGGCTATATAACGTCCTCTGAGAATGTTTCAATGGTTGAAATGAGAGTTTAGATTACATAACCATTGGTAGGATATAAGCATTGTTGTGGAAACACATATATGTATAAGTCCTTATTCCTTGAACCAAAGTTTGCGAACTTTGTTGATCAATAGAAACAGAATGTGGCGTGAGCCAAGTCCGCGAACTGGCGGAAGTTCTCGACCCGAGAATTTTTGCTGGAGTTTGTGAACTCCTTCCGTGAGCTTAAGTACGCGAACCCAATCCGCGAACTAGAGTAGGTTATATCTAAAATCGGTTGTTCTTGAACTCATGTTTATATAAACTAAGGAATGCTTTTGCAAACCATGGCTATAAAGTTCATGAACCTATTCGAGTGAATCAAACTGTTTTTGCTTCGATTGTGTCTTGTGTAGTTACATAAGATCTAAGCAATTGAACAACTCTCTAACTAGTTCATTTGAGTCATTTGAACTAGTTATGGTGAAGAAGAATACGGTTGATATGAAATTGCTCACATGGCTAACCATTTGGTTAACTATTGTTGAACCAACAAATGTTAATGTTTGGGAACGGTTACATGAACCCAAAATTGGACATTTCATTTGTGTGTAACAAGCTAAGGTTTCGATCCAACGGTTGAGAAATATTAGCTTGAATCTAATCAAGTTTTCATCTAACGGTGAATATTGAATGTTTTGTTACTAAGCTAACATTGATTGCAAACCCTGATTTGAGACTATATAAGGGAGAACTCTAGCAACTGGGAAACCTAATCCCTACACATTTTGTGTGATACTAGTTGTGCTAAGCTAGAGTCGATTCTCCTTTAACCTTTGGTTTCTTCTTCTAAACCAGGTTAACGACTTAAAGACTTCATTGGGATTGTGAAGCCAAACCGATACTACTTTCTTATAGTTGTGTGATCTGATCTTGTTGTTTCTATCGTACGAGTTCAATTGGAATAATTGTCTTGAGATTAATATCTCCGATAGGCAAGATAAAAAGAAATCACAAACACTTCGTCTCATCGTTTGTGATTCCATAATATCTTTTTTCGCTGCGTCGATTAAGATTATTGTGAGGTGATTGATAATACTAGGATGTTCTTCGGGAATATAAGTCCGGATTATCAATTGGTTCATGTTCACCTTGATTTATCAAAAGACGGAACAAAAACTCGTAGGTATATTCGTGGGAGACGGATTTATCTATTACTGTAGACTTTTCTGTGTGATATAGATTTGTTTATTATTGTCTTCGACTTTGGGTCGTAGCAACTCTTAGTTGTGGGTGAGATCAGCTAAGGGAATCAAGTACGTAGCATCCTGCTGGGATCAGAGACGTGGGAGCATAATTGTACCTTAGATCAGTGTGAGATTGGTTGGGGTTCAACTACAGTCCGCATCAAGTTAATTTGGAGTAGGCTAGAGTCTCGTAGCGGCTTAATACGAAGTGTGTGTTCAATCTGGACTAGGTCCCGGGATTTTTGCATTTGCGGTTTCCTCGTTAACAAAATTCTGGTGTCTATGTTATTTCTATTCCGCAATATATTTGTTTATATAATTGAAATATCACATGTTGTGCGTTGTTTAATCAATTAGAATATCCGACCTTTTGGTTGTTGATTTAAATTGATTGACACTTGGATATTGGTCTTTGGTACCATCCAAGTTATCTCTCTTTGATAAAGACTCGCAGATTTCTATTTGCTTGAGTAAAGATCAGATTGAGATATAAACTTTTTGATATACTTTTCTCTAGATTCAGTCTGACTGTCTAGTTGATTCTCTAGAAAGTATATTAGAGTTTGCCCATACATATTGCTAAGCGAAATATTGGGTGTGTGTTTATGGGTGAAAACTATTCCCGCCGGATTTGGTAATTTGGGGTGTGTGGATGAGGAATGAATCTAAACCCTAAACAAATGCACTGCGTGGTGAGTGCTTGTAGATTCGGAAATCAATGCGTAAGTCCTACCTAAACCAAGAAATGGCCGTTCCGGACTTGTTTCGGTCACAAAGTGAAGGAGATGGGGTTGATCTTAGGGAGGGAAGCGAAGAAGGTGTTGAGATTGTGAAGGTGTTGGCTTGCTTATGACTTGTAACAGAAAGGTGAGCGGGCTTACGATGCAAGCAGGCTCTAGGTGTTTGAATACGTTGTGTATTAACACTTGGTTTCTGTCTCGTCTGGACTTGTGTGGTTTTTTCTCATATCTCATGTTTTTCTCCTGTGTTGGAAAATACGTAGGAGAATCTATTTATACAAGTCATTTGAGCCTTATTCACGTCTCTCGTGGGAAGTGGAGGAAGTGGAATGATGGAATAGTGGAGGTGTGTCTTTGGTGTTACACGACCAGTCTTGCCCACTTCTCCCGTCATCTCTAACCGTCCATGACTTCCTGACACGTTCTTGTGATGGCGCGTTGCACGCTGCACGCTGTAAACCGCTAGACCAATACCCCAGTATGTATCCCCCAGTTTGTGACATGATTGATGTCTGGAATGTGTGGATCGTGGACCCACGAAAGGTAGCATGTAATGCTAAGTTGAATAACTGCGTTATTCAGAATGTTGATACTTGTGAAGTATCGTGTGTATTTTATGCAGGTACTGCATCATGGTGTGGTAAAGTGACGGGAGATGACGTCTCACTGACCAATTAACTCCTCACCAGGGTTATATAACCAAGCTGGTGAAGTTGGACGGATGAGATGATCTTTGAGACACTCATCTGTGACCGTTAATGAAATTAGGGTTTCTAGAGGAGGTGCGCAAGCATCCCCCTTCAGCCTGGTCGAATCCAAGCTTGGGATATGACTTTGGCTAAGCCGACCGTACATGCGTGTAGACAACATGACGGTGTAGGCGCCTATACCCATTACCTCACGAAAGTATGATCTGGGTCACTCAATTCGTCCGGTGAAGTTGAGTGGTCGAGATCAATTTGTGACAGAAAACCAAGCCGCAAAAGCCGCGCGTCATGCCCACTTTCGGGCGCACGTTCCAAGATGACCAATTTTGGTCGGTCTTGGCCGATCGGTCCCAGTGTGAAGGTGGTAGGCTGGTGTTCACGCCTATACCCGAATATCCCATGAAAACGTGATCCGAGCCATCCAAATCGTCCTAGCGAAGTTGAGCGGTCGAGATCGGTTGCGATTTGGGAGGTGTGACCACGCTAGTTTGGGCGTGCGTTTTGGAATAGCCGGCATGATATGCCTTGGCCGACCACGTGAGGAGATAGATGGGCCCACGATGGTCATGCTGGTATGACAGGAACTGTTTAATCTAATCTGGGACCCTCCATTCGTGCCGGAGAAGATGGACGCTTGTGATGCCCAGAACCCTAATTTTGGGTTTCAAGGCCGTGCATCAATGCTTGATTCGGGATATGAATCGGGATGACCAACCATGGTTGGTCCTGAGCGATTGGTCAGGTATGTAGGCGGGCCCACGGTGATTGTGTTGACATGCTCCGGGCCCTTTGAATCTACATCTACACCCTCCATCTATACCTACGAAGATGGATGGTTGAGACTGTTTTGCGACACATGTAATATGCCGCAAACCCTAATTTAGGGTTTTCCGCCCATCTTCTTTATGGTTTGGACGTTTTGGCAAGCTAGGCCAATGCAGGGAGGCCGACCATGCGGGATCCGCGTTGGTTCGGCGGTGGATATTCCATACCGCTGGGGTGATGGAATTGATCCGGGTCATCCAATCATGCTTGAGTTGGATGATCGTGATCATATCCGACCGATACAATCGATCGGGATGCTCAATCGGGCGAGTATAACACACCGAGAGGGCTCAATCGGGCTAGTATAACACACCGAGAGTCACCACTGTACGGGTATTTCGTACATGGTTTCATTATAATGCTTGGAGGTTCGTGTTTCTCTCTGAAGAGTAACACTCAGTCGTCATGCCGCACCGATAATGAGTACAGAAATACAAGGCCGATTGCGAATTAATTAATAATGCTAGAAATTCACAGGGTATATGGGATTGTTGCTACATGCTCAAACCTGGATGAATTTCGTGTATTCACAGAATGGGATTGTTGCCACATGCTCCATTCTAGGTGAATTAAGTGAGGGAGTATCCAACACTTATTGATGGCCTTATCTTTTACAAGATGTCAGCGCATAATTTTCTGGTTTTTACAATTTTAACCTTAAATGAAAATCCACCATCAACAGTGTGGTTGTTAGACCCTTGCTTTTTCATATATGATTGCATCTAAACAAAGTTGATATGTTTTCTTTTGGTCATGAAGTATCTCCATAAGAATTTCATTAGGATCCCACTAGTTTTCGTACCCTTGCCAATTTATATTAACAAAAAGGAGGAAAATTAATATGTGGTTCACACTACAAATACATATGGTTTACGGATCATTATGTAATGGGGAGTAGTTTTCATGTGAGATGAAGTATTGACTAAGGGGGAGTGATACATATCACCATAGTGTTGCTGTCAAAGTTGTGATACAATTAGACTTTGATGATGAGTAATAATACTATGACACTGTATAACAATGATTGAGAGCTACTGTTTTCTCATTTTTATAACTATGGATCTTCAACAACTATGATGCTAAGTTGAACACATTCAGAATCACTAGAGTACTTGGAAGTGACGAAGATTTTGAGTAATGTTGAAGAACCAAGGAGATCAAGCATTTGGATGAGAAGCTACAAAGTTTATTTAGGATCTCCATCAGAATTTCATTAGGATCCCACTAGTTTTCGTACCCTTGCCAATTTATATTGACAAAAAGGGGGGAAATTAATATGTAGTTCACACTACAAATACATATGGTTTACGGATCATTATGTAAGGGGGAGTAGTTTTCATGTGAGATGAAGTATTGACTAAGGGGGAGTGATACATATCACCATAGTATTGCTGTCAAAGTTGTGATACAATTGGACTTTGATGATGTGTAATAAAACTATGACACTGTATAACAATGATTGAGAGCTACTGTTTTCTCATTTTTATAGCTACGGATATTCAACAACTATGATGCTGAGTTGAACACATTCAGAATCACTAGAGTACTTGGAAGTGATGGAGATTTTGAGTAATGTTGAAGAACCAAGGAGATCAAGCATTTGGATGAGAAGCTACAAAGTTTATTTATTTTGTAATCTATATGTATTGATAGTTTTGTCAATAAATTGACAAAGGGGGAGATTGTTAGAGCACTGCTCGGTCGAACTCACAAGCGTTGCTATCTCAAGCTTGTTTGTCAAGTTTAGTTGCCAAAACTATAAGTCTCGATTTTTAGTTTACTTATAGCTAAGTATCGGATTAGGATAGAAAGTGTAGTTGAGCATTAGACTTCACGGAGTTCATCGATTGAAGACGAAGAACTACTAAGGGGAGCTTGTGGAACTTTATCAACAAAAGGTATGTGGAGACTTGAACTCATCTATTGCTCAAAAGTTTATCTACTCTATCTCATATTTGAGACAAAAGTCGGATAACTATATAGACTTCGATTATACACATTTGATATTTCGAGCTGAGTTTAACTCGCTTACATATTTCTTAAAATATGTGTTGGTAAGCTTTCGCTTTAACCAAGTTCATCATATATTATTGACGAAGGTCAAAAGATGATCATGTGAAAATCGCCTGGTAACATATTACATGATTTGTGTAGACAGTCATTTAATGTAGACTCGAAATATTTAGTGTTGATCATTCGATCACTTGAAAATAGCTTTGAAGCAAATAGTTTGTGTGAGACAGCTATTTCCGTTGAAATGGGAGTTTAGAACACTTAACCATAATTAGATTATGAGCACAGTATGCGTACTTTCATATGTGTTGATCCAAGTCCGAGAACCATGGTATGCATACCCGTATGCGTACTGATTAGTTTAGTAGAGGTTCGTACTGGCGTGAGGTTCAAGTTCTGGGACTTAACTGAGTTTGGTGGTATGCGTACACGTTCGCGTACTGGCGAAACCCAAACTTAGTCCTGCTACTTAGGTATGCGTACACGTTTGCATACTTGAGTAGGTTATGTTCTAAAATCGGTTTGTTCATGAACTAATACATTTATATAATAAGGAATGCAATCTTTTGCAAACCGTGGCTATAATGTTCATGAATTGATTCGAGTGAATCAAAATCGATTTTGCTTCAATTGTGTCTTGTATACTTCTATGAGAATATAAACAATTGAACAACTCTAGAACTAGTTTCATTTGAGTCATTTGAACTAGTTATGGTTAAGATGAATACGGTTGATATGAAAGTGTTCATATGGATAACTTCGGTCAACTATTGTTGAGCCAACAAAGATGTACACGTTTAGGTACGGTTACTCATATCTAAATGAAGTCACTTTTGATTTGTGTGTAACAAGCTAAGTTCGATCTAACAATTGAAAGATATTAGCTTCAATCTAATCAGGTTTTCATCTAATGGTGAATATTGCTTTGTTACCAAGGCAACATTGATTGCAAACCCTGATTTGAAGTCTATATAAGGGAGAACTCTAGCAACCGGGAAACCTAATCCCCACACCGCATGTGTGATACTAGTTGCGACTAGAATCGATTCTCCTTTAACCTTAGGTTTTTCCAAAACCATGTAGGTTAACGACTTGAAGATTTCATTGGGATTGTGAAGCCATACCCAACTATTTTCTCTGTAGTTACGTGTTCTGATCTTGCTGTTTTCTATCGTGATTGAGTAATATCTTCTCTAAGATTGTCTTAATATTTAATCTCCGATAGGCAAGATAAAAAGAAGTCACAAACATCTTCGTCTCATCGTTTGTGATTCTACAATATCTTGTTTCGCTACCTTACGATTAAGATTATTATGAGGTGATTGATATTTTTAGGATGTTCTTTGGGAATATAAGTCCGGTATATCAATTGGTTCATGTTCACCTTGATTTATCAAAAGACGGAACAAACTCATAGGTATATCTGTGGGAGACAGATTTATCTATACAATAGACTTTTCTTTGTGAGACGGATTGGTTTATCAAGTCTTCGACTTTGGGTCGTAGCAACTCTTAGTTGTGGGTGAGATCACCTAAGGGAATCAAGTGCGTAGAGTCCCGCTCGGGATTCGAGAGACGTAAGGAGCGCAAAACTGTACCTTGATCAGTGTGAGATTGGTTAGGGCTAAACTACATTCCAGTCCGAAGTTAACTTGGAGTAGGCTAGTGTCCTTAGCGGCTTAATACAGCGTGGTGTTCATATCTGGACTAGGTCCGGGTTTTTCTGCATTTGCAGTTTCCTCATTAACAAAATTACTGGTGTTTGTGTTATTTCTTTTCCGCATTATATTTTCTATATAATTGAAATATCACAGGTCGTGCGTAAGTTCAATCAATTGAGAATCCAACCTTTGGTTGTTGATTAAATTGATTGACACTTGGATATTGGTTTTTGATACCGTCCAAGTTATTTCTTATATTCAACCGGGATCGCAAATTCCTATTTGTTTGATTGCGATTGAATTGAGAAATATAGATATAACTCCTGGATATAATTTTCTTAAGATTGATTCTGATTGTCTACATGATTCTCTTGAAAGTATATTGGAGTTAGTACATACAAATTGTTAAGCTAAATATTGGGTGTGGTTGTTAGACCCCCGATTTTTCACTATAAATACCTAAGTTTGCATTTCTAGCAAACTATCCTAAGAGCCAGGCAAACTTCATTTCTTGTTGTTTCTGGTGGAGCCGTCTATTCGGATATGAAAGTATCTTAATTAGGTAAAATCTCTTACGACCGCTTGTTTAAAGACTTATGTGGGATCAAGAATCTCTACGAGTACCGTTGGTGGTAAACTAGATAATTGTAGTGTTATTAGTTTTTCGATTTGATTTGATTGACTAATCATTGTTGAAACTTTGATTGTACCTAGTTTGTTTATTCTTGAGAATCTTCTCTTCTGATATAAGATTTACTCAGACTAGATCAAAGTATCGACTGGATCTTTAGAATCATTGTTAGATCTAAGGACATCTTGTGATAATCCATTGTTAACAGACTCCGTTCTGCGTGTGATTGATCACAAGAGATTCAAGTGGTGTTGTGCAGGTATTTGAAGATAATACAAGATTTCTTATTAGTTTTCGTATCTTGTGGATTTAGTGCACAAACCTTGATTGGATGGGATCCAACTAGAATTGATTTATCTTTGATAGATCTGATTCATTAGTTGCGTGAGATCGGCATTCTTTATATTTCTCTTTGAGATCTATATGATTGAGTGCGAATCTATACTTACTATTTCGGTAATTATAGTTAGATTGATCTAACCAGACAAAGAGGTTTATTAGATTAAACGAAAGAGCCTTTATCAACGACTCATCTATATCTTGTAGCAAGATTGATTAGAGTGGTTACCAAACAGATTCTTCATTTGCTGTTTGGAATACGATCCAAAGGACTTGATATTCACGTGCGTGAATCTAAAAGTTGAAGGCGCAGGGATACTGAGGGAACTAAGTAGCTAGTGGTCGTCTATTTGGTCTCAACTATACGAAGTTGGTATTAGATTTTGTATAATGGCTTAATTCTGAGAGTATTCAAAACTGGACTAGGTCCCGGGGTTTTTCTGTATTTGCGGTTTCCTCGTTAATACAATCTTGTATTGTGTTATTTACTTTACTTTCCGTATTATAATTATTTTATATTATAATTAAAAGTAAATTACACTTGTACGTTAACTCCGTAATACTTGATAGTGATCCTATAGAGTATGGTCATTACCGAACCTATTATCAAGTACATACTTTGTTGTTGTATTGTCTCGATCTTGTATCCATAGTCAATCACACAAGTTATCTTGTTGTTGTATATTCTCGATCTCGTATCCATAAAAGATCACATGAAGTGTGAACCGAATTGTGGTATTGTCTCGAATTTGTCCATAGACGATCACATTTGGTAGAGGACTTATAGGTTGAAATAAAAAAGATTGTGGTGTATTTGGGTAACCTTATTTTTTCAGTCAGCTACAATATTGACTACAAAATGAAGTGCCCACATGCCTATGTTTGTAATAAGAACAAACTTCATTATTATAGACCAAGGTAATTTGGACACTAAGAAATTTCCATAACCGAAAATATTCTCAAGATATGCAATAGGCGCCTATTTTAGGTTTTGTATAATTTCAACCAATATCCAACCGTAATACCGAAATTCCTCTTGGATGACGACTCAATATTAGTTGGTATACAAGTATACTTTACTAGTATATCTTCCAAAAATATGTTTTACTCGTTGGAAAAATAAAACATTTAAATCTGAAAATCTTAATAAAAATATCCTCAAACATTTCGGTTTGCGATCTCACATTGAGTATAAAGGAATATATTTGAACAATAAAATATAAGATTTTACACACGTTCAATTACTCACAATGTCGACATCTTGAACTTTCCTAATTAGCAAACCCAACTTCCAAAATCACACAAACCCTAAAGCATGCGATGTTGCTTGGGTAATTTCCAAAATTAGTTCTTGAACAATAGCATGTTTTTGACTAAGATTCTTAAGGATTTAGAACATCCATTGCTTGAATTATATTTTGAGAGTTTAACCAGGACAAGCTTGAACTCAAATTTCTTCTTTGCAATATTAAATATGCTAAAATCATATGACATAGTCTCATAAGAAAGAATAGTAAATGTCGTGAGTAAATATGATAGCTTGGTATTCGTATATCTCTTGCTAATGAAGTTCTCACAAATGTCTTTGTTTGTTCTTCAATCTTCAATCTTCGAGGGTTATTCACTGATGTTTAATACTCAATTACCATACTCTAATCCTAGTTCAAGACTTGAATTTAGTAGATTAGAAATTAAGATGTAGTTTTGTACATCGTTGACAACAATATTGAGATAACAAAGCTTGCGAGTTCGACTTAGCGATGATCTAACACCACCCCCCCCTATCAATTTTAGTGACGAAGTTATAAATACATATTGATTCAGTAAAATATAAACCTTTGAACTCAAATATTCGTCATGCTTGATTTCTTGAATCCTCAATATCTGCTTGAATTCTTCGTACTTTAAGTTCTTATATGGTTCGACATATGATCGTTTCAGTATCTTTGTTGTTGAAGATCTATAGCGATAACAACTTATAAGAATACTCGTTTAGAGCTTTTTTATAATGACAAAGTCAATCTAATCAATGATTTTCACATCGGTCTATAACATTTTTACCTACCTAAAAATCCAATTGTACCAAAACTTTTAAGTAATACTATGGTGATATGCTCTTCCCCTAAGTCCTTACTTGTCTTTTGCATAATAGGTGAAATCTACAACTGTCAATTCACTCCCCCTTACATAATGCTCCGAAAAGCCATATATTATAGTTGAATACTACTAAATAATTCTCCCTCTTTTTGTCAGCAAAATTAGCAAATGTGAAAGAAAAATATCTGAATCAGCTACATAAAGAGTTATCGAGACTAAAGATAACATACCAACATTTTAAGACGATTTCACTAAGTAAACTTTGCATCTTCATCAATGAGAGATAAATGTACAGTCATCTCCTATAATTTCACGATACACACTCCCCACAAAGATATAACAATTGAGCACAAGTTCAAATTGAACTCTTCCCCATTTGATACCATTACCAAGAGAACAACATGGGCGACCTATATATAAGAGAATGATTTCTTGGACATTAACGATACAATCCCAAATACTTTTCCGTCTTCTCGCCCCTTACGAACAAAAAAATTAAAAACGATCTTAATGTAAGAGGCATTAAAAAACATTACTTTCATGAGAAAAATAACATTGACAAAAAATATTTTATGGGCAAGTTACGATAAACGAGCATAATTTAGCGATATAGCTCAACACAATGATTGTATCTTCTCTAGCCATGTACGGACGTATAAATTAAAGTTCTTGATCTTATTTAAATTTACAGAGTATACAAATCTAAAAAAAGAAAGGAAAAAAAAAATGGCGCAAATTACAGCAAATATAGAGCTCTCACCGCTGATCGCACTCCCAACCTCCAAACCCTTGCACAAGCAAAACCACACACCAAAGCTTCATATCGCACCTCCACCAACAACACTAATTCATTCCATTCCACCTCATCTGCATACATCTCACTCTCATCATCCATTATGTACAACTGCATCTCACGTTCACCACCGGTCAACAACAAGTTTCAACTTCACAACACCGTCGGTCCACAACATCATCTCCCACTAGCTACATTTTTTAATTTGTCTGTTTATGTTGAGATTATTAGTCTCACATTGTTAGGCAATCTAAGATCCCGCGACTTATAACTCTTTAGGGCCTCTTCACTCATTGTCAATTGGTTTTGAGTTGGATGCCCGTATTTTAACATGGTATCAGAGCAGGCTATTTGCGACGAGTTTTTGACCGCGCGCCTTTACACCGCGTCATCCAATTTAATTGTCCACGTGTTAGACCCAACGAGGTTACACATGAGGGGGCGTGTTGAGATTATTAGTCCAACATTTTTGGGCAATCTAAGATCCTGCGGCTTACAACTCTTTAGCGCCTCTCCACTCATTGCCAATTGGTTTTGAGTTGGATGTCCGTATTCTAACAAGGTTCATATAACTCTATTTTATTTTAGTATCATGACCACCGGTATCTGGGTATTGTTTGATTTGAAATATTTCGAAACTATGTGACCTAATTTTAACGATTTAATTTATCAAAAAAAAGAAAGAGAAGAAATAATTTTAATGATTTATTCAAATCAATTTCTATCCTATTGATACAGTTTACATTTGCTGATTTTCTTATAGTGCGATGATGAACATGAAATATTTAAAGTTATTTAAGTGACTTGTTTACAATACTAAAACTAGATTTTAGAATCTTAATCCGTAATTGTTAAGGTAATTCAAACATGTACTCCCTCCGTTCTTAAATAATAGGCTGGTTTCTATAAATAAATGTTACAAAAAAAATGGTTTGGTTTCTTAATCTGGAAAGTCAAATGTTACTTTATTTTTAAGGACCATTTTTCTTAACTTTTTTTGATGACAAGTGTCATGGACCATTTCATTTTACTTTTCTTTTATTGTATGTCATAGGGACCATTTCACTTCACTTTTTTATTGACAAGTATCATGAGGACCACTTTCAATGATTGACTCTCTTAATTTCCTTAATTTTTCTCAAAAAACAAAACCAGCCTATTAAAAAAGAACGGAGGGAGTAATTGTTAAGGTAATTCAAACATTAGCAAACCAAATATTTGTAAATGACAAAGTAATCGCGACCGTGATCCGCGTGAAAAAAATGCACCAATAACATTCCACCAACATCTCCGCTCATCTAAGCCCTTGATTAATCTAACGCTGCAACAACAATCAACGATACCAGCTTTCGATCCGCATGAAACTACACTGACCAATAAAATTCTAATGTCAGCTCATCTAAACCCTTGATTAACGTTTCAACAATCGACGATAGAAAATATCGATCCGCATGATACTAAACGGACCAATCAGGCTCCATGTCATCTCTGTATAAATAACCAAGCCCTCCCCTATTTCATTTCACACCGTCAACACCGATATCTTTACTCTCTCTCCCACTTTTCTAAATCAATCTTTTCACTCCTTATTAAATTTCAGTTTATCCTTTAAGTTTTTGTTGTAATGGCACCCAAAGCAGAGAAGAAACCAGCGGAGAAGAAGCCAGCAGAAAAGAAGCCCGCCGAAGAGAAGAAGGAAGAAAAAACACCAGCAGCGAAGAAACCCAGAGCTGAGAAGAAATTACCAAGCAAAGATGCTTCAACAGCAGATAAGAAGAAGAAGAAGTCAAAGAAATCAGTCGAGACATACAAGATCTACATCTTCAAAGTTTTGAAACAAGTTCATCCTGATATCGGAATCTCCAGTAAAGCTATGGGTATCATGAACAGTTTCATTAATGATATCTTTGAGAAACTTGCAGCGGAATCGTCTAGACTGGCTAGGTACAATAAGAAGCCTACTATTACTTCACGAGAGATCCAGACTGCTGTTCGTCTTGTTCTTCCCGGTGAATTGGCCAAGCATGCTGTTTCTGAGGGTACCAAAGCCGTTACTAAATTTACCAGTTCTTAGGGTTTGTTTGTTCTTAGGAATTAAATTTCAGAAATTTGTGTTTTGCTTTGTTGTTTTAGGGGATTTGGGGGTTTTCAGATATGTAAAATATAGATGCTTTGAAATCTATCCAGTTTCCAATCGGAAAATCAATTAATGCTATTTTGAAATCTAGTCTAGAATCGTTGATTTGTCAAATTTTGAAAAATCAATTGAATACTAATGGACTGTATTGTATTAGTATGTCTAATTTTGAAATCCATGAGATGAGCATTTTCACTCTCCAATGACTTCAAGTCTCAGTTCATTTCTCAATTGGCAATCCTTTTATCTTGGACATTTCTTTTCTGGAATTGATACAACACCACATATATCCAAATTCTTTTCAATAGTATATATTGCCAGACCATGGAAGATCAAGACTACATTACAGACTACCAGAATATCAATTTCTCTTGCAGATCAAGACTACATTCTTATTTTCGCTAATAAGTACTAAACCATGTTACTCCAGCTCCTAATTAAGTTTACTAAAGTATGTGCCATAGGGTGTGTTTAACAAAAATCATCTCAGCACAAAAGGCCTCATGACTAATGCAAAATAGTACAAACTAGAGATTTATCAATACGGTGGATTCATGTTTCCACCTTTTCTGACCTTCGAAAGGAATTCATTCTAAAGTAGAGCCAAAATACAATTGTCAGGTTTACAAATTTTGTAGAAAATCATATAAGCGTAACTGCAAATATATAGAGTTCTAAGATGCTCAAACATGTCGTGATGACTTGCCCGTTCCAAGTTGGGAGTTGATTTGCATGGTCTAGGCATAGGCCTGGATTGTGCGGTCACTGAAGCAGCGATCACCTCCCTCTCTTGGCAGTGCAAGGATTACAAGTCTTTTTTTTTTTTTTTTCTTCTGCTCCATCTTACTAATGGAATAATTTTGAGTTATGTCGTGTCATGACGATCCATCTTTTTCTCAAAAGAATCGATGTTGGACTCTACGATCCATCTTTTTCTCTATTGCTCTCTGAATTATCCTTTTCTCGAGTCTCTCCCATGTTGTAATTTCCAATAAACTCCAAGTCCTATTACAGGAAGACCCATGTCTATTCCAACCATGTATGAATCATCTTTTTTTTTTTATAATATATTGACTTGTTCTAGATATAGTTCTTTACTCGTGTAATCTTGTTCAGTTAATTTCTCACTCAAACAACTCCTTCCATAAATTTTGAAAACCAGGTTCAAGCTTGAGCATAATCTTAAGGGTTGAAATGCCAACGCAGTTTCTAAAAGTTTCAGCTATTTATACTACATATATGAGGATCGTATGTAAAATAAATGGGCTGAGTAGTGAATACAGTTTCTTTTGTTCCTTTGTGTGATGTGATTCAACTGTATAGAGCAGGCACAAGGAACTCTTATCAGGATTTTTCAAGAACTCAAGAAAGTTGCCAGAGGAAAGATGGTGACATACATACTAGGTACAGGGATGATACATGCGGTATTGAGAGGTTTTGGAGTCTGCCCAATGACCTTCGAATTCTCACCAGCTAAGCCAAATCTCTACATTGAATGTGACTCTGTGAGGCCTACTTGTACAGGGATGATACATGCGGAAAGCTAAGTGAATTGTAATCATTAAACATACCTCTTAACCATGGAAATTATGTTGCTTCAAAACTAAAAACAAATTACACAGACCAAGTAGTTTCCAGATTCTATTTGATCCATATCCTTTCTCTTTTCGAATGTGGCTTCCTTTCAAACACTGTGTTTTCAAGTTTATCAATCTCTTCACTGAAAGAATTGAGCAGTTTGCCATGAGATGATCGAGCATTTTCACTCAGTGACTTCACAATCTCACTTCATTTCTCAATTGGCAATCCTTCTATCTAGGACATTTATTTTCTGGAATCTGTACAATACAGCAACATGGGATGGGCAGCAAAAGAAAAAAGAAAAAAAAAAACGCCGTTGCCGGGGATCGAACCCGGGTCACCCGCGTGACAGGCGGGAATACTTACCACTATACTACAACGACTTGTTGCTAGGTGATCATAAAATTATAAATCACTACGATCACTAAGTAAAACAACCAACTCTTGCCAACTGAGTAAACCATTCTCAATTCTTCTCGAATTTGCAAAAGAATATGAGATAAGCCCTAGATGTTCCAAGGCATTGGTAAAATACTTGTAATACATGACGAGAAAAAGGTGATGAGAGGCAATCTAGAAACTCTAAAGAACTTAACTAGTATTCAATTATTCAATCCAATAACAGATGCGTGTCCTCTGACAAATACGCAAGTGCGAAATGATTCCAGAAGGATTCAACACTTGTTACCTACTAGGGAATACTCGAGATATTGCATTAGTAAGAAGAATTGTCGCTTCACTTGTCTGCCCTGTTTTCCAAACCCTCAGATCAGAGTTATCTTAATCAACTGCTGAAAACCCATTGTACTATATAAAACTTGATGTTTCCATTGTTTGGTAGCTGATTTTAAAATGGCTAAGATGGTCAGCAGTTGATTAAGATACAAGACAAGGGTGTGAATTCGTTTCGGATTTGGTTAGATTTTAGCTCGAAAGATCACTTGAACCTGTTCCTGCAACAGAGGGAATAGAGAAGTTAATGGCCAAAATTGAGAGAGATGCAGTTGACGAGATGAAGAAGAGGAATCAGAAGTTAGAGGTGATCTTTTGAGTTGTCGAGAAGTAGGATTTAATCTCGGGTTCCTGAAATTGATTGAAGAAATAAATCACTAATGGAAGCTAACGGTTTCTTGAAATAAACCGGATGGAAAAGGTCAAGAGTATGACATTTAATAAATTCCGAAACAAAAACACTGACACTTTCTTAAACATGAAATCGAAAGTGTGGTACTTTATTAAAATCCCTTTCTAAATATTACTATTTTTCGGAATTTCATACAATATTCGCAAGTAAATTTAACATGTGACATATGGGAAGGAACTTACAGTAGTGAGCCTCTTTACCTGACCGTCTTTCACACGTTGACGTAAATCCTCACACTCTTCCTGAAAACAACACAAAAGAAAGTTGACATGAAAATCATTTTGTAAGCGATGGGATCCCTTGGAACTAAAAATCTAGCACTTGCAAGATTAAAAACAACTATTGCACATCACAAAAAAACACCAAAAAAAATATTCAAAATAAAAACTTAGTGTCAGATCAACTAATCTTTGGGTAACATTAAATAATGGGGTAGGATCCAATGACATGGTTATATTGACATAATCATGACATGGTTTGACCATTTTTTCTACAAAATCCAAATGACAACGAGTTTGAAGCTAATTTTCTGGTGACATGTTCCTCTTATATATCTCTGTATTTCTACCAAAAATGAGAGTATTCCGATATACAAAACTTTACCATCCACAAAATTTAATTTCAACCGTTAATCTTTAACGGTTGATATTCAAAATGGTAGATGGTAGTCTTATACATCTCGGAATGCTCTCATTTTTGGTAGGAAAAATGGTCAAACCATGTCATGATTATGTCAATATAACCATGTCATTGGATCCTAGCCCTTAAATAATTAGTTAAAACTAGAAAATATCAAATAACAATGAAAATTTAATTTGAGAAGTTCAGTTAAGCTGGCCCAAATACACTATTTATTAGAAAATTTCTTTTATCAAGAGTCATGATTTATAATCAGACATTCTGAATTAAAAACTTTAAGGAAATATAATATTACAAAGAGGTTGAATAGAAGAGAGTTTCCTTTTAGTTTATTAAAGTTTTTGAATTGCAACACTTTTCTCGCTAATTATCTAGCCCATACGACTTAATTTACTTGGCTTGATTGGGGTATATCCAAACTAATTGGGGTATACCCAATTTTAAGTGGACATGTGACCTTACTAGGGGGATGTCAAATTTGGTTGAAGTTACAATACTACCCTTGACCTTTATAATTCTATTATCATAATCAGTTTTTTTTAATTTTCATCTTCCTTCTTCTCTTCTTCTCTTCCATAACCAACCACACCGGCTCCTCCCCCACCACCACCACCAAAACTCGTCGATTAATTCGTTAACATCGTCGATTCGAAACTCCGAGTAATCTTCAACAATGGAACCGCCACAGCGTAAGGGAACTCGTATGAAAGGTGCCAATCGAAAACCCAATCAATACAACCCTGGAATTGTAAAATTAGTCCAACAAAAAGAGAAGAAAAAAACCGTCGAAGAAGAAGAGATTGAACCCGCTCAAAACGAAGAAATGGTGCGATTAAGAAAGTAAGGGCCTACTTAAACTCACTCTAGTACTTCAATTTCATGTTTGCATGTCAAATTAGGTCAGAAAAATCGATTCTTTGATTTTCAGTTATTTAGCCGGCATGTTGTTTGTTTCACGACCTTGCCGGGATTTCATAGTTAGGGTTCCGCCTGGGATGCTCTTTGGTTGAATATCTTGGCGGTTTAGTTTTTGTAATTCCTTTCACAGGTCGGCAAGTTATCAACCTATAATCTTGCCGAGTACGCAAATTTTATTTTTTTAAGCGGGTCGGTTATAAACTTTTAACTTGCCGAAGTAGATTTCGATTTTTAGCGTCTCCCGATGCCTTGAATGATAAAGGTCGGAATGGTATCTAAATAATACCACGCCGGCGTTATGTTAGCTCGGTGTTGTTTTTATTATAAAGCTCGCGACTATTGATGTTGAAAACCCCGTGTTCATAGTTTTTATAAGCCGAGACGGAGTTATTGGAATAAAACCCTCCGACTATGCTTTAGCTTAGGCATGTTGTTTAGATATCCACCCTTCCGACCTTGGTCCACCGGATTGGTTGTATATGTCGACCCTGCCGACTTGTAATTTTTTTCTTAATTTTTCTTGTTCAGGTTGCAAAAGGCAAACAAGAAAGCTCTGAAAGCTCTTAGTCCTCCTTCAAGACCTCCTCGTGTTGGTGACAAACTCTTGACTTCAAGACATCGAGGGGCATACGTTGTGGTGGGAACGACAAAGATCCGTGTTCCGAATGATGATTATCAACCACCATCGGAACCCAATTCGGAGGCGAGACTCGGATGAAGACCAATCAATTCCATCCGGTAGAAGAGGTGACGATGATGATGGTGATGAAAGAAATCCGGTAGGAGGAGGAGGTAACAATGATGATGATGATAGTGATCAAGACATGCCTAATGTTGGAGGAGGTAATGATGATGGTGATGATGATGATGGTAATGGAGATAAAGGTAAGGATATTAAGGATGAAATTGTTGAAGAGCGGAGGAACAAGAAGAAGAAGAAGAAGTTGGGGAACAAACCCAAGTCAGCAAGTACTAGTGCAACCGAAGAAGAAAAGGGTTATCACTAAACCGGCTAATTCCCACATGCCTCCCTCCAATTGAAGGTTAAATTGAAACCAAACGAGCTTCCCAAGGGCCCCGGAAGATGGTGGACATGTTCTTTTTGGATACAATGACTCGTGGGCATGTGAAATCCAAAATACTATCGTAAGTAATCTCAATCCGTCTTTGTTTTTCATTTAAGTGTGTAACTATCTTAAATTTGCGTCAAGTGTTTGAATTTCTTTTCATTTTGTGTTTTTGGTATTTAGGATCACAAGCATGCTATCCGTCTCATGAGGCGCCAAGCTTCATGTTCAAAGACTAAGACTTGGGATCTTGAGGATGAATGTGAGGAGGTGAAAGTGATTGTCAAGAACTCCCGGATTGTTGCTGCGGTGGAGAGTTCGAATGTTGAGTATGATAGAGTTACCGTATCTCGCATTCTATGAGAGGTTCTACGGAGAGACCGATACAATGTTATTCCCATTCGGTGAGATGGCGATAACTCCAGATGATGCTCATCAAATTCTAGGCCTCGAGGTTGAGGGAAAAGATCGATGAGGGCTTCGATAATAACATTTTTGGGAGGAAATCTTCAAATTGACCAACACTTTGTTCGGTTGGGATCGAGATTAAGACGGAGTCTATGCTAGCGATGAAGGATGGTAATCTAAGCAAGAAGTTTAATCAAGAAGGCGAGGGATACATTATCTCGGGACCAAGAAAATCTTTGATGTGGAAGAAAGGGTGAACCCCGTGCGAATCAATGCTACCGCGTCGCCTTATTTGCTATACGTCCCGGGCGGATGTATCTTCCCCCGACAGCTCCTAAGCTTGGTCGACGCTAGTTATTTGCAAACTACCGGATCCCTTAGATAAGATGCATGAGTATTCTTGTGCTTTGCGGTGGTCGCCTTCTTGAACAATGAGTTGACAAAGGCTTCCAAGGGCACTCACTGCAAAGTTAACTAAAACATATGTCTCTTCCAGTAATTGTATTGTCTAAATCATTTATATTTGCCAAATGCTTGTAATGTTTGATTCTTACTAAACTTTGTGTTTGCATAGGTTTGGATATATGAGCACTTCCCTACTTTGGTGAAAAATAACTCCCACGTCAAAGTGAATGAAAAGTCGATTGATAAGCCAAGAGCGCAAAGATACGCTTTTAAGGGTGCTCGGGAAAAGGATATGCCGCTTGTTGCTTATTAACGTGCGAATCGCCTTGACAAATTGATCTGGGATGAGGTAATATTTGATCCTTACCGAGATGCTAGAAATCAAGGTTTAATCCAAAGGAGAGATGATGTTGCATTATACTACGGACCCTTGTTGTTCTCCCATGGATTTTCAATGTACGATCCACATCGGTAATGCGACAATTGTGTTACATCCAAGAAGAACCCCATTTCGATCTTGAGCCTTTCTTTAAAGTGTTAAGGGAGGACTGCAAGACATCCCAAAAAACTATTATCGCCGCTACACTCCACCCCCAACTCTAGGACATTGGGAATGTAAGACTTGGCCGTAAAGTCGATACGAGTCTTTTGGACGAGGTGACCGAAGGTCATGAAGCTCGAGAGAGATACATTTCGTGGTACTTGGGTTGGGCTCGTCCTCCGTGATTAGGGAAATGACCGGTGAACAATTGGCTCGTAAGAGGAAGATGGCATCGAATGACTCAAAGAACAATTCCTAACTTCCTTGTAAGTATTTTGGAGTAGCTCTTCTTGATTTAAGATTACATTATCGAATAATTCTATTAATTGTTTGTTGTTTAACGAAAATAAAAGGGCATTTGAAGACCTTTGTGAAGCTGTTGTGTTGCGCGAGAGAAATAGGAGAGCCTTTGTCGATTGAAGAGCAAACCAAGCACATTCACTATGCTAGCAATCTTGACAATGAGGATGCCCATGAAATGTTCAAGCAAACGATCTTTGAATTAAAGAGGAAGAAAAGGCCGTGAGGGAAGCACAAGCAAAGATGAATGTCGACAAAAAGAGGGCTCGTAGTGGTCGTGGTGGTGAAGGTAGTAGTAGTCTTGGTGTTCCTAAACGGGGCCGAGGTCGTGGTCGTGCTCGTGGTGAATGAATGCGGTCTCTAGTTTATTTCTTTATGTTGGGTTGGACAAATGTCAAGGTTAATGGTTGGACAAATGGTTTTTTAAGGTTTATGGGACATGTTTTCTTATTTTGGACAACAAGTGTTTGATTTCTAATTGTTGAATGAAAGGTTTGTTTACCTACGTAAAGTTTCAAGACAAATAGCAAGCATGTTTTTTTAACTCACCATGCCGACCATACCGAGTAAAACAAGGTTTTGAAGTGTCGACCTAGGCCCCTCGGCGAAAAAATGCTTGCATACCGGGGTCGGCAAGTGAGTCGACTGATCATTACCAAGCCGGCGAAGATACAGCGGGCGAGTGTATTATGTTTTCGAACACGCCGTGATTTGTTACGTAAAATACCTTCTTCGATGCCTAAAACCATCATATAAATTTATACCCTTCCGACCATATCATAGCCAGCAAGAAAATTTCAAAATATTATGCCTTCAAGTGGATTGATGAAGAAAATGATTTACGATGCCAAAACCATCATAACGCCGGCATAGTTAGACACTTCTCACCTACTTGGCCCTAGGTAGCCGGCATATTAAAATCTCGCAAGCAAATTCAAAATTCAAATTTTTGACAAGTACAATTTCATTGATTGACTTGTACTTGGGCACTATAACGGCCAAATTTGGGTACAATCCTATAAATACACTACTTCTCTCTACAAAACAACATACAAATAGTTCCATATACTATCCAAAGCTCATATCATCATACAATCCATCAAACTCACCCAATAGCTAAACAAAAATGGCATCATTTGATTCAAACGAAGATTTGGCAATCACCAAAGCATGGTACGCGGAAACTCGACTTAGACGTCAATCCTCCGAAAGGGAGGATTCCACAACCTTTTGGGCTAGGGTACACAACAAATTTAGCGGCGAGTTTGGTAATCCTAATGGAAGAAGTATTCAACAAGTCCACGCTAGGCACCTAGTAATCGAAAATGCGATACTTGCTTTTTTGGCTCTCCAACCTCGAATTTTTAACACTCGCCCCTTCACCCTGTCCATTGCGGAATTTGTAAGCAATTTTTTGGGGTTCTTTTACGCAACCCATGTTGTTTTATCTTCCAATGAAACACCACTAACATATGTAAGTTTTTTTGTGTGTTTTTAGCACGAAGTCGTGAAAGCGCTACTTGGAGGAAAAGGGGAAGCATTCGCTTTCGATGCAAGCTATCACTTCTTGGCACAAAGAATCCCTGAGGATAACCCAGAGTACTTGGATGCCGTATCGTCTTCGGATGAGGAAGATTGATGGCTTTAGAAGTTTTTGTATAGGTTTTGTGGGTAGACCTCTATGTAAACCCTCCGTTTCAATCAATGTAGTAACCAAAATTGCATGAATAAAGTGAATTAGATCTTCCGATATTCTATTTTCTGTTTGGTATATGTAAATGTGGGCAGGGTTATAAATCCTTAACATGCCGGCTACACATACGCCGACGTTGTCATAAGAAAGTCGGCATAATATTCATTCAAAGACCCTTCCGGCCACAAAACGGTCGGCGTTTTATTCATCCAAGGACCATGCCGGCTAAAATTGGTCGGCATTTTATTCAAACGAATACCATGACGGCTATTTTATAGCCGACACTTTATTCAAACCTGGACCACTGACTTTTCATATTTTCAAAACAAAATTTTTGGATCGAAATCGAACTCATAAGACGGATCAAAAGGTTAATCTCTTGAATTCATAATTGCAAAATTTTAATCTAAACTCAATTAATTAGCCTAATCAATTTTAGTGTAATTGACCAAGGGCATATTATACATTTAGGAAATACAAGGTTAAGGGGTGACTTGGCTTTACTTCAAAATGACCCTATTTTATCTCATTGGGTATACCCCAATTAGTTTGAGTATACCCCAATCAAGCCAGGTTAATTTATTCAATCTTTTTTCACATTTCACCATAGTGTACTGTCTGTTAAATATTACTGAATCACGGTGTAGCAGCAGCAGTAATAGTATGCTGTTGTTTGTATCTATGCAAGAAACTAATGATGATGATGAAGCATCTAATGACTGCCATGCATGGAGCTGTTGCTTTCGTTTTCCTTTTGATTCCTTTATATTATTGCACGGGTTTTGAGAGTGAAAGAAAGAGATCATGACATATTTGTCTTTACTTTTATTACTCACCAGTCACCAGAGTAGATTCACTAGATAGACAGATTGATAAAATCTAATTCATCTTGATTCAATTCTCATGACAAAAAAAATATTTATCCATCTATGATCTATCTAAATTCTACCAGTTTTCTTATGTATGTGCCAGAGGAATGACATCAACCCAGTGGGTGTGGGGGGCCAATTCTTTTGCATAACAATCCAAGCCTAGACTATGCCTTGTGCCTCTCATGTGTATGGGTTTCAAACCACCGCCTCATAATACAACAAAGTATGAGCGGTACTTGCACTTAATAGAGAGATAATATTTCTCTATAATATAGTATTTTGAAGATTAGAAGGTCGTTTGATTTTCGAGGACGAAAATAAATAAGGTGGAGAGAATGTAAGGACCCTCAAGCTCGTGAACGCTATTAGACCGGTCAAGAGATGATCAAGAGACGTTTTAGCCGCTAATGACTCGATTAGTTAATATATATTTTGATTATTAGAAATTGACTCAATAACGATTCAGATACGAATCTAGTGACGCTACATAGATATCGAAAAGTTACATGGGATAGACTACTCGAACGTGTCAATCGGATATTAGACGAAGAAGATATCTTTGGATTAGTACAAAGGGTAAAATCGTCATTTCCAAGATTAACCGCCCGACCGCCCTTATTCGTTTCTCTGGCGCCTTTAACATTTTGATCGGCCTTATCCCCGGGCCGAGAAGATAAACTCAATTTCTCTTTTTTCTTTTTCTTTCCTATTCTTTATTCTTCTTCTTTCTGCTTCTCTTCTCTTTCCTTCTTCTGTTCTTCTTCTATGAGAGAATTTTGAGTTGAGAGCGTGAATTGATTGAAGAGAATCATTGATGGAGTTTTATAGATGAGGGTTGATTCGAGGATGTTGTGAACGATTTTGGGGAAGATGAATCAGAGAAGATCGTATTAGAGTGTTCTTTGGGTCGGACTCAATACGAATTAAGGTACGGTCATGAGTTTCTGCACGAGGACTGCTACACTCTCTTGGAGGAAGTTGAATGGCAATTTGCCAAATATAATTAAACTCGTATAGATTTTCTAGCGCAATGTATTGAACAATTTATGTGTTTCCCTTCTATTTTATTTCAACTACATGTATGTTTTTTCGATTCAATAAAATGAGTGACTTCAAATATTGGTTCAATAACTATAGTTCATAAAGGGTCGTCATGATTTGTAAAAACACACGTAACGACTCAAAAGATTGTTTGAAATTTTTGGCATGAGTCGTCATTTTTGGAGAAAAACATATTAACGACTCTAAAGGTCACTTAACACGAAAACTCTTTGACGGTAGAGTCGTCGGTCGATAAAAAAAAACACATGGACGACTCTTTTGATCATCGAGAGTCGTCACTTGTTTAATATATATAATGACGATCCTTAAAGCAGTTAATGTGAATTTTGAATTCACCAAATGTGGTTGAGTCGGGTAACGGTTAAAAATTCAAAAAAGTGACTGTTGGGTCATTAATCTCTATAAATAGAGACCCATTCTTCACCCAAACCATAATTCTCAACCTTCACATTCATTCTCATTCATTTATCATCCAAGAGGAAAAAGAAGAGGAAACACCATGACTAGTACTTACACTTCGGAAGAGAATTGCGCTATTGTGAGAGCTTGGAAAACAGTGAAAAACCACTTTGAAGATATAGGAAAAGACATTGATCAAACATCAGATGCTTGGTGGAACCGTGTATTCATCGTTTTTGTGGCATTAGACGGAAATTGCAACTCAAGGTCTTTGAAACTCGTCAAGGAACGGTTCGAGGAGATATTCTTCGAGTGTTTTTCAAAAGAGAAATCAAGGCCGCAAGGGAAGCCATGCCCAATATGTTGGGTGATATAAGATTAAGTATTTAAACAAGAGGTAAAACTTATCCAAAGCTTTCAACAATACTAACTCGAGTATGTTTGCGTTTCGGTTGAGGAAGGCGTATGGCTATTACGAGGAGCTTCGTGGGAAAAAGTTTGAGTTCGACGATTGCTACTTTATCTTGGAAGGCACCATGTATAATTACGCCATTTATGATTAGGTGTATAAGTGCATCGTTATTATCTATTGTATTTCATTTCCTTCAATGTATCGCTATGAAAGATGTATGACTTTTACGATTCAATGAAACGATTCTATGAAATCAAAAATTATGATAATCCAGCGCAAGGGTCGTTAGTATATTAAATAAAACACCGAACGACTCTATATAAAATTTGAAATTGCGAGATAGGGTCGTCATCTTATACGAATACATATATGACGACTCTAAGTGTTTTATTTACTGAGAGTTATGGGTTTAGAGTCGTTTGTCTCTAAACAAAAAACATTAACGACCCTGTTTGACCTAGCATAAAAAGTCGTCAGTGTTTATCATACGCCCACCCGATTTTTTATAACTTTGAAAAGTTGCGAGTTTGAGTCGTCATCTCGTAGTTTTAATTCACCGACGACTTTGAAGAGTCGTTAATGAATCCAAACCCGACTATAACGACTCTCACACCGACTAGTTCCATAGTGACCATCAATCGACCCCTTGGAGCACCATTCGGACAATTTCAAGAGTATATGAGGTTTACACGATTGTTTTGAGGTGCGGGTTCTTCATTTGGAGTATCGGTTCCTTCATTTTGAGCAGTAGGATCTTCATTTCCACCATTATTCATGGCTTCCTCCATTAACATCTCTTCATCAACATCCAATCCATAGGATTATTAGAGACAATCTCACCATCAATACAATCATGGTTATTGTTTGAACCTTCACCAACCTCATTCCCTCCACTTGAATCACTCATTTCTAAAAACCCTAGTTTTTCCTCTCAAAACTACTCTTCTTCTTCTCAAAAAAAAAACCCAAAACTAAAATTTCCCTAAATTTTAATCCTAAAACCTGATTTTTATCTAAACAAAATTATCAAACTAATCAACTTAATTAAATCTTAATACTAATCATTCAGGGGCATTTTAGCCATTTAAAAAATATTTTATAAGAGGTGACCCAAATTAGGATTGGGTGACCTTTTTTGTCCTCTAGTGCTTGGCCCCCAATTAAAATGTTTGGCCCCCAATCAAATTAGGCTAATTATATTCAGGGCCCCTTAATTATTTACTTCTGCTTTGCATGATTAATTTAATCATGCATCATCTTCAATAATAAGAATGCAGCCTGTGTCACTATGGTGACCATATAAATTTCGATTTAATGATATCTATCTTTATGCTAGTCACGGGCCTTCTTGATTTTTTTTTCTTTTTTTTAAGCATAAATTTTATTAAACTTGTAGTTGCAGGAAATCCCACACTACACCCCTCACTAGAATTTACTCAATTAATTCATTTGAAGATGAATAACTATAGATTTTATTGATTATTTTCTTGAAATGTTTACAAAAGAAGATAGAACAGAGCTAAAGAAATTACAATCACTCTAGATTTTCTCTCTCCTAATGACTTGCTTAACAATTCAAAAAGAATCCTCCCACAACAGATCGACTCAATCCTTTATATAGGGTAGTACACATGGATGACGCCTAAAAAATCATCCTTTATTTTCGGGAATAACTCGCGAAGTTTCGCCGGTGTATAAGTGTTCATCCTCGCGACACTCTTAACCTTCGCACGCTGATTTTCGCATCTTCCTCGTGTTCGTGTCGTCATTCATTGCGTCATTTATTTTTCTTCTCTGTGACCCCCTCGCGATATCGTTATTTATTACTCTGTGAAGTATTGATGTCGCGATATTCGATCCTACATCTTGCCTCTTCTCATGTCTTTTTCGCGAAGGAGAAAATGTCATGAGAATCAACATTCTAAAATGCCGCAATTTGCTCATTTTTATCTATCGCAATTGTTCGTTTTTATCTGTTTTATTCATGTACGGAATTTATTACAGGTGTTTCTTCTTCCACTCTTTTCTTGACACGTCTTTTTCAACCGTTTATTCTTGACCATTCACGCCCCATCTCGCATTAATTGCATTTATTTCCTCGAGGATTCTCCTCTCTATATATAGTTTTCTTATCCTTCTATTTTTCTCTTTTATTCTCCCTCTGCAACTTTCCTTCAACCTTCTTCCTCCGCAATTTGCGCTTCTGCTACTGTAAACCTCCCCCTTTTTTCTTTCTCTCAATCTTCAATCCTCCATTCATTCCCATACTCTAATAATGGCTTCACTTGGTCGTACATATAAACCCCTTTTTGAGGAAACTCAAAAGAATTTTCAAGAGAAGGGTTTCATCTTATCGACCATTCTGATCAAAAGCCTTCATCTATACTTTCTGCAAAAACTATTTCTGATCATCAGTGTGATGATCAGAAAATCATAGTCTCGCTAGGTCAACTCCTCGCAGACCTTCCCATTCCTCTATACAATCCCGAGATACCTTTATTCTATGAAATTCTTGCTCGCGAGAATTTCTCATGAGCTATTTATCAATTGAGCGGCGATCGCATCCACCTAATGCTTGAATTAAATAATCGTGGCGCTACTGTAAAGGATCTTTATATCTGATGATGTCAAAGATCCTAAATTCGCAAATTTACCAATAGTCGTTGAGAAGTATACCGTAGAAAATTTCTTTGCGAATTATACGAGAATAAATATGAGAAATGATAAATCTCATTTGGGGTGCTCGATTGAAGAGAAAAGATAACATTGATCTTGATAAGTCACTCATGCAAGATATTGACCTTGGCACTCGGGCAAAAATAATGTTCCTCGGTACTCAAAGATGAGAAGTGGTGGGTTGTTCCTTTATTTACGAGTGGTCCCTATATCGCGAGTTCACATGTACTCCCTGCGAATCTCGCAGACTATTACCCCTGGGAATTTAAGTGGCCCGAAAAGGCAAAAGAGGTATACCTCCTATTTCAGATTTATTTTTACGATATTTCTTTCCTCTTATATTTACTTGGTTCTTCTCATCTTCAGATTACCAAATTGAAAAAGAGTTATAATAGACGTCCCAAACCAAGTACTCTGGCGATACTCCGATCGATCACGGATGAAGTAAGAAATACTTTCTTTTTTTTATTCTTAACAATATTGTTGCCTCTGTTTCTTATCTTCATTCGTGTGCGAAGGTTATTGAAGAAGTAGACATTCCCGAAGCTGCAAAAGTTATTAAAGAAACAGGCATCCACAGGCTGCGAAAGTTAAGGGCAAGAATAAAATCACTCTTCGCAAGGACAAGTCTTCTGCTCCATTTTCTAAAACGGAAAACCCATCCCTCTTCTCGTTCTAGTTCTCAAACCAGCGAGAGCTCGATGAGGATGAAAATGAGGTTGGTACTTCCTCTGCGAGGGAGAATCACTCGACTACTTCCGCTATGGCGCAATTGTCTAGTGTCTTCTCCGATTCTATGCAAGGATTAGGAGATGATCATTTATCTGCTACTTGCGAAGCTCTCGCTAAAATTTGCGATGCCCCCTTGCTAGTGGACAATGATTCTTTTCGCGGAGTTTTCCGAACATTGACTTCCAGTTTCTTAAATGCTCTCAATGATTTGGTATGTTCATATTCCTTTGCTTCTCGTAATTTCGATTATAAGCTTTATCTTAACAATTTCTTTACTTTCCTTTATAGTCTGGGAGATCTTCCTTTGTTGTTGCCTCAGATCTCGAGAAAAGACGCGACAACCTTGAAAAGAAAAATCTCCAACTCAAAGAGAAGATCCAAGAACTAGAAACTGAATTTGCGATGTCTCGCAAGAAAGATGAAAGAATTCAACAGTTGGAAGTTGAGTCTGCTTCTCAGAAGACTAAAATATCTACTCTTCAAAGCGCAAATCAACAACTTTATGGTATAAAATTTTTACTCTTCAAATCATCTTTATTTTATCATCTGCCTTTCTTTGCCTGATTTATTATTTTCGTGAGACATATATAATCTCTCTGAAGAAGCCATTCTTCTCCATTCATTTCAGAGCCTATGGACCATGATGTTCTTCTCACTCATCTCAACGAATCTTTAAGTAATTCGTCAAACAAAGTTGATTCCTTTTCATTAAATGAACTTCAAGCCAAATATCGTCTCTTAGAGATTGAGCATAGATCTAGTTTAGGTTTAGCCAACCGATTTAAACAAATGTATCTTGATTCCCATAAGAAAACCAAAACTTTAAGAAAGAAAATTAGTGGCCTTATAGATGACAAAGACCGCATTGCTAATAAAGGTGCACATGCATTAGCAAAATTTCAAAAATCTCTTCTCGAAGTACAAATTGAACGAGATGAATCTCTCCGTCAGAATGCCATACTTAGTGAACGAGAAGATCAAATTCGTTCGCTTCTCGTTATAAATGATGATGATGAATTCGCCTGGGCTGCGAAGGTTTTAGATAATGCCAGGAATAACTTATGTGTTGATGTTAGCCTTCATGCCGAGCATACTGCCTTGGTTAAAGATATGATATCTGACAGAGAAGGTTGTTTATTATTCTTTTTTACTTTATTACTCCTTTTTTCTGTAGTATTATTATTAACTTATTGTCACTTGTTTTGCAGAAGCCAAGAAGAGATTTCAGACAAGGATTGAAGAACTTGAATCTGAGAAAGAGCAGCTCGCAAATGGCCTTACTCTTCGCGACAACAAGTATTCTAAGTTGAAGAAACAATTGCAAGCTACAGTAGCGAATTTCAATAACAATGTTGTTCGTTTTCGCAATCAAACTATTGAAACAGTTTGCAATGATCATCGCATTCCTCTTAGTTCATATCCTTGTCTTATTGATAATATTCCTGAAGATATACCTTTCTCGGATGTCTACGATAGTGAAGCTAGCGAAGAAGAAGAATAAAAGCGAAGAGAATGATGGAATTGGAGAATCGACAAAGAAGAAGAATCTTCAAAGAAATAACTTCTTTCTCTTCTTTCGCTTCTTGTAATATCTGTATATATACCCTTTTAATCTTCCATTTCTATAACCCCTCATTGTAAATTTCTTGGATTACTAAATATGAATTCAATCTTTGTTTTCTTTACTTGCGCATATTAATCAAGCGATTCTTCTTTGTACTACAATGACCAGACCTTATGAATGCATAAATCTATCATGTGAAAATGAATAACAAGATTCTATCCTGTTCATTCCCATACTTGCCTCTGTTATTTATTTTCAAATGAGGGATTTGATCAATTGTCTCTGAGTAATGAAATCTCTAGATTTTGCCCTTATTGTTGGTAACTTTATGAATAAGTATAATCGTTTTCGCAAGCTTATTTTGCTCCCTCAATTTTTTGTATAGCTATATCTTTATTTATGTTAAAGTTCATCATTGCGACAAGATCGCAGGACGTCTTCACAAATGAAGAAATCTATTGATCTTGCCTTATCATTTCTTGCGTGGTCTTACTTTTCCTTCCTAATTAAAGGTCTTATTTCGCCACCCCTCGTTGCGACAAAGTCGCAGGACGTCTTTACATTTTCATGTAATGACCCATTGACCTTGTCTTATCATTTCTTAAGTATTTTTGCCTCTGCAGGATATTTTATTTGCGACAATATGACAGGTTTAGATACTCTTGCGAATGTAAAATCCCCTGATCTTTGCGACGAAATCGCAGGACGTCTTTACATTTTCATGTAAAAACCCATTGATCTCTCCTTATCCTTGCGTTAGTATTATTGCCTCTACAGGATCATCGCACAAATATGACAAGCCTAAATTTCCTTGCGAAAATAAAGCCTCATGACATTTGCATCTTTTGACACTTATCAGCTCCCTAATGGAGGGTGCCGCCTTATCTTCTCCCTGGTTGCCCCTTCAAGGAGGCGTACATCGGCCATACAAGAATAGCTCCTCCCATCCCTTTCTTAACAACAACCGGTTATTTTTGCGGCCTCTTGTCCCTTATACCTATATGGCTTATGGTTACGAGACCGCACCCTAAGTGGAGTTTTCTTGGTAAAGTGCAACATATGCCAAGACTTGCCAAGAATGGCCTAGACACTTCAAATGCCCCAGGCACTATTGGCTCAACCGTGTACCCAGCGCCTTGAGCATACACCGACTCCTTGGAAGAGACCCTCGGGCGTCCAACCGGGGTATAACCTTATATATAGTTGGAAATCCAAGGTATCTCTCCGGATAGGCTTTCATGGGCCCCAAATCTCCATGACTCGAGTTCCGGGAGAGCGGTGTAACCTTTTCACCGAGCCATGTCAAGAGATACCCCCTTATATGACGCACTTTAGGTCTTACATTTGCCTCTTGCGAAATATCATTCGCGAACTAGGGTGTACGCCATAAAGGTTCGTCCCATTCACTCACTCTTTCATTTTTGTTAATTCATTCAATCATTCATTTTGTTTGAAACTATCGCACAATCTTACATTGTTTAATCATTTTTTTTTTCAATTCTTGATCAAATTGTCATACATTCTTGATAGCGAGATTCTCGCATATTTCTTCTTCAATTATTTTTTCTTCCTCTTACCCTTAACATGCTTTTGTCATTGCTTTTTAATGATTATTCATTTCTTACACTTTTGCTCTGTTGCTCTTTCTGCACCATTCAAATCTCTTAATGATTCCTTTCCATCATAACTTTCAACCGTTTTCATGCATTTGTTTCGCAATGTATCTTCTCTTCTCACATCTATGGTATCTACCATCAATCTTTCTCTTCTTTGTTCTTCTTTTGCATGTTGCTTCCGCCCTTTCTTTTTGAAGCTCTCTCTTCGCAACTCTCCACGTCGATCTCATAGCATTTTGTCCTTCCGTCAATCTCCCTTTATAATTCCGACACCGCTAGGATGAGGAAACTTTATGCATTGATGATAAGTCGACGCTACGCCTGAGAATTTCGTGCAACCAAGGCCTTCCGATCAATGCATTATAAGGGGACTCCACATCGACTACAGAACAAAATCCCCGTTGATAATCCTTGCAAGGGTATTCTCATATGAACTTCTCCTTTAGGCTTATTCGTTGTGCCATTGAAACCATATATCTTATACGTCGAAGGTATCAATTCTTCATCCTTCCCACCCATTGTCTTATAAGTATGGTAGAAAAGAATGTTCACCGAGCTCCCGTATCAATTAAGATTCTATTGATCGCCTGACAATTCTCTACTTCATCGTCTTCGCCATCTACAGGTTTTGGATTAATTTCCAATTTTACAACCAATGGGCTATCATGCGTCTCTCGCCCTCGGGAATCTTTTAACGGTGAAAGAAATAATCTGCGTCTGCCATTCTTTTAATTGCGATGCCTTCGCAATGTTCATCACTTCTTTATTATCAGCATCCCTCGCGAAAACCCTAATGAGAACATTATCATGAAAATCTTCAATTGTTCGGTATGAGTGTACAATGGAGTTGAAAAACAAATTTTTAGCTTTCGATCCAACTTCTATTACGAATGTTTCTTTCCCCTTTCTTTGAATTTGTTACGTGTATTTCCTGGAGGTGGTGGTAATGGCTGAACCTTCTCTTCACTTTTTAGAAAATGACTCAACTTTCCTTGGTCAATCATTACGAGGATAATTCTTTTATATTTAGGTCATTTGTTAAGTGCCCATGAAAGCGATGGTAAGAATGAACTCGTGACTTCTATCACTTGGTGGTGGCTCATTCCCCATGTTCCATGGCGCGGGTATGTTTTCCATCAAGAGTATAGCTTCCCATATTTTTCAACACTAGTATTTAATGGTGGCATTTTGATTTCTTCCCATACTACTACGTGACGTCGCTGCCCTCCATGATAATTCGCCTTTGACTTCCATAAGTTTCTTGCGGATGATCAAGTCTTTGAATTTTGTTATTGCGCCACGGTTGTAGTAGTTCTTTCATCTCTCAAATTCTTCTTGATCACGGCTTCCCATGGCTATCTTTGGCTGTCCATCACTATCCTTTCTTGTTGACCTTGCGAAGTGCTCGCCACCGTGTTTATCGGTTTGGGTAATAAACTTGCATTCGGCATTTGAACTTGTATTCGCAATTGGATATGATTCCATCTCATTTTGCCTTTCCTCTAAAGCAATATACTCCTCTTGAAGTTCTCGCGACTCAGTCATCGTGATTGTATTCTTGACTCTAAAAATTTGAATATATAGCAAATTGGTTACGAACATAGCGTTTATGAATGATAAAATGAGATATCTTTCATCCGCTCTTCCAGCCATCTCGCTACACATCGTCTTCCATCTCACAGTTAAATGTCTTAAACTTTCGCCAACTCTTTGTTTCAAAATTTCAAATACATCTTCAATTCCTGGTCGCGAGGAGTTGTTACTTATGTATGCCCCTAAGAATATAGCTTGTAAATGGTTGAATGACGTGATGGTGTTTCTTGGTAAACCCTCAAACCATTTCAAATGCTTCTCTGTTAAACTTGATGCGAAATATTTGCACAATATTGCATCATGATTTTCCCATCAGTAGCATACATCTCACATACGCTTTGATGTGTTGTATTACGCAAGTTGTTCCATCAAAAATGCTTTGGTTAATACGGGTAAATTGCATTTTGGGGTATTCCTCCTAACTTGCACCTCTAGTGTAAAGGGGTTTTTGCGGCTTCTTCGATGGCCTCATCCAATTGTCTTCTTCTTCCTCCTCCTCTTCTATTGTTCAACATTCCTCTCATCTCTGCCAACTCTCTTAAGATTTGTTCATTTACATCAGGGTTCAGATTCATTGGTCTTTTTAGCTCCGTCTCTCTCCTTCTGCGTTCATGTCTACCTTCATTTTCTTGTTCAACATTCTCTTCTCTTCTTTCTCTGCGACTTTCTCCTTCATCTCGTTCACGAATTCGCACACCATTGTATCTATCATTTTCTCTTCTTGGTTGTCTATCAGCTCTCCTTTGTATTCTTTCATATTCTTCATTGATATTTCCATTGTTGCGATTTTTTCTCGCCTTCTTTCTCGATTGTCATGATTGTTCTGCCGAATTGCTTCCTCCAATTCCCGTTCTTCCATTTCTACTCTCAATCTTTCTCTTTCGCAAGCTAGACGCGCTTGTTCGATATAATGCTTTTCGATGTCTTCTTCAATCTCCTTTTGTTTCCTCTGTGTTTCTCTCCCATGCAATATTCTTCTTCCTTCTTCATGATTTTCTTCATTAATTGGACCATTCTGCTGCCTATTTCCTTGAATTCTGTTATTTTGGACATTCTGTAAAATCTCAGGACGTGGAATACATACTATTTCCCTTCTTTCGCAGCATCCTTCATCGAGATTTGGCTCTCTTTCTAGATTTTCTTCATTAATATTTTCCTCAGGTAACATTCTCCTCATATCATCTCTAACCGATCCTGATCTTGATCTGGTATTACTTCTCGAGTTCCTATTCTGCAACCTCATATTTTCCATTCTTAACTCATGGTTTTGCCTTGTTAAATTTGCGCGTTCTTCCGCTTCTAATCGCCTTTCTTCATGTATCGTTTGCCTCAACGTTTCTAATGCTACGATTTCTTCATTTCTATGAGTTGTTTCTCCCATCTCTTCTTGATTTCTCTCCTCTTGTCCATTATTTATCAATTGTTGCACTTCTTCTCTTTTTTCCATAGAATTTGATCTCCATGTATGCACACTCACCCTATCATATTCCATTACTCTATTCGGTCTTTGGTTTGAATTTGGTGGTTGAATTGGCGGTTGAATTTGACCTTCTTCTCTATCTCTTGTGTTTATTCTTGATGGTTCACCTACTTCATTTCTCCTTTCTCCAGCTAATCTCCCCGCTTCTCCTTACAATTGTTGGTTGTTCTGATGCATTCCTTCTTCTAGCCATTTCTCAATTTTAGTAAATTGTTAAGAACTATACGAAATTTCCTTCTTGTCACTCCTGATTCTTTCAATTCACAAGGTTGATCTTGTCAATCCATGTTTCTAGCGCATATGTAGTTGCGGAAATCCCACACTACACCCCTCACTAGAATTTACTCAATTAATTCATTTGAAGATGAATAACTATAGATTTTATTGATTATTTTCTTGAAATGTTTACAAAAGAAGATAGAACAGAGCTAAAGAAATTACAATCACTCTAGATTTTCTCTCTCCTAATGACTTGCTTAACAATTCAAAAAGAATCCTCCCACAAATGATCGACTCAATCCTTTATATAGGGTAGTACACGGTGGATGACAAATTAAGTCATCCTTTATTTTCGGGAATAACTCGCGAAGTTTCGCCCCGATGTATAAGTGTTCATCCTCGCGACACTCTTAACCTTCGCCAGATTTTCGCATCTTCCTCGTGTTTTGGCTGTCGTCATTCATTGCGTCATTTATTTTTCTTCTCTGTGACCCCCTCGCGATATCGTTATTTATTACTCTCGCGAAGTATTGATGTCGCGATATTCTGATCCTACAAAACTACTAACAGATTATTACACGAGGATATATAATACCCCAAGATTCATCAATTACAATAAGATTGGTAAGCCATGAATTCCCAGTAACATGATATTGGAACAAAATAGCGGTCTTCGGATATGAGTTGCATCGGGTACAAAGAATCAAAAGAAACAGTCACTAGCCTTCTTGATGTTATCCCCCTCCTTTCTATTATGGGACTTAAATCAGTAACAATGATTATAAACATGGATGGATTGCATAATTGGTGTTCGGATTAAGAAACTGAAATTGTGGGCATCCAATAGGTCCGTCAAACCAAACGTGCCAACTGCCAAGGCAAAAGAGGTCCGGGCCGGGTGAATTTTCTTTGACTCACCTAAAATTATGGCCCTTTACTTCGTACTTGGGAGTCTGGGACCAAATCATAGTCACCAGTGTAGTATTATTGGCCTGTGTAAATTTTTTTTTTAGGTGCTGCGTAGTTTCTTTTTTTCTTTTGCAAATTGGGAAGTTGGAGAGATCAAGGTTTGAAAAACAGGTCACGGCTCGGGTCACAACCACTGGGCATGACCGTTATAACGCGTTTAGACGGGTGTGAGAACGTTTAGGGAAAAAATCGCGTTATTTAGGAAAAAGACGCGTTTTTTATACGTTATTCTAAAATAACGGGCGTTATAACGGTTAAATAGAAAATGAAAAATAATTATGGTTTGAAATTCCTATCTAACGCTTACAACGTGCGTGAAAACAGTTATAACGGGTCTAATAACGTTGTTATAACGTTTTCTATATATTATTATTTTATTCTTTTATTTTTAAAATTATTTATTTTTTATTATTTTTATACAATGACCATTTTCTTTAACTTATACAAAACTATTGGTTGGCAACCTAGCAACAATCTGGGCTCCAACACCTTTTTGAATAGCAATGCCTAGTCTATGAAAAATAAAACTACCAAAACCACTACTAGCGTCGTTATTAACCAAACAACTTTTCAGACGCTTGAAAAAACACAAAGTATCTTCACCAAGTTCCTCTAGGGTAGAGAAAGCTAATACACCCAAACCATGACCATGTGAAACACACTTGTCCAAGTATTTAGTGTGTTTACGTGAAACCGCACTAGATATAGCCTTTCCGGGGGACAAAGAGCGAACACCATCACCGGTGAAGGGCGAGACACCCTGTGACATCCATACAAACATCTTGTCCATTCTCCCAATTGAGCACAAGAATATCGGCGGGTTTCAAATCTTTGTTCTCATCCGTCGAAAACCAAGGGAAGCTTCCTTACGACGACACACACCACTTTGTAACAAATATCCGCGACTACATCACGAACTAGATCATGTCGGAACTTAGGTCCTATGTCCTTAGCACGGTGAAGAGCATGATCCCCAAAAATGTCCATAGATCCGTTACAACTTGGGCATAAACTATTCTCAACAAACGGTGGGATGCCAAGACGATAACAAAGCACGGCCACTGACCTGTCTAGGTCCAATGCACTTTGGTTGAGCCCACTAATGGGTACAGCCAATAAGTAGTCTTGAGCATGCTTAACACGATTGCGCCGCCACGTAATGGAATCTCTTATAGACATAGAAAATTGGTGCAGGATTTGCTTCTTAACCGCATCAAAATAGGTATCGCCGGAGAGTGCATGGAAGGGGAGCAAAGATCATTGACACACGTAGAGTAGAAGGTAATCCACATACACGAATAAATTTACTGAAGAGCAAGCGGATAGGCCGGTCCTTTGTCTGTTGAGAATGAGTTGCCAAGAATCACATTCTCGTATCAAGTAGTCGACTACGAGAAGCAAGGTGTGATAGGTGATGGTGTCCGCCATGGTGTAAATGCCAAGTCCACCATCTTTGATAGGCAAGATAGCTAATCGTTGTTGTAAAGTACCAAACCCCGCGCCATCACCAGTAATTAGTAGTCTCAAGTACTTAAGTAAATGATCATCAAAGAGGGTAGTGGCTGATTGCAGGGCCGCGAGGATTGGTAGTGCGCATTGCAAAATATAATCTAGACACACCCGTACAATTCTTGAATAACATCTCACTTTGAGGGTCTTTGAGTTTTTTGATTGCGGACATTAATTGAACAGTTTTATTCACCCTATTCAACAACATGTCACTGATAAAGCTCATATCTAAACTCACCGGTCCACCCAAAAGTTTGACACCATTAGAAGGTCTACCAATATATTCAGGAAAAACACCATCCATTGTACTTCTGGGATCAATGGAAGGCAAAAAGACTTCCGTTTTCTTAATATTAAGATGTAAACCCCTGCTTGGTCCTTCTTTTTCGATGATGCTCAAGGCTTTGACCACCTCCAAAGTGTCGCCTATAATTGTACCATCATCCAGATACCAGGCATGCAAGTCAAGTTTGCATTACGAAGCAATAATCTTCACCAGGGGGTGAAGTGTCAAAGAGAATAGCAAGGGACCGAGGGGGTCTCCTTGCTGAACTCCAAGTGCGAAGACAAAATATAATGGTCGTAATAGAGTTTAGCAGGTCTCAAGTGACAAAATTCTACCCGGCAGAAATACAGGACAATGACGACGAACTTCCTCAATGAGCCGAGATCTCACCATATTGAAAGCATTAGAAAAGTCAATGAGCAACATTGACATTTTGTCCAGTGACCTTTTAACTCTATTAGGCGATTCTGACATGTAAAATACTTTCCCCGCATGGCGAGCCTACCAACCCCGAATTGGTAATCTCCTAAATAAGACGACATATCCTTGCCAACGAAAAAGCAGCCACTTTCGTAACCAAACGACGCCAAACCGTACCAACAGCAATGGGCGTAATACCACCTCCTGGTTTAAGTAACGGAGTTAAGGGCGCACTAGCAATGAACTCACCCAAAGTTTGTAGGGCATTTTCCGACCAACCAAAGATTGACAACCCTGTGTAATCGAAGCGAGTAAATCGTCCGCAGCAGTGCCCAGTTGCCCACTCATTACATCGACCAAATGTTGCGCGCGTAAACCGTCACGACCACATGACGTGCCCTTTGGGAAACTCTTAATAGCCCCAAAAACTGCCCGGGAATCCACTGTGATTGTAAGAAAATATTTTTATATTCATTTTTATTAAAAAAACGGTTATAACTGACGTGAAAACAGGAAAAATGGTCTAAAAAACTTACGTTAAAATGTTATTTAGATGGAAAAAACGTAAAATTCAATTTAAAAAAAAAAGGTTATAACGTGTGTGAAAACGGAAAAACGGTCCTAAAAAACTGTCGTTATTTCCTATTTATCGCCATTATATCGGTACAGGGTTCGGGGACCCTCACGGCCATGGTATATGGGTGTGACCGTTTTAACAGGTGTTTTTTTGGAAAAACGGGCTTTTTTCAAACCTTGGGAGAGATATTTGGAGGAGGCAGTTCGTTTTTACAGTGTTTGGCATTAAATTCTTAGGGCTAATTTGGTTTACAACCCATAATTTATTAAAGGGTGAAAAACAGATATAGGCCAGTTTTTTTTTCCAGGGTTACAATCATATGCCCGTTTTTTTTTTAACTTTTCAAATCTAGGCCAGTTTTGTAAAAACGGCCAACGGTGGTTCCACTTCTTTGGCACCGTTAGTATAGGGTAAATATACTTTTAAGCCCTCAAATCATTGAGTTTCATTAACTCAGTCTCAATCACTGAGTTTCATCGTTAAGTCATACTTCAATGTTCACTTCTTTAAGTTCATAGCCCTTATTCTTCTCAGCTTATCACCACTAACTGACTGCAACACCCTCGTAGCCAACAATAAATACAAACAACAAGACGTATCTAAAGCTGATATAAGAACCATCTTTTCTTTATTATGCTATGGTGTTCGGCTCGAGGAGATTGCAGCAACGAAGGACATTGAAGTAGATGTAACTCTCACAGATGAACTTAGTGACAAGTTTTGGGATGAAAACTCAAGATGCGCATATTTTACAGAGAGGTTACAAGATAGATTGCGTATTCACACAATCCAACAGACTTCTTGGAAGGTAAAACCAGAGAGCATCAATAGACTCAAAAGTTGTAACTGATTTGTTAGCCAATAATGAAGATGAAAACGTGGTTGTCGATTTTGATGCCGCTGATAACAGTTTCGTAGTTCACAAATTGGTTAAGGCAAGGTAGGCACCAACTTATGTAGCTCCTTGAAACCTGCTCAAAATCAACAACACAAAAACCCATGACACCAGTTCTACTCAGCATTAGCGGCAACGGCATCACCACCATTCTTGAGCCATTTGTGCTGCTTCTAATCAAGACTTTCATCCAATATGATCACCAATTGCTTAGAGTCTTCCACCATCATAAACCCATCTGAGTCCAACCAAATTTGATGCTTAAAACAATGGTAACACAAATTAGAGTGACAAAACTCGAAACGGAAGAAAACCCAATTCATATCAGAGTATCAATTTAGCTAAAATTCAAACTTATGAAACCCTAAGTTTTCAATTTAGCTAAAATTCAAGAAAAAATTGAAGCTTAAGTAAGAAATAGGAGAATGATTCATACCTAATTCAGTAAAAATCACTAATTTCTCGAGGTACTCATTACTTTTGATTGAAACTTATAAAAAATTGATCAAATTTTTTGGTATTTATCATTATTAGATGTAACATGGGATGAAGAAGAAGGAAACGGTGGTGATGGTCGTTGTACTGGTAGTGGAAGGAGTGGGGGTGGTGCTGAACTGAAGGGACGTAGTAGACATTCTCTGAATCTGAAGATGATAGAGTGGGAAGAAGATGGTGTTTCCGGTGTCTATGTGAAGAAGATGGTGTTTCTGGTGCTTATGAAGAAGAGAGGCAAATGTGAGCACATCTCTCCGAGCATGCATCTAAAATAAGATGGTGTCGCCGGTGATTACGTTGGATCATAGAGATGTGCTCTAACAAGATGTGTGGACAAAATAAATACAGTGCCACTATCATTTTTGTCTAATTTAAGCCGTTGACTTTCATTGAGATGACACAGATGAGATCCATACTCAACCTTGCAACACGTGGCGGATTTCAATTTTATTTAATCTAGCCGTTGATTTTTTCTGATATTTACACTAGTTTCAGATCAAATGTCCTCCTCCGTACACATGTATAAGGGTATAAGGGTAAAGTTTGCATCATTAACTTATCTCATCTGAGGAGAAATTGACCGAATTGACCGAGAAATTGACAAAAGTAACGGATTTGGATGAAAACATGGATGGAGGCCTAGATTTGAAAAGTTGAAAAAATGGGCCTATGGTTATCTTTCGGGTTGAAAAATAGGCCTATATCTGTTTATAATCCTTTATTAAATTACCTCAGTTAAATTGAGGTTTGAAGGATACAGTGGTGGAGAATTATCATTCCGCCGATTGGAATCATGATAACATGATAGTTCGAGTACATCATAATGATACAACATAAAAAATACAAAATATAATGTATCCCAATTTCGAAATACAACAATTGTATTGAATATATAGATGATGTAATCCAAATAACGGTCTTCTCATTAAACTGCAACCATTTAAAAACTTCCTCTCCATTAAGATATAATCCTTCATACAAGGAATAATCTCCTCCAAATATCATCATAATTACGACCCATTCCAGTAGCCATTAATCAACTTTGTAAGAATCTTGATCATCGTCACATCGTATTTGGTCATCTTCGAAAATATACTTGAATCTATCACCGGACTCTATAAGAAAACCCAAAGAAAAATAATAAATCGCTGCAATAGAGAATTGAAACATCATATGACAAAGAATTGTCATAAAAATATTATTTACTGAAAACATAAAGGATTACAGAAAATCAGAACCTAATTTTGCACAAAGTTGCGATTTTATTTATTGAAACAAGATCTAGTGAATAATACTATCTAGATTTGCTCGGAAGATATGAAATCCATATCCAAACTCATAAATTTGTATTTAGGATTTTTTCCTATCAACTTATTTTCCTAGTTTGATAGAATTGAAGTCGACAGCCCACCTGATAGGTGTAGAATACACCGTATTTAATATCTAGTATTTATGCTTTCTTTGCGAGTTTTCTTGTAAATTATGTATCTTATGTGTGCTTTTGAGTTTATTAGGTGCAATGGAGTCATTTGGAGCAAAAAGACCAAGTAGAGCTCGTTCGAACCTAGGAGTTCTTGCTATCATCTTGAAGAGGACGAAAATGCGAAGCCAACGGCGAAAGAATGAGCTCATTCCGACATCGTATGAAGAAGATATAGGCGAAATAACAAATTAGGCTTGTCAGTTCCCCAGAACCGACAGCTTACCAAGAATGAAGAAGGAATTGTTAAGGGCACCAGGCTTAATTACTCAAGGCAGCCACGGAATGGGAGCTGAACTGTCAGTCTTGCAAGACTGACAGTTGATTACAACATTAATGGAACCTGCATGATTTGCATGACAGAAGACCAATCAGGGATGAAGTTCTGGGAGATGACGCTGCTGCCATTGACGATGATGGTGATTATCGGCAGAAGATAGTTGAGCTCGAGATGGACGGAGCTCAGAGCTGGGGTTGCTGTTAATGATGGGGCTGTCGTGAACTTGAGAGAAAACAGGGAATGGTCGTTTGCTGCTACTGATGTTGTGCTCGAGAACAAAAAAAAAACTGGAAAGCCATGGCTGGAAGTAGTGACGAGTTTACGAGAAAGAGCTGCTCGTGATTGGTATGTATGGCTGGTGATGTTGTGTTCTGTGAGTTATGGAAGTCTCGATGGATGCTTTATCACGATGACACTTGAGTTCAGTGTGAGTATTGGCAGCGACTGACGATGAAGGGTTTTTGCTGATGCCAGTGATGACTGAGATCGAGGAGGGATGTTGAGACTCGAGCTCTGCTGGTGGTGATGATCATCTTGGTGGGAGTCGAATAGCAGAGGTGTCGACAGTGTTGTTGAGGTTCGTGTAGGTGGTTTTCCGCGGAAGAATGAAGAACAAAACTCGAGCTGAACAAAGACAGGGACGAGATGAAGAAGACGTTTGCTTCTGGATTCTGGGACCGATCACCTAAACTGAGAAACCAGCTGAGTATTTAGGAAGTTAAGAAACAGGGAACTCGAGCTTGACATTAAGAGATCGAGCATGAAGAGCTCAATGGTTTGCTGCCATTGATGGAAGGTAGTGTCGATATTGGTTATGCGAGGTTGGCAGCGATGGAGAATGAATGACGCTGTGGAGATGAGGAGGTTTATGGAGCTGTGGTTCGATGGTTCTCGGTGATTAACAGACTTGCTGTGATTTTACTCGAGTAATGACAAGGGGTAGGGAATCAGTCGAGCTAGTAATGATCGAGGCTTGGAGTTGTTTGCTGCTGCTGTGGCTTGGTAGGCTGCTGGCAGAGACGAGATGGAGTTGGAATGAGGATACGGAGGAGAGAAAGATAGATGAGGTTGCCAGAGAAGTAGGAAGAAGGTCAGCTCAGCTCTAGTGATAGCAGCGAATGGTTATGGTGTAGTTGGGTACTGCCATAAACGGTGGTGATCGAAGCTACTGGAGAAGTCGAGAATGGCAGCGATGGTCGCGCCTTGCTGTGACTGAGAAGAACACGAATGGTGACCAGCACCGGAAGCAACATGGCATGAGAGTAACGAGAAGCTTGAATCTGAAGATGTTGGTCATTGATGCTGGTGATGGACTGGTGAATAAGTTGGCTGATGAAACATGGAGATGAAGCAGTTTTTGGTTTGCAGCTAACGAAGGTGCTAAGTTTTACAGGAGAGATAATGTGCACTGTCAGCTCCAGCGGACTGACAAGCTAAGAACAATTATGGGCTGGGCTTCCACAGCTGATGCACGAGCTCAATAGGCAGTACATAGGCGACTTAATTTGCATGGCCGAGACTTGGACGTGAATGATCTTTGGGCGATTCTGGCAGCCACTTTGCACGGGGTTTTCCACGCACGGGCACAATTCCTAAGAGATGCTCTTTCCTATTTTTGCTAGGTTTCCTAGTTTCTTCAAGGAGGTTACAAAAACTCTATATATAGGAGAAGCCTAGGCACAATCATATATCTTTTCTAATTCTTTTTCCTCTACTTGTTTTCTAGGGTTTAGAACATGAAACTTCTCTTTCTTCTTGTGATGAACTCCTTGAATATGAGTACCTAATTATCTTTTGGTTATGGAATAGTTGGATTTCACATAATATGATTCTTTGATTCAATATATTAGTTTTGTCTCATATTTATCGTTTGCAATTCTCTGAAAATATTGTTTTATGATTGATTGATTGTTTTGTCAAGTTGCAAATTGGTAGAACTTCTAATCACATCTATTGCTAGTTTAGGGTTTATTATACGCAAAAGTGATATTCCTTGGATACAAGTAGCATAATATGATTATAGTTTGTAGTGATATATTCTTATGATCATATGTGAATCGTAACCTTTGTTAAATTGAATTAGTGCGCTTTCCACGTTCGATTGCTTTGATTGGCCTAATTTCATAGAACTTAACGCATCTAGGGAATTAAACTTGATTAGTGCTTTTACACGTTAGGTTGTTCCTTTAGATAGAATTCATATTCACATCTTTTAATGTGTTTGTTGATGACAAGAGGAGATTTGCGGGATATTCTTGCGATCAAGGTATTCTAGGGTCTTTGATAAAAGTTGAGATTAAAATATCAATTCTAGTTATTGTGAAAAGCATGTTAGTGAATGAAAACAAATCCTTAACCAATATTTCTTATCCTTGATTTGATTTGTTTGCTTATTTCTTTATTTGCTTTTATTTATTTTATTTCATAAAATCACAAAACTACCTGTTATTTATAAGGAACCATAACAATTTGACAACCTAGACCTCTCTGTGGATCGATCCTTTCTTGCCCTTGCTATATTTATATTTTGAGTAGTAGAAAGTGTAATTATATTTGTGTCGCTTCTGACGGGTCAAATTTTGGCGCCGTTGCAGGAGGCATCGGTTGTTAATTGTTTTTGGTTTCTTATTTTTGTATTTAGTTTTTGTTTTATTTTTATTTTTCTTATTTTAAGGTTTTAACCTTGGTTTGGGAATTATTTCAGGTGCTTATTTCTATGGAAGGAGCATATTGGAGCAATCAATACGGGTTTCAACCTCAACAATATGATAACTACCAATTCCATGGGTATAATCAAAACCAATTCATTGGTTATGACCAATATTCCATGGAACCTTGTGGTTTTCCTCAACAACCTTATGGTGAGTATGTGTGTGACCAACAACAAGGATGGGAGGATTCTTATGCTTGTGAACAAAAAGTCTCTAATTTTATAGATAAAGTTTCCACCTTTTTACAAGAGGAATTTCAAAAAGCAAAAGAGACTACAAACGAGCAACTCCAAGAACTTCGTGAAAGTATGACTATCTTACGAAGAGACATTGATCAATACAAGGAAGATATGGATAATTCTAATGTGCATATGGTTTGTGATGAATATTTGATTGATGCTAATGTTGAAAAAGGCGAATCCTTGGGCACTTTTGTTGATAATTGTGTAGTTAACTCAACTCTTGATCGTAATAATGATCATTCACCTATTCAAAAGGATGAGTTCGAGATAAGTAACACTAATTTCAGCGAGGAACAATCTTATGTTGACTATGATAGTGATGGTGATTATGATACATTGCTTGAAACAACTCATGGTGACATCTCCGAGGAGTCTTTTTGGGATCAAGATGAAGACGAAGAGGAATATGTCGACACTTGTGTAGATTACTCAAGCATTGATCTTAATAATGATCAAGAGCCTATTCAAAGGGTGGAGCTTGAGGATGATGCATTTTTGAGTGTTCTAAAAAAGTTTCTTATGATAAAATTTGGATCCACAAAAGAGTATGTGCCTTACAACAAAGTGGAGTATGTTGAGAATGAAACCGTTATGACCAATATTGTGGAAGACCCAATTGAGCTTGCAAGTGATTATAATGATGATGTTTATGTTGAAACTTTGGTTACGGCAGAAACGGACGAAGAATGGTTGCAAGGTTTGATAGAGGACCATGATATAAAAGAGGTGAATAATTCACTTGAGTTTTTCAAGGATGAAGAGGATTCCGTGATACAAGAGATTGTGAAAGGTTTATCTAACCCTTTGCCTATTATTTCTTCTCCTTTACCTCTTATTGGTTTGAATGTATGTGCTTCGAGAATATTGTTGACTGACTTTGTTTCTCGTTTTCCGCCATTAGAGACACTTGATTCTCATACTATGCAGGTTATGGAACCAGAAACCATGGAAGTACCCGACTCCTATATTCTTTATACACTTCCAAGTGTGGACAAGAATAAGTGTGGGGGAAGCTTTTATCGGTTCATAGCTTCACTTTTGCTTTATATTACTAATATTTGTGTGAAGCTAGTGTTTGCAAAACAGGTTCTATGGAAGGATCCCCAACTTTTCCGATTATTGGTATATGGGGAATGAATCTTACAAGAAGCTAAGTCGGGCCGACGACTATAAAACAAGCGCTAAGTGGGAGGCAACCCACCGGTTTGTATCTCTTATCCTTTTGCATTTTATTTTTTGTTTCGTTTATTTATTTTTTACTGTTTTTATATCATATTTGCATCCCTATGTTTAATTTCATTGAGTCCGTAATCTATCTTAGAAGAGAATTATGACGAATACCTTTTCGTCAGAAAATTTCAGACTGCGCGTAGTTCAGTCCAGAGACCATAACTGTCAGACCGTTTATCAAAACACTGTGAAATTTTGACACTGTGTAGAAAACACGTAGGCGAACAACTTTTGTGAAATGGAGTTTTTCCAAATTCCTTACCAATTTGTACAGTTTTTGCGTTTTATCTGCTGTTACGTCAGAATTCAGAACTTTCGGTTTTACACATTGAGGACAATGTGAAGTTTAAGTGTGGGGGAGCATTTATATGTTTGTTTTTGACACCATTAGTGGATGGAACCATTTTGAATGCAGGAGTTGAGGAACTAATTAACTAAAAGGGAAGAATATAGCTCAGAAATCACAAATTAACATGATAGTTGTTACCATATCTCGGAATATCACCATATCACATTCTATTTTTTATTTTTCCATATTTATCTATTGTTCTCTAAGTGTTTTGGTGGGTCACTAAACATCGACGTGTTATTACTGCTAGGATGAAATAGAGTGGTTGAGTTACATAAAAAAAAAGAAAAAAAATTGAAAAAAAAAAAAAAATTGAAAAAAAAAAAAAAAAAATATATGAAAAGAAAAAGAAAAAAAGACCGACCAATTAGACCAAAACGGAATAAAAAGACACTTGGGAATAGCAGTATGTGTGACGTAGTCCCTGTCTCCGTCGCCTAAACAAGCGTGGAATGCAGGATCCAAGGCAACTATCATGTACTTAGCGACAAGAAGCATGCGCTTGGATCCAAAAAAGATTTAATCATGCCGTCTAAAAAAGAAAAAGAAATTGGATCCAGTTTGATCCAATCATATAAAAAAAAAAAGAGAGAAAAAGAATTATTATTGTGTTGAATAAAGTCACTTTTGGTTCCCTTGTATATGCCAATTGATTTGATGTAGCATTCAGCACTAAGTAGCTCAATCCAATAGGATTAGGTTCATCTTGGCGGTGACCTTGAGACGAGATATGGGAAACATCGAACACTTGTGAATATTCGCCAACATCTATATCTTATCCATCTTCTTTATCTTTTCATTGTGATTGTGGTTTGTTAGTTTCCGAGTATTGTGGCTTGTTCGACTATCTAATTAGAGTTTATTTACTAATAATTGAATTGAATTTGCAAGGTACCTCCTCTGTAGTCATTTTGGATTCGTTCATTGATTTGTCACAAATAGACGGAGTTTGAAATATAGGTTTTGTAGGTATATCTCTAGTAAACCTTCACGAGACTATAACTCGTCCACTAGGGACACCTAGGGTTTAAAGGCTTGTTATTTATGCTAAAAGTGACCGTAGCCTCGACGACACGGAGTTGTTGTATTTTATTGTTTTGTTTGATTTGCTCGAGGACTAGCAAAGTCTAAGTGTGGGGGAATTTGATAGGTGTAGAATACACCGTATTTAATATCTAGTATTTATGCTTTCTTTGCGAGTTTTCTTGTAAATTATGTATCTTATGTGTGCTTTTGAGTTTATTAGGTGCAATGGAGTCATTTGGAGCAAAAAGACCAAGTAGAGCTCGTTCGAACCTAGGAGTTCTTGCTATCATCTTGAAGAGGACGAAAATGCGAAGCCAACGGCGAAAGAATGAGCTCATTCCGACATCGTATGAAGAAGATATAGGCGAAATAACAAATTAGGCTTGTCAGTTCCCCAGAACCGACAGCTTACCAAGAATGAAGAAGGAATTGTTAAGGGCACCAGGCTTAATTACTCAAGGCAGCCACGGAATGGGAGCTGAACTGTCAGTCTTGCAAGACTGACAGTTGATTACAACATTAATGGAACCTGCATGATTTGCATGACAGAAGACCAATCAGGGATGAAGTTCTGGGAGATGACGCTGCTGCCATTGACGATGATGGTGATTATCGGCAGAAGATAGTTGAGCTCGAGATGGACGGAGCTCAGAGCTGGGGTTGCTGTTAATGATGGGGCTGTCGTGAACTTGAGAGAAAACAGGGAATGGTCGTTTGCTGCTACTGATGTTGTGCTCGAGAACAAAAAAACTGGAAAGCCATGGCTGGAAGTAGTGACGAGTTTACGAGAAGAGCTGCTCGTGATTGGTATGTATGGCTGGTGATGTTGTGTTCTGTGAGTTATGGAAGTCTCGATGGATGCTTTATCACGATGACACTTGAGTTCAGTGTGAGTATTGGCAGCGACTGACGATGAAGGGTTTTTGCTGATGCCAGTGATGACTGAGATCGAGGAGGGATGTTGAGACTCGAGCTCTGCTGGTGGTGATGATCATCTTGGTGGGAGTCGAATAGCAGAGGTGTCGACAGTGTTGTTGAGGTTCGTGTAGGTGGTTTTCCGCGGAAGAATGAAGAACAAAACTCGAGCTGAACAAAGACAGGGACGAGATGAAGAAGACGTTTGCTTCTGGATTCTGGGACCGATCACCTAAACTGAGAAACCAGCTGAGTATTTAGGAAGTTAAGAAACAGGGAACTCGAGCTTGACATTAAGAGATCGAGCATGAAGAGCTCAATGGTTTGCTGCCATTGATGGAAGGTAGTGTCGATATTGGTTATGCGAGGTTGGCAGCGATGGAGAATGAATGACGCTGTGGAGATGAGGAGGTTTATGGAGCTGTGGTTCGATGGTTCTCGGTGATTAACAGACTTGCTGTGATTTTACTCGAGTAATAACAAGGGTTGGGAATCAGTCGAGCTAGTAATGATCGAGGCTTGGAGTTGTTTGCTGCTGCTGTGGCTTGGTGGGCTGCTGGCAGAGACGAGATGGAGTTGGAATGAGGATACGGAGGAGAGAAAGATAGATGAGGTTGCCAGAGAAGTAGGAAGAAGGTCAGCTCAGCTCTAGTGATAGCAGCGAATGGTTATGGTGTAGTTGGGTACTGCCATAAACGGTGGTGATCGAAGCTACTGGAGAAGTCGAGAATGGCAGCGATGGTCGCGCCTTGCTGTGACTGAGAAGAACACGAATGGTGACCAGCACCGGAAGCAACATGGCATGAGAGTAACGAGAAGCTTGAATCTGAAGATGTTGGTCATTGATGCTGGTGATGGACTGGTGAATAAGTTGGCTGATGAAACATGGAGATGAAGCAGTTTTTGGTTTGCAGCTAACGAAGGTGCTAAGTTTTACGGGAGAGATAATGTGCACTGTCAGCTCCAGCGGACTGACAAGCTAAGAACAATTATGGGCTGGGCTTCCACAGCTGATGCACGAGCTCAATAGGCAGTACATAGGCGACTTAATTTGCATGGCCGAGACTTGGACGTGAATGATCTTTGGGCGATTCTGGCAGCCACTTTGCACGGGGTTTAACGCACGGGACACAATTCCTAAGAGATGCTCTTTCCTATTTTTGCTAGGTTTCCTAGTTTCTTCAAGGGAGGTTACAAAAACTCTATATATAGGAGAAGCCTAGGCACAATCATATATCTTTTCTAATTCTTTTTCCTCTACTTGTTTTCTAGGGTTTAGAACATGAAACTTCTCTTTCTTCTTGTGATGAACTCCTTGAATATGAGTACCTAATTATCTTTTGGTTATGGAATAGTTGGATTTCACATAATATGATTCTTTGATTCAATATATTAGTTTTGTCTCATATTTATCGTTTGCAATTCTCTGAAAATATTGTTTTATGATTGATTGATTGTTTTGTCAAGTTGCAAATTGGTAGAACTTCTAATCACATCTATTGCTAGTTTAGGGTTTATTATACGCAAAAGTGATATTCCTTGGATACAAGTAGCATAATATGATTATAGTTTGTAGTGATATATTCTTATGATCATATGTGAATCGTAACCTTTGTTAAATTGAATTAGTGCGCTTTCCACGTTCGATTGCTTTGATTGGCCTAATTTCATAGAACTTAACGCATCTAGGGAATTAAACTTGATTAGTGCTTTTACACGTTAGGTTGTTCCTTTAGATAGAATTCATATTCACATCTTTTAATGTGTTTGTTGATGACAAGAGGAGATTTGCGGGATATTCTTGCGATCAAGGTATTCTAGGGTCTTTGATAAAAGTTGAGATTAAAATATCAATTCTAGTTATTGTGAAAAGCATGTTAGTGAATGAAAACGAAATCCTTAACCAATATTTCTTATCCTTGATTTGATTTGTTTGCTTATTTCTTTATTTGCTTTTATTTATTTTATTTCATAAAATCACAAAACTACCGCACAAAACTACCGGTGTTATTTATAAGGAACCATAACAATTTGACAACCTAGACCTCTCTGTGGGATCGATCCTTTCTTGCCCTTGCTATATTTATATTTTGAGTAGTAAGAAAGTGTAATTATATTTGTGTCGCTTACGACAGCGGTCACCACCCATGAGATTTGGAACTCCACCCTTTATTTTCCATCGTTTTTTCTTTCCTTTCCATTTTTCTCTCGTCTCCCTGAAAAAGCTCTCATAGGGAAAAATTCGGGAATTGAATCTGGCAGCTCTAACTATTTTCTCATGATATTATCATCACTGTGGTTAAATTTCCATTGATGTTTCTCTCCAATAGTCATGTTGATATCTATTGAAGGATTCACATAACTCTAAAAAAAATTCTGAATCCCAATAAGTCAGGGTTTGAGTATAGATGCATATTTTAGGTTCTTATATAATAGGGGTAAAGAAGTTTTGAAGATCAGTTTGACGCTTCACTTGTTTTTATGAAGAAAAATTAATCATATCTTCTTTTTAAGATTTGTTGGTGATTTGTTCTTTAGATTTTACTTCTCTATTGATATTAAGTTCGACATTCAACCACATTAATCATATTTACTTGTTTTCAGATTTGTTGGTGATTTGTTCTTTAGATTTTACTTTTTTATTCATATTAAATTTGATGTTCACTTGTTTTCCTGCAGAAACATGAATTTATAGACCGAATTGTTTCTTTGTCTCTTGATCATACAAATTTTTTTATGTTGTCTTCTTTTTTTCTTCTGTTGATATTCACATGAACTGATGAAGTTATGAACTGGAGATAGTTGGAATTCCATGGCGTATGCCAAAACACCGAATTTGGACCGGAGAAAGTTGGAATTCCATGGCATATGCCAAACACCGAACTTGGACTGGAGATAGTTGGAACCACCTGGAAATCAAATTCTAGGTACTTGGAATTACCTAGGTAATTGAATTTTAGTGGTGCCAAACGGACCCTAAGAAAACTAACTTAGGGAGTTAGTAACCCTTAATGCACGGATACATATACGTACCCTTTATTACAAAATAAGAGAAATTACATCTAAAACTAAGAAAATCAAATAACATTTATACTTCTTCAAATACATAATACTCATTTGTTCTCCTTCGGTACACATTAAGTTGTCTTCTAGTGTTGGAAATATGTGAAATATGAGCGTCTTTGCTGGTCATAGAACTATCAAGGTGGAGTCCTGGTCATTTCTATTAATGTTGATAGAAAGGTTTAAATAGGATGAAATAATCTTCCTAGTGATAGAGAAAGGTGTTTTATCCTTCTTCTCGTTCGAAGATTTGAGGAGTGAAAGTTGTACCTCATCAAGATACAAGTATTCACGGCCCGATTCGGAGAAAGGAGCCCATCTCCCGTTCGCTATCCTTAAAAGGTGGTGGATAATTGTGGATTTAGCATCGGAGTCTGAGTGCGTGTATTGGTAGACTTTGAACATTATGATTATTGCTTTGTTAAACCATCGGTGCACTTGATCAACAATTAAAATAGTCTGTTAAAACTTTTTTTTCTTTTCAGTTTGATAGTTATTGAAGTTATTGAACCTGATGAGTGATGATGCATGTAGTTTGTTTGAAGGTTTAATATTTTGAAGTTATTGGATTGTTTTCCCTCTCTCTTTTTTCCCTCTACTTAATCATGCATAATCTTCAACAATGAGAATGCATCCTGTGTCACTAGACCATATAAATTTCAATTTGATGATATCCATTAACTCTTGTGATCTAAACCTTGTTTATTTGAGCTAAGAATATGTTTTAATCCTATGTTGACATAACTATGATTTTCGTGAGAATAAGTAACTAATAATTAGTATAATCAACAATAGAAAAGGTCGTCAAAATTTGTGTATTTTATGGCTCACGGAAGGAAAAGTTATACTAAAGTCGCACTGGTTCATGGACCTCCTTAAGGATTGTCATTTCTCTTATTTAGGGTTACTTTCTTATCTTTTCTTCTTGAGGAAATACAATTCAATGGCTCCTGTAACTAGAGGTATTACCAAAAGGATGCAGTAGAAGCTGTTAACGTTTTTCTATATGGAGGAATCAAATCATCAAGGATCGGAAAGGAGAAATCGCATAGAGAATAAAAAGTTAAATCTATTAAGTTTTATGAACTAACAATAGAAAAGCTTTGTGAGAATTTTTCGCAGTATTGATCTACTCGTGGTCAAACTCTTGTGTAATTACTGCATTATCAAACTCCGTAAGATTTTCTTATGTTGAGTCATATCGATTAAATTGTCTCCTTATTCATAACTGGCGTTGAGATTAATTTATGTCGATGTTTAGGATAAAAATCCATGTGATTTGTTAATGTTCAACAAAATCCTTGTTTTTCATTAAAGTAAGTCACTCATGTTGTTCTCCTTGGAATTACATCAAATGGGGGAGAGTTCTTTATTGAACTTGTATTTAATTGCTATATCTTTGTGGGAGAGTCGATGTGGAATATAAAGGGTTGGAATTACATCAAATGGGGGAGAGTTCTTTATTGAACTTGTATTTAATTGCTATATCTTTGTGGGAGAGTCGATGTGGAATATAAAGGGGATGCTTGTATCTAAATCTCCTAGATGAGACGCTAAGTATTTTATACTCTGTGATATCATCTAAATTAAAGTTGATATATGTTCCTTTAAGTCTTAAAGCATTTTTCTGTTAGAATTCATTACGATACCATAGTTTTCGTACCTTTGCCAATTTTTATTGACAAAAAGGGGGAGCATTAATTAGTAGTTTCGCACTACATACATATGGTTTACGGATCACTATGTAAGGAGGAGGGAATCAAGGATAAATACATTTTTGTGTCTAATTTTTCTCAATTTTATATATGTTAGTGCTCATTTTTGTACTTATTATGGTGTTTTATGTGTGTATGTATTTTTGGAAAAGAAACATTTTTGGAGATATCGGCTCGAAAAATTTCTCAGGGCACTTTGAAAATGTGTTAAAGGTACCCAAGGAATTTGCTAAAGGCACCCCTAAAATGTGTTAGGAGCACATTTAGAAACGATACAAAATCACCAGCTATTTGAGTCTTCTTGTCATCAAAATTCTGATAGACCTTTGATGGTTCCTGCTCCTGTAGCTACAACTACAATTTCTACTTCTAAAGCTACCCAATCGCCAGAGAAGGTTTCCAGAATTTACTAATGATATTTTCGAGCAACAGACCTTTCTCCTGCTCTCGGGGGCCTACAGTAAACTATCAAGTAGGAATCCTCGACTCATCCAACCTCTTAGGAGGTCGAACAAGAAGTAATTTGTATGGTACTTCTATAACACCACTTCTTTCCCGTCTCACTGCTAATATATATGATATACCACATTCTGTTGTCTCACGGAAGAAGTAAAAGATGGCCTTGTTTGCAGCAGCAAAAATGCATCTCTTGTCAACTTTCTTATCTTCATTTCAGAGATTACACTGGGGTCGTCTGGTAACTAATGGGTTAATTAGTTTGTATGCAACTGTTCTTCTAACTATATGTAGTACAGTGTAGATGTACTTAATTGCAAACTTCTATATTAAAGAAATGTAAAACAAAATGCAGGAAGAAGTCTGCAAGTAGTAGGGAAGATCCAACTTTTTGACTAGTATCTATTTTTCATTTCATCTGAGACGTGACCTGTCTCGGATTCAATTTTCCCATCTAGTTTACCAGCTCTCCCAGAAAAATGCATAAACTTCTTTCCGGTTGAAAATACTACAAAGTATACAATATTAAATATGATCTTGTGTATAATTGACTAAAGAATCAACTAAAAATAATACATCATTGTAGTGATATAAGTGGATGACCACCTGAGGTGGCATGGTGCATATAATTGTATCTACATGATTGACACGTGGTGTATTTTCTCTACTACTACCAACACATGTAAAAATTATAACCACTTATCATCTCTTCTCTATCCTGTGTATTTAAAGAGAAAAGACAATGAATAAGAACACACTACTGATTCTCCTTTCTCTTCTATTTTTGATTTCTTATTCATTAAAGCTTTATCTCCTTAGGTACAATAAATTTTAACACGTTATCATCACCTTGCTTTAGCCAAATTGAGTTTTTCTACATCAACTGCAATTACTACTAGTTCTGCTAAAAATTTATCCTTCACCTCTACTAGTTCTTCTTGTTTTCTACATCACGTAAGGAAATCTAAAAGAAGGTATATCTAAACTACCCCTTTTTGATTTGTTAAGAAATCCATATATTCTTTTCCACATGCATTTTTTTTTCTTTGGTTGTGATATATTTCTCTCTATATTATATATCACATAATTATATGAAATCTCCTGTTAGAATTTTTTCTTCTTCATCATATGCACTTCTTTAAAAATAAATAAATTAATTAAAACATATCATTTTTTATGACCAAAAGAAGTTGTACTAATTGTACTACTACTTCCTTTACATTTTATAAGCATGCAATGAATATTTTACTATTTTTTTTCATCAAATATATTTCATGCATGTTATTTTTCCCATCATATGTTATGCTTTACCATGCAATTTTTTTAGCAATGATGTGATATTATTGTTAGACCTTCCTTGATATTATGATTCTTGTAACTTATGACATATACTTTATGTTTATTTTTATATTTGGTTTGATATTAATAATGGATGTTCTAAATTTTAACCAAAAATCATTTATCAAATTTTCTTTAAATATTTTCCCCGCAAATGGTTTGCTACTAAAACATGCAAATGTATTGCAAATTAAATCCTAATAATTATGTGCATGTAAATGATAAATGTGCCCATAGCAAAAAAGGGACGATCAAACTACCAGGTGTTCCTGAAATCCATAATGTCGTATACGTTAAAGGTATGACTGCTAATCTTCTTTTTGTTATTCGAATTTGTAACAAGGGTCATAAGGTCGTCTTCAGTGCGAATGGATGTGACATTGTAGACAAGACTGGAAAAGTAATTTTTCAGAGAACTCGTGGTAAAAATAATTGTTATCTTTTAATAATTATTGCAATTTGACTAAGGTGGAATCTACACATCTTTGGCATGAGCATTTTGGTCACATCAATTATCGCTTTCTAACTAAGATCATTAACAAATAACTTGTTATAGGTGTTCCCAAAATCAATGCTAAGATTGATGGTGTCTGTGGTGCCTGCCAAAAGGGTAAACAAACAAGAGTTCCACATAAATCATCTCGAGACATTCTCACTAAAGCTCCACTTGATTTAATTCATATGGATCTCTTCGGCCATATTCAAAAACCTATTGTTGCTGTAAAGAAGTATGCTTTAGTTATGGTAGATGATTATACCAGATTCACTTGGGTGGCAATTTTGGCCCATAAAAATGAAACCTTAAGTAAATTCAATATTATTGTCAATAGGATCCAGAATGAACAGGGTCACAAGCTAAAAAAATTTAGAAGCGATCGTGAAACTGAATTCAAGGACACCAAAGTGTTTGAATTCTGTGATAAATTTAGGATTATTCAGAAATATTCACCACCCATAACTCCATAAGCCAATGGAGTTGCAAAAAGAAAGAATATTAATATTCAGGAAATCGCGAGGGTAATGCTCCATAACAAAAACTTACCGTTGAATTTTTGGGAAGAAGTTGTTTCTACAACATGTTATTTGATCAACCGTGTTTACTTAAGATATAAAACCCTAAATACTCCTTACGAGTTGTCGTACAGTAAGAAGCCCAACTTACACTATCTTCGAGTGTTTGGCAGTAAGTGTTATATTATGAAAGATCGAGAACAAAAAGGGAAACTTGATTCCAAAAGCGATGAAGGTATTTTTCTAGGCTATGCATCTGACAGTCGTGGTTTTCGAGTATATAATTTTTAGAACTCATGTTATGATGGTGTTGATGGTGGATTTTCGTTTAAGGTTAAAATTTGTAAAAACCCTGAAAAATCATGCGCTGACATCTTGTAAAAGATAAAGCCGTTTATAAGTGACGGATACTCCTCACTTAATTCACCAAGAATGGAGCATGTAGCAACAATCCCATTCTGTGAATACATGAAATTCCTCCAGGTTGGAGCATGTAGCAACAATCCCTTCCATGTGAATTTCATATCAGCCTTGTATTTCCAAGAGACTCATTATCGATGTGGCATGACGACTGAGTGTTACTCTTACGAGTAACACGAACCTCCAAGCACTATAATGAATCATTATCGATGTGGCATGACGACCGAGTGTTACTCTTACTGAGTAACACGAACCTCCAAGCACTATAATGAAACCATGTACGAAATACCCGTGCAGTGCCGATTCTCGGTGTGTTATACTAGCCCGAGCCCTCTCGGTGTGTTATACTAGCCCGATTAAGCCCCTCTCGGTGTGTTATACTAGCCCGATGGAGCCCCTCTCGGTGTGTTATACTAGCCCGATTGAGCATCCTAAGACCGACCATATCGGTCCGGATATGATTCGATCGCAGTCATCCAACTCCACAAGCATGATTGGATGACCCCGGATCAATTCCATCACCCCAAAGCGGGTATGGAATACACGCAGCCACCCCACATGGTCGACCATTGGCCTTCGCTTGCCAAGAAACCGTCCATACCAAGCATTATGGACGGAAACCCTAAATTAGGGTTTGCGACATATTACATGTGCCGCAAAACGGTCTCAACCATCCATCTTCGCAGTATAGATGGAGGGTGTAGATGTAGACTCAAAGGGCCCGGAGCATGTCGACACAATCACCATGTGACCCCTACACACTTGACCAATCGGTCAAAACCAACCATGATTGGTTACAACACATTCGTCCGCCCGAAAGAGCATGGTCGCACGGCTTTGCAAGCCAAAATTAGGGTTCAAGCCATCACGCGCGTCCATCTTCTCCGACACGAATGGAGGGTCACAAATCAAATCGAGCAGTCCTGGTCATACCAGCATGACCACCGTGGGCCCATCTACCCCCTCATATAATCGGCCAAGGCATATCATGCCCGGCTAATCCAAAACGCCCGCCAAACATGCGTGGTTACACTTCCCAAATTGCAAATTGATCTCGACCGCTCAACTTCACCGGACGAATTGAGTGGCTTAGATCACGTTTTCATGGGATAATCGGGTATAGGCGTGAACATCAGCCTACCATCTTCACGTCAAACCCGCCCCGGCCAAGACCGACCAAGTTAGGTCGTCTTGGAAAACGCGCCGGAAAAGAGTGTGGCGCGCGGCTTCTTGCGGTATCAAACTTCTATCGCAAAATCAATCTCGACCACTCCTCTTTGACGGTCGAATTGATTGGCCCGGTCGCGCTTTCATGAGGGAACGGAATACGAGGCACCTACACCATCATGCCGTCAACACGCATGTATGGCCTGGTCCTCTCAAAATCCTTCCCATGCTTGGTTTCGACCAAGCTGAGAGTGATGCTTGCGCACCTCTTCAAAAAACCCTAATATTCATTAACGGTCGCAGATGAGTGTCTCAAGGCTCATCTCATCCGTTCGACTTCACCAGACTTGGTTATACAACCCTCAGTCGAGAGTCAATTGGTCGATGGCGTCATTAGCCATCACCTTACCACACCACAATGCAAGTGCACTGCATGAAATACACACGATACTTCACAAGTATCGACTTTACGAATAACGCAGTTTATTCAATTCAGATTACATGCTATCTTTCGTGGATCCACGATCCACATTCCGACATCAATCATGTCACAAATCGGGGATACATATCGGGGTATTGGTCTCAGCGGTTTACAGCGTGCGGCGTGCAACGCGCCATCACAAGAACGTGTTAGGAAGTCATGGACGGTTAGAGATGAACAGGAAAAGTGGGCAAGACTGGTCGTGTGTTACCGACACACAACTCCACTACTCCATCATTCCACTACCTCCACTTCCCACGAGAAACGTGAATGAGGCTCAATGACTTGTATAAATAGGTTCTCCGCCCTATTTCCAACAACAAGGAATGACGGAGAACAACACAAGTTCAGACGAGACAGAAAATCAAGTGTTAATACAAAAATCGTATTCAAACACCCAGAGCCTGTTTGCATCAACCGCAAGCCCGCTCATCTTTCTGTTACAAGTCATAAGCAAGCCAACACCTTCACAATCTCAACACCTTCTTCGCTTCCCTCCCTAAGATCAACCCCATCTCCTTCACTTTGTGACCAAAAAAGTCCTGGAACGGCCATTTCTTGGTTTAGGCCGGACTTGCATGATTGATCTCTCAAATCTACAAGCACTCACCGCGCAAAGCATTTGTTGAAGGTTTAGATTCATTCCTCATCCACACCCCAAATTACCAAATTCTGCAGGAGAGTAGTTTTCACCCATCAACAATTGGCGACCACAAGTGGGAGATTGATCTATCGGTTGCATAAAATTGAATCCTCAATTTTTTCAGGTTTCCATCTCGCAATGTATCCTAAACTACAAAGTGTTCGATATCATGGGAAGCATAGATGGAATGTTGGAGGATGTCTTAGCGAATCAAGCCGGTATCACTAGAAGGCAGAGCGAGACATTTCGACTTTTGAGTGACATGGTGGCACAATTACAAGAAGCGTCGACAGGCATCCACTCAAGCAGCGCAAGAAATGACGAATCTTTAACCAGGAGTCACACCTTTACCGGTGGAGAAGCAAAAAAGGCGCGTAACCGCAGGAGACTCAGGGAAGATGAACAACATTGTCCGGTCAACAACGGAGACCCGACGCAACTCCACAGGAAAAGAGACTTATCCGGAATACTACAATGTCTGCCAGATAAAGAAGGGGAACCTACAACCTATGGAGCCTTGCTAGAGGATTTATACCTCAAAACTCTTATCGAAGCCCGGAAGACTGTCCAATCCGCGTCGGCCTCCCAACCAACTGGAGAAACGCTTGAGGAAGGAGAAATCAATCAAGAAATGCCTGAATACAGAGGATGGGAGCGTTCAATCCGGTCACTCAGCAGTGACATTACGACACCTTCCACATCCCTTTACCTAGGCAAGCGATCCGCAGACATGATGACACTCACAAGTCTTCCAACTTCATCTCCTATTCCACATCAAAGCCACGCAGAGACATTGCAACGCCCGCTAACGCAGGAAAAGCTAGACTCAAGGTACTTACATTTCCCCTTCCCAATGAAGAAGATTCTGGGGCTGCTGGAGACGAGGGTGCGAAATGGAGAGGTGGAGCTACCCCCGGTATGGCGTCCGCCTACTGATCAAGAAGTAATGGACCCGAGGTACTATCATTACCACCGGTTCCTTCATCACCCCACCAGTGAATGCAACGCTTTGAAGCGCATTGTTCGGGAGAAGCTTGGTTCAGAGAGATAGCTTGCAGAGGATTTTCTTAGAGACTACTCCGGTTTGATATAAGTGAGGCTTCCAAAAGGCAAGTAAGTTTTACTCAACAACTTTACAAGAAAGATAGTTTAGAATTCACTGGGGACTTAGCATCCCGCACGTGGAGAAAGAGGCTCCGTGATCAAACGCCATGTCTGTTTCCATTCGTACCTCCCTTTTACATAACATTTGCAATTTCATGTAATATGTGCAATCATTCATGACCAAGATGCAAATCTCATTTAACATAATCTCTTTCAAAAGGGTTGTTCACAAAACTACCTCAAAATAATCCAATTCAATTACCTATTAATCCAAAACCGGAAGTCAAAGAAAATCCTCACTATCACTCAAAAAAGAAAAGCATATAAGAGAAAACGCCAGTATATAGCACGAATACTTCAAGGAAAGTCTTTAAGCAACAACTCATCCTTCTGGGCAAGAGAGACTTTCATCCTTTGAAGCACGACCTGCTTCAGCTCCGAGTTCTTTAGACAACCTCTCAACCTCTTCTTCTTCCCCGGCGAGCAACACAAATCCGCGGAAGGGACTTCATCATGTAGTTTCTAGAGCTCCTGAATCTCGGAGAACCCTTTGAAGAACCAAGGAGCATTGAAGCTGTACTGCGTAAACACGTCCAGATGGCACCTCCAATCTTCAATCACCTCTTCAGAAACTGTTCCACCAGTCGCAGCGCTCATCCCATGGATAGAAACTAAAGCTTCTTGGACGCGGTTGACCAACGCAAGACGACTCTTGAGCTTCGTGGTGGTAGCAATATGGCCGTGTTTCTTCCAGTTGTCGTGTACAACTTTTCAAACTGAACCCAAGCACGCTGAATCCACCAACCAACACATGGCCTCGGATGAGGGATAGCAAAAGGAGGATCGAACAAAGCCCCGAGCCGCATCACCAGTAATTCACCAACCGAACCTTGTCGGTGCGGGGGCTTTTCGGAAGGAGTCACCACAATAGCCATATTGACCGGAGCACTGTTCGGGACGAATTTCAAGGGGAGCCGCCCCAACTACAGCAGTGCGCCTCTCTTTCACTCTGGGGTGCTAATTTCCATCACGACCGTCAACAAGATCACTAAGGGAAGCGCCTTGTTCCACCGAGCTTTCATCATCTCTCGTCGTGGTCGGAGAAAGGAGCGGTTTCTCCAGACCTCTCGGCATGAAGGTCGATCGCTTTTACTTCTCGGCGATGAAGGTCGATGCCGCCAAACTTCTCGGATGAAGGTCGATCGCCAGACTTCTCTGCATGAAGGCCAACATTGCCAGCCTTCTCATTTTGAATGCGCGCCAACCTTGTGAAGAGATTCTCTTTCGAAATTTCCTAATTTCAAGCAAGAATCATTTTTAGAAGAATTTACACTAGAGAAATAAAAGAGCCGGAAGAGATTTAAATACCTGCATATTGGAGGAATTGAGGACTACCGGACCGCATGCTTGCCTCTTAGGTCTTTCTCCTACTTGGTGACCGGTTGTCAGCCGACACAAATATAATTACACTTTCTTACTACTCAAAATATAAATATAGCAAGGGCAAGAAAGGATCGATCCCACAGAGAGGTCTAGGTTGTCAAATTGTTATGGTTTCTTATATAAAACACCGAGGATTTTCTGATTGTGTAAATAAAAATAAACGAAAAACAAACAAAGTACGCAAATCAAGGATGTGAAATATTGGATAAAGGTTTCATCTTCAATTGTAAACAAGTTTATGAATATATGAATAGAATTTGTATTTAATCTCGCTATCATCAAAAGCCATAGAATACCTTATTGCAAGAATACTCCGTAATTTCCAAAGTTATCAACACACACATTAGAGTCAAAGCGTATGTGAATTCTACCTAAAGAATAACCTAACGCCTTGCGCTAATCAAGTTCAATTCCTAGGAGCATTAAGTTTCGAAATAGGCTAATCAATGCAATTGTAATACATTGCGCAAAACAATTCGAACAAAGGTCAATTTCTACATATGATTTCAAGGATGTATCACTACAACCTAGAATCATATCATGCTACTCGTATTCAAGGTTATCGCTCGATGAAAACCCTAAAATAGCTATAGATATGGATGTGAGTTCAATCAATTCTAGACTCGACTAAACAAACATTCAATCATATTGCAATCCATCAATCATGCAATTATTGTAACCCGTAGAAGTCAAACGATAATATTGAGAGAAAACTAATTCATAAAAATCATAACTTGGTTGCAAAATCCAACTACATCTTCAACCAATAATAAAAACTTAGTTACTCATGGCATAGGAGTTCATAGCAAGAAGAAGGAGAAAACCTATCATGTTTCTAAACCCTAGAACCACAAGTAGAAGTCTCCCTCATGGAGATATCTAGGTTTAGAGAAAAAGTTCTATTTATATGCTTTCCTTCCCATAAGGATACTTTCCCAATATTAGGTTAATTCTTCTCAAAACCCGTCTCCAAGTTGGTCCACCAAGCCCAGGAGTGAAAAATATGTCTCTGGAATTTTGGGTCCGAAAAGTGTCGCCGGAATTGATGACGTCATCACCGGAATCCGGTCACCGGTCGCCGGAATCCGGTCATCGGAAAATCATCTCCAACTACCTGGACTTGCCTCCGGCTACCATAACTCGCAGCAACTCACTGTCCTTCTCTGCAGTTCAAACACTCACAATTCAAAGCAATACATCACATATGAACCATCCAATTCTTGAATTCTTGCGAAAACGCGCCCAAAAGCGTGACGCGTAGCTCATATGTCCGGCCGTCGACTCTTGCATCCGACTCGTACCCCTCTCGCGATTCACTGAAATATTGCCATGCCCACTTCCGGTTCCAAAATCCGATAACCGGAACTATGCTCACCGGCTTACCAATTTCGCTCCGTTTTCGCACTGCGGCTGCAGCTTCAAAACCATTCCCTGGCCTGCAAATTCTCCCCTGTGTAATTCAATCTTCATCTGCTTCTTCATAACCAGCTGCAACCTGCCACTCAGCTCATTTCCTCCCTTCTCTGCAATTCCATTTAGCTAAATTAGTCCATCCTTGCCTTGCACATCAACTCCAGGCAACAGTGCCACATGCAAAGTATTCTGCACCTGCAACAGCACCCTGGCTCAAGCCATTGCTTCAATTCCAGCCCTCACTAGCACTACAAAGACCAAAGACTGCAGTTGCGACTCTATTTGCAAATTTCAGCTGCCATCTCGAACCAGCCAGCATCATTTCCCATCAGCAACACTTACAATGACAACATCAGCCTCTGTAGCTTCATACACAGCATCTGTTGCCATGCCTGCAATTTCACATCAATCCCAGCAAACCTCTCCACCACTGCCAGACATCAACTTAACCACCTGCACCAACATCTCAACTTCTGTGTTGCAACTGCAATAACCTCCACCTCAGAAAACAAAGATCACTACCACCTTGTAACTCGTTCGCGCCACACCTTTCTCAATGCCACCATCATTGCAGCCAGACCTGCATTTCACGACCACCTGCTATTTTCCATGTACCAAACAACTCTCCACAGCTTCCATGCAGGCTTAACAGCTTCATTCAAGTCCAGCACCAGCTCTACCTGGAAAAACCCTGCCAAACTCCACCAACTCTGAAATCATCAGTGCCAACCAATACCTGCACCATTGCAAGCCTGAGCTGCTTCCAAGCCATTAGTACCAGCACCCGACTCCACACTGAACAGCTCTCCGCAACACACCCATTCCTTCTCGATCCTCCCGCCAAATTCAAACCCAAAGTGTTTTGCCATTCATCTCGGCTCCGGTCGAGGCTCATCTCGACTTGCAGCCTTCGTTATACCCGCAATGCCCTTTCTCCAACTCACTTGCACACCGCGCAATGCCACCAGAACTGCCACCAGAACTGCCATTCAACTCCACTGGTGAGGTTAATATCTCTCCACCAATCATAGCCAAACCCGAGCTCCAACTCTTCTTAGCAGCAACAACAAATTCCCATGTTTCTACTCGATCACCACGAGTTTCTCCAGCTTCTATTCTTCTTGTCATTCCCTGCTACTACAAACCAAATCAACAAGACCAGTGCCTTATCACAACAGTCCAGGCTGGGAGCCGAGTGTAGTTGCGGGATTTCCCACACTACACCCCTTACTCGATTTTGCTTAATTAATCCATTGAAAGATGTAAGATCAAGAATATTTATTGATTGGATTCATGGAATGTTTACACAGGAAAATAGAATTACACTTAGGAATTAAAACACTCTTAAACTTTCTCTCTCCTAATGACTTGCTCAACAACTCCCCAAAAAAGATCTCCCCCTCCACAGATTCACTCAACCCTTTATATAGGGTAATACATAGTGGTAGACAGCTAAGCTATCCTTTATTTTCGGGAATGTCCCGCGAAGTGTCGCAGATGCACAAACATTCGTTTTCGCGACACTTCTTACCCCTCGCCAGGTTTCACGTCTTCTTTATGTTTTGCTTGTCGTTTATTCATTGCGTCGTTTATTTTTAGCTCCTGCGACTCCTTCGCGACACCGTCGTTTACTAATCCCGCGAGCCTTGTATGTTGCGATATTATGATCCTACATCTTGCCTCTTTTTCCTTGAATATTGCTTGAAGAGCGATCTTTAAGGAAAAATCTATTGTTGTAGCGATCTTTGATCTTCGTTGATGGAGGAACGAGCGAAAGAATACTTTCCTTAAAAAGTACGTACTTGCCTCTATTCTTTGGCGAAGTTCCGAAGCTTCTTTGAGATGTATATTTAGTATCGTTTCCTGTCTCTCCTCATATTTCTCCTGCGAAGGGAAGAGTATCATGAGAGTGATTCTTTTGATTTGCCGCGATCGCTTATCTTTATCTTTTTTCAGTTTTGTACTTTTACACGGATTTTGATTATTAATGTCTTTTCTTGACACGTCTCTTTCAACCGTTTATTCTTGACCGTTCGAGTCTCTTCTCGCATTAAATGACCTCGTTTTTCTCGAGGATCTTTTTTTTTCCTATATATAGTTTTCTTTTCCTCTCCTTTTCATCCTTTAGTTTCTCTCTCGCGTTCTCTTAAGATTTGTTCATTTGCCTCGAATTTGTTTCTCTTTGGTCTTTTTAGCTCGCCTCTCTCCTTCTTCTCTCATGCCTATTTTGACCTTCCCCGCTCGTTATTTTCTCCTCTTCTTTCCCCTGCGACGCTCTTCTTCATTTCTTTCATCAATTCGCACGCCATTATATCGGTTGTTCTCTCTTCTTGGTTGTCTCTCGGCTCTCATCTCGCACCCTCTCATATTCTTCATTAATATTTCTATTGGTACGATTTTGTTCCCTTCTTCTTTCGCGGTTGTCATGGTTATTCCACTTGATTGCCTCTTCCATCTCTTGATTTTCCATTTCGCTCTTATCCTTTCTCTCTCGCGAGCTAGCCGCGCTTGTTCAATGTAATGTCTCTCAATGTCATCCTCAATCTCTCGGTTTCTTCTCAATTCCTCTCTCCCGTGCAAGATTATTCTCCCTTCAGCAGCTGGGTCATTCGGCCCTTGGAGTTGCATACTTCCTTGATTTTCCCTATTCCGCTCATTTTGAAGATTTTCGAGCTGAGGAATATAACGATCTTCCATTTCCCCTCTTCTCTCGCCATGCTCTGTACTTGGATTTTGTGTTTCTTCCTCGGTACTTTCTGTTGGTAATACTCTCCTTCTTTCTTCCCTATTCGATCTTGAACTTGATCTCACGCTACTTCTAGATCTCCTATTTTGCAATCTCATATTTTCCATCCTCAATTCATGATTCTGTCTTGTCAAGTTTGCTCGTTCCTCTGCCTCTAGCCGTCTCTCTTCGTGTATTGTTTGTCTCAATCTTTCTAATGCTGCGATTTCTTCGTTTCTGGATTCATTTCTCCATTCGTTCCTTGCTCTCCTTGTCCATTGTTCACCAATTTCTTGCTCCTCTTCCCTCTCGTCTTGAGAATCGGACCTCCAAGTATGTACACTTACTCTATCATAATCCACAGCGCGTTTGCTACTCTGCGGAGACCGGTGGCTGATTTTGATCTTCTCTATCATTTCTCATATTCATCCTTGACGATTCTCCAACTTCATTCCTCCTTTCTCTAGCAAGTCTCCCACTTCTTCTTACAATCGTTGGTTGCTCTTGTACATTTCTTTTTCTAGCCATTTTTCTTTTTTCAATGAATTCTTGAGTATCTTCTCCAAATCTTTTCTCTGTTAATCCAAATTCTTTCCAACTTCTACGTCAATCTCTGTCTCTTCCCTGTTTCTAGCGCATATGTAGTTGCGGGATTTCCCACACTACACCCCTTACTCGATTTTGCTTAATTAATCCATTGAAAGATGTAAGATCAAGAATATTTATTGATTGGATTCATGGAATGTTTACACAGGAAAATAGAATTACACTTAGGAATTAAAACACTCTTAAACTTTCTCTCTCCTAATGACTTGCTCAACAACTCCCAAAAGATCTCCCCCTTCCACAGATTCACTCAACCCTTTATATAGGGTAATACATAGTGGTAGACAGCTAAGCTATCCTTTATTTTCGGGAATGTCCCGCGAAGTGTCGCAGATGCACAAACATTCGTTTCGCGACACTTCTTACCCCTCGCCAGTTTCACGTCTTCTTTATGTTTTGCTTGTCGTTTATTCATTGCGTCGTTTATTTTTAGCTCCTGCGACTCCTTCGCGACACCGTCGTTTACTAATCCCGCGAGCCTTGTATGTTGCGATATTATGATCCTACACCGAGGTCGTTTAGTCCTTTTGTCACGCACTTCTTGTGCAGTTTTCTGGCGATGCAAATATGAAGCTTGCTGTAGATGATAGTTTGCACATCTTCTTCCCTGCAGCAATCTAGTTTACACACTCAACACAAATAACCCACAACCATTCAAACACTAAGAATAACTCTGAATTGTCTCGCATCATCAGATGTCAATGGCAAACACGAGTTCCAGCGAGCTTCAGGCCAAGATTATGCTTTCGCATTCGATTCGTCGAGTCCAAAGAATAACCCAACTTTCCTTGTTAGCTCAGAACAAAACCATCTCAGAATCGACCAATTTCAACACCCGGTTCTTCCTTTTTTCAATTTCGATCCATAAACCCCAATTTCCATTCATTTACGGAGAACCCTAACTTCAATTTCGATGAATCAAACAAACCCTTCACTCATTCTTCGCATCCAAACTCCAAACACGGTCTCATCTTCATTCTCTCGAATCTCTGAAGCTCCCAAGCCACAACCATTTCAATAATAGGCCGCAGTAATGAGAAGAAAACACTTCTCTTGAAATTATGCCTTGGTAATGATAAGAAATGATAAAGGCACCCAACATATGATACTGGCCACCACAGTGACATCCCTTAGAGTTTGACTACCCCTTAACCTTAGCTAGGCTCTCAATAACACTTCCTTTTTAACCAAAATCTGGCTATCCCTTAACATGTGGTTGGGCTCCCATTAATATTAGCCGATGAAATGACCGATTTACCATTCCGAGTTCTTCTTTTGCCCATAACTTCTTCATACGAACTCAGAATGACTCCGTTCTTTCGCCATTGTCTTCATCTTCTCGTCCTCTACACAATGAAAAGTAGAAATCTTGTATTTGAACGAGTTCCACTGGTCTTTTTGCTCCAAATGACTCCAAAACACCTAATAAACTCAAAAGCACACATAAGATACATAATTTACAAGAAAACTCGCAAAGAAAGCATAAATACTAGATATTAAATATGGTGTATTCTACACCTATCACTTGGGGACTGCAATCCTCAGCTCTGGTCCGTTTGGCTGGGAGCGGCTTCAACCGAAAACGCTTTGTCAAGACGTCATAAGATGGTTCACCACGGGGATCTGTCACAACACTCTCCGAAAACTTCTGGAAGATCAGCAAGGTCTACTCCAAAACTCCTTATACTTATCGGTTACCACCGGGTTTCTCCCAATAGGCCAAAAAGGAAGGCTCACCCGTTCTAGAAACACATTAGCATTAAGAATATTCGGGAGAAGTTCTTTCGGAACCCCAGTGGGGCGGATAAATGGGACACCCCGATCGAATCCCATTTGACGAGCAGCCCTGTCAATATTATACGGAGTTACAAGAAGAGCCTCATTGAATAGAGACGGAACATATCCCTAATGCAGCTGTGTGTAAGTAAATAAGTTCTCCGTACTTTGCGGTCTTAGCATCGATGACGCAACACGGCGATCGACCGTCAAGTGATAGCAAAAGTCTTTGGATGGACAATGGAATGGTGGACCGGCCCCCATGGACGAAAATCTACGGAAGAAATGTTGTCAAATACCTCCACAAGTTTCGCACCGGCTTTAGGACGCTTCTTATTCCATCGGAGTATTCTCGAGCCGCCGTACAAGTTAACGAGTGAAGGTGCAGGAGTAGGATCATAACTTCGAAGTGTTCCCATAAGAGCGCTTGAAGAAAAGCGAAGTGAATGTGCGACTCCACCTTCTTGTACCCGTTAGAAACATGCATATCCATTGCTAAAGCGTCCGGATGAGAATACAACGATCCAAGGAACAATGCACCTAGAGGAAGAACTTCACCTGCGCCAAACCTTTATAGCAATTTTGACAAGGCCACTTCTAATTGTCTTCTTCCTAACCGTCATCAAATATATCTCTGGATAGCCATATAGACAGAACGCGATCAGCCGAGCTCGTTTTCCAACTCTTGATTCAACTCGGTCTGCGAGAAGACCACTCCGAAACCCACCAGTGTGAAGCATTTCGTGTCTTTTTCTCCTCCTTCTCCAGTTGTCGAATTCCGCCACCTTTTGAAGTATAGCGGCATAATTACTCTTCTCCGTATCGGAGAGTTCGTAAGAAAAACTTCCAAACGAACAGCAGGTTCATTAATGCAGCTACACTCTCCAAAGTAATAGTCATCTCTCCCCATCTAGATATGGTCTGTGTGAGTGGAAATACGCCACCGAGAAATGAAGGTAATCAAACCCGCGGTGTCTTTCCTAATTTCGAGGGTAGCAGATGCCATGACCGCATCAAGAATTTGTGCTTTGGTCAAATTGTCCTTAATGCCCTTATTACTCAACATGCGTCTCATCCATCCTTCATAAGAACCCAGTGGAGCATGGCAAATCTTGAAGTCAATAGGAGAAGGCGGATATTCGTTTCTCTGGAGACAAAATCTCATCACAAGTGCGGAAGAAGAAAATGGATCGCCATCCATATTTTCTGAATTGGAAAGCAAGACTATCTTATGAGAAGGATGCTTCCTAATATTTGGAAAAGGCGAGGTGAACAACTCATCATTGATGTTCGGCATATCTTTGAAGTTGTCAACACTTCCTGACTTGGCACCAACATTATCTCCAGAAGACATGTCGACAAGATTTCTTTTCTTTCTACCGCAATGAAATAAAAAACAGGAGTTAGAACTCATATGAAAGCGCATGAGAAATGTAGTCACACACAGCAAAGACACAACTCGCATCGGAGCATACAATGGTCGGTCCAAGCATCATTCAAGTCTGGTATTGATCAAGCTTCGGTATAACTCAAGTCTTCAAGTCTGGGATAAATGTCAAGTCTGGTACAAATTTCAGTCTGGTATTGATTTCAAGTCAGTACAAGTTTCAAGTTCGGTATAAATTTCAGTCAAGCATACGTGAATAAGACCCACGTTCCGGCATACACGGCGGGCCCGCATTCATTCATCCGCATGCATTATAACACGATTTTCTTTATTCATGGGAATCGTGTCTACGGGATTCAAGCCAAATGGTGCGCATGTCTTACAAAAGGTTTTTACCTAAACAAACTAGGGTTTCACCTTTGAAAAAAAAAAAAAAAAAAAAAAAAAAAAAAGTGCGAAACTTACCTTGGACGCGGCAACTCCGGCAACGGTGACGGCAACAAGCTCCGGCGAGTGGCGGCGGTTGGTGACGGCAGTGAAGACTCGAACGGAGCTGCTCAACACCAAGAGAAAATTTTCGTGAGGGGAAGAAAGGAGTCTCGGTCTCTTTTATAGACAAAAATTAGAAGAATCCCAATAAAACAAGGATTCCTCTTTTGTTTGGTTTCCTCTTTTGATTCAAATACCCAAAGAAAGAAACCGGCCCCACCAGGGATTCCATACAAGCGTGACGGCGTGGAAAACTAGCGGTCGGCCAACACTCTTCCGGGTAAACTCCTTTTATCCTGTCTTCCTCACGTATGTATGTCACCATCTCATGCCTACCACACAATAGTGTAACCATTATGTGCTTTAGGCAGGGACTTAATGTTGATGGTGGATTTTCGTTTAAGGTTAAAATTTGTAAAAACCTGAAAAATCATGCGCTGACATCTTGTAAAAGATAAAGCCGTTTATAAGTGACGGATACTCCTCACTTAATTCACCAAGAATGGAGCATGTAGCAACAATACCATTCTGTGAATACATGAAATTCCTCCAGTTGGAGCATGTAGCAACAATCCCTTCCTGTGAATTTCATATCAGCCTTGTATTTCCTGTACTCATTATCAGTGTGGCATGACGGCCGAGTGTTACTCTTACAGAGTAACACGAACCTCCAAGCACTATAATGAATCATTATCGATGTGGCATGACGACCGAGTGTTACTCTTACAGAGTAACACGAACCTCCAAGCACTATAATGAAACCATGTACGAAATACCCGTGCATGTGCCGATTCTCGGTGTGTTATACTAGCCCGAGCCCTCTCGGTGTGTTATACTAGCCCGATTGAGCCCCTCTCGGTGTGTTATACTAGCCCGATTGAGCATCCGACACGACCATATCGGTCCCGGATATGATCTGATCGCAGTCATCCAACTCCACAAGCATGATTGGATGACCCCAGATCAATTCCATCACCCCCAAGCAGGTATGGAATACACGCAGCCGACCCCGCATGGTCGACCATTGGCCTTCGCTTGCCAAGAAACCGTCCATACCAAGCATTATGGACGGGAAACCCTAAATTAGGGTTTGCGGCATATTACATGTGCCGCAAAACGGTCTCAACCCTCCATCTTCGCAGTATAGATGGAGGGTGTAGATGTAGACTCAAAGGGCCCGGAGCATGTCGACACAATCACCATGTGACCCCCTACACACTTGACCAATCGGTCAAAACCAACCATGATTGGTTACAACACATTCGTCCGCCTGAAAGAGCATGGTCGCACGGCTTTGCAAGCCAAAATTAGGGTTCAAGCCATCACGCGCGTCCATCTTCTCCGCACGAATGGAGGGTCACAGATCAAATCGAGCAGTCCGGTCATACCAAAGATGACCACCGTGGGCCCATCTACCCCTCATGTAATCGGCCAAGGCATATCATGCCCGGCTAATCCAAAACGCCCGCCCAAACATGCGTGGTTACACTTCCAAAATTGCAAATTGATCTCGACCGCTTAACTTCACCGGACGAATTGAGTGGCTTAGATCACGTTTTCATGGGATAATCGAGTATAGGCGTGAACATCAGCCTACCATCTTCACGTCAAACCAGCCCGGCCAAGACCGACCAAGTTAGGTCGTCTTGGAAAACGCTGAAAAAAGAGTGTGGCGCGCGGCTTCTTGCGGTATCAAACTTCTATCGCAAAATCAATCTCGACCACTCCTCTTTGACTCGGTCGAATTGAGTGGCCCGGGATCGCGCTTTCATGAGGGAACGGAATACAGGCACCTACACCATCATGCCGTCAACACGCATGTATGGTCGGTCCTCTCAAAATCCTTCCCATGCTTGGTTTCGACCAAGCTGGAGAGTGATGCTTGCGCACCTCTTCAAAAACCCTAATATTCATTAACGGTCGCCGCAGATGAGTGTCTCAAGGCTCATCTCATCCGTCCGACTTCACCAACTTGGTTATACAACCCCGGTCGGAGTCAATTGGTCGATGGGCGTCATTAGCCATCACCTTACCACACCACAATGCGAGCACTGCATGAAATACACACGATACTTCACAAGTATCGACTTTCCGAATAACGCAGTTATTCAATTCAAAGCATTACATGCTATCTTTCGTGGATCCACGATCCACATTCCAGACATCAATCATGTCACAAACTGGGGGATACATACGGGGGTATTGGTCTGGCGGTTTACAACGTGCAGCGTGCAACGCGCCATCACAAGAACGTGTTAGGAAGTCATGGACGGTTAGAGATGAACAGAAAAGTGGGCAAGACCTGGTCGTGTGTTTACCGACACACAACTCCACTACTCCATCATTCCACTACCTCCACTTCCCACGAGAAACGTGAATGAGGCTCAATGACTTGTATAAATAGGTTCTCCGCCCTATTTCCAACAACAAGGAATGACGGAGAACAACACAAGTTCGGGCGAGACGAGAAAATCAAGTGTTAATACAAAAAATCGTATTCAAACACCAGAGCCTGTTTGCATCAACCGCAAGCCCGCTCATCTTTCTGTTACAAGTCATAAGCAAGCCAACACCTTCACAATCTCAACACCTTCTTCGCTTCCCTCCCTAAGATCAACCCCATCTCCTTCACTTTGTGACCGAAACAAGTCTGGAACGGCCATTTCTTGGTTTAGGCCGGACTTGCACAGATTGATCTCTCGAATCTACAAGCACTCACCGCGCAGTGCATTTGTTGAAGGTTTAGATTCATTCCTCATCCACACCCCAAATTACCAAATTCTGCAGGAGTAGTTTTCACCCATCAACAGATGGGATCAACAAATATTATCATTGACGATCTGAGCGATTTCAGTCATGATGACCCTCCCGTTGAATTGCCTCCAATGGTGACAATTGAGAAAGTCATAGAAATCTCAGAATCAGTAGAAGTTGTTCCAACTGTTGCAGATCCTGACATTTCTAGTGACGAGGAAAAAATACCTAGTCAAGGTATTCCTGTTGAACGTGCACCGCCACGACATCTCTGGGTTCAAAGGAATCGTGATACTAACCATATTATTGGAGGAAAAGATTCCACTGCTAAGACGAGAGGACAACTTCAAAATATTTTTAACTTTGGATGTTATCTATTACAAGTGGAACCAAAAAACATTGATGAAGTTCTTAGCGATCCCTTCTGTGTGAATGCATGCAAGGCATGAAGAGTTAAATCAATTCCAAAGACAAGATGTATGGGAACTCGTACCTTGTCCCTCTAATGTAAATATTTTTGGTACTAAATGGATATTCAATAACAAGTCGGATAAATTTGGCACAATTGTCAGAAACAAAGCTATACTTGTCGCTCAAGGATATTCACGGATTGAAGGTATCGAATTTGACGAGACCTTTGCTCCTGTGAGATGCCTTGAGTCCATTAGATTATTATTAAAACCCCGGGACCTAGCGTCCAGTTTTTGATACTCTCAGAATTTAATCCACTATACAAAGACCATCATTAACTTCGTATAGTAGATACCGAGTAATCTACCCCTAGTTACCTAGTTTCCTTAGTATCCCTGCGCCTACAAACGATATAGCCAATGCACGTGAATCCTAAGATAGAGTCCACTATCTTAAGTTGTTTCACATGTCGTGAAAACTTCTTGCACTCATCTCCTTTGGATCGTATTCCAAAATAGTAAACGACTAAACAATATTGGGTAATTGTTCTCTCAATCTTAAGAATTAAGTCAGAGATTTATGCTGAGTCATTATGTTGAGTCAAACAAAGGCTATTTCATTTAATCTAATAAACTACTTTGTTTGGTAAGATCCAGATTATCAAGATATTCATATTTAGGTATACAAACTATCAGATTCTGATACTGAAGAACACCACCAAATGATAGTTTGCTGATCTAATACGACTATCATTAAGATGTCGATCAAAAGATAAACAATGTTAAGTCGGGTCCCGACCGATTAAGTATGTGCACGAAGTAAATCACAAATATCAGAAACCAATAAGAAATCTTCTTGTCTTCAATGTCTTCAAAGTACATGCACAAACAAACTTGATTCCAACTTATGATCGATCATGGGCAAAATGGAGTCGGCTAACAATGGACGATCACAAGTCTATCTCAGATCAAAAACCAGATGTGAACTACCGTTAATCCCTTGATCTAGTTCTATTGATCTTATATCATAAGAGAAGGTTCTCATAATAAACAAACTAGGTGCATTCAAGGTTTAACAACCGTTAGTCAATCAAATCAATAATCGAAAACTAAAATAACAATGCAAATTCTAGTTTCCCACCAATGGTACTATCTAGTTGATTTTTGATCCCACATAAGTCTTTAAACTAGCGGATGTAAGAGATTTCACGTAATTAGGTTACTCTAACTCTCCAATATAGTATTACTTGTAATACTATTAGTTAGCTACAACATTTACTACAAAATGAAGTGCCTGCATGCCTTATGTTTGAAAGAAGAACAAACTTCACTATCTATATACCGAGGTAGTTTGGACACCAAGGAATTTCCATAACCGAAAATATTCTCAAGATATGCAATAGGCACCTATTTTAGGTTTTTTCTAATTCCAACCAATATCCGACCGTAATACCAAAATTACTCTTGGATGACGACTCAATATTAGTTGGTATACAAGTATAGTTTACTAATATATCTTCCAGAGATATGTTTTAATTTTTTGAAAAATAAAACATTTGAATCCGTAAATCTTAGTAAAAATATTCTTAAACATTTAGGTTTGCGATCTCACCTTGAGTATCAAGGAATATATTTGAACAATAAAAGATAAGATTTTACACACGTTCAAATTACTCACAATGTCGACATCTTGAACTTTCCTAATTAGTAAACCCAACTTCCAAAATCACACAAACCCTAAAGCATGCGTTGTTGCTTGGGTAATTTCCAAAATTAGTTCTTGAACAATGAATTTCTTTTAACTAAGATTGTTAAGGATTAAGAACATACATTGCTTGAATCATATTTCGAGAGTTTAACCAAGACAAGCTTGAACTCAAAATTTCTTCTTCGCAATATTAAATATGTTAAAATCATATGACATAGTCTCACAAGATAAAATAGTTAATGTCGTGAGTAAATATGATAGGTTGGTATTCATATACCTCTTGCTAAAGAAGTTCTCGCAAATGTTTTCGTTTGATCTTCAATCTTCAATCTTCGAGGGTTATTCAACTACCATACTCTAATCCTAGTCAAAGACTTGACTTTAGTAGACTGGTTTTCAAGATATAGTTTTGTACATAATTGACAACAAGATTGAGATAACAAAATTTGCGAGTTCGACCGAGCGATGATCTAACAGTCTCTCCCTTTATCAATTTTACTTGGATAAGTGTGTTTCACTTGGATATGGTCTTGGTGATAGGTGTAGAATACACCTAATTTACTATCTAGTAGTTTATGCTTTCTTTGCTATTTTTCTTGTAAATTATGTATTTTACGCTTGTTTTGAGTTTTGTAGCTACTCTGGAGTCGCACGGAGGAAAAGAAGAAGAAATCACTCAATTTGAGCAAAAGGGTAAAATTGTCATTTCACCAAGGAGGGAACATTATTTGGAGCCCATCCGGGTTAAGGGGCAGCTCTTTTGGAAGGAATATTAAATTCGATCCAGATGAGGTTAAGGGGCAGTCCATCAGGTTAGCCCTTATCAAAGGGACCAACACTGAATAACCCTCATTTAACCCAACCCTATTTTTAATCGAGAGAGAGAACTTTCTCATCTCATTTATCATTCTCTCTGAAATCAAGAGAAGAAGAAAAGAAGCGCAGCTGCTGTATTTAATCTGTCCGAGAGGTCTAGAGATAGGGATGAAGCTCAGTAAAAATGGGTTCGCCTGTTCAGGGGATTAAGAAGATGATTGAGAAATTGATCTTTGTGATCGATGAGAGACGGAGAACGAGCTGCTAATGATGATTCCAGGGAAGAAAAGGGGTTCGATTGTGGTGGTTCGATCTAGGGTTCGGGACTGAGTTGATGCTGAATCGAGAACAGATCGAGAAAATCGATAGAGTCTGTTGGTGTTAGGAAGATTCAGGGTTGTTGTTGCCCAATCGAATCAATGTTTCGGTCAAGCAGAGTAGATTGAGCAGAGTAGATGGATCTGTGGTCGAGCTGATTCGAATCTGAGAAGAGAAGATGGTCGACATTCGTAACAGTGAATTGTTGTATCGATTGAAGATTTGATGAGGATGACAGGGGTTTACGAGATAAGCAATGGAGCTCGGGAATGATAATGATGATGACGAGCTCGTGTTGGCGAAATGAGAATACTTCGATGGGTTGTGAAGATAATCGATTGAGTCTTTGCCCGGTGTCAAAGCTCGAGAGAAAGATGAGCTGAGTATAGTGATTGTGAACTGTGAAGAGTCGTAACGATTTGAAGCTTTGCAATTGATGAATACCTGAATGAATAGATGAATGTTAGGATTCTTAGCAGGTGAAGAAAGTAGAGGCCTGAAATTGGCCTAAAGTCCTATAATTGAACGAACTCGGCCAAATTTCCTCTCTAGCGAGTTGACTCACGATCCCGATAACCGATTCGGTTCGGCGATCGACCCGGCGAATCGGACCACTCGGCCAACTAAGACCGCCGACTCGGGAGTCGACTCCTCTCGACTTGACCCGGTTGACCGACGACCGACCGTTAAGTTTGACTTTTGACCGTTAGTCCTAACGGAGGACCGGAGAAGGAATATTCCGTCGAATATTCTCTTGACGGAGAAATTTCAATTGGCCGTGGCGGCGACTATTCCGCCGGATTCCGGCCACAATCCCGATTTTCCGCGAGCAAAAATTCCCGAATTTTCTATGGACTTCTCTCATGGGTGTGAAGACTTGGGCTAGGAATTTGATGGAGAGTTGGACTCAAATTTGGAAAGAGAAGGTGGAAGAGTTGAGAAAAGCTTGGATTTGGAAATTGAATTACAAAAGGAAAAGGATTCTAATCCTTGGAAGAATTGGAGAATATTGAAGCCTATAAATAGAGAAGTTTTCTACATCTTTTACATATCTCTACACACACAATTCTTTTCTTTTCTTATTCTTTGTGTGAACTCTTTAACATGAGTAGCTAATTTTATTGATTGAGGATGAATTCCTAGTTCTTAACATATGATTTAAGTTTTTGTTTTTAAATTCTATCTTGAAGTTTTTCACATAATTATCGTTTGTTTTTACTAATAGGAGTGATTTTAAAGACATTCATGATTGATTGATAGATTGTTTGGGTGGCCAACTAAATTGATTTGTTAATTCGATCTAAAGCTAGTGAAAGTTAGGAGATAAGTAATCGTTTCTTGACTCTTTACATAAGTAGCAAACACGAGACCTTGCGGAGGGATTCCGTGGAGCAATTGTGTGTAGAAACAACGTTAGCAAGTAGACCTTGAGCTAAGAGTCTAACTACTAATATCAACCTAAGAAATTCATAAAACTTAATGCATGAGCCAAGTTACATCTAGGTTGAGCTAATTCTAGGTGGCTTGGTGATTAGAATCCAGGTAGTCGAGAACTTCCGTGTCCCAGGTGATACAAGGGATTTAGGGGTTTAGCACCGAGCTACCGCCGCTTTACCTACGGTTGGTGATAATTTGTGACTAATAACAAGTAGAAAAGAACATAACTTGATTCATTGTTTCGTAACGAAGAAGGATTCCTTGATCTCGTCTCTCTTATTGCTTTCAACTTTATCTTTTAATTGCTTTGTTTATTTTCTTTTTGCTTTTTACACCCCCCTTTCGTGACAATTTTTACAACTAGAATCTCGTGCTCCTCGTGGGATCGACCTTGACTACCCTATATTACTTGTTAATTAGGTAGTAAAGTATTAATTAATTTGATTGCACCTACGACACGCATCACTTGGCCTTTTAGCTTTCTCTACCTTAGGGGAATTAGGCGAGGATACTTTATGTTTTTTTAAGCGTCTGAAGAACTGCTTAGTTTGTAATGATGCTAGTAGTGGTGTTGGTAGCTTTATTTTTCGTATATTAGGTATTGCCATTCAAAAGGGTGTTGGAGCCCAGCTTGTTGCGAGGTTGCCAACCAAAAGTATGTAATATTAAGTATTTTTTCGTTATTGAACTAAAAATATATTCAAATTATAAATACATTATTGATTTAGTAAAATATAAACCTTTTAGCTCAAATATCCATCATGTTTAATTTCTTGAATCCTCAACATCTGCTTGAAGTCTTCGTACTTTAAGTTCTTATATGGCTCGATATATGATCGTTTCAGCATCTTTGTTGTTGAAGATCTATAGCAATAATAACTTATAAGAATACTCGTTTAGAGCTTTTCTATAATGACAAAGTCAATCTAATCAATGATTTTTACATCGATCTATAGCATTTTTACCTACCTCAAAGTCCAATTGTACCGAAACTTTTAATTAATACTAAGGTGATATGCTCTTTCCCTAAGCCCTTACTTGTCTCTTTTGCATATCAGGTGAAATCTACAGCTTGAAACTCACTCCCCCTTATAATGCTCTGAAAATCCATGTGTTATAGTAGAATACTATTAAATAATTCTCCCTCTTTTTGTCAGCAAAATTAACAAATGTGAAATAAAAAAGATCTGAATGAACTACATAAAAGAGTTATTGAGACTAAAGATAGCATACCAACTTTTAAAGACGATTTCACTAAGTAAACTTAGCATCTTCATCAATGAGAGATAAAGGTACAATCATCTCCTATAATTTCACAGCCGGTCTCCCCACAAAGGTATAACAATTTAGCACAATTTCAAAGTTAACTCTTCCCCCATTTGATGTCATTCCCAAGAGAACAACATGATCGACATTTCTCTATATATAAGAGAATGATTTCTTGGACATTAACGATACAATTCCAAATATTTTTCCGTATTCTCGCCCGGTACGAACAAAAAAATAAAAAAAAAACTATCTTAATGATAGAGGCACTAAAAAACATCACTTTCATGAGAAAAATAACATCGAAAAAAATTATTTTATGAGCCAGTTACGAACAACAAGCATAATTTAGCGACATGGCTCAACACATGGACTATATCTTCTCTAGCCATGTACGGACATAAAGATTAAAGTTCTCGATCTTATCCGAATTTGCAAAGTACAAATCTACAAAAAAAAAAAAAAAAAAAAAAGAGGCGCAAATTACAGCAAATATAGACCTCTCACCGCTGCTCGCACTCCCAATAGTGTGGAGCTTTGCTAATCTCCAAACCCTTGCACAAGAAAAACCACACTCCAAAGCTTCATATCACACCTCCACCAACAAAACTTCATTGTATTCCACCCCATCTGCATACATCTCACTCTCATCATCCATTATTTACAACTGCATCTCACATTCACCACCAGTCAACAACAAGTTTCAACTTCACAACACCATCAGTCCACAACATCATCTCCCATTAGCTACTTTTTTTAGTTTGTCTGTTTAGGTTCATATATATATAATTATTTTTTATTTTAGTGTCATGAACTCCAGTATCTGGCTATTGTTTGATTTGAAGTATTTCGAAACTATATGACTTAATTTTAACGATTTAGTTTATGAAAAAAAAGAAAAGAAAAGAAATAATTGTAATGATTTATTCAAGTCAATTTCTTTCCTATCAATACCAGTTTTATTTTGTTGATTTTCTTATAGTGCGATGATGAACATGAAATATATAGAGATTGTTTAGGTGACTTGTTTACAATTCTAAAGCTAGATTTTAAAATCTTAATCCATTATTGTGAAGGTATAATTCAAACACAAGTAGCAAACCAATTATTTGTAAGTGACAAATATACCACTGCTTCGGGATACAACTGTTTAACCCAACAAGATATCCGCACAACCATAAACCCCCTCCCAACCAGCAAATTTTTATGGACCTTACCATGTCCTCCAAAAATTTAGCTTTTCTCGTGGAAAGCTATCAACGAAGGATTACCAACCTTCTCTTTATTACACCACATCAACCTCACCAATTCAAACATGTGCCCCAGATGCAACTCCGACCCAGAAACGGTGACACACATGCTTATTCAATGTCCTGTGGCAATAGCAGCGTGGACCAACCTCTCAAACCGCATACCAACAAACCATCTTCAACATAACAACCAACCAATCACCATAAATCCTCAAACAACCATATTACATCTTCTACAAGCTTCTTCCGATATAACCACCATCACATCTTTCTGTTTTCTTTTTTGGACACTATGGACAACCAGAAATGAACTTGTCTTCAACCAATCCCAATCTCACCAAGAAAACATCCCGAGGGCAGCTCTAGCACAACAACAAGAATTTGAATGGGCAAGAAAAATCTCCCCACCTATAAGCTACTGGAGATCCAAATCCAATGATCGCAATAATCACGACAAGAACAACTACAATCATTCAAGTTGGATGGTCTATTCCAGATTCGGGTTGGATAAAAATAAACACAGATGGAGCTGCTAGAAGTCATCCGGGTATGGCAAGAGGGGGATTCATTTGCAGGGACTCGAATGCACAAACCATTATGGATCTTGCACAACCTCTAGGTTTAACTACTGCGCTAACGGCAGAGACTTGAGCAACCGTAATAGCAACCAGAGCAGCGATGGAAAGACAATGGCCAAGAGTGATAATTGAAACGGACACTGAGAATCTCATGCGCTTTATAAGAACATCAGCGGAAGCTTATTGGTATATATATTACAAATGATTACAGAAATCAAACAAAGACTGCGCCGCATACCTTCCTGCCACATTCAACACAATTATAGGGAAGGCAACCAAGCAGCTGATGGTATAGCAAACTTTGCAGCCAATAGAAGCGAAGAAGGAAAGTATTCGACAACGATATGTGATCAAGCAAACCGCCTTTTCTTAATCAAATTCTATTAACCGACTCTATGGGAATTACTTTCCCCGTGTAATCTCTATTTAGTTCCTTTTTAACATATTCATGCTTCACAAAAAAAAACCATATGGTGAGTGATCCGTGTGAAACAAATGCACCAATAACATCTCCGCTCATCTAAACCCTTGATTAATCTAACGCTGCAACAACAATCAACGATACCAGCTTTCGATCCGCATGAAACTACACTGACCAATAAAATTCTATCAAATGTCAGCTCATCTAAACCCTTAATTATCGTTTCAACAATCGACGATAGAAAATATCGATCCGCATGATACTAAACGGACCAATAAAACTCCATGTCATCTCTGTATAAATAACCAAGCCCTCCCCCCATTTCATTTCACATCGTCGACACAGATATCTTTACTCACTCTCCCACATTCCTAAATCAATCTTTTCTCTCCTTAATAAATTTCAGTTTTTGTTGTAATGGCACCCAAAGCAGAGAAGAAACCAGCGGAGAAGAAGCCAGCGGAGAAGAAGCCAGCAGAAAAGAAGCCCGCCGAAGAGAAGAAGGCAGAAAAAGCACCAGCACAGAAGAAACCCAGAGCTGAGAAGAAATTACCAAGCAAAGATGCTTCAACAGCAGATAAGAAGAAGAAGAAGTCAAAGAAATCAGTCGAGACTTACAAGATCTACATCTTCAAAGTTTTGAAACAAGTTCATCCTGATATCGGAATCTCTAGCAAGGCTATGGGAATCATGAACAGTTTTATTAATGATATCTTTGAGAAACTTGCAGCGGAATCGTCTAGATTGGCTAGGTACAATAAGAAGCCTACTATTACTTCACGAGAGATTCAGACTGCCGTTCGTCTTGTTCTTCCCGGTGAATTGGCCAAGCATGCTGTTTCTGAGGGTACCAAAGCTGTTACTAAATTTACCAGTTCTTAGGGTTTGTCTGTTCTTAGGAATTAAATTTCAGAAATTTGTGTTTTTGGGGATTTGGGGGTTTTCAGATATGTAAAATATTGATGCTTTGAAATCTATCCAGTTTCCAATTAATCGAAAAATCAATTGAATGCTATTTTGAAATCTTATCTAGAATTGTTGTTTTGTCTAATTTTGGAGGGCCATTTTGCATAGACAGTATCTTATTAACCGTGGATGGGCTATCAATTACTTCAGCTTGGACATTCTAATTCATACTTTATTACTCGTTCTACAAACTAGTATAGACCCATGATTTTGATGTTGGTTCAGATTAATGTTGTTAGACCTTCAATAAGACAACAGTAACTTAGGTGGAGATGGAATTTCTCAATTGGCAGTTCTTTTATCTTAGACATTTCTTTTCTGGAATTGGAATTTAAACAAGTTTATTGGAAATTATAACATGGGAGAGACTCGAGAAAAGGATAATTCAGAGAGCAATAAAGAAAAAGATGGGATCGTCATGACATAACATAACTCAAAGTTATTCCATTAGTAAGATGGAGCAAAAGAAAGAAAAAGGGAAGAAATGGACTTGTAATCCTTCCACTGCCAGTCTGTGTAGCCAGCCTAACGCAGTACCCTCCGCTTCAGTGACCACACAGCCCAGGCCTATGCCCAGACCATGCAAATCAACTCCCAACTTGGAACGGGCAAGTCACGACATGTTTGAGCATCTTAGAACTATATATTTGCAGTTACGCTTATATGATTTTCTACAAAATTTGTAAACCTGACAATTGTATTGAATTCCTTTTGAAGGTCAGAAAAGGTAGAGATGTGGAAGTATGAATCCACCGTATTGATAAATCTCTAGTTTGTACTATTTTACATTAGTCATGAGGCCTTTTGTGCTGAGATGATTTTTATTAAACACACCCTATGGCACATACTTTAGTAAACTTAATTAGGAGCTGGAGTAGCATGGTTTAGTACTTATTAGCGAAAATAAGAATGTAGTCTTGATCTGCAAGAGAAATTGATATTCTGATAATGTATACATTCTGGCAATTCTATTGAAAAGAATTTGGAAATATGTGGTGTTGTATCCTATAAATTTTGAAAACCAAGTTCAAGCTTGAGCATAATTTTGGAACTGGCCCTGTCAGCCTGTCTCTTAAGGGTTGAAATGCCAACGCAGTTTCTAAAAGTTTCAGCTATTTATACTACATATATGAGGATCGTATGTAAAATAAATGGGCTGAGTAGTGAATACAGTTTCTTTTGGTGATGAATAAATGTCTGATCCCCCTTTCCTTTGTGTGATGTGATTAAACTGTATACAAGGAACTCTTATCAGGATTTTTCAAGAGCTCAAGAAAGTTGCCGAGGAAAGATGGTGACATACATACTGGGTACAGGGATGATTACCCTTACGATACATGCGGTATTGAGAAACTTGCCAAGAAAGCTGGTCTTAATTCATTTGATTGAGAAAGTAAACTATCATCCTGAAAACTATCTGTTGTTCAGTAACCAGAGAGGCAGTCACATCAAGAGCATTTATGAGTTCACTTGGTTTTGAAGACTTCCCAGTGATCTTCAAATTCTCACCAGTTAAGCCATCTCTACATTGAATGTGACTCTGTGAGGCCAACTTGTACATGTATGGAATGGAAGGTTACAGTTACAGTAGTATCTCGGAAAACTAAGCTAATTGTAATCGTTAAACATACCTCACAACCATGAAAGTTATGTTGCTTCAAAACTAAAAACAAACTACACAGACCAAGTAGTATCCAGATTCGATACATATCCTTTCTCTTTCTCCAGTGGCTTCCACATTTCTTTTCTGGAATCTGTACAGTTCCACTGCCAGGACAGTACAGTTCAATTGGAATTTAAACAAATTTATTGAAAATTGCAACATGGGAGAGACTCGAGAAAAGGATAATTTAGAGAGCAGTACAGAGAGTCCAACATCTTTTGATTACATTAGAAAATGGACTTGTTATCCTTCCACTGCCAGGAGAAGGAGGTGAAGGAGGTGATCGCTGCTCTGTGAAACCAGCCTAACGCAGTACCCTCCGCTTCAGTGACCACACAGCCCAGGCCTACGCCCGGACCATGCAAATCAACTCCCAACTTGGAACGGGCAAGTCACGACATGTTCGGTCATCTTAGAGGTATATATTCAGCTACATTTACTTGGTTTCGCTCGATGTGGTCCTAAAACTGCTTTACGAAAATCGTCAAAAAGAATGAAAAAACGCCGTTGCCGGGGATCGAACCCGGGTCACCCGCGTGACAGGCGGGAATACTTACCACTATACTACAACGACTTAAGTTGCTAATCAAGTCCTAATTGTTAAAATAATCACGTTTTCTCTTAATGCACTATAATTAATAGCTCTGTTCAGGATGGCAAGTCAAAAAAATGCAAACACCAAAACTTACCAACTGAGTGTAAACCACCTCGACTCTCACTTACAAGCCCACGCCACGCGAGCTTGGCAACGACAATTAGCAGGCTAGAGAACGATGAGATGGACTTAATGTTGAATAGAATACTGTATTACTGTGATGGCAGAGATCATGTCTCATGCATGCATCTTACTTGCAAATGATACTAGGTTTTCTTGGATTTTTGGATTAAAATCATCACTATGGTCAGGTAATAAGAAACCCAAACTTGGTACGTACAACCAGAAACATAAAAAATGATGATGAAATAAGTATCAACAAGGTAGAAAAAAAGATTGATTATACATAAGTATCTGTAAATTCTCTACTGATAAGGAACAAGAATTCAGTCATTCCACTCTTCAAATCTATAGAGGAAAAAATCCATATCGCAGCAACATTTTATAACAAAGTTCAGCCATGGTGAAAATTCAAGAAAACGTTTGAGTTTTGCACAAAAAGTTCATAATAATTCCATAGGAATAGAGTATTTCTATCAACATTGCATCTCAAAAGAAAACAAAATGATGAAACAAACAGGAAGCATATAAGATGAACACGCAAATTAATCATAAATTCGTTAGAAAAAAGCTACCTGCTTTTTCACATCCTAATAATTTATCATAGTTCTGCAATTCAACTATGTATCTTTTGTTGTTTTCGGACACATTCCATTGTCATATCTCCTGACGACGGAGTATCTTAATAACAACCTTCGGCCTAGGAATAATATTTTCTCCAATGGCTTCTCTTTCAAACTCAGGTTTATTAATAATTAAGTTTATCAATCTCTTCATTGAGACGAGCAATATCAAGCTTCAAAGAACTGTTTTCACATTCCAATGACTTGACAGCCTCAGTTAACTTATGATCTTCATTGCCAAGTCCATCAATATTCTCTTCATCGACACGAGCCATGAGATTAATACATCTCATTCTTATTACAAGTTTGCGATTCTCTTCACGGAGACGAGCATTTTCACTCTCCAGTGACTTCACAGTCTCAGTTAATTTCTCAATTGGCAATTCTTTTATCTTGGACATTTCTTGCTCCAATATATAACTTAACTACACTTTGTTGAAGGTTCTCCAATTCTGCATTCTTCGAAGCCATTTTTTTCTTCTTCTGGTTTTTGAAAATTTCTTTTAGCTATTCACACAGCAAGAGATACACTACTGTATGTCTGTATATATAGTCTGTGTGAGACTTGAATATGAAACGACAATGCCTCTGCCTAGACCATACGGTCAATTTTTCCTTGGAAACTGATGCACAGCAGTTAAGTTAATTGAAGGGCTTATTCTCGTTCTAATTTTATCCCTTCATATTCTTGTTTCTTCTTTTCTGGAATTTGTACCAGTTTAATTGGAATTTAAACAAATTTGTTGGAAGTTGGAACCTGGGAAAGACTCGAGAAAGAGCAGTCAACATCTTCTGAAACAAGCTTGGTAAAGGGGCGGCATGAATTGGTAGAGGGGCGGCAAGTGTGATAGCAATGTCCCTCTTATTAGTTAGGGGTGTCCTATAGGGGTGTAGATTGACTAGATTACCCTTTTCACCTTAAATTAACCAAAATCAAATCAATTTTTTTTAAACCTAATGAATCTAAAAAAATCAAATTAGTTTTTTTTTCATCTTCTTCTTCATCTTCTCTTCTCCTCCATCAATCCTAACCTCCATTAAAACCGAAAATTTCATCGTCTTCGATTAATCGACGATTTGAAAAATGTTTGGCAAAACCCAGTTAGGGTTTAGTTTATCGTGTTGGATTTAAGTTAATTTTGTATCAAAAATTAGAGTTTTGTATGAAAATTGAAATTGAAATTTCGGGTTTATGCCGATTCTGGTTGGTAATAACTCAATTACGAACCGTAACTGAGATTTTGAAGAACATACGGTTGGTAATAGTTCAATTATCAACCGTACTTGAGTTACTGATTTGTTACTCAAACAACCATACCAACCGTAAATATTCCCGTGTCTTAAGAAATTATCAAATAATGATTTACGGTTCAAAAGTTAAGTTAACACACAACAACCGTAGGGTAGTTACGGTTGGTCTCGATTCATTAGTTACCAACCGTAATTTAGTTACGGTTGTTGTCCAAATTTAATTACCAACCGTAATCGGTTTTACGATTGGATCTTCCCCAAATTTAACCGATTCACGGTTGGTATTCGATAACTTACGAATCGTAACTAAGAGTTACTGATTGGTCACGAGCAAAATTGCAAACCGTAAGTTCTTCCGAAAATTCAAAAGTTTTGATTTTGTTATGTACTTTAGATAATTTTGAGCGAGAAAAGGCTAATGAAAACTAATTTAGAAGTATACCGGGTCACTGGAATCACTCATTTTGGTGGAGTGAATCAAAATCTAGGGTTTCACAAATATCACAAAAGTTTTTTTTTTCTTCTCCTCAATTTTTTTTTTCTTATAACTCTAAACATCTGATTTTTGATTCTATAATAAGTGAAAATTAATTATCAAAATTAATCTTGATTATCTACACTAATCTTGATTATCATTACTAAACTTGATTATTAACAATAAGGGTTAATTAGTCATTTCCAGGGTTTTATTGATAAGGGGCACTTGAATTTACTTCTAATGACCTTTTTTGTCTTATTAGGTTGCCGCCCCTCTACCGATTCCTACCGCCCCTTTACCAAGATTGTTCTGAAAAACAAGATGGACCGTCGTGACATGACCAATTTAACCTGGCTAGCTAGTTTAATTATTCAAGTGGTTGAAGTCTCTGAACCCAAGTCCATTTCTCCTGGGCAACAACAAAAAAAAAAAAATGGACTCCTTCCAGGAGAGGGAGGTAATCGCTGCTGTGTGAAACCTGAAACCAGCCAGCCTAACAAGGTAGCTTCTTAGTGGTTGAAGTCTCTGAACCCAAGTCCATTTCTCCTGGGCAACAACAAAAAAAAAAAAAAATGGACTCCTTCCAGGAGAGGGAGGTAATCGCTGCTGTGTGAAACCTGAAACCAGCCAGCCTAACAAGGTAGCTTCTTAGTGACAGGCGGGAATACTTACCACTATACTACAACGACTTGTTGGTAAAATGCTAAACCTTATAATAGACCACGTCCGCACACTCCATCTACAGCACCAAGTTTTACCGAGTAAAACCACTTTGAATTTGCAAAAAGGATATGAAATAAACCCGAAAGTACAACTTTCATCTCTGTAAAAGCTCAGGTTTCTCAACCAAGATGTAAAAGGTTATTAAACCCCACAATTCCAAATATTGTAAGAAAATACTTATCCAGTGAGTAGGGCTTTAACAGGAAAAGGATTTAGGATGCATGACGAGTGAAATTTAAAATAGACGTTTGTCCTTTGACAAAACATGTATGATTGTTACCTACTAGGGAATACTTGAGATATTGCATCAGTAAGAAGGATTGCCGCTTCACTTGTCTGCCCTGTTTTCCATACCCTTTAATCAGATTTAAAGAAATCCTTGCTTTTCGGCACTTTGAGCCAACTCATTGAGAACGGTCCTTGAACTTTACCAGAACGATCTAGATAATACCATATCCCATCAAATCTCTTGCTTTCCAGGAGGTGCTCGCTTCTAACTTTCCATGTGATAGAATCTCCCTCAAACGGAAATAAGTATAGATGTTTTAAAGAGAGGTATACAAATAAGTTAGTTACGCAATGAATTCACTAATCTTCTACTTTATCAGCGGCTTTTCCATGAACAACACTGCTACTCATGCCTTCTAGACCTGGAAAAAACCCATGTTGCAACTAATATTGGACTTCCTGCTCAAAAGAAATCGACAGATAACTTTAACTTTGCACATAAGTTAAATGTCAAACGTGGTAAAGATCAAATGTTGGAGAAAATGAGTTTTATTGTTTCGGTTTTGTAGTCTTGGTGGGAATGAAACTTAGGACCTTTGAGTCTCTCAGGGCACTTGCTCATTTTCTTATGAGTGAATGAAATATGACTTTTAGTTCTACATAGGGTGTAACTAAAGAGGAGCTCCACTATATAACAATTCACAAAATTGGTTAAAAAGACCAAAATCAATAATTCCTGGGTGAAAAAGACATTTAGATTTTGATATCTTGTTTAAATGGACAAAAATATAAAAATAGCCGAGATGTAACCAGTTTTCATCCTACCCGTTTTCAAATTCTTTTTCTTATTTTTAATTTACATCGGGATGCATCCGCTTTCATCCTCGCTATTTTTTAAGTTTAAGCCGGGATGAATCCGGTTTCATCCTTGCTATTTTTTTGTGTCCATTTCACCCATAATAATTTTTACTCGTCCATTTGAACCATGTTTTAAATTTTTTGGACAAATAACCCATTTTCCGATAACAATTCTATTAGAGATTCTCCAATGGAATGTGTGTGAAGAAAAAAAGTCTTCATCCACATAGGATACACAATAATTTTTATAAAAAATAGTCTCCAACCCATTGATGTGAGGATGATGTGGCAAAAAAAAAGTTAGACATCCTCTAATAGCCTGTTTGGATAGGAAAACAGAAGCTACTTTTCTACTTCTGTAAGTTGATAAGTCAAAAGTCAGTGTGGGAAGTGTATTATAGATTGACTTTTAAAAGTCGAAAAGTGACTTTTTTTGGAGCCAAGATTTTTGGCTTTCGACTTCTTAGAGAAGCTGTTTCTCCTCGTTAATCGTGTCCTGATTTTTCTTTCACTTTATATTCCCCTCGGTATCTTCTTCCTTCCCTTCTCTTCTTTCTTACATTTCTTCAGAAGAGCTGTGAAAGAAGAACTAGAAGCTCTGAAACAAGAATTAGGGTAACATCTTCTTCTCTTTTTCTCATCAATTATGATTCATAGTAAGATCGATGATAGAATTTTCAATGAGATTGATTTGATTCGGTTTTATTATTTATATATTTCAAAAAAAATCATATTTATCTAGCATACATAACATGACATAGTTGATGAAGATCTGATTGCAGACATCTTTATCGTTGTTAATATATGTTCGATTTCTTATTTCATTTTTTTGTTTGCTTATTTTTCTGTACTGATAGTGATGGATTTAGATTTACAAGGTAGAAATTAAATTGGGGTTTAAGATCTAAAACCCCCTTAAAATATATGTCTCTACATATTCTCTGCTAATTTTTGGTTCCATTGGAGATTTGGATGTTCAAATTATTAAATGAGTTTACATGTTTTACATCAATTAGGAGGTATTTATGATATTGTTCTTAGTATTTGTTAGATTAATTATGGATTCAAGTTCAATCCAAGCTACAATGCCTTCTTCTGAAGAAGCTAAAGAGGTTTATGCCAATTGGTCTCTTGTTCATGAATCATTTTTCATAGATCTGATGATAATTAAGGTTCAAGCAAGTGCCGAAGATAGGCAATTGGAAGGATTCTCAAAACATGATTGGACTGACATTAGGAAGCAATATTATATGAGGTTCAGGTTGAAACATAGTTTGAAGGCATTTAAAAACAAATTTACTAAGTTGAAGGAAAGGTACAGAGATCATAAGAAACTTATGGAAGATAATACTGGGCTAGGATGGGATCCTATTTTGTGTACAGTAGATGCTTCAAATGAATGGTGGGATGACCATGTGAAGGTGGGATTCTATTATTCTTATACATTATGCATCTTTCAATTTAGCTATGTAACAAAAAATGTTTCATTAAATTACTAACTGTCTACTAACTCACAGAAATTTCCACGAGATAAGGTGTTTCGTGTTAACGGTTGTCCCGAATATTCAAAGTTAGGGATGATATATGGTGACACAGTGGCAACGGGAAATCTTAGACAAACACAAGATGGTGGTTTTGATTCTTCCGATGGTTTAGACATAATTTTATTAAAAAACACGCTATTACAGACGGTTTATTTCTCGAATATGGAATTGACGATATGATTATCGAAGGTGAAGGACCAAGTGATATTTGTGAGACTGGCACTTACGCCAATTTATCTGCTAGTGAGGGTCAAAGAAGACGACGTGACGTGGATTCTTACCGAGATGGGGTTCGCCTAGGCATGTCCATGTATTACCGTCTTCCATTATGAAAACTGTGTATCAACTTTCGTAATTTGAACCATCCCATACTAGTACAAATGCAAAACGCAAAACAGTTATGCTTGGTATTTATGGGTTATAAAATTCTTTTATTTTAAGTATTACTGCAATACTGCTGTTATTTATGGGTTATAAATTTTTCTTGGTGAGGATTACACTGTTGTTCAAGGATTCTACAAGGACCATACGTTCAAGGATTCTACAAGGACCATACGAAAAAAAAGGAAGAGTATCCTCTATATAAGGAGGAACAAGAACAAACATAAATAACAACAATTTTACAATGATAATTTTTTTTTGACTTCTGCTTTGGTTATGTTGCCAAACTTACTTATTGACTTTTTTTCTTAAAAGTCATGCAAATGCCAAACTAACTTATCTACTTTTTTGCTTCTGAGAAGTCCAGAAGCACTTCTGACTTCTGCTTCTGTATCCAAACAGGCTATTATAGAACCTCTAGTTTTAGACATTCACTTAGAGGATGTCTTCCCATCCTAGTCACATTTTTGTTAATAAAAATCATTAAAAACAAACAAGTCAATAATTTTAGCCAATCATATGCCTACAATTAAGTAAAAGAATGATACAACATTTTATGGGTTGGAGATAAAATTTATTTTCTCATAATATTTAGGAATTTATACCTAGAGGATGTCTTAAAAGTGATGCCACATATGAAAGATCCACATTCACCATTGGAGAAGCTCTTATGGATAGTTATACAAACAATGTGGGTGGAATGGGTGGGGCAAACAATACTTGTTTTCACTAAGGCTTGGACTTAAGGCTCGGGCTCGTTCTTACGCCGTGGACATAAGTCAACAAAACTTATCTTTATGACAAAAATTCTTTTGAATTATTTCCTTAAATATTTTAAAATCAAAATAAATTTTGTCTTAAATGTGGGGGCGTGTGACCTGTGGGGGGCATGATGTCTTAAAATTTATTTTGATTTCCTTAAATATTTTAAAATCAAAATTCTGAATCAAAATAAATTTCAAAATAAATATTTTTTCTTACCGTTTTTGATTGTTTTATGTCGACATCATGCAACATATTCACATTTATGTGCATTGATTTCACCCTCTCCGCTTTCCTATAAAAAGAACTCGAATCCTTCATTCCAAAGTGTGTCCAGAAGAAGCTATTATCCTTCTTCTATTCGTCTTTCTCCCTCTGTGTGGTCTTTTTATTCTGTGCCATTGCTGTTAAGTTCGTAAGAGTGGGCAAGTACTATAGTGCTTATAGTATTTGCAACGGGCAGTTTTATCCTGGATACGACTTCACCACGGGGTATTGGCATCACTCATTTTTGAGGCGTACCGGTGAACTAACGTGTTAAGGACAACTTGATGATCAAGTGACTCTGTCCTCTGTTTGCTGATTCCTTCGAGTGTTTATTTAAGATTTTCAGAAATTTATTTTTAACATCATTCTTTCAGTATTTTATTGTTGCAGTACCAACAATCTTAACACGATAGCTCTTTTTTGTAACACAATCAGGTTCTTTATTTTTGATGACATGTAAACCAACATATATTTTCCAATCTTTTTTTATGTTTATTGGCTTGAGGTGTCATTTTTTATGTCATTGGTATTATAAGAAATCATTTTCGTAATTTTCATTAAAATAAATTCATTGGATTATCTGTATCTAATCCATCCATCAGCGCATTCATTAGATGCTGAATTAGTGATAGATGTCAAATTTTGAATCCGTATTGAATTGGATTGGTTGTAGACAAGGTAAAATCCGCTCCATACCGGCCTATGCTCACCCCTATGTTCTATAACTTTTCCGGTGACTTGCAGGACAAGTTAACACAATCCGTGCTTAACTCGAAATTAGGGTTAATCTTAAAATGAGACATATAAATACAAGGTTCAAAACCCTAACGAGTACGTAATCTTCTCTACAAAAATCTCACACGAAAAACCTAAAGCTAGCCGAAGGATCGAAGTGTTTTTTTTACAGGTACTCCAACTTTGTTCATGTGGAGACAAAGGTTGTAATTCAATCCAACATAATCATCATTAGAATACGTGTTTGAGGTAAAATCCTATTACAGGTCAGATGTTATGAGCCTACTCTTGTGCGCATGCATGCATGTTGCTAGAAAAACTTTATGATACATCCATGTACGATTGAACGCTTGAAGCTTGAACCTTAAAAAAAAAAATTCATTTGTTTCTCGGTAAGCAAACCTATTATAAATCAGAAAAACCAACTGGCATTAGCTCAGTTAGCCAGGAATTAGGCTCCCAATTCATAGGTTGTGGGGTCAATCCTTATCGATCAAAAAAATAATCAATAAGAAAAAACGGGTACCTAGCTCAGCTGGTCATCTCCATTCATCAAAGTTTTATGCGTTTCAGGAGGTCCCAGGTTTGAGCCTCCAACGGCGTAATATTGCTGAAATTAACACGGAAGGTAGAGCTAGTTTGCCTCTTTTATGACACAATCTTAGTCCCTCATTCGCTTCGGCTCCCTTGGCTAGGTTACTCATGAGGCTCGCTGGTAAGCCAGCACAGCAACCTGTTCAATTAATATAATAGTATGTTGTTGGAGCTTAGCTTGTTAGGCTTCCAAGTAGTTTATGTAATATACTCTTTATCTAATAATAATAAAAAAAAGAATTAGAAAATAAATAAATCCATATCACCTCCACAAAGTAGAAACCGATTTTTGTGACATATTGATCAAACAATAGGGGCAGATGGAGTCTCCCACACGTCGAACACATTCTTCTCAGTATGAAGAGCAAAAAGGCGATCACCACCTATTGAGAAGTCCCTAACAGAACCACCTTGACTTCTTTCAAGATTAGATGTTAAAACCCACTGATCAAGACCATCATAATGATATACAGATATCTTATCATACATGGAAGTAAAAATCTGCCCTCCATGCAATATTAACTTGGCATAACAACGTTGAGCGGTGTCGCCCCCGCGATTCAAATTCCATCTGACGCTTTTTTTGGTACCTCTCAAATCTAAAAATCCCAAAGTTCCATACAGATCAACCACACAAATGCTATTACTTTCTTCCATCGGAATTGCATCATAAATATGAGTGTGAACATGCCAAGTTTTAGTAGTATCATCAGGCCAGGACCAAACCACACTTTTATCTCTAAAATCTAAAAGATTGATACGACGTTTATGATTGATGTAACTGTGGACAAGTAAACAATTACGTCCATTAAACCATTGAATCTTTTCATCACTGCCGAGACCGAAATCAACAAAATCAGTTTGTTTTCCAGTTTCTTGATCCCACACCCCGATTCCTTCATTAGTTGTAATTTCTCTGCAACTAGCAAGTACCTTGTTACTATCAGAGTTAAAACATAAAACCCCCGCAGCAAAGCCTTTGACCTGATCTTTTCTATCGGTCAACTGAAATCTGTGCCTCAATTCACCTGTCAAAGCACTGAAAACGCCCATTCCTCCGACTCCCGGCCTGGTCAAGTTTTGGCGAACAGCCATCACTATATTATCTGAATCCATCCACCCAATATCATTAACACTTTGATATTCAAGATTCAGCGGTGGATGTTCTTCAAGCATCCAGTCATATACACGAACAACGCCACCATGAGCAACAGCGCAACCTCCATCAGGACTTGCTCTAATCGCACTGCAATTACCAGGAGCCTGACCACTAACGCTACCCGTTAATCTTAACCTGTTACTATCAAAATCACCCCACTTTGCGGTTCTAACATGATCAAGAAGGCCGTAATAATGAGCCTCCATATAGAGTAATTTTTCAGGTATGTTAGAAGGCACATGAAGTTTACCCGTTCCTAAAAGGTTAAGAAGCACAGAAAAACAATCTGGGTCACGATCAATGAAGTATTCTTTTTCATCTCCTCTTGGTTGAAGCTTCCATTCATCATCGAACATAGCTCCAAACATTGAATCTCGGCGTGCAGCTGCTAGAGTTGATGCGGTTGTTTCAAAGATTTTACCTCGAACGTTAAATCTCACCTTCTCGGCCGTCATGTTTAATTCCAGTTGGGGTTTTCAACGTTGAATCTTGTGCCCGGCACATATATATATACTACAAAATCTGGAAATAGAGTTCTAGATGACCAGGAATTCTAATTATTGTTATTGCATGCAGCCGTGTTATTTCGAAACTCAATATCATCTGAGGGTTGGAGCGTTTCTCTGGCCGGTAAAAACCTAAAATGTAAAGACACGTATATTTCTTCTTCTTCTAATCCTCTATGACTTGTGGGAGGGCAGATTTTAAATAGTTGGGAAATGCATGACTAACTTAAAACAAAATAAAGATCCATTATTTCTTTATTTTTTTGTAACAAGGCCGCATATTCGTTGTCACTCTCTCGCTTGATTCGATTCATGGTACTTTGAGGTACCTGCTCTGAGGTTCACAGAGACAGCAAGAGCTCGAATTGAGAAAGCCGGTGCACTTCAGCAAAGCGCGCAAAGCCAGCATGCGTGGTCGTTGTGAAAGTCAACGACGCCATCCATGCATGACGCCAGCATGATGTCACTTGTAGTTACGCCAGCATGACGCCACCAGAGGGAACCTGGACAGCTAAGGCCCAAGGACTGGTATTTCCAACTTAAGGAATCCGAATATTTCAGTAGCAGTACTTGGTGTTCTATGGCCAGCTAAAAATATTTCAGTTGTTTCATTACCTGAAGTTGAACAACCAAAAAAGATGTTTAGCAGTAATAAGAAAGAACCCGAAAAGTAATATAGAACTGAGAGTGCCATGCCCATCACGATTAATAACACTCATATGGGAGTTCTACAGATAACCTTACCAGTTTCAATAACTTGAAACAAGTTTTAGAAAGAAAAAAAAGAAAGAAAAAAAATAACTTAAAACAAGTGGACTGCAGATCAAAGAATTATTACAGGAAAAAAGGACTGGGCGGATCAAAGACAGACTGGGAGGACTTCGGAGCAGGATCAGCTGCCAGGAGTGATGCATTCACTTGATAACACAACCCTCCTCACCAGCAGTACCTCGTCACTGAAACCAAACACAAGCTCGTGATTGGAGTCAAGAAAAAGGAAAAGCTAGAAAAGAAAAGTTCAACATGAAACCCACAACCTTCAATTGTCCACTTATAAACACATGTGCGGAAGGGAACTCTTAACTGTCGATAGTGAACTCAGTTCAATGTAAATCATGAAGAGTGACAACAGATTTGATTTTTCTTTGTATTCAAGAGCTTAAGAGCAGAATCATATGCAAATTTATTCTAATAACAATAAGCTTTCCCCAGAATATGACTGGCCAAGCAACCAAACTTATTGGGACCGTCTTCATGTGTACGCCAAGCGCCCGCCTGTTTAAGATTTTCTTAGGTTCGATTTAGTGTCAGAAATTTTTACTGGATGGTTCAACCTATATACTGCTGAATTTTGAAACTTATGTCAATGACAATCTAATTCATTTCAAAATGAAAGCTGAATGTAAGCTCATATTCAGCTCTATCAACAGATTAAAGACTTTAACAGAGGTTGCGCAATCAGGAAGGATGCCGACAGACTATGGTGACTCAAGTAGCGCCCTTCTCTCAAGGTACTCATAACGCGTAGCATCTCAGCAAGTCAAGGGTCATGTTACAGGAATACTTACGAAAATCATAAAAGTATAAGATGCTGTAAAAGAGGACACTCAGCAAGGAAAATATTAATGGGTAACAGACGAGGGATTACTTGCATGCATAATACTTGCATTTATGTAAGCTATTGTAGTGGTGCCCTAGAAAAGGAGGGGGGATTAAGAGCATAATTGTACTCATGCACCCATGTGGATAAGCCGGTATGTTACAATTTCATTTATTTATCATATTCAAGAAACAACGTCATGAAGGATATTCTCTGTGCCATCCCTTCTCACTTGCTCGGTCAATCGGATTTCGCAACAGGGCAAGCTCTTTTTCGATCCACTGAAAACAATTTGTTCATGAGAGATATGCAACAACTAGACTAGCATACGCGGTGCAAGATAAAAGTTCTGATAACTATATGGGCACAAACCAAAATGGAGAAAGTTACCACCATGCATACTTCTAAATTTCTAACAAGGTTCAAGAAAGCTTACATGATATGTGATATCCTGGTGCAGAACTCTGGCCTTCCCTTCAAGATCCCACTGCCGAATAAATTTATGAGTATTTGATCAACATTCATTCAACCGAATACATAAAAGTAGAAAATTTTGCGTGACATCTCCTATCAGTTAGCAGTTCCACAACGTGCAATTTTTTTATACCAAAGGAATTATATGGCTCCGGGCTCCCAATATGTAGCACATGTATTAAATGCACCCAACAGCAATCAGATGGAACAGCGTTTACATACAATCTAGTCAAGGACCAGGATCTTTTAAGGTAACCAATTCAGACTTTTACACGACTGGTATACTATTATTTAGTTGCAACAATAACAGAGGTAATAAACTAATATGATTACTTTGTTAGTAAATTTAACAGGAGACATAGGGAAAGTTAGAACTTACAGTAGCGAGCCTCTTCACCTGACCGTCTTTCACACGTTGACGTAAGTCCTCACACTCTTCCTGCAAACAACACAAAAGCAAGTTGACATGAAAATTCAGTTTGTAAGTGATGGGATCTTTTGGAATAGAAATCTAGCACTTGCAACAGCTGAATTCGATAATTAATAAGATCAAACGAGAAATAATCTCTTCATGAAGCGTGAAATGCGCCAAGGACATCTCACATGCTATCTTTTCGGGACATATTATCACCTTGAGTTTTCCTTGTCTTGGTCGAACCCGACAAGTCCATAAGCAGGGTTTCTCTGAGAAAATTTATTTGGGATAACTGAAGTCGAACAATTTTCTAAATAGTTCTGTATGACTTCTCTGAGCAGTAAAATTTTATTTACTGTCAAAGTTAAGTCTCTTGGAGGATAGGTCTGGAATAAGTGAAACATGATATCCAACCAACTCGGAAGTCTAACAGCAGTTGTTCTGTACTGTAATCTGGCCCAACAAAGTTCGTACAGCTGTTAACTTAATGTGGCAGGACAAGGCAGTTTCACCTCAGTGAAATCATTATCTGACAGCATGCGAATCTGGACACCGTCACTCCTACTTGAGAGTTGCAAGATAATTCCTGTACTACTGTCACCTGTCTCCGAAGCCTTTTGTGTCCCTGGAAAATAACATATCAACATTAGCATATGCATGGGCATATAAACATTTGTATGGAATGTAAAATTCTAAGAGGGGGTTGTCAAGCAGTTGATAGTTCAATCCAGTTACCCAGAAGAACATCAACTTAATCGTTAATTGTGCTGTACTACTTCCTAACAGTTATGTGACTACTGGAACAACCCCCTATAGCATCTCACTGTACCCACAGTATATCCCGTAATTGAAACTTACTAGTTACTGCAGGAACAAAATATTTTTGAAGTGCATATGGACTAACCTCTCACGTATTCAAAAGTACAAACACAGCTACTATCTACAAAGTTATTAAAATATAGCATCTCAGTGTACCCACAGTATGTCAGTATGTCCCGTAATTGAAACTTACTAGTTACCGCGTGACCAAAATATTGTGAAGGGCATATGGACTAACCTCTCACCTAATGAGATACAATATGTCCCCCCTGATGGCAGAATTTAATTTCATTTAACACAGAACGTACACTATCATATCTGAGATGCAATTAGTTGTACTAAGGGCATAATTTCAGCAGAAGAAATAGTAAATGAATGTCTAAATAGAAATCAATCTAATCGGTAAATAGAAATCAACCCACCAGTAACTTGCATAAGCTGGTGCGAGTTTTTCTGGAGGTAGTCATCAGGGTCTCTTTTGACCCTCACAAAGCTTCCAATCACTTTGCACGTAAACCAACTTGATGTTTCGAGTTACTATAGAAGCAAAACAGCTACGCGGAGCCACCTTAATTCTAGTTGTCCCATTTGTCTTGTCCAAGCCCTTCTTTCTTTGCCTTTTGCAAGGTTTTGAAGCACCTTCACCCTCGTCCATGTCATCACTCAACTCATCCTCCTCTGACGAATCTTGGTATTCAAGTAAATGTGGTTCCAACAAGTCAAGAATTTTAGTACGATTCACTGTCCTCTTCCCTAAAATAGAAAGGAGTCTTTCATCACATACAACCCGCTTCTTCTTTACTCGATCAGTGAGTTGGTTTTTGGTTATATATTCGTTGATGATGTTGCTTAAATCTATTAGAGAACAAGTTTGGATTGGATCCTTGTCGATGGATATAAGAAATTCGATGAGAGATGTTGACCCCCACCCGGTAAACTCCCTTTCTTTCTTATTGTTCTTTTCATAGACTTCAGTGCAGGATGCAGGACCCCATTGGAGGGACCCATTGAAGGTGATGGCAGATCCCCCAAATTATCTTCAAAATCGGCTACAAAAGTTCATCCTCTTGATCAGCTTCTGAAAATTTATCTGAATCAAAAAAAGATTATGGCTCTCTTTTTATTGCCCTTGTGGCCCATTTTTTGACTGCCCTCGCCATTGTGCAATAGGTTGCCTGTGAAATAGAGATCTTGTAACTGCTTCCTCGTCCTATATCAGATCCCAGTATCCCTCTTATGTTTCTCCCTGCAAAATAACAATTAATGATACAGGAAAAAAAAAAGGTGATTAAACATAGCTGACAAGGTTTAGAAATAAGTATACTGAGTGATATTATAGTTTTGTCTAGACTCAAATCAAACATACCCCATCAGAGTCGACATCAAAATTTCTTCTACTAATAGATGAAGACGCATATGATAGCGATCAAACAGAACAGAGGGGGGCGAAGCCTGACCTCATAAAAGAAGAAGAAGAGGATTATAAATAAACAAATAGATGTCTACAAAAGCTATCTGAATCTATAAGAAGGCAGAAGAGATCTGTCCCTTCCCATAGCTGAATGAAGAAAAGAAGGAGGCTGATCCCACCATTGTGATCCCGAGGTAACGCCCCGCTTTGCTTACAAATCTGCCACTGCATTACCCTCCTATAAATGTGGGAGAACCTAAACTGGACAAGTTTCACACAATTTTCCCACTGAACGACTAATCTTAATGGAACCAAAGAAGTATCAGAAAGAGCCATAGAGTCCCATTAAAACCAAATTTTAGTCATTCCTCTAACTTGGGGTAACCTAAAACAATGTATCCCTCCCCAAATTTAGCTAAGACCGAAGTAACGATAATGACAGATTGGGAAAGACATCCCAAAACAACACAGTTATAGTCTGTAAATGATATTCCACACCTTCCAGGCCTGGATTGCCTAAAGAGCATCCATCCACATTAGCCTTTATCCAACCATATAGAGAGGACACCAATTCACAACAAAAAATTTAGGCGCTTTAGGAGCCTTAGCCTCTACAAAAAAAACCTCAGAATGTACACTCAGAGAAATTACATAATTGCATCGTTTAGAAACATAAAAAGGATATTTACAGGATCCCATTGATGAGACCCGAAAAACCTCAGAATGTACATCAGAGAAATTACATAATTGCATCGTTTAGAAACATAAAAAGGATATTTACAGGATCCCATTGATGAGACCTTTATAATGACAACCTTTCTATATGATATATCAAAATGTTACTTACGATATGCACATAAATCTAAGAACGCTATAACTACCATGCTACATATCTGTCAGTATATGTACATGTATGTGTTCATGGACAAAAACAAAAAAGTAAGAAAGATGGTGATATGCTTACTACAAATTCGAAGCTCCCTAGTTCGACACAATTGAGGATCCTTTCCAACACACTCAGGGTGATATTTAGCTTTGTGATAGTCCCTGCAAACAGTTAACATTTGATGATCCTGTTAAAATGGAAAACATTGGATGCCAATAAATAACTCTATCATCCTAGTTGGGAATTTCTGGACAGGGTGCTTGATAACACTTGAATAAAACTTTTCTTTTAAGCTTTTCATATGATCCTTCAACTTGAAGCAAATTTCAATACAAAACTTAATCTATATGATTTCTTTCATGATAACTGAACCCAAAATTGGAAGCTATATTAACTGACAATAATTATTGAGAAAAGAAAAAAAAAGAAAAATTAACTGACAGTAACCTCAATGTATCAACAACAACACCAGCAACCTAAAAAAAAAAAAAATCCTTTTCTAGAAAACAGTAATAAATCAAACAACAAACACCTCCAAGTGAGCAACTCTACCATGGAAAACCAAATACACCAAAATCATTGCCTCTTTCAATGAAAAATATAATGGAAAATTTCAAATTAAGAAAATATTGAATTGAATTAAAATATTCTACCTTTAAGAGACCAAAAAATTCTTCCTCCTTCAGCGAATCCCTCTAACATTAACACTAAAATATATCTCTCACAGTCAGAGCAACTGTTGTTTGGGTGAAAAACAATTATTCCTCCGGCATTTTTCAGAAATTACAAAAAAAAAAACTCTTCCTTGAAGATGCAAAATCTGTTAGACTTAAATACCCTTTTGACCTTTTATCATGGTTATGATTCCGATGAATGCTTTTTGTTGACTCATTTTTATGGTAAGTAAACAAAACACACACAGTGGAAATTTAAACTCAGCTATGTAGAGCGTAAGATAAACCCCTTGAAGTATTCCGGTAGAGCCTAACTGTCCCGTCCAACAATGACAATGAAATCCCAAGTCAATTAGGAACACAATTTCAATCTTGAAAGGAAACTCTCATGGTGCCAACAATCTATTGAAAAAACACATAAGAACAGTCTCATGTTGAAGACAAGGAGGGTAACTAATGGCAAAATTATGACAAACCCGTCTCAGCATAAAACAACCTGAACTTGCCCAAATATCAAAATTTTGAGTAAAGAAGGAACACGCCTTACCTTCCGATCATCAAATTCCTGCTCAGCACAATCAATTGCAGATTCAATAACTCTGAGAAGAGTGTAATCAGAATTGGGTTTATTCTTAGCTACTAGATTGGAGAATGATGAGATCGACTTTTATGTTTCTAGTATTGTATCAATTCACACCACACTAGTAGCCAAGGCAAAAGAACTACAACCTACATTGAAATTGGTGACTGCTGGCACAATATATTTGATGATCTGACACGTCCTAATACATGGGTCAACCATTACTGATGCTTCAGCGATTTCCTACAACTAGAAATGGAAGATGGGATTTATTTGAATTACTTTAACACACACATTGGTGAAAGGAATATCCTAGCATTCGATCTGCATATAAAAAATCATTGGAGAAAATATATTTTTGTGTGTCTCTACTGAATTACAAGTATACACATATAGAAGCACCAATCACTTGAACCAATTATGGTACAGGTAGTGATGATGGAACTGTCAGACTGACAAGTAGATGTCCTATTATGTCCAATTAGAAGCTACATGAGCTGACAGGAGAATTATAATAGAAGTATGCAAATTTGTTTCAGCAGTTTTGTACATGACTCAAGTGGGAAGATCCAATGCCGCAAAGTCATCAGGAACAGTCTGGAAATATCATCTTTTTTTTTTTTGAAAAAAAGGGGGGTTAATATTGATAACTTGAGGAGGCATAAAAATACAGAGGAACAGGAGGAAAAAGAGAAAAGTTTACAAGACTAAACCGGCAAGCGCCATCTCAGAAAAGCCAAATATCATCTAAGCGAAGTACTCATGTGCACACCGTGCACCCCTCTTTTTCACTTCACTGATTCCTTGGATGAAGTCTTCGTGAGTTATCTATGGAGACAGCATCACCAACAAAATGAGCAAAATCTGTTAGGTCTCTATAAACAGAAACAAGTACTAAATTTACTTAAAAAGAAAAGGCTGAGAAAAAGAACCTGAGAAGCATCTCGGCGGGCAGCATGCATCCCGGCTTCAGCACAAACAGATTTCAGTTCTGCACCATTGAAGTCTTCAGTGGAACGAGCAATTTCAGCAAGGCTCACATCATCAGCTTTGCTCATTTGCCTCGAATGGATCTGCATTAGCAAAGTTATCAAATATTTCATCACCTAACTGGTTTCTGGTCTTAATAATAATCAACAGAACATCACGGATAAAAGATGAATAGTACAGAAACTTGGAACAGCGTCCAACAACCTACCTGCAGGATTCTAACTCTTGCTGCTTCACTCGGAAGAGGCAGCTCTATTTTTCTGTCAAACCTGCCTGATCGCATCAGGGCTGGATCAAGAACATCAATTCGGTTTGTTGCCGCTATAACCTATTATGACATAAGCAGTACAGCATGAACCAAATTTTAAAGCGCTTGAATACACGAGACATAGGCATATTAGATACATCTGTGACCCTCACCCCCAACAACGAAAAGAAAACTACCTCTGAAACCAATTAAATAAAAAGATATATAAGAAAAACAAAAGAGGAAAGAATGACACAAGTTAAAACCTTTATCATGTCATTATTGCTAATTTCATTTAGTTGATCAAGCAGTTCCAACAATGTCAAGTTCACCACTTTATCTCCTCCAGTACCACTGCGAGTTATTAGAATATCAAAAAGAAAAGCTTTAGTCCATCCTAAACAACCTATGCAAGTTATATGAACTGTATGAAGTGAATCACTAAGTTGAATCACATACCTATCAAAGCGCTTTCTTCCTATTGCATCAATTTCATCGATAAAGATGATGCAAGGAGCTTTCACTTTTGCAAGTGCAAAACAATCACGAACAAGCTTGGCTCCACCAGTGATACCCTGCTCAATTCCGTTGAAAATGGAGAACAAGATATGATTACTATTCTCATTAATGTTATTGAAAGCTTAGTTCATAAGATAAGAGGTTACGTACCTGAATCAATTCTGGACCAGCTACCCTTACAAAACTTATTCCCTCAATTTGAGCTGCACAAGCACGAGCAAGTGCTGTCTTGCCAGTTCCAGTTGGTCCATGCAACAGAACTCCCTTAGGAGGTTGAATACCCAGTTTCAAAAACATCTCTCTGCGTGTTATAGGCCACAAAATCGCCTCTTTGAGTTCTTGTATCTGCAAAAGGTACAAGATAAGCCCCAGATGTTCAGAGACACTTTCTGGTATCCTTCATTTCCTTTTTTTTGCTCAAGACATAATAAGCAACAGTGATTGTTTGTCTACCAAACAGAAACCCCATGAGCAGTTGTTTTCACAACTGATTCTGAAATACCAAAAGGTGTTACGGGTTCAAGAATCGGAGACTTTATAAAAAAGATAAGGAAACTAAGGTTCTCAGAAGAACTTGGTCAGATTCAAAATATTAGTCAGCCAGGACTTCGGCTCGCCACCCCCAATTTATAACAGGATTGAATGACGAAAAGCCAGCAGTAAGTGATACTAAAATAGAGATCTTAAGAACTACAACCTACCATTTTTGCTATAATGGACCTAAAAATGAAAAAAGTAACCAGAAGTGGTAACTTACAAAACCATCTACATTCATCTGGCCTTTCTACAGAAATTGCCATTTAATTCTAAATGAGGGCCACAGAGGAACACACATCTCTAAATATCCATTTAATGTCTTGGAGAATAAAACTTCAAACCAACACATGTACCTGCTCCTCAAGGCCACCAAGATCATCGAATGTGTCTGTCGGTTTTTTGTCGACTAACATTCTCTGCACACTAAAGTTCTCATGAGGAAGTTTACTCATTATCTGAAAACCATCTCGTCTGACAGCAACTTGATCACCGGGTTGAAGCTTTTCACCATCAACAAATGTTGGTAAAGGCAGAAAAATCTGCACCCAATACACAATGAAAAAGGTAACTAAGACAACTACGAAAAAGGACATCAAAAGTAAGATGGAAATGCAGTTATCAATTCCTTCATGTACCTTTCCTTTGGACGTTTTCAAAATAACATATTTCCTCATCCTTTCTGCCTTATTCCCACCTTCCTCTTGGTCCAACTCCAAAATCTTCATGAGAAAAACACACTCAATCCTCATAATCTTTACCAATACTAAATCTAATTTGATAAATACAAAATTCCATAGAACAGCAACCACCATTTTTCCATTTTAAGAAACAATCAAAACTGAAATTCCGATTTCTTGATGAGAAAACACATAACCCTCATAATCTTTATCAATATTAATTCTAATTCCATATTCCCATTTCTTGAAATTTCACCTCAAATTCAATCAATACTGAAATTCTAAATAGTAATAAGCTTATTACCTCCACAACAGATGCAACTTCGTTAGGCAGATGCTTTTCTTTAAGAAACCTAGTCTTTCTTTGTTCAATTCTTTTAGTCAGGTCACGAATCCTCCTCGTTGCAAACATTGTACCCATTTTTTGTTTCTTCAAAACCAAACAACCAAAATTTCAACCTAAATTTAACAACACAATCAAAAGAGAAAGTAGAATGTATTAATGGATCAGATTCTTATTACTCTCATGGAACCGATTTCTGCATCAAGCTGTACACTCATTCTTTCGATCTCCTCAGTAGTTTTTCCTCGAGTCGGATCATCTTCTTCATCTGCTAGATCCTCTTCATCATCTACACTAGATGAATACCAGAAGCCATCGATGGATCTTTCTACCTGCGTTTTAATTAATTCAAGCTCTCTTTGTAATTTAATCTTCTGTTTCCGAACTTGTGTTAATTGATCTTGCACTCCTCTAACATGATTACCGATCCTTCCTTGTACATACGTAGCTCCGATTAAAGAAGGGTGGATTGATCGATTTTGAAATGTGTGATATTCCTGTTGTAATCGAGTTTCAGCTGATGAAACCTGCTGTAATTGAACTTTCAGTGATCGGATTCGGTCGAAGAGAACATTAATCTCTGTAGTAACTCTGTATAATTCTTTATCTATTTCTTCCATTTTCTTCTTCTTCTTCTTCTGCTTCTGTTGATTCTCGAAGAAGAAAGAGCAAGACAAGTATGAGTGGGTTTTGGAAAACAATTCTGTAAGAGGGTTTTGTTAATAATGAGAGCCAATAACAATTTGACACCTAGATATCCTGTAACAAACAGGTGACCTCCAGTATTATGGCGGGAAATCGGTTTTGCTTATACAAGTCGAGTAAGATAATAATATGCTACTATCCTTTTCTCAACATTGTATGACATCCGTGTGTCCGGTATTTTACTCCCATTGTATGCTTCCGTAGCAATTATATTCTTCACATTACAAAAACATTTATTTCCAAAAACAAAACTTTAATTTTTTATATTGTGATGCACCCAACCTCACAACTATGAGGGCCACTGATGGTCCACCTTTTATAGACAAACGATACTGCCATCATGGGTAAGTCCACATTTTCTGAAGTCTAGATGTTACCCGTTAAATTTAAGGGGTTCGTTCTGGAGTACTTTATCCGATCATAGGTTGTTCGGATATGACATCCAGACATCAAATGTTATCATGATTTTTTTCTTTTTTATCCAGTCACTTAGCGACCGGGATGCAGTAATGTTTTTTTATCAATAAGGTCACTCGATGAGCGTACGAGCGTTCAAAATATTTGGGGAAAAAAAAGACTCGTTCAATGGTGATTTTTACTATAAAAACCCATAACTCTTTTTGTTGTTATAAAGCCAAACTCCATGTTTATCCATTTTGCGACCAATCTATTCTAGCCATTCTTCTACCAATTTATTTCAAATGAGAGCTCCCAATTATATTTTAGAAGAAGGTCTCGTACTTGTTTCAGCAGATATATATTGATTTTGGAGGTGATGATGCTATTGGATTATACCCCAAAAAAAAAAAAAACTTTTTGAGGAAAATCATACCTTTTTTTCCTTGAAAGAACGAAAAGTCCGTATAATCGTAATCAACATAGCTAGGAGAATCCAGTGTTGGTTCATTCCAAGTTAGACCATCCCTTAACTAAACTAGGTCATGAAATAACATTTAGTATAATACCCTAAAACAGAAATAACTTGTACAGTATATATTAGGGGTGTACATCGGTAGAGGTGTAAAGCGTCTCATAGGCACAAACCCTGACCGACACACGAAATCGCGTGCTTCACGTGCCATGTCCGTGTCTTGTCTTTGTGCCAGCGATTTAAGCGTCTTTGTCTTGCGTCTTTGTCTTTACTAGTCAAAAGCTAGGCACGGCCGCATTAAAACGACACACGAATAAACATGCCGTGTTGTCTTTTAGTCTTTAGCTTCACGTCTATAAACAATTTGAAATCACTTAATGTATACATCAAGTCGGACATTATCACAAGAATTTAATTAGACAACATATCATTTGAAATTAGTTGAAGTAAAATTAACAAGTTTATTCAATAAAAAGAAATAGCCCATCAAATATAAAATTGGATTATTATCATGAAAATTAATGTTCTAGTTATATATAGGTGACGACATTATAACAACGATATTGAAATACATTTTCCAAATATTAAGGTATTATATGTGTTGTTATAAATAAGCCAACATAAAATGTTAAAAACTAGCTAAAAATAGTGACTCTTTTGTGAAATATACAAAAATGTGATGTATTATGTCTTGTTATATGGTGTATTTGTACATGTTATGACGTGCTCTCTAAACGTCTTTGAAATAAAAATTTGGGCCACGTGCTTATCCGTCTTAGCGTCTTTGTCTTTGTGCTCTTGTGCCAATTAGTCAAACCCAATACGTCTCATTTAACTAACGTCTTTGTCTTGTCTTTAGGCTAAGTCATCGCGTCTTTGGTTAAAATTGTGCTCATATTTTAGCGTCTTTGGTCGAAATTTGTGCTCGTCTTTATGACCAATTACACCTCTATACATCGGTAGGCAAGCCCGGCCCAATCCAGGTCATAGCACAGATGAAGCCGGACGGGCTTGTAGTCCTTACTACCCATTAAGTTTAACAGGCCAGGCCGGGCCGGGCAATAACAAAAATTTAATGCCCATGGCCCGTCCATACCCGTGAAACAATACAGGCCAGGTCGGGCCGGGCATGCTCGGGCCCAAGAGATAATTCAAAATTTTAAAGTATATATGTTTGTTTCTTTTGGCTTGATGAATGATGATATATCTGTAACTCGTTCAAATGATAGTTCAAGCAATTCATATTCATTATTGTGAAATGTAATTCAGAATTTTCTCTAACCCCAATAAATTGTCCACATATGAAATTTAAGTTCTTGAGAAATCCATCACACTAGTAGAAAACTTTATTCGAGGCTATTGGCGATCGAGGCGGTAGGGTAACTAAGCGAGCTCGAGGCCGGGCTAACAGGCTGGACTCCAATATTTGAACAAAAACCCGTGTCCACCCACTTATAATTATCGGGCAGGCCGGGCTAGCCCATGACACGCTGTTGGGCGCCCATGGGCTCCTTCGGACCCGGGCGGTACATGTCAGGCCGCAAGCTTCCGGGCATTCTGTACACCCCTAGTATATATTCTTTACAAACTCACGGGAACCCTCTTAATTACCTCTTAGGCTTAGCCTCTTGCGGGAGAGAAGAAGTCGAAAGGATGAATTTGTTATCCAATGGCAAGCATGAACAAGGGTCTGGTAAGATCATTACTTCAAAAGCAGTAGAAGATCAAGGGGAAAACAATGATGGTGCGGATGATGATAGTCCATGCAAAATCTGTAAAACCTCGTATGTTATCACAAACCTTCCTGTTGACTGCCTAGCTCTTATATTTTGGTTCCTTGAAACTAGAGAGGATCGTAATTCTTTTGGATTAACTTGTCGTCAATGGCTACATATTCAGAACAACAATCATCTATTCTTATGGTTTCGCTATAGACATTGGCCACATGATAAGTATCCAAGAATTAGTCCCGAAAGGTTTCCCAAGCTTCTTTGTAAGTTGTTGGTTCGATTCCAAAATCTCAAATATTTGTCTCTAACGAGGTGCTCTAAGATAACCGATTTTGATAAATCAATGCCACGATTCTTTGAATCCAAAGTTCAGTATCTATGCTTAGATCGTTGCTCCGAGTATTCAAATACCGAATTGTCCTTAATGTTTTCTTGGTTCCCTCGTTTGACGGATGTGAGTCTGGAATCTACTCATATTACTGATAAAGGTTTAGAGTCCCTGGCAAATTGTTGTTCATCCTTAAAGGAGGTTAACCTCTCACGTTGTCGCTGGATTACTGATTCAGGAATAAGTTTTCTGGTACAAAACTGCCGGAAACTGAGCTCAGTTCATGTCAACTTCTGCAGCCGTATAACAGGTATTGGCTTTCTAGGGTGTGCACAGACCTTAACGGATCTTGAAGCAGTTGGGTGCAAACTTAAACCACAGGGGATTAACGCAATTGCCAGTGGTGGTGGGATTGAATATCTACTACTCGGAACAACCTTGGGCAAAGCTCGATACTTGAATACTGAAGCAATTATGAAGATTTCCAAAGGTTGTCCTATGTTAAAATATCTGTGCATATCAGATTGGGAGGTAGAGCTAGAAGGATGGGAAGCTATCGGTCAGAATTGCAAGAATTTGGAACACCTTACCGTGTACGGGTGCAGAAAGTTATGCGACCTAGGGTTGCAAGCTTTGTGTAACGGTTGTAACAAGCTTTCCAGATTATATGTAGACGATGGCAATAGTTGTAGCAGTTATGCTCTTGAGCTTTTTAAGCGCAAGAAACCGGATGTTCTATGTCATTTAAGTTACTACAGTGCAGCTGAGGCTGTTATGTCTGATGCGGAGAAAGTAGATAAAATTGACGAATTTCTGCGTATGCCGTTTTAGAGTTTTTATAATTCAATCTTGCAGTACATGCAGCAATGCAACACGCTGCAAAACTTATTTCATGTCCTCTTTAACCGGTTGTCAAGTTTTTGTTTTCTTCTTTGATCAATTTGAATTCCTCTGCAGCATCTTGTGTTTATTTGAGTATATGATTTCTAAAAATTTCCAAACCCAAAACTTCAAACTCTTCAACAGTATTACACAGACAGCACAGCATCAACTGCATATTCATTGAAAAATACACAGCTGTACGGTACCGAGTACCAGTAGCGAAAGAAAAATGATGCGTACCGAGATTGTCGGTATTCTCAGAATTAGGTGGCAGCCCTAAGTATGGTATATGATATGACCTTAAAAGATGGTGCTTTAGTCTGACGGTTTTCCACCAACAATAACCGGCCTTCATTATTACGTCACTAACAGAGAAAACAAGCTGAAAATAAGCCAAGGGTTACACGTTATACGTTATAGGAAAATGTCAGATGTCATCTGGAAAAAAAAAAGAACAAGATAATGGGAGGTCAACGGTAAAAGCCATACACATGCATTTTGAAGAAAGTTAAAAAGAGTGGTTCAGAATTGGCATTACTTGACACAGATACTAGGAGCATTACTTGGCACAAAAGATAATTCTTGGATAAATCAATCCAATTTCCACATAATTTCATTAGCAACAACAATGTAAATGATTGTGGACATCAGAAAATCAATTGCCTAATTCTAGACTTCCTACTACACCTGGTACCTCAGTCATTGCCTACTAATAGAAAAACTACTCAGAAAGTTAAATTTGAAATTCGATGACAATCAATATGAGCCCTTTGTTACCTGTTCATCAATTAGATCAGTAGACCTTGCAGAAGGTATTCTACGACCCTTTAATAATCTCGAAGTGGCTACTTCAGCCAACTCAAATTACTCTCTCGAATTACTCAAATTACTACTTTTGCCTACTCATAGTTCAACACAACTACTGTCTCTCGTCCAAATCAAATTTCAAGCTCTCTTCCTTGCATTCTTTTACGAACCCGCTTAAATGGTTAAGATTTTGAACCACAAGCGTCAACTTTCTTCACCTGCCGACAGACCAATTGTTCAGTTGCACAACCAACAATTCAAACATAAATAAAACCATCAGGTGGTGTTGAAGGAGAAAAAGTAAAGTGTAGAAACAAGATTTTTTAGGAACTTCTTTGGAGTCAAACCTAACATGTCCAACAAAAAAGAAGAAGAAGAAGAAAGAGGTTCAGTGTTGATTTATACCTGTAATTCTGCCAAATGCTCATACCCAGCATTGACATCATCCATGAGATGAGCACCTGAAAGATTACAGAAGCGAACAATCAACACAACAGGGATATTAAGTTATATCAACCTGGACAGTGGTGATACCTACCTACCCTATCTGACATCAAGCGATGGTAACTAGTACAGATTTTTGGTGAGAAATTATTCTCCCCCAAAATGCTAAGTGACAATTTATATAAAACTGAAAAAAAGTGGTAGACGTAACCTCGATTTTATTTTTACTTCTGCATGGAAATGTACATATGCAATGAGTTTTTCATCAGTTACGAAACTTGTGTTACCTTCCGCATTAAGAGTTTCATTTTCAATAAGGTTGGAGATGTTTAAAAGCATGAAAACAAGTACAAAGTTGAGGTGACTAACATCCTTTTATATGAAGACCAATTTTCAAAAGTCAGGACCTGGAGGTGTTTCGGCTCCTGAAACTTGTTCTTTAGTTATGAATAACAGGATGAGAGAGGCCAAAAAAAAAAAAAAAAAATACCTGAGCAGGAATGACAAGTTGTTCTCCGCCTTTATTAGTCAGTTCACGCAATGCAGGTTCACACAACCGTCGAGGTGAAGTACTGTACCAGTCTTCTCCATACTCATGAAGGTAAGGCTGGGTTAGTGGAATAAACAATAGACCATCAAAGACGAAGTAGCTAGGAAGTTTATCGAAACTGATGAACTGGGACCAATGGTTGTAACTGTAGAATCATCAGATCCAAATGTTAGTCAAAATAGTACTACAAAACTCTTAATTAGCTAAAGACACTTCTTTTGTTTAGGCTTTTTTATCAAATGAAAAAAAGAAAATACTCACAAGCCAAAGGGTCAAACTTATATCTTGCTCTGGAACACCTTTTAATAGATGATCAAATGTTACCTGCTCTCTCACAAACGTGTAACTCCCCAGGAACTTCAATTGACTTTGAAATGGGACTGCAAGGAGCAATAAGACAAAATGAGAATAAAGAATAAAACAGATGAAACTCCATCATTGGCTATAGGCACACCATCAAATGCCAGGACAATGTCATCCTTCTTAAGCATCTTATGACGGAGAGAGAATTAAATTTGCTCACAAGAACTGTCATTTCTGGGTGCAGCTGAAAGTGCCTCTAAGTTGTGCATTTTCAGTAGGCTAGCAAGACAAACCCAAAGATCAAAATCCAGCATATTTTCCATATTCATCCACCCTAGCTATAAAATGCTTTTTCACAGAATGGAATTATATACCTCTAGATTGTGGAGGGCAAGATCAAAGATTAGACAACACAAAAATTCTTATGATCTTCTAAAACGTGAAGCGCTATTTCTCGAACAGGACATAAACATAGTCAGCTCCAAGTATCTTTCTACAACTCACCCAGTATTCTCTGAACCTGATAGATTTTGAAAAGCTACTCCAGTAACCTTGTCTCACATGATTGGAGGGCCTCCGCTGTTTCCAGGATTAATAGCTGCATCAATCTGTATAGTCATCAGCTGCAATGCACCATGGACATTGTGTAGGCTCAAGTCTAGAAACAATACCTTTGGTAACAGATATGGTGTGTCCTCCTGCAACAAGAGAAAACTATATTTGTACGTTATATATGGAGCCACAAAATAGATATATAATAGAGACAACGTCCATAGTAACAGATATATTGTCCAAACCTTGAGGGTATCCAGCAACAGCAAGACGGAATGTCAACAAGCTCCAATAAGTTCATGCTCTCCCAAAAATTTCGCTTTCAACAGAGAATAGCGAAATCACATTCATGCTTAACGGTTCGAACTTCTACTCTAGATTAGTTTGGAGAACCATGCATTCTCACAAGAACAAATGTATTATCAGTTACTACATGAGAATTATTGGTTACAATTATTTGCCCCTGAATTACAAATCCTACATTATCACCAACAAATCATTTACAACTAGACTACTAATTCAGACTCATCTGTATTTTACAAGTTAAGATAAATTTCACAATTTGTGTTTAGTTCATCAATTGTTTCATACGTAAACACTACCCGAAAACAGAAAACATCATGTTCAATCCATAGCAGCCTTTCAGTATCAAACATTGGGTGTCACCATCCCACGTTTAGCCCTATCCTACACATGCGAGCAATGCTATCAATGAGAAACTTCAAGACTGAACCACGCATAAAGGCTGCCTATAGGTACGTTTATCCTACTTCTGTCAGTACACAGTGTGTTCTTCCGAGGACTAATAATCAAATTAAAGGTCTAACTTTCCTTCAACACTATAATATCACCTAAGCTCCTCAAGCAAACTATCTTTACTAACTTAATTTCAACGAATTGGTGTATTTCAAGCTAAATTTGCATTTTTTAGGTAATCATCAAACGAAGACCGGCTTTACTAAATCCCCAAAATTGCCGATCAAAAAAAAAAAAAAAAACTAAATCCCCAAAATTCAAAGCATGAACAAGAAAAATAAAAAAGGAACACCATAAAAAGATTGAAAGTTTTAGTTCACTAGCTAGTTTTCCATCAAACAATCAAATTGAAAGGAAAAAAAAAGAGGTTATTATTGATGGAGTCATGGACTTACCAGAACCCATATTATTCTGCCATGGTAAGAAATAACTAGGACTACTTTGACAATCAGAATCAAGAGAAGGTTCTATTGCTTCATTTGCATCTGTTTCTCCTGGATGTATCTGAATCAAACCCCGGTTTCAGAAACCGCTGGTTTTGATCGGTTTTGGAATTAACGAAGATTTCGAGGTGTAGTCGAAGAACAAAAGAGTAGCGATTCTAGCGAATGATTTCTTTTCTGTGTTTTTCCGTCGCTAGGTTTTGTTTTGGGAGTTGCAGATTGGCGGTGTTCTCAAGAATCTGGAGGGACCAGTTGACACCGATTATTGTTTTTGGTTGAAAGTTGAAAAATAGCTTTAAATTTGGGTTTAAATCTTTTATTTTTCAAAGACTTTCAAAAGCCTATATAATAATTTTGAAATTAGTGTTTGGTAAAAATCAAAGTACTTTTTATCGAAAGACTTCCCAAATTCCTCAATTTTTAAAAATTTAGGAGGAGCTTTTAAAAGCTACAAAAGATAAAGGCCCCACCCTAAATTTAATGATTGATTTATCTTTTTATCCCTACTTTATTTTATAAATGACATAAGAGATTCTTAAATTTATATACAATCAATTTTTACTATTTCTTATATTGCATTCTTTAATTTTTTAATTTTTTTAAAATTTTTAAACTATTTTATATATAATTTCATTTCATATGTCAATGAAAAAATAAAATAAAATATTAAATAATACTTAATTTTAGTTTCACTTTTTGTTTGAAATATATATACATATATACAAGTGGTTAAGTAAAATATTTTTTTAAGAATCATAATAATAGTGGTAATTAGTATGAACATTATAATATTATATAGTAAAATAATTAATTATTTTTAAACCCAATAAAATTGAATAAAACTACCATTAGATATATGTCCCTGTTGTCATTTGCTACAACAACTATGGTTGAATCACGAAATTTTACCAAACAAAATTTGATTGTCTTTTTAATGGCTTCAACTTTAATTAATATTTCATCAAACATCTAACCTTTTTTTCACAAAGACAAAGACAAAACGCAGAAAATCTTTTCTAAAAGCCGCAAAGAATACCAAACTAAGCCTTATTGTTCCAGTCTTTCTTAGGCGAGACCAATTTGGAAATGGTGTGATGCGAATCATGCGATCTGGCAATTCGGCATTCGGGGAAATTTGGAAAATGTGTGCATCTGGGTTGACTAAAACGCGATTTCGGGAACTATGCGGCCAAATATGCCAAATGCGGAAAAAATTCGTTAATTCGCGTTTAGTGAGTTTCACTTACATATGCAAATGGGCACATTCTTTTGGATATGTCAGTGGCACAAATTTTTTGGATATGTTAGTAAATCTAAGCTTTCTTAACCTAATGTAACCAAGGTGGCATCCGAATTGTGCTTAGAGCTATGAAGAACCTCACACGAAAAACACAGAACACCTTACACTTCAAGGCCCCAAGATTGTTAAAAATGTCATTTAATTTCGTCTTCATCTAACAACCACCCTATTGCATTTAGTTTTTGACTATAGACATATTTTAGTATGAGCAGAAAAAATCCTATTTCAAGTAATAAACAATAGACAAAGGCAAAGGCAAAGGTAAAAAAAAAAAAGAAAAAAACATGAAACATGTGAAAAATGATATTAAAGATGGATATATAATTATCCTGGATTGATTGGGGGCCAGACCTTTTAATTGGGGGCCATGCACTAGATGACAAAAAAGGTCACCCAATCCTAATTTGGGTCACCCCTTATAATTTTTTTTTTTAAATGGCTAAAATGCCCCTTATGATTAGTATTAAGAATTAATTAACTTGATTAGTGTGGTAATTGTGTTTAGATAAAAATCTGGTTTTAGGATAAAAATTTGTGGAGATTTTATTTTGGGTTTTATGTGTTGAGAAGAAGAGGAGAAGTTTTTGAGTGGAAAAAATTAGGGTTTTTGAAATGAGTGATTCAAGTGGAGGGAATGAGGGTGGTGAAGCTTTAAATAACAACCATGATTGTGTTGATGGTTATATTGTCTCAACTAATCATATGGATTGGATGTTTGATGAGAGATGTTAATGGAGGAAGCCATGAATAATGGTGGAAATGAAGATCCTACTCCTCAAAATGAAGGAACCGATACTCCAAATGAAGAACCCGCACCTCAAAACAATCGGAGTAAACCTCATATACTCTTGAAATTGTCTCAATGGTGCTCCAAGGGGGTCGATTCATGCTCCTTTGTATAAGTGTCGGTGTGAGAGTCGTTATAGTGGGTTTGGATTCATTAAACTCTCAAAGGTCGTCGATGAATTGGAATTACCGATGACGACTCAAACCCGCAACTTTTCAGTTATGAAAAATCGTTAGTGGCGGGTGATAAACACCGGCGACTCTTATAGCTGTGTCAATAAAATTCGTTAATATTGTTTGTTTAGAGACAAACGACTCTAAACCCCGAACTCTCAAGTAAATAAAAAAACTTAGAGTCGTCATATATGTATTCATATAAGGTGACGACTCTATCCCACCATTTCAACTTTTAAGTAGAAGTCGATTAAATGTGTTATTTAAAAATACTAACGACCCTTGAGCTGGATTATCATAACTTTTGATTTCATTTCATTGAATCATAAAAGGCATACATCTTTCATAGCGTCGTTTGAAGGAAATGAAATACAATAGATAATAACGGTGCAGACCGATACACTTAATCATAAATGGCGTAATTATACATGGTGCCTTCCAAGATAAAGTAGCAATCTTGGAAATCGAACTTTTTTCCACGGCACCTCGTATCGGACATACGCCTTCCCCAACCGAAAACCCCAAACAAAACCATAGTTAGTAGTGTTGAAAGCTTTGGATAAGTTTTACCTCTTGTTTAAATACTTACTCTTTATAGCACCCAACATATTGGGCATGGCTTCCTTACGACCTGATTTCTCTTTTGAAAACTTCACACTCGAAGAATATCTCCTCGAACCGTTCCTTGACGAGTTTCAAAGACCTTGAGTTGCAATTTCCACCTAACGCCACAAAAGCGATGAAAACACGGTTCCACCAAGCATCCGATGTTTGATCAATGTCTTTTCCTAGATCTTCAAAGTGGTTTGTGACGGTTTTCCAAGCTCTCACAATAGCGCAATTCTCTTAGAAGTGTAAGTACTAGTCATGGTGTTTCCTCTTCTTTTTCCTCTTGAATGATAAATGAATGAGAATGAATGTGAAGGTTGAGAATTATGGTTTGGGTGAAGAATGTGTGAGATATGGGTCTCTATTTATAGAGATTAAGCACCCAACAAGATCACTTTTTGAATTTTTAACCGTTGCCGACTCAACCACATTTGGTGAATTCAAAATTCACATTAACTGCTATAAGGATCGTCATTATGTATATTAAAAAGTGACGACCCTTGATGATAAAAGTGTCGTTCAAGTGTAATGTTTCGAATGACGACTCTATCGTCAAATAGTCTCGTGTCAGTGTGACCTTTAGGGTCGTTAATATGTTCTTCTCCATAAATGACGACTCACGCCAAAAATTTCAAACAATCTTTAGAGTCGCACTTTTTCTTTAACGAATCATGACGAACCTTTATGAACTATGGTTATTGCACCGATATTTGAAGTCATGTGGTTTATTGAATCGGAAAAAACATACATGTAGTTGAAATAAAATAGAAGTAAAACACATAAAATTGTTCAATACATGCATCTAGGGGATTCTCTACGAGTTTAATTATATAGGGCGAATTGCCATTCAACTTCCTCCAAGAGAGTGTAGCGCTCCTCGTGCGTAAACTCATGCCCGTACCCTTAATTAAGTATTGGCTCACCCAAAGTATACTTGGGAAAACAATTTTTCAAATAAGTTAGCGTTGTTGAATAATCATAACCAAATAAATATTTTTTGATGAGAGGCCTATTGATTCACAAACTTACTCTATTCATTCGGCCTTCGCTTGGCATAGCGTCCTTACGAGCTTTCAATTCGTTTCTCAACATACGCATTCATTGTATAAATATGCATACCTTTCCCTTATTTGCTGGAGCGTCCTCCTATAACGATTTCCGCTTAGTGCTTTAAAACCTTAAACACCCGTTTCCACCAAGCAATGGTGTTTTGATCATCCCCAGTAAGGCCCTCTTGTTGGGTCTTCATTCTCGTCACCCATTGCGCTTCCTCAACGAAGTGCTTTGTGAGTGGTGTGTGCCCCACAATGAACATCTTCTAGATCATTGAACGGAGTTGTAGCCATTTTTGGTGATTCAAAGTGATGAGTAATCGATTTAGGAAGATTGAAAGTGATGGGTGAATAAGTTTGGTAGAGATTAGTCTCTTTTATAGCATAAAAGTACCCAACGGCTAGATTTTAAAAAAAAAACGGTTATTCGCAATAATTGCTCCTACTAGTCAAAGCACTGTTGGTTTTCAAATTCTCTACACTTAGTTCGTCTAGAGTCGTCAAGGATATATATAAACGATGGCACCCAAGGTGGATACTTGGGTGTAATGGTTTATATTTGGGAATGTAGAGTCGTTCCTCGTATATAAAGAGGGTCGTCATTTGTCGAGGAATGGGTCGTCGTTCGCAAAAATAATGTTGACGATTGTTAGTGTAAAATCAACTCGTAAATAAAGATGACGACTTTTAGGGTCGTCATTTTAACATCTCGAGATATTAACGATCACAATGATATGTTTTTCTTTTCTATGTAGTCATTGTACGGGCGAGCTCAACTGAACCCGTCTCCATTATCTATCCTGGATACCTCCCAACACTATATGGCCGATTTGGTACGTTTTTAATGTTTGAATCGATGTATATCTTTATGAAAATTGTTTAATTAGTGTTGCATCATGAACGTGACATTGGTTTTGATGTAGACGTGGGAGACAAAGGTGATGTCAAGGAATGGATTATTTCCAAGGCAAAGAGAAGATGTGCGTAGTTGTTCAAAGCAAACACGTTGATTATAAGCAAATGGAGATGGTATGCGAGAGAGCGGGGGATAAGGAAGAAAGTCACAAAGGGAAGAACTACAAGTATGAGAAGAAGACGCGAGGTCTACAAAACGAATCGAAGAAGATACAATGCCCCTTCAGATTGTTTTCAAAAGCATCCTGAAACTAATCTATGGAGGTTGTATAGTATTAGGATGGTCGTCACAACCATCCTCCACCTAGCACTCTTTAGGGCACCCGGATATGCCGATTGAAACCACATCAAATGGAAAAGGTACACAGGATGAAGCGATGTAGGCCCCTTCGGATCCTAAATGCAATAAGAGTCAAGATAAGACAAACTTGTCTATTATTTCCACCATCTCACGCTGCCAAAGCAACGATCGGGAGAACTGAATGGGATGGTAGATTAATTATGCAACAATCGAGTGGTTGGCGAGAAAAACTTAACTACGCCATGCAAACAAGGGTGGGTCCTGGCGACAAAGTGACACACATTTTCTTGCCCATCCTAGGATGGTGGATTTGGCTCAATGTTTTTACCAGTCTTGTTCATAGATTGCACCTATAAGACCAACAAGTATAACATGCCGTTGTTGAACGTGGTTAGTCATACTTCGGATAAGCAATCATTCACCGTGGCATGGTGCTTTATGGAAAAGGAAGAAATAGAGGACTATGTTTGGGCTTTGGAACAAGTTCGGTTGATTTACGAGGCGAAGGCACACCATGGGTTATAATTACGGATAGGGATTTTGCGATCATGAGTGTCGTTCGTCAAGTTTTTCCACATGCTCAACATTTTCTTTGTACGTGGCACATCCAAATGAATATTTTCTAATTGCAAGAATCGATTCAAAGATCAAGCCTGCAAAGGGTAATCAACGTTCGAGGAGGAAGACGAAGCGTCTAAGTAAACTTTCAAAAAAGAGAAAGCCGAAGAAAATGAAAGAAAGGAAAAATATCATGAAGATGGTGATCTATGGGAGGATTTACTGCGAAGACGGGACCATTTGGCTCATTCGAAGGCCAAGTAAAGTACTATGCAAATCTTCAAAGTTTATTGATGATTGGAGTACGGATCATAAGAAGGTTGTCGATTATCGCCTAGATACATGGTTGAATCCTTGGAAGGAAAAGTTTGTTTATGCATGGACCAATAAGTTCAAGCACTACAAAAATGAGTCCACGAGTATTGCGAAACAGTCCCATGGACGTTTGAAAAAAATTCTTCAAGAGAACACGGGTGGGGGTAGTTACGGTGCAGGAAGCTATTCACGAGCACGCGAGGATGACCTAAGCAAGATAGTGACTCGGGATGGAGTATAGTAAGGACCGTTTTGAGAAGCAATACATGGAAGACAAAGAATTGCTGCGTGGGGTTTCGCACCAAGTATCATGGTGGGCAATAAAGCATATGAGATGACCAACTTAACAAATTTGAGCGAAATCTTCCGATGGAAAAGTCATTAAATGTAATTGTACAAGCGAGGCGTGGCTTTGCCTCCGGTGTAAACATAAGCTCGGTGGGTACAAGGGGCTCATTCCCATTGAAGATATCGATCCTTTTTGGAAGCAACTTGGGTTCATCCCAAATCCCACAGAGCCGTGATGAACAATTTGGAGACCTTGAGATTGGCAAGTATATCGTTGAGAAATATCGAAAAAGAATTGTGCAGAAGACAGAGATACTAGTTTCTAATTTGTGGCCGGCTGCCCGTAAGAGCTTGGGAGTAGAAGAAGAGCCAAACAAACAAAACCAACGGGTAGACCCACAACTAAAAAGTCTTTTAGAAACCGTGAAGCGGCAAAGAGTTGCAAAAGCGACTGTCCACGTCATCGCATGTCCAGGCGGAATATACGAAGTATGAGAACTCTTTTCGTACCCAAGGCAGGGGGCCGCCAAAGGAAGACATGGATGTTGTAGACCATGTGGTCAGTGCCAGCAAAGCCAACTGAGCGGAATGGTGACGATACGAGAATAAAAGGTAATCCGCGCACCCCTAGAGATTCCCAAGGAAGACCACATCGTGTTGCTTACACTTTGTATAAAGAGTATACTTGACCAACTTCCTCACGTCATCTTGGATCACCTTTCTATCCACCGACGACGTCGACGGCGATGGAAATTGTGGTTACCATGTTGCAACGGAACAATTAGGGCATTTAATTGAGTAGACGAACTTAAGCTCACCCAAATCGAATATGCAAGAAAAAAATGGCGTAAAATCTAGTTCAGACAAACAACTATATTTGAAAATGCTCATGGAAGGAGACCAAAAGAGAGGGAATTGAAGTTTAGGGAGTTGGTTTCAAACGTGAAATGGAGGAAGGGGTCCAAGAAGGCCTATTATAAGTTTTGGATGCAAATGCCTTTTGGTGGCCAACTTTTGGCGGACACATTCACTTGTGTAGTAATTGTATTGAGCCAAGGCTTCCCTGAGCCTCTTGTATGTACGTACCTTCCAAAACTAGGTGCGAGACGGAGATAAAGAAAGAAGAATTGTAATGGCACATGTCAATGATAACCATTACATAGGCTTCTTGAAGATTTCCGAAGAATGTCCTCTACTTGTGTGTATGGTGATTGGGAGAGTACACCAAGGAGTGGACAAACCCAGTATGAGTATGGAATGAACATTTGGAATGCTATGGACCCAACCCCTTTACTTAGACTTGGGAAATGAATCGAGAGAAGATGTTTATTCTAAAACAATGCGTTGCATTTTGAAGCATACTTTTTTCATAATGGTTGTATCTTCTACCCGGATATTTGTATTTGAAGAATGCTTAATGAATACAATCGTTTTTATCCTTTTATCCTAGTTGGATTATGTTAATTTGAATTATGTTACAGAGTCACGCAATATATACACACACCTTAACGACCCTAACCGTAAAAATGCTAGTCTCCCCGATGTTTTTACGCAAAGGTCGTTATACATATAAACATCCAAGTTAACGACTCATACCTTAGAATGTTTTGCAACAATACAATCGTCATCTATATATACATAAACATTGATTTACTCTAATGTTAAAATTTGTGATCTGGATGTTTTCCAACTAAGAGTCGTCATCTCGGTTTACATAAACATTAACGACACTAACCATAAAAATTTGATGGTCTCCCGAATGTTTATATACTAAGAGTCGAATCATATATACATACAAAGCAACGACTCTGGTTATATAGCCTTTCTTGAGTCATCATCAATATAGTGTATACATTGACTGACTCTATAAGAAAACCCCCAACGGCTTTTTTGTATACACTTTTCCCAAAAAAAAAAATAGCCGTTGGTAATTATTGTATATATAGAGGAACACTTCCGAGCAAATTCAATTGAAAACCACCTCAATAATGGCAAATCCTTCATCAACCCCAATTCAATTGATAACATACTTAGAAGATGCTGGCGACCAACCAAATCAATATTGGCAATGGAAGAAGAGATACGCAAAAAATCGACTACTAAAAACATGGCGCCATATACTACGAAGGAAGAAGAAGAGTTGCGCGAGGCCAAACGACGACCAAGAACAATCCCAACTCCGTGAAAGATTCAAGCAAGTCGGGAAGAGACCGAATGGGTTAAAAATTATTACATTGTCAAGGATCTCCACGAAGAACATGAACGTGATAGTATATTTTGGAGCCAAGTTGGTTCTAGGTCCTTTTCGTTAATAACAACAACAAACTACGATATCCTTACTTGCCGTCCCACATTAGTCATAGGACGATTCTTGTTATGAAATGGTGCACCAAGTACAACGAGTTTCTCGCGAGGCACAAAGGGGATAGGTGTCTTGCTCGGAGCCGCATATACCAAAATGGAGAGAGAGCCTTTTTTATCACATTGAAGCCGCCATGCTAGTTGAATCTCGCACCGAAAAATGAACAACAAGTAATGTGTTTAAAGAATATCCACCTTCTAATTAATATTTAATATGCTACAATTCCAAGTTTCCTTCAATCGAGATTCAATTATTTTAATGAACCGTCGTTATCTCGGTTTGTTAATGCGGTGACGACTATACCTAAGTCGTCATATGACTTATTTTGGAACAACTTGCTCTTGAGTCGTCAACACCTTTGATAACTTAGTTAACGACCCACGTTGTGATTTTTCAAAAAAAAAAACGTTGGGATTTCTTCTATATAATACCACCCCGTCCTCTAGAGAAAATAGCCCAAAACCATTACGTTTTCCACCAAATCATTTAATCTTTCAATTGCAATGGCTGAATGGGAACCGGTATGAAGATTTGTGTCTCGTTAACGTTTGCTAGTACCTTTCGTGAACGTCAAATGAAATCTATTCAATGTTTTGGAAGAGAGTTAAGGAGTTCTTGCGGGCGACAGCGAATCCTAATAACAAAATGGAGACTTGGCATTTCGATTCAACTACATTAAAAGTGCAATGAGAGAGTATGTAAAAGTTAGAAAATATGATGTCGACCATCATCCACGAGCTCCTCTTAAGGAAAAGAGAAGTAATTCGTTAATATTTATACTTTCCTCATCCTTCAACGTTCTAACATATAACATTCCTCGTTTAATTTCAGCTGGAGCGTTTCAATGGGTTATGGACAATACGTAATGGGGATACTAAGTTCATTCACCACAAAGAATATACAACGTTGTATGTTTGTGTGAAGGTTCATTGAACATTTGATGTCAAATTCAGAATACCCATATTAACTTTCTCTGGTTGTATGATCGTCAATATATCCTATAAAAGTTAAACGAGGTAAGATGTATTTTAGGATTTAATACACATGTAACAGTGTTAACTGCTGCATTGATACCGCTAAACGACTTTAGGCGGAAAAAAATGGTTCATCTCTGGATGTTTTCTATCTTGGAGTCGCGTTAGTTTCCCTATATTTTAATCCTTCGACTCTCGCATAGAAAATATGGTTCATCTCTGGATGTTTTCTATGCTAGAGTCGTCATTAGTTTCCATATGCCAATAACGACTCTACGCATAGAAAATATAGTTCATCTCTGGATGTTTTCTATGCTAGAGTCGTCATTGGTTTCCATATACTTAATAACGACTCTCGCATAGGGAAAATATGGTTCATCTCTGGATGTTTTACTCGTCCCTGGGTCGTCATTAGTTTCCATATACTAAATAACGACTCTGAAAGCGGGGAAAAAAAAAACATCGTTCATTTTCCCTTTCAGTCGTTAGACTTTTAATTGAAACACATATGACTATGTGTATCACAAATAGAGTCGTTAACTGCTTCTGAGACATAGATAACGAAACTACATCACGGTATATAATCTTATGCATTAGAGTACTACATTATTCTAACAAACATACTAGTAAACATCCTTCTTAAAACAAAGTAGTATGAACAAACCAGCCAAACCAAACACATAAGTAGTTTCAACAAACACATAAGTTCAAGTTATAAAGTAACATCTCACGGAGGAGGTATCATCTCTCGAGAGTAAAGACCACCATCTCGACCTCGACCTCCTCCTTACTTCCACGACCGGAAACTTTCCCAACTTTTCTTAGGAGGAGGACCAGTTTCACCGGCCCCTGAGAACCACCATCTTCTCAGACTACCTTGTTCATCATGATGTTGGCTACTTTGCCCCCACCACCACCTTGTTGTGCTCGGCTCGTGTTTCACCGGTCCTCTTACCTTCCTTGGCCATTTCGACAAACATCTTCTTTGCATTGGGATTTTCAATGTGCGTGCAACAATCAGCGTACGGGAGCGTTTGCTTGCGAGCTCAATCACTTCCTTTGTCAGTAGAGCAACAAAAAAAGCCTTGACAAAAGCTTCATTCGTTCCCTCATATATATACATTAAAAAAACAATTCTAATGGTAGTGACGTATATTTGTATGTAAATGAATAACACAATTACACAAATAAATACTCACCACTAGTTTAAGAATGGTAGTATCATCTCTACTGTCGACTTGAAGAAGATGTGGATGCTCTTGTTGGTCCTCTGCCAGTAACACTATTCGATCCATTATTACCCTACCATGGGGAGAAGCCTTACGTTACCATTGATAGTAATCCGTTGTTGCCTCGTAACCTTTATCCACATGCACCCAAAATGTGATGTCTACGAGGCTAAAATGTCTATTATTCCAATGCTTGACATCGATTCTGGTTAAGTAAACCACTTTTATTTCACCTTGCCGGCCTCACATTTGTTCAAATTGTGCTTGAACGGAGGTACATCGTCTTCGTAGGTGAATCTTGAACAAACCCAAGTTGTGCATGATTCTCAAAGGATTGTACATTTGAAAAACCGTTGGGGTGAAACAAGGGCCATGGTAATACGACATCTTCCATCAAGCGCCAACTCTAGCATCCTTGTAAGGACTAAAGATTACCTCCTCCGCCATGATGTTGTCAAGTTTTTTACGCATTTCTATCAAGGCATCGAAGTTTGTTCCTATCCACGAGAACTTGAGTACACCCAACGGGTTCTTTGGACTACACGGGCTCGAATTTGAGTTGATTTTCACATCTTCATTGTCTTTTTGAAACAGTGAGGGAAATTATCATAAATCACACCTATTTTAAACAATCAAATAAACATAAAAAAAATATATCGAAGGAAAAAAACATACTAAAAAGAGACAACTTTCATCCAGTCAAATACGGATTAGAGCCAAATTCCCATTAATTTGAAGTTCGTTCGCGAGATCTGGGAAAGGTTATGTGCAACTATGCCCCCAAGATTCTTATTTCACATCTTCTAAAGGGAGTCCAAAAGGCCTATACCTTCTTTGTCGGAAATAAGGCCCAAGGGTAGCATAACGACATTCCATATCGGAGACCTCAGATTTTTTCCTTCTCTGCGGTACCGACAAACATCACCTAATGTCCACAAGCTTGAACTCTTTCTTGGGTACTTAGCTCCAAGCCTGTATCCCATCAGTCTTCTCTTTATCCCGACCAAACAAGTTCTTGGTCATGTATAAATTTCATCCCAACTAGGCCTTCTCTTGAAATTCTCAACTTGGTTGATTTACCTTCGACACTGCACCCTAATATACGTACGCATCATGAGAGTCAATGCCATCTCGCAAAAGGAAGTTGGAATGTGTCTGACTTGGCGTAATACCTTTCACGAAACTAGATCATTGCGACCTTGTCATACGCAATCACAGAGTTCACAACGGCATTGTACAAATCGGAGTTTTCAACATATTCTTTAACCTCTTGCACATTCACCTTCTAGCGGCCACAACTCCATTTTCTTAAAGAAGATTGGTGCACGAAGAGGCGTGCGGCATTCTTATGATCCTGCAAAAATAAACAAATAAGTATTAAAAAACATATTACAAAAGTAATATCAACAAACTAATCATATAGCAAGCAAAGTTGGGATTCTTACGATTGTCTCATAGATGGTATGAGCCCACGATCCGGATATCCAAATAGAACTTTGCCCCCATCTCTAGGTTCTCCTCTTGGTTTACCATTTCGAAGAGCTCCAACATCAAACGAGCGCGGGAACGTGTCTCGTGTTTAGATGCTGTCTCAGTTCCATCATTCTTAACCCTCTTTAACGGCTTCGTCTTTGCATCCTGTTCTTGACTTCTACATCTTGTTTACCATCATCCTCTTCATCATCCTTTACCACCATCATCCCCCTTCATCCTCTTCCTCCTCATGACCACCATTATTACCTCCATCCCTTCACGCTCATCATCATCACCATTACCATCATCGAATCATCACCACTAACATTACCTTCATCATCATTGTCTCTCTACATCCTCTTCACCGCAAATGCATGGAGGATCTTCTTGTATCTCCTCTTGTTGGATTTCTTCTTCTTCACCCTCACCTGGCGGAAATAACATGTGAGTCGATTAAGATGAATCAGACAACTCATCACCTTTGTCTCTTGGTTCGGTGATAAGAAAATGATACCTCACTAGGCTTCTTCTGGCGTAATGGACCGACAAGTAAGAATTTATCATGGCGTGGAGGTTTGGAAGGTGGAGTTATCGTCATTGGAACCTTGCCTTTGGTTACGCATTTGTTTGAAACAAAAAAACAAAAAATAACCCAACAAGACATCAACTTTATGGTTATCGAGATCAAAAGTAGTCAATACGATAATCTAAAACACAACCACGACCCTCGAAGCATCATTGTGACGACTCCAAAGTAATATGTTGTGACCATCCAAATAACAAAGTGTCGTCAAAAATCTGATAACGATCCTACGATTTGGGTTGGCGACTACAGGGCACATACCTAAGTGACGACTCGGGAAATGAGATGGCGACCTATCAATTTTTTGGAGCAGTGATTCGAGTTCCATCTAGTCGTTAGTGAATAAATAAGGGTCGGCAAACAAGAGTCGTCATCGCAACATAAAAAGATTAACGACTCATTCTAGGGGCAAAATTCACGAGTAGCGAGAATAAGAATTCGTCACCTTCAACCTAATAGGCTAGCGATTTTTCATAAAATAAACATGCAAATGAAAAGTCGTTAGGGAATATCAAAAAACAGGACCGCTAACGACCCTTTAAGCTTTGAAACCGCTAAATTTCGGTTACCGGACTCAAGTCGCAATCAAACACAACAAAAAAACGCATAGAAGGTGGGTTTAACTTCATACCTTCTAATTGGACCCATATCTTCTTTTGGTTTTCGATTTTTTGGGGTTTTGGGGTTCTTCCACGATTACCTTTTCCTTTGACGGCGTCGAGGAGATTGGGGATTTGGCGTTCTTTGCGGCGATCATTTTGTACGCGCCATGTTGAAGAAGGTAATCGTCGATTATCTTCTAACATCGACGATGAATCGGTCGAAGAAAAAAAAATCGTTTGGGGTGGTTAATGGTGGTTGTGGAGAGGAAGAGGAGAGGAAGAGGAGGAAGAAGAAGAAAGAAAAAAAAAAAAGCCGATTTTTTTTTGTTTAGTTTAGGAGTAAATTAAATGGGGGCCTAATTATGATTTCAAATTAGTGTTAATTTGGTTTTAAGATTTGTGTTTAGTAAAAAGGGCAAAGCAGTCTTTTCAATATCGGATAAATACGCCCCTCAAAAATTTGGGGTGGAAATAAAATATCATGGCCCCCAATTAAAAGGTCTGGCCCCCAATCAATCCAGGATAATTATTCCTTCATTTTTTTTTTTGATGTTTCCAAGAAGAAAAACTCACTTTCAATTTTCTATAATTTTAGTTCTAAAAACTCGTCCTCGTAAATTGTAATCTTTATCGATAATAAATCTAATTTTATTTTTACCAAATTCCGTAACAATCACCAAAATTCTCATTTCTCAAATAAAAAAATTCATACAAAAATGAACAACTCTCATTTCTTGATACAAAGACCATAAAAAATTTATTACCTCAAATTTAAGTTAAATTTGGATCAACTACCTACTAACTTGTTGATAGTTAGCGTTGAACGAATAAACTTAGTAGCTCAATAACATCCACAATTTCATTAGTTAGACCCTCAATATTGTTTTCCTCAATTTTGATGATAGTTAGGTCTTCACATATAAACTTTATTATCTAAAAATATCCTTACACTTGTACAACGAATTTGAAGTCAAGGTGTGTAGTCATCCTTTTAACCTCTTGATAGATTTACCACAATTAAGTCGTCTTCTTAATCATCTTGAACATTTTCATCCGTTGAACAATAAAACCATTAGTCCTGAAGTTTAATTCTTTTTCACTTGATCGAAATGCGAGTTCTCCATTCTCGAACTTGTCCAAATTAATATGGAAATTTTCGGAGTATCTATCTACTTTATCATATATTCAATTCAAAGCTTTTATTGGGATTTTTCACTCAAACTTGAGGTGATTGAACTCCGTCTTTTACTAGCTTTAACTAATGTATGTTTCCTAAATTGGTTTTATAGTCAACGTAATTTCTTGATAGAACATCAATATCCTTGGTTATTCTATCGTATTATTTATCTTCTTCTTATTCTTCTTTTTTTGTAACATTTTTTTGGGGTTAATTTGCTTTACCTCCCCTGGCCAAGATCATAATTTGCGTTACCTCCCCTACAAAAAATAAATTAGTGAAACCTCCCTCGTTAAGTTTTCCATCCAACCTTGGTTATCCCGATCGTGACTTTGCCCACGTGGACATTTTTACACGTGTAATTTCACTTTCCCGAATACCCTCCATATAAAGCAGACACGTGTTGGAGAAGGTACTTTTTCATCCAACGGTTACGCATCGGAGTCAGGACAATGGATGGCTTAGATTTGCCACCGTTTTGGCAGCCGGTTAGAATAGAACCACGTACCCTTCGTCTCTACAACTACCCCCTTATATAGGAATGGGAGCAGACATTGAGAAAGAAACAAGGTTAATCTCTTTAGAGAGGAAAAATTGATTGAAGTGATAAGAAAATTTAGGGTTCCATCGGAGAGAAGAAGAAATTGATTGAAGTGATAAAAACCGTACTATTATTTTATTTCATGTTTTTAGGGTCGATCGCGATGAATGAAATAGGAGGCAGCGATTGTGGTATTTACCTTTTTTTTCTTTTCTAAAGTTTATGTTCTTTCGATTTGTGTTTCGTTTTAATGATTCTCTATTTGATTATGGGTTTGATGTTATGCATATTAATATTGGTGTTTATCATTGTCCTCGCGATTTTAGGGTTTTTTTATTGTTAATCGATTGGAGAAATTACTGTTTGTGAGGTTGTGATGCGAAATAGTGTATGAATTGGGTGTTTTGAAAATGATTTGTAACCCTAATTTCATTTATAAATTTTGTATTTTACCTATGCTTTGTTTTTTGTTTTGTTATGTGATTGGGTTTTTGTATAATTGAAAATCTATAGTGGTTGCTAATTTAGGTTTTTGGTTATGATGCGGTGAAAGTGTTGTGTATGGTATCAAAAATTTCTATTTACACTATGATGGAGAATGGCCTAAGGAACAACACATTGGTGGATTTAGTTTCATGATTACATGAATGGAAAGGAGGTGTCTTGCTTTAAGTATGATGAGAACACTGCGGAACATCTTTGGACTTGTTGCACAATGTGTTTGAATATATTGATGGATTAATAGCCCACAGTGTCTTTTTAAATTACTTGGAAATTGCTTTATTTGTGATGTTGTGGATGATAATGACCTACTAAAGTTTTGGAATGTAAGTGATCAAGATGTGGCTAATGAAGTACATTTGTTCATGACTCATGAGAAACCACTTAATGTGATCTACCAAATGAAGTGAATGATGAAGTGAATCTTTGAGGTGAATAATGGTGTGAATGATAAAGCTATTGTGCAGTCCACACAATCTCGAGAAGGCCATCGGTGGTTGGATGTTTTGTTGAAGATGATGAAACAAGTCGGCATAGCACACAAGTGTACAGAAGATGATCAAGTAAGCGAGACCCGGTCGTGACATGTCGACTCACGGGCAGAGACACCTCACACTCCACGAGCATCAAGTCGTTGCAGGTGGCAGATAAAGCATCAAGAAATGGCATCCAAGTCGAGACTCCGGTGACATGAGCATCAAGTCGAGACTCCTCCTCTCGGTATACCCGGCTGTACTCCTTCCCCAAAAGTTGTATCAAAAACAAAACTCCCACGAGTGGTAGCTAAAAAAGAAGAAGAACAGAGAAGAAAGCTTGTTATTTCATTGGATGAAGAACATGATCTTTGTGGATGAGTTGTTAGATATGCACAGGAAGAGCTTGATGTATTACACGAGTGCACCAATCGAAGACTCATTCCATCCATGAATTGCCAATAGAGGATGATTATCAGTGGCAATTCATCAAGTTACGAGGTGAATTTAATGAAGAGGTGAACCCGAATGCTTGGTTGGATGAGGAAGATGGAGAAAGAACACCTGCTAGGTACCAAGAATACAAAAGTGATCACCCGAGAGAAATATGATGATATGTATCTTGATGTTGGTGATGGGGTTCTTGAATGGACTTGTGATCTTGAAGAGGTTGAAGTTGGTATGCAATGGCCCACTATGGCGGAGTATAAGTTGTTTTTGTAACCAAATTTTGCATTGCCTTGTATTGAAGTTGAGAAGTTTAAGGATGACCCAGCAGGATTAAGGTCTGCATGTAAAAGTCAAAAGTGCCCATTCGGACTCTTCTTGCTAACGGGTAAGCCCAGGTGATATTAGTTTGTTGGGCCTTATTTTTTCTAAGTTAATGTCTCACAACACACTTTGGTTTTACACCGAGAACGGATGGGCATCTTGTCAAGATCACAAAATATATTCCTAAGCATATTTGTGTGAACTTGGCCCGAATGCTTGTACGAATAGGATGGCAAACTCAAGTTGGGTAGCTAGTGTTATTGTACGAGGATATTAATGAGGATGATTATTCATTACTGACCTAAGAAGATCCAAAGTAGGCGAGGACAAGGTTTGGTGTGGAACTTAGTTATTGGGTTGCTTGGAAAGGTAAAGGTAAAGCTTTAACTCAAAGTTTGGTTCTTATGAAGATGGGTACAAGTTCTCACCGGAGGTTATGGATCGAATATTGAAAAAAAGAATGTAGGGAGTATAACTGTTGTGACAATCTTTTGACAAGGATTTGATTTTGTTGCTTGGCATTTGATGCTTTGTTGGTTTTAAGGATGGATCGAGGCCATTTCTGAAGTCTGATGGGTGTTTTTCTCAGGGAAGTATGGTGGTGTAATGCTTTTGTAGTGGCACTTGATGGCGATAATGGTATGTATCCTCTTTGTGATCTTTATTTGTGATTGTGAAAACAAAGTGGATTCTTTTTTCTCAATAAATCAAGGTTAGGTTGCTAGAGAACACCTGCTCCCATTGACTTTATCTCGAGACGGGCGAAAGGATTGGTTGACACTTCAAGAGTGTTTCCCTCAAATAGGAATAGATTGTTTTAGACACATATTTGAAAATTTTAAGGGAAAAGGCCATGAGGGAACTCACATGAAGACATTAGCTTGGGGTGCGGCAAAGGCATATAGGAACCACAGATCACATTAAGTATATGGCTACCATGGAAGCGGATAATAGAGGCACACCAATGGTTTGAGGATATCCCAACACATTTGTGGGCAAGATCTACCCGATACTACTTCAAAATGTGAGCATGTGACAAACAATTTTAAGAAAGTTTCAACGGTTGGACGTTGGATATAAGATCCAAACCTCTTCACGGGATCCTTGAAGGGTTTAATTTGAAAATGATGGGTTTGATGTTTGATAGAAAGATGAAGGTGAAGGAATGGGAGAGGCTGAAGGTTTAGTACTTGTCCTAAGTGACAGGATAATCAAGCACGGGGTTGAAAGAAGAAGATCTGATTTGTTTGGTTCTTAAGGTTACGTTGGTGTGTGCGAGAACCATGAAACATCAAGTAGATGGAATGTGGATGTGAAGGAGCAGACTTGTAATTGTAATGTATGGAACTTACGGGGATACCTTGTGTACATCTTTATTCTTTATTGCTTACCACCTTAAATTGGATATCAATAGGTCAATTAAACACTTCATGATAATGTTTTGTTTCAATTTTAAGCTTGTCATTCTATTTTGTAGCTTTAACAATTCATTTGATACATTTTGTTGATTTTGTGCGATCACGGTACATGATTATCCACAAAATCTTATTAAAAAGGCTTATCTTGGAAAAAGTTGTAGCATGTGATAGTCAAGATCAGCGGAATGAGGAGGTGAGTTAGTAATGGCATTTAATGCAGGCTGTTTAACTATTATCATTCATTTATATTATGTGGTTGATTTTAGCTGTTTGTTTTTGTACTTGATAGCATCAATGGAGGTGTACGAGGCCTAAGTTCAAGATAAAGGCAGGCGAGACCAAGAACTAAAAGGATTAGGTACGATGTGGAAGGAGAACAACCACATAAGAAGGCAAAAAGATCTTGTACCAATTGCCCGATCTACTAAACATAATATTAGGACTTGCCCAACCCGAGAAATGCAAGGGCTACACCCCCAAATAGCGGTGGCGGGCGAGGGCGGTAGAGGCACCACACTCTACCACATCCTCATCTACACCTCATGAATCACATGTTGTAGGAAGGTGATGAGTGTTTTCTTTTGCATTTGTATATCATTGTCTTATGCGAGTTTTCTAAGTTTAAATAATGGTATCTAACCTAAAATGATTGAACATTGGCGGGGGTATACGCACCACCAACACTGAAATAGGAGGCGCGCACCGCCAACCCGAGGAAGGGGCGAGGCTGTTGCGGCACCACCAACCCAAGGAAGGGGCGGTATTCGGCACCACCAACACAAGGAAGGGGAAGAGCACAAGGAAGGCGGAGGCTATGAATGGCTGCTTTTTTGGGACAACAAATGAACCCGTCACGGCGGAGGAAGGTGCACCAGGCTGAGCGAGAGGAAGGTGCACCAATGTCGGCATCAGATCGGCCACTGTGGGAACTATCAAAGTCTATATGGGACTATATGCCGGATGGAATGAGGAACCAAATAGACCACCTTCTCGGACATTCAAGCCACCAAGATGGAGGATTTAGTTTGCTTGAACTAAATTATGAGCATCTTTTTTTTGGAACTTAAGACTTTACTTCATTACTAATTATGCTATTACATAGACTACATAGCACTTGAACACAAAACTAATGAAACAGATGATGAAATTGTTCTTTTTGTGAATGCCCGTACATTGGACTTTTGTATTGAAATGCTTAGTTATCTTCTTTTTTACCCTTCTCCTGATCTTGCACCTTTAAACTGTCACAAATTTTTGCAAACATGTTGTCACTAACATCGAATCAATGACCATTTTCATGTCATGTGTTTCAATTGAATATTTCCTTTGAAAAAACACCCATCAACTCGGCTATAGGTGTGTTTTTTTGTTGGATGCAGGTGAAGCTTACGTACATTATGAGGCGATGAGAATCACTACCACACTTGAAGCATACATCTCTATTTGTTGTTTTTTGTTCTTATTATTACATTGCAGCTTTGTCTAACCACTCAAATTCATTACACTTTGGTTGGTTTGGCATCTCAAGAATCTCCCTTCCTTTGTTGGCTTGAGTGTTGGCTTCCCAAACTCTCACAAGCCATCACATTTTCTACATTTGGAATAGAGGTATGGGCATTTCATGGCTAAATGGCTAGTTTCCTGCAATCTGACAATTACTAGCGATGTTGACCTGCCTGCAAAACACATATGAAGATTTTATTAGCTTTACCTCTAACCCAGTAAATATATAAATTAGTGTTACCTCCCTCTAATGGTGGTTTACTTACATCGGTCACAGGAGTTTGAAGATGAATCACCATGGTCTGGTTGCTTTTCAGAGATGGCAAAATTGATTTTGTTGGAGAACAACAGATCTGACAACTGGTGCAAAAAATTTCCTCTCCAAATCTGGTTTATATAGAATTGAACGTTGAAGTTGAAGATGACCGTTGAAGCACAAATTCGACCGTTCAACGGTCGAATCTCTAAAAATCCGACCGTCCAATTTTCCAATGCTTCTCGGCCCCTACACGTGTCTGTTAATTGGTGTTTTATATGGGAGGTATTACAGGAAAGTGAAATTACACGTGTAAAAAATGTCCACGTGGGCAAAGTTGTTATTTGGGATAGCTTGAGTTTTGGATGGAAAACACGGAGGAGGTTTCACTAATTTATTTTTGTAGGGGAAGTGCTTGTAAATTATGATCTTGGCCGGGAGGTAAAGCAAATTAACCCCATTTTTTTATTTCTTTGGAGAACTAAATTAATATCACATTAAAAAAAAACTAAATAAAAAGTATAAAGAAAAGCTGAAACTTCTTCACTCCAATAATCCTTTGTTTTTCTTTTCGTAAAACAAAAATTCGATATTTTAGAAACAGGCTCCTATCTCTATACTAATGCATATACTGAGTGTAAAATGGTATATAGTTTCTGATCATATCAAGATTCAAGAACATTTACCCATAATTTATTTGATGATTTTACATTATCATTTTCTTTAATAAAAAACTATGTTACTTTTTTGATTACTTAACTAATGATATATAATGAGTAAAAATAAGAGCTCTGTTGTTACTTCTAAAACATGAACATTATATTTCATAACTATCTAGTTAAAAATAAAGATGATCATGTCTTTCCCTTTTTGTCGGAATCAGAATTAGAACCAAAGCCATTCGTGATGGTGTGCAAGGTGTGTGACCGCATAAAATACCAAACTTTTACTACCACCCTTAATTACACAATTGAAAGTCATTGAAGATAGTCATCAAGGATTACTACCTAGTTAAAATTGAAACTTTTGTTACCACCCTTGACGACAACATAAGAAATGTTGTCATCAAAACATTTTAAGACAATGTGTCACGGATAATATGTTTGATTGAGCGGCAAATCAAGGATGACGTGATCATATTAGTTTAAAACCTCTCTTTCATGTTTTTCCATTTAATAAGTTTACAACATAGAACTTTCATATTAAGTTAATATTAATTAATAGATTTTATAAATACATCAAAAGTAAGAATAGTTTAAAGAGTTTTGTTGTCGCGATAGCATGTTAAAATAAGTAGTAACTTGAACCCGAATATTAAAGGGATAACATATAGAACATAAACATTAAATACATATTTGACTCTCACCTACATCAACAAAAACATAGTTGCTACATTTGATACCAATTAACTAAAAGGTAATAAAAAGCAATACGTGAAAGATTCAGACATGTAATTATTTACCTTTATCGAATATTATTGCTAATTTTATCAAGAAGTAGTTGAAGTAGATCCACAATTTTAAATACTCCATTATTCTGTTGCAAGTGATTAGAATATCACAGTAAAAACATTATGTTCACAATAAATAGCCTATACAAGTTATGTAAGCTATACAAAATGGATAGATGGTTTCATGTCAAAACCAAAGTTGAGCTATGCTACATTATTATCATTACTAGCGAGTTACATAGTGAGATGATTGTAAATCAAGAAACCTCGCTAAATTGCCATAGTGTATAAAGTGAGACAAAAATCAGTATCACTTACTTATTAGAGTACCTATTTCCTATTGTATCAGTTTCATATATAAAGATGATACTGGGAGCATTCACCTTTGCAAGTTTAAAACAATTAAGAACAAGCTTCACCCACCAATACCACACTAGTTAATTTCATGAAAAATTAAGAACAAGATATGATATATGATATATAAGTTTAATCATCAAAAAAATACATGTGTTGCTAATAAAATTGTTTAATATCATAATATATAATGTAATTAATTTAATCGAACGGTTATTTATTCCATAAGAAATGAGGTTGTAGAGTAGGTATACCTAAATTAGTTGATAACTTGATACCCTTAGAAAATCATCATTTTGCGCTCTGACAAGCACGAGCTAGTACGTCAAAAGAATGTTGGGTTTGTTTAGGTTTCAAAATTTAAGGGATAATGACCAATAAAGGGAGCCAAACCACTAGGCCGAACTTATATCCTCAAGCTTCACCTCAAGCTGTGCCTAAAGAAAGAGCCTCAGTGTTCTTTGCAAACTAAATTCACACACAGCCGAGCAACCGAGATCAAAGTGGGACTCAACGCTAAGACCTATGGGATCGAGGCTAAGCTGCTATTACCCTATTGTGCCTAGAAAAGGCTATGGGAGCCGAATCACATCATGGCCCACGGCATATAAAAGAAAATCCCTTTCGGAAAATTTGTTTCAAACTACAAAATCAAGTTCCTTTATTCATGTCCAAGAAACCGAGATATTGTTGTTACTCTTTTTTTTTTTTTTTTTTAAATTTCCCTTTCTTTTACTTTCCTTCCATCGTTAATGTAATTCCCTTCAATGTCGTCTTCTCGGACGTTTCAAGTCTCACCCGAAGAGAATTATTTCCCAAAAGCGAGAAAAGTAATATTTTGATATGAGGGGTATGAAAAAATAATATTGTTTGATGGTAATCATCATCAAGAAGCCGAAAAGTACTTACAAGCTGTTGATGAGATTGGAAGAGCATGAAATCTTGTGATGTTTCCGATCACTACAAAAAAACCATGTTTAGTAAGAAATTATATTAATTGTTGCGAAAGCTTTTTCCTCTAATTTTTTTGTCATGGGGAAAAATTCGTCCCTTGTGGTCGGTAAATCCCGATCGGGAAAAGTATTCGACGACTAAAAAGTCAGTCCATCACGAGAAAGCAAATTTTAACGATGAAATATTCTTTTGTCATCGAAAATAAAGTACAATTACCGAATTTAATTCTCATAAAAAATTAGTTTACCGAAAAAACTAATTTATCATAAAAACACACTTTATAAAAGTTAACGAATATATAAAAATTATTTATGCGCAAAAAGAAAATATCATTTCATTATCTCTCTAATAAATATTTTTTATTTTGGTTGGCTATAAACAAGAAACTTATATATAGTGACCAAAAAAAACTTATATTTTATTTTGTTACCTAAACTATCTTTAATGGAAAATTTTTTATTACCTAATTTTTTTTAATGAAGGATACCTTATTTATAAATTATTATTAAGTGGCAAAAATTTCTCTCCAATAATAATTTAAAGAGCCATAATAAATATAGTATATCTAGGAACATATGATAAAACAAATTTAATGAAGGATACCTTATTTATAAAAAATTTCAGTTATTGGCAAATAGTTCGTAAAAATAAATATAGTATATCTAGGAACATATGATAAAACACGCTTCAAAAAAAAAAAAATCAAAAAAAAAAACCTTGATACTTAAATACCTTGCATTAGTTGTGCTCCAGTGGTAGAATGAGAAGGTTACTAATAAACATAGTTGGAGCAAAACCGAGTCGACTAAGCATATCTTCCTTAAATGCGACATTGTCATCCTCCATTTTCTGATTCTTATCTTTTAGTTCCTTGATTTCATCTTGATATTTGAAAATCCGGTCCTTTTGGCTTTTACTCTTTTCATTCAATGTCTCAATTGAATCACGAAACTGATTCACCACTCCATCAGAAGATGAAGCCACATAAACACGTTGTCTTTTGTATCTCTTAGCACCCGTCACTTCATTAAAAATAGCCAACTCTTCGGATGGTTGAGACTCCTCTACAATCTCTTGTTAATACATCTCTAGCATCTTCTCATGTATGCATATGTACAGTAACTAATCAAAGCCAAAATAAGATGATTAAAAATAAGACAATTAAAATCAATTTCTTGGTAACATACATGTCTTATTTGGACTTCCTTACTTGTCCATTGCATCTCATTTTCATCATCAATTTTTTTGTCATATGAGTATGGGTATCATAAAAAGTGTGTACGTAGACAAGTTGCACTTATTGGGCTTTACAGTAGAAACTCTATAAATTAATGCTGTCGGGACCATCAAAATTTATTAATTAAGCGAGATATTATTTAAAGATAAATTAATACTTATTAATTTATAGATAAATTTCATATCAAATAATTAGTTTCTATACAAACAAGATACCATATCATATTTTTTATATTTTCTATATAAATACAATGTTAATATCAAATCATATTTTTATAAACATAATATTCAATCATATTTTAATTTTTTATAGAAACATAATATCAATATCAAATCATATTTTTCTATAAACACAATATCAAATCTGTTATAAACGTGTAATTATGTTAAGAATATCTAGCGCAAATCCCGTTTATTACTGGGATGCCCTTGTGTCTAGCCCTATAAATAGAGGCTCTAATCTTAGTCTATTATACACATCTAATTAGATTTTCTCCCCTTCTTCGTCTGCACATTGTGTATTTCCTTCTCTATTTTCTAGTTCCACAATACGTTATCACGCACGTTGTTCTACCAAGCGACGCATCCAACTTACCCATGAAAACGGAGAGATATTCCATCCATATCTAACCTTCTCTCTTAGTTAATTTTTTTCTTTTACTTCTTTGATTTGTTAAACATATTCTAACTATGCTTTTATTGGATACTTTTTAGGTTGGTTTAGCTTTCATGGTCTATATGATGACGATAATGAAGTAGCCGTGAACGGGTGCTTGGATACTTTTGATTTGTTCTTCTTTATCTCAAACGGGATCATAAGACATCAAACAGTGCGGATACAAGGCCACCATCTACCTATACAAAGTGACTCTTTGTTATACGAGTTCGTTTTCCTTTACATCTTTGCATCTTATTGCATCTTTAGTAATTATATTAATGCCTTTTTTTATTTTTACAAAGGCTATTCTTATTTTATTTTTTGGGGAGCAACTAAAACCTTTTAGTTTAATCCTAAATAGACCGGATCGTGATTATTGGAAACCGGTGATCTATTTTCTCGAATAGATTCGACTCTTTTATTAAAAAAAAAAAAAAAAAAAAATCCATCAAAAGATGGTTTTACGGTTTCTATTCTCTAATGAAATATAATACCAAAGTTTGGTATTTTCTTTTTCGCCTATAATTTTTTTCATAGGAAAAGAACATCGAAAGACGGTTAATTTACACAGTTTCTATTTCTTTATCGAAACCTTAATCACCTAAATTGGTGTTATCGCTATAAATAAATACCTTTACGGTAACTAATCACGTGCATGGTTGAAAACCTCGATGCCAATTAGTTTTGGTATCTTTGTCTTTTAGACAAGGATCATGTGATTTACATATGGTTTCTATTTTTTTTATATGCAAGAAACCATATGTCAAATCCTCAAAATAGGTTTCACTAAGCGATAGCTATAAACAATATTTTTATTTTGTCGATAATCAGTTTGATAAATCGTAAAAACCAATTTTGTGAATTTTCTCCCTTTGGTTTCTATAATACAAGAGAAAATAGATTGGCATATTTTCTAAAATTTTGCTAATAATGGTTTGATTTTTCCCATTCACGGAAGATTGATCGTTTCAACAAATTTTACGATCAAATATGTATGGTTTATCTAATAATAAACCATTGGTTTCTATTTTCCTTTCAATGAAACCATTCATCAACTAGAAAGAGTGGATTTTATCTCTTCAAAGAAAAATCACGATAATGATTTCTTTATATTCTCAAAAGAAACATATAATTCATCTATATCGATCCCTAAATGATGAAATATCGTTATTATGGTATAAGCCAATCGTTGAGATCACGATGTAGCGAGGAATTCTGCGTTCTGCTTGGATATTTTGCAATTTTAATTTTCCTCGTGGTAATTATCTCCAAATTTTGGAATTGTACCAATTGGAATTAGAATATAATTGGACACTCAGATCAATGGGTGCGCACATTGTTAGCCTATATTATTAGTCCTTGTAGTGACTAAATTGATCTTGAATTTATTTTCTTTTGAAAAGAAAGTGTCCATAATCTCATTCTAAATCATAATCTCATTGTCCATAGAGGTCATGAAATTATTTGGAGATTTAGTTACATATTTTATATGTTTTGGTTGTAACCAATAAAACCTATGGTTGATGTCAAATTTGTATGTCAAAAAGACTACAATTTTATTTTATTTTTAGGACAATTTCTTATGGCTTTTGAAGTCATTATCTACGATCCAACTGGTATTGCTAAAATCCAGAAATTATTCTGAGTATATGTCCTTGATTTAATCAGATAATACTCTATGAAACTAGTTTTTGTATATGAGATGATTATTTTATTTTTTTATTTTTTTTATGATCGGGGGGAGACATACACTATCAAAATCATGTGTTAATTAACTTAAAAGTTATATATATTTCTCTCCCAATATGATCAAATCGAAAAAGGCCACCACTAATAATTGGTGTGAAAATATCTCATATAGCTTATGCTAGTTTAAAAGCAGACTCAATCACATCTAGCAAGCATGTAGCATTTGTATGTATGCTTTCTGAGATAGCTCTAACGAGTCTATCATAACACGACTCACAATCTCAAATCTCAAAAATTCATATCTACTCATTTGAATAGTATGATATTATCACGCCCATAGGCATTTTTGATAAATTTAGATTTTTCAAGCATGCATACACTGGAAAATTATGTGAGATCGTGATAAGCTAACTTAGTTGTCGAATAACAAAGATAGTGGTTGTTAACCCCTCTGTGAGGAATATCGACATATGTGATTGGTTGGCATCTGATCCAATTAGGTTGGATTAATTTCTCGATTAACGCGATTTTGGATCCAAAACTTAACACTATAAATGCCAAGCCTATCAATTACTGAGGCTAGTGTAGTCATAATGCGTTACATGAGAAATTTTTCGTTGTGAAAGCGATTTAAGGGTTCCATTTTTTCTCGGACCTAGGATTGATTCAATAAATATTTTTGTTCTCCATGTATGATGCTTTTGGCGTGGTAGTCTTTGAAGGACTCATATAGCATTCACACAAGAAATGTGGTGGAGAACATATTAAATTTGTAATCCTTTAGGCAGCCACCTTATTTGCTTAATAAGGTTTTAATCCTTTATGTGTTTTTAGAAATTTGGTAGACAACCAAAAATCCGGATTAATTAGTTGATGATTTCAACGTTATAGGTCTCTTTACGAGTCTTTAAAAACACAAAATCCACGCTTTCCACAGCATAAATTCTATTTTTTTCTTCTTCTTTCTTTCTTAAATCTGCGGTTAAATTATACTAGCTTAAACTCGTCTTTCGGATAGACTAGAGTTATTATTTTGATGCTTAACTTTTGAAAATCTCATATATTTGGGTTAGCATCCATATTTACGTCAAAAGTTGTACTCTTTTCCCTTTATTTCGAGTTTTATCCCAAGTGGTTTTCACAAAAGGTTTAACGAGGCAACATCTAGATTTGATGTTTGATTTTATTTCAAAATATTGATATTTGTGCTCTTTTCCTTTGTCCAAGTTTTTTTCCCATTGGGTTTCTTTGGCGAGGTTTTAGCGAGGCAATTTAATTCAACATGGTGGTCATCAAGGGGAGTTGTATCGATTTCGGTTATTTGGTGGATTCCCACCATTAACTAGATCATTTGTTAGACCACATCAACATAAGCTTCTCCTATGAATTTGGATATCATTCGATCCATATAAGGTATGATCCTGAAATTTTGTTCACCTTTGGTCTTGTAACTACATATTGGCACCTTGTTGAAGAAACTACGTCAACTACATATGCAAATCATCTCAGAGATAGCAAACCAAGACATAAGTTCTCAATGAATTTGGAGAAGCTTGAAGATTCGAGTACTACTATTAGAAGACCAACCACAAAAGACTTCAGCCAGAACAAATATCTTCTACATTCAAGAAATTCGTTCACTTTGAAGTTGGGAAGTCTCGACTCAAAGATTTGCAAACCATAATTTCTTTGAAGTACTCATCGGGGAGCGCCATCATCAAATTAAAATGCATTCAACTGGACTTTATCAGAAGTTGTACTCTTTTTCCTTTGTCAAGTTTTGTCCCAATGGGTTTTCCTTGTCAAGGTTTGAACAGAGGCAACATTTGTGTAATCCAACAATGTTTGAGTCTTTACATGTTATGCAATATCGGGTTTTTCTCTTTTGAGTTTTCTGGTCCGTTTGTAATTAACTTAGGCACAATGTCATCGAAGTGTTATAAACGTGTAATTATGTTAAGAATATCTAAAGCAAATCCCGTTTATTCTTTGGGATGCCCTTGTGTCTAGCCCTATAAATAGAGCTCTCTTGATCATTATACACATCTAATTAGATTTTCTCCCCTTCTTCGTCTCTACTTTCTGTATTTCCTTCTCTATTTTCTAGTTGCACAATAAAATCATATTTTTATAAACATAATATTCAATCATATGAAGGTGAATCACATTTCCTTCTCTTAGATTTAAAACAACGTCGGAAACCCTAAACCTCGAATGCAACCTAAACCTCGTCGGAAACCGCCTTCCTCTATACTACCACCACCACCACCATCACCACCATCTCGATGGGTTAAGGTGGTGTTGGGGAGACTCTATGTTTGCTATCGGTGTTTCGTTATCTTGGTTTTTCCACGTTGGTTTCTCCTTCGAGAACTTGGTTGTTTTTCTTTCTTTTCCATATTTGGTTCTCTGTTTGTATAGTCCTTTCCTTTCTTTCTTTTTTTATTTTTTTTCTGTCATTGTTTTTGCAAGATTTTTACGAGGTTGCATGCTCTTTGCTTTGTTGGTGGGACTTATACATGCGCAGAGTGTTTGATTTCTTTCTCGAAAAATGTCTATGGCAAGGGGGTCGTTCTTTGTCCTTTCAGGGCGTTCATGGTTTCCCAGGATGGAGGGATTGGGAGTAAGGGATTTGTATGTTTAATCCCCATCTGAAGAGATTACATCTCTGCAACATGGAGAGAAAAATGCGCTTAAATGGGCCATCAATACTGACTTGGATGTGTTCGTTGGTTTAGAAGAGACTCAGGTGGATGGATGTGTTTGATTTGCATAAGTATTCGGGCCCAAAGTAGGGCGTGAAAACACGGAGATACGATATTAGACCTGTGACGAGTTGATGGTGATGTAGTTGAAACGATATTAGGAGTACCTAGGCACTGGTTCCAATTGATTCGGTCGGACGGCGACGTTGAGCTTAATGCGAGGCGTAGGCGATGTTTTTCGAGCTCCAGATTCAAGCTGTGAAGAGCATTCCCGGAGAGGGTGCATACTTGCTTTTTCTCATTCTCTAAAGCAGCACTTTTGAAAGTTGCCGTAGAATCTAAATCGACTAGGAATTGGGTTAGGTTGTTGTTCTTTACTGGAGATGTACAGCTGAGAGTTTTCAATCTAAGGGGAGAGTAGAGAGCAAGTCTGAAATCGAAAGGAGATGCAATAAAAGCAGAGATCACTTCGCACGCTTGCAATGCGGAATGAAGCCGATAGAGTACATCGACTTGTCGGGGAGGTTAAGAAAATAACATGGTTGTTAGGTTTAAAAGTGAAGAAGAGATGGAGGAAAAGAAGGCAAACAACGGCTCAATATTTCTACTTGTTTGCGTAAAGTTGCGGACGGGCATTTCACAGTGCGGTGAAAGCCATCGATTCTTGAGGGTAGCACAAAATAACGCGAGAGACAAGGAAGGCACTTGAAGATAAGCATCCTTTCATGCCTCCTCCAGAGAAACCTACTCTTCCGTTGCATGAGACATCTTTATTGGCTGAAGGAGGGACTATTTTAAGTTGTATCAAGTCATTTCCTTAGGGAACTTCATGCGGTAAAGATGGTCTTCGGGCACAACATTTATTGGATGCGTTTTGTGGATACGGTTCCCGCGGTTGTTCTTTGACTTGATTACTGACAATAACATGTGTAGTCAATGTGTGCTTGGTTGGAAGATGCCCACTAACCTTCCCGAGTTTATTGCTTCAACACCCTTAAAACCTCTCCTTAAACCTGACAAAGCATTCGTCCTATTGATGTTGGCACGATTTTGCGTCATTTGGTGTCCAAAGTAGCCATGAAAGGTTGGTCGGGATATGGCATTGTACTTGCGGGATTTTCGAGTTTAGGGTGGGGGTCTGCGGAGGTCTTTGAGGCAATTCTACAGCTGTGAACAAATATGTTAGTAAACATCATAAAGATTATAGCCTTACTATGTTGGTTGTGGACTTCTCAATGCCTTTAATCTAGTCGGCCAAACTGACCATGCTTCTTAAGGGTGCGTAAGTTATGTCCATCTATATCGCCATGGGTTGAATACTTGTATGGAAAACCTGCAAGGCGTATGTGGGAGATTATTATATTTATTCGTCTATAGGAGTGCAACAAGGAGACCCTCTAGAGCCATTCTATTTTCCTTGGTGCTTCATCGGCTTTTAGCAAAGATAAATGAGCGAGTGTACACTATATCTACGGGCCTGGTATCTTTATGATGGTACTATCATTGGTGACACCGTAGAAATTGGCAAAGGCACTTCGATTGTTCGGGCCCAGAAAGGGACCCGAGTTAGAGCTTATATTGAATATTCGGTAGACATAAATTTTTTGCCCTCTTGTGATGAACGAGAGAGATGTGTTGTTTCTGTTGGAATCTCAAGGCCATATAACGGGGTCAAACTATTGGGTGGTGCGGTCAGTCTTGATGCTGGGTTTGTGAAAAAACTTTCTATTAGAAGAGCAGATAAGGTAGTAAAGTTAGGGTTAGAAATCCCTGGATTCTCCTGTTTTAGGCATTAGTTTATTTTTGGAAATTGTTTTGTTTTAAGAATTTTATTTTAGATTCCTAGTTATAGAAGTAGTTTCCTTATATGTTTCCTTTCCTTAGTTCTACAGTTTTGTGGCCTATATAAGGAGGTCTAGTGTTATTAGTTTGATTATCTATGAGAATTATAAGTTTGTTCTAAATTTCTGTGTTCTTTTAAAGTCTACTCTGCTGGCCGTGGGTAAGAACTATTAAGTTCTTATCAATTGGTATCGAGAAGCGGCGTATCATTTATGCCAAAAACTCGAAAACAAAAACAAGTAATTATGAAAAAGCAATTAGGTGAGCTAACGGAGAGGATGGTGAGATGACATCAAATCAAGGCTGTGTTAATTGATAGGATCGGCCGGCTTATGGAAAGCAAAGCGGTTAGGAATAATGAGGGACAAAATCAATCAAAAAGAGGAGGTGGCGATTATATTTTTTCAAGTTTGATGGATCCGATGTAGAAGGTTGGCTCTTTAAGGATGCACAATATTTTGAGTATTATGAAACACTTGCGAATCGGAAAATCAAGTTGGCAACATGTAATTTAAATGGTAAAGCTTTACTGATGGTATAGGTGGTTGAAGATAACTAAACTGTAGTTACTTGGGAAGAATTTGAAAGCCATTATTAGGCGTTTCGGTATTACTTCATATGAAGATGCGGGAGAGCGAAACTCGCTAAAATTAAGCGATTAGGTTCATATGTAGAATATTGTGAAGAATTTGAGCGATTATCAAATTTGGTAGATAATTTGCACGAAGAATTTTTAGTGAGCTATTTTCTAAGTGGATTAAAAGGCAGTGAGACTAGAAACTCAATCCCACACTCCTATTAATTTACATGATTCAATGGAAATTGGAAGGTTACAAGATGAGAAGGTAACATTGCGAAGACAATCATATAGAATAGCAACAAGGACACCTAGTGTTGTTAATACTAGTAGACCTTTTAATTCTAGAGCACCTATTTCATCTTCAAAACCCATGGCAGAGAAACTCCGTTGTTAGAAGATTAACTTCGGACAGAAGGCTGAAAAAAAAAAAGAAACAACTATGTTATAACTATGATGAAAAGAGGCACCGTGATCATCATTGTAAAACTCAAACATTGTTCTTAATTAATAGATACGACAATCGGGATGAAGATGGAGGTAAAGATGAAGTTGATATAGAAGAAGAACCTAAAAAAGAAACCATCGAGATTTCTATGCATGCATTTGGATGGATCATTAGCTCCACAAACTATCGTAGGTACAAGGAGAAATTAAGAAGGCTCAAGTTACCATACTTATCGATTAAAAGTACTCATAATTTTGTTGATTCTGCGATACCTAAAAGAATGGGAATTAAGATAATTAAAAGAAAGAAACTTTTGAGGTGATGGTATCTAATGGTTCTAGAATGACTTGTGAAGGAAGATGCTGGACTGGATTATAAGTTGAATAAATATGGGTTCAAGGAATTTTTTTATGTATTGGGATGCGATGTGGTTTTGGGAGTACAATTGTTAGAAACATTAGGTCCCATAACTTGGGATTTCAAACATTTGACCATGGATTTTAAGAGGGATGGTGAACGTATTCGACTAGAAGGAGATAAGAAAAATAAAGTAAAGTTAGCGACATCAATAGCATCCACGGACTCTTAAAAAAGGAATCATCGTTCTTTTGCCAAAATCAATCAATTTTGGGAAGCACAAATTAGTCAAGAAACACCGGGGGAGATACAAGAATTAATTGAAGAGTTTGGCGGGTGTTCTCGGTACCCAAAAAGTTGCCACTGTGAGAAGCCATGATCATTGCATAACCTTACAACTGAGGCTGCTCCAATCAATGTGCGACCTTACAGTGCACATTACCGAGAAGGTGAGATAGAAAAGATTGTTAAAGAGATGGTAGAATCGAGGCTTAGTTAGGCCAAGCCGAGTCCTTTATCTTCTCTGTTTTGTTAGTTAAGAAAAAAATGGCACTTGGCGTATGTGTGTTGATTATAGATCTTTAAACCGGATCTGTCAGGATAAGTTTCCTATTCCGAGTCATTGATGAGTTATTAGATGAACTACATGGTTCTTTATTCTTTTCGAAACTAGATTTAAGATACGGTTATCATCAAATTAGAATGTATGAACAAGATATCTACAAGACAACTTTTGAACCCATGATGGACATTATGAATTCCTAGTGATGTCGTTTGGATTAACTAATGCTCCATCAACATTTCAACATATTATGAATGATGTGTTAAGAAATCAATTAAGAAAATCTGTCTTGGTTTTCTTTGATGATATTCGATCTATAGTCCTACACAGGAAGCACATTTATTGCACTTTCGTTAAGTATTTGATATTAGAAAAACATCAACTTAAAGTCAAATTAAGCAAATGTTCTTTTGGTGCTTGAGAGGGTTGAGTATTTTGGTCATATCATCTCAAGAGGAGGGGTGGAAGGCTGATCCTAGCAAGATACATGATATGTTGGACTGGCCATTCTAAGGAAGCATCAGGGATTCACGAGGATTCCTAGGTTTGACGAGGATACTATAGGAAATTTGTACAAGGTTATGCTAATATTGCAGCACCACTTACAAAATTGCTCAAAAAAGACGGTTTTCTGTGGATGGATGAAGCAACAAAAGCGATTGTTAAATTGAAAAGTGTAATGACATCCACACCCGTGCTAGCATTACTTGACTTTACAAAGACCTTCATTATTGAAAGTGATGCTTGTGGAGTACGAATAGGTGCGGTTTTGATGCAAGAAGGTAGGCCAATTGATTTCACGGGGTAAAGAAGCTTGAACCTCGTCATATGGGTTTGTCAACTTATGAGAAAGAGTTGTTGTGATAGTTCATGCGGTTACTAAATGGCGACCTTATCTTATCGGAGAAGATTTCTTATTCGGGCAGACTACAAAGTTTGAAGTATTTTTGGACGCTAGAGCCATAACAAAGCACAACAAAAATGGTTAACAAAATTATTAGGCTATGACTACGTGATTGAGTACAAGAAGGGATCGTCTAACAAGGTTGTTGATGCACTTTCTCGAAAATTTGAACACAGTGAAATTTGTTCCGTAACTTATGTTAGTTGTGCTTGGATAGAAGACCTATTGGCTGAACTACAAACAGATCAAGTGGATCACATATTTCATCTTTAAAGTGGTCGGTCTTCTTTCGGCAAGAATAACTTTCCGTACGAGATGGTTTAGTTTACTATAAACAACATCAACTAGTGATAAGTCCTACTTCAAGGTGGAAGACACTATTACTAGCTGAGTTTCATGACTCTCTAATTGATGGTCATCTTGGGATATTTGAAGACAATTAAAACATTTATCTAAGTTTTCTCACCGGTCTAGAATGCATAAAGAGGTGAGAGACTACATTGCTTGTGATGTTTGCCAAAGGAAAATACAATTACTCTTTCTCCAGCAAGATATCTTGACCATTGCCAATTCCTACTACAATATGGGATGAGATATATCCATGGATTTTGTTGAAGGATTGCCAAAGTCTAAAGGAAAAACTGTGAATCTTGTAGTGGTGGATCCACTAACTAAGTAAGCCCATTTCCTTGCATCAAAACATCCATACACAGCCACATCGGTAGCCGAGAAATTTTTAGAAACAATCATCAAACTTCATGAATTTCCTCAATCTATAGTTTTGATAGGGATATTGTATTTACAAGTAATTTTTGGCAAGAGTTTTTTCTCCTACATGGAACTCGATTAAGAATGAGTTCCTCCTATCATCCACAAACCAGAAGGTCAAATCAAGTAGTTAACAAATGTTTGGAAGGTTACTTACGGTGTTTTGCTGAAATAAACCAAAAGGATGGTCATCTTGGTTACCATGGGCAAAGTATTGGTATAATACATCGTATAATACTTCAACTAATACTACACCGTTTGAGGATTTGTATGGCATTCCTCCTCTCCAGGTATTAGCAACTTATTTACCAGAGAAGCGAAAACTACAACTTTGGATGAGGCAATAACCAAAGGAATGAAGTTTTATCAATGCTAAAGGATCAAATTCAAGTGGTGCGAGAATAAAATGAAGCTAAGGGCGAGATGAAGGACGTCGGGACGTTGTATATCAAGTTGGGGATTATGTGTATCTAAAGTTGCAGCCATATCGGCAAAATTCTAATGTTCAAAGGAAGAACCAAAAATTATCTCCACGATATTTTGGACCTTATAAGATTTTGGAGCGTATAGGACCCGTGGCTTATCGATTGGACTTGCCTAAGGAGTCAAATATACATTCGGTATTTCATGTACCGTTTATGAAGAAAGCTTTGTTTCCTAACACAGCTGTTGGGGATAATCTACCATAAGAAGAAGAAGATGAGGTTGATCCAGTAATTACCATGGTTGAACTGATCCTTCGGGTCAAGGAAAATCTTAAGGGGGAGGGAATGATAAGAAATCCCCAATTACTTAGAATTCTTAATTAAACTTAGGGCTAGGGTTAGAAATCCCTAAATTATATTGTTTTAGGCATTAGTTTATTTTTTGAAATTGTTCTGCTTTAAGAATTTTATTTTAGATTCCTATTTATAGAAGTTGTTTCCTTATATGTTTATTTTCCTTAGTTCTACAGTTCAGTGGCCTATATAAGGAGGTCTAGTGTTATTAGTTTGATCATCTATGAGAATTATACGTTTGTTCTAAATTTTTGTGTTCTTTTTAAAGTCTACTCTGCTGGTCGTGGGTAAGAACTATTAAGTTCTTATCACATCGCGCGTACAATCCTGGGGCCTACAAGATCATATATTAAGGAGCAGTGGAGTAGAAGGCATGGATGACAATTTTCATAAGGCTTTGCAGATACTATAAACAACTCTTCCTGATTATGACTTTAGCAGCTTTCCCAGTAAGGATACCGCCCCCCCTAAAGCACAAAGTAACCTGGAGAGTGCTCTTTTTGGTAAGGTAGTTAAAGACATAGATAGACTTTACAAGTTATCGAGGCCCAGGATGAAAGCGGTCCTTGGTTTCTGCAAGCGCGCATGCCTAGGATTTTCTTATGGCTATACCGATTGAGGGCCTTGGACAAGATGTCACTTGTGGAGTGCGTGTCTATTCTTAAATACATGTTGATGATCCTTTGTACCCTTCGGATACTGGATCGTCTGCTTGCATCACCGGATGCTTAAATACGTCGGGAACATGTAGTCTATTGCCCAAGGTAGATCCCGGGTTTAAATATAGACATGATCATGTGAGAGATACCTTGTATGATGTATTATGGAGAGCTGGTATTTTATTGGAAAGAAAGAAGTTCTTTGTCAACTTTTTGACAAACCCACTTGAAGGGGAGATCAACGCTCGAGGCCAGAGACGTTCTTATTTTGGATGGGCTAATGCATGGCAAAAATGCATGTGTTTACCTCATTTGGTGTTTCTCCGTTAGTAGGCATTGGACATGGCACATTTACGCTTTGGACAAGAAGCGTTGCGATCTCATTGGGTAAGATAAATAAGCATGCATGAGAAACACTAGTGGAAAATGAAATTTTAACCACTCCCTGGGATTTAAGAAAACAACTGTGTTAGGAAGAATAATATAATAATGCCGTGACCGAAAGTGGTTTTCACACTAAAAAAATTAAAAAGTAAAACTTGTTCCAAACACAGTAGTTATTCTGAGGGGTATATATGTAAAATCATAAAGCTTGTTAGTGGACTTTAGGAACGACTGTGAGAGAGTGAGTTTTCAGTGAAGCCAATTTTGAGATTTGGGCTTCTATTTTGATCCAACGGTTTTTAACATTTCACTTATTTTATACCTCAGTACCTGGTCCAAGCAAAAAAATCTTATCTTCTTTTCACCCCTCTCTGCTCTCTCGCAGCCTCGCTGCCTTTCACCCTTTTTTTCTTTCTCTCCAAACCCTCTCGAGATCAAATCTCTGATTTCCTTGGTAATTTCTCTCTCTGATAAAGAGAAATGATGAAAGAAGAAGATCTGAAAGTGAATAAGAAGTAGAAGAAGAAGAAAGAGTTATTGAATAAAGTAAATCAAATCTCAGAATCTCTCCACAAAGTTTCAATAAATGTCAAAATCGAAATCCAAATTCAATCAGATCACATGAACCAATTTGTGGAATTAAAAGTAAATTTCGGTAAAGCCCTAATTTGTTCTTTGGGTTTGAAGATTCAACACTAACAGGTATAAGTAGGGTTTTAAAACCCCTATTTCTTCTCCTACTCACTCTTTTTGTTTTTCTGCGAAAATTAATTTTCATTTGTTTCCCTTATTCACAGGTATTGTCAGCATCTGTAGGATTCCTTGCGGATCTTTGGTATAATTTTTTGTAGTTAAAGTTGATTTGATTTTGTTAGCGCTATTGTTGGTATCGGTTACAAGTTCCTTGGAAATCCGTTTCCATCTAGTTTTTTTTGTTTGTTTGTGAAATAACGTTTATTTGGATTATGCGAATGGTTCTATTGTTGATGTGGGGTTTTTGATTTCATGATCAAAGTTTCTGAAATATCCTGTAAAAATAAGAGAAAACCTTGAGTTTTAGTTGAAACCCATGTTAATGACTATGTCGGTCACAACTTATATGGACTAGGGGGTGTATGTTTGTATTAATGATATGCTCTTGAAGTCAAATTACATCCAAGTTTATGCTCACTTCCTCCTTACGAATCCAATTTATAAGGTTGTTTACCTTTGTTTCTAGGCACCCATTTTTAGCAATCTTAACAATCTAATTTATACGATAAGAGAATCATATCTTTGAAACATTTTTTGACCTCAATGCTAGATAATTCTTTGCTGTAGGAATTCACCTATTTTGATAGGTATATGGAAGGTGGATCCAGCCGTGGATGCTGGGAGTGCACCTATATCCGCATATTACTTCTCTTTCGTTCTTATCTTTTTTATCTTTCATTTTTATTCGTGTGTGCCCGTGGATATTTTTACTTGTCCTGATAGCTCATTGCATATTCGTTTTTGTAGTACTTGTTTATAGTTGGGGGATATCTGTAGAGAAGTTGGTTTACCTCCTGGTGTACTCAACATTGTAACTGGATTAATTCCCGAAGCTGGTGCAGGTACAGTTATATCTCTCAAGTCCAAGAACCTTTTTTTTTCCATGTTTGTGTGCTTGCTTCTCTAAGTCGTGTAGTTGTATTTTCCATATGATTGAATGTAAAGGCCTTGAAATGGTTGGTTGGGACTGGATTTTGGCATCTTGTTTTAAAATCTCCCAAAAGATTAGGCCTTAATATGAATGCTTATGAAGATCCATATGTGTTTACTGCATTTGCGAATCAAGCTCCGCTAATTTCAACATTTGTATCCGACAACGAGTATTGAGATGGAGATCAGGTAATAACTAACTCTCGACTGAATGCTTGAATTTTTCTTCTTCTTATGTTCTCTATGTACATGAACAGATGAACACATGGTCGCCTCTTCATGTTATCAGGAAATAAGTTAAAACTAAGGATTTCGAAACTGTCATTGAGATATATATCTTCTTTACAAGTTAACGAACACCACCATTAGAAGATTACAACCGCATTCTTCTCTCGATTATTATCAAGTCGGACTTCCACTTCGTTTTCCCTCCCCTTATGGCCGAGTTTGAGCTTTGTTAGAAGTGTGTTTGCTTTGTCATTTATACTTAATTTTGGATAGAACTACTAGATATGAACTTATTAGAATAAAAATTTGAAGTAAAAGTATGCGCAATTTATGCTTTTATGAAAGTAAGAAAGGGTTGGTTACTGTTCCATTGAATATTTTCTATCTGCATCATCAGTAGGTTTAACTGGTCTTGCACCCACTAAGGATTAATTCGAGGTTCAGTGGCTTCTTATATAATTTGCAGTAGGAGTATTTATAGGCTTAAGAGACTCTTGAATGTACCTAAGTACAAGAAATGATTGGTAGTTGCTCTACCTCTCTGTCAGTAATTTTCTTTGAAAAATGCAAGCGACCTCGCTCTTGCCATTTATTTGAATTGAGGTGGATATTCATTCAGATGCTTACTTAGTAAATTAACTCTTAAGAAGTTTTTGTTTAGCCATGTATGAAGTTTGTGCTACCTCGTAGAAATTATGTAGATGGATTTTTTTTTTCTTATATGTTCAGTTGGCGCAAGTTAGTCAGCTGAATAGTTTTTTCGTGAATGTCTACAAAGCAATAATCTCTTGCTTATTTTATAGTCGGATTCTTTCTTATGTACAACTGGTCTATAGAAACATTCTTCCTTCTTTATTCCTCATCCACGACCGTATGTCTGATAAGTTAGTTTGTTTTTTCTTGCAAGTTTTAAAGAAGGCATTGGAGGTGTGGGATTTGCAAGTCATTCCTCTAAACTGCCCAGTTGCAGACAGCTATTTACCTTACGATCTTGCAGAGATATGTAATGATGTTTGTGGTGTTATAGAAAAATGCGTATGGTCGATAAATGCTTGACTTCGGTATTTGTGTTTTTAAGCTGCAGGAGAGATCTTCCAAAGAGACTTAGCAAAACGGGTGCTCCATGCACTTTGCTTGCAAGCATTAGGACAGGTACTATATTGCTCATCAAAGTTATTTGGTTTTATCTCGCATATCCGTGTTTATTTGTATGTAACCTTCACGCTTGCAAAGTAGTTTGTATTTAATTTCAATGGGTGGGATATTCACTTTGGCATCAATCCACCTTGCTTGCAGTAAATCTCTTGTCTGTTGCTTTTTACGTAATCCGTTAGTTGTGAATTGGTATAGTGCTTGTTGAGAATTTTTACTTCCTTAAACAAGCTCTTGTCTGTAAGAAGCCAAATGTTGTGTTTAAATCAACAAGCACTTGTATGTTCCCGTTCCCTTCATTTTTTTAACAAGTCTTGACCTCTTATAACCAGTAAGAAATTGTGTAGTGCTTGTATCTTCTGGCAGCACTGGTACAGTGGTGTTGGTAATGAAGTGATCAATAATTTTTTTAGGACATACTTCGTTCTTCGAACTTTGTTTCTTTTTTTTAATCAGTTACAATTTTTTTATTAAACTTCCAACGCCAAACTTATTTATGCTGCAGTATACTATTCCGAACAGTCATGGGCAGCTCAGTTCATCATCTTTTGCTGGTTTTAGCTTTTTTTGGTGTCTGTAAGTTGGGTTCTTGTGATTGTATGATAATTAATCTTTAAGAGTGCTTCAAACTTAGAATGGTGTGAATTCAGTACTTGCCTAGAGTTTTTTTGCGGTTTTTGACCTAAGTGTATGATTCAAATGTAAATTGAGTTACTGTTGTAAATTTTTTTTAATTAAATGGTGAAAGTTTTGATATCAAATGAGATTCTATTGAAATCTCAGTTGAATGAATTTTAAATTTTGGTCAGTGAGAAATAAGTCAGATGAACCATCAAATGTACCAAAATAGTTTCATCCGAAATACTATTAGATCGATTCAAACTAATCGATTTTTGAAGATATTCAGCCCATATAAAACGACTACTCAAAACTAGTGATTAGCATTTGAGTTTCCTATTTTAAAACTAATTAAACGATTTGTGTTCATCGGTGTTATAGTTCGATCAATGTCGAAGGAAGTCGTTTTCTGAACGATTTCAACCTTTGTGAGACACGTCGTTTTGGAAAAACCACTTCAATATTACAGTTGATGAACGCAGTCGTTTTCGGCGAAATTAGCTCTTGTCCTAACAGTGGTTTAACTTTCATTTTCCACTAGTGAAAGCGTGCATTGATAATGGACATGCTTTTATTCCCTTTGCTTTTGATACTTTTGGTTTTTTGGCTCCAGTGGCGGTTGGACTTCTCAAGAGAGTCCAGAAAGTCATGCACAGTAATGTCATGACTCCCGGTTCAAGAGAGTTTGTTTTTAAAAGGATAGGTTTCGCAATTCAAAAAGGGCTTGCGGCGCAGCTTTTTGCTCGCTTGCCTACTATGTAAACTGTAATTCGATTTCTTTTTATTGATGATAAATAATAATAAATATTTAATTTATAATTAAATAAATTTTTATCAAAAAAAAATAAATCATATAGAAATACAATATGAAATCATACTACTAACAAATAAAATAATATTTTATATAAATACAATATGAAATCATACTACTAACACAAACAAATCATACACTCAAATATGGCTTCTCATCTTAAAGGTGTTAAAAAATCAACAATGACCGATGAAATTTATAGAGCATTATTCAAGCACAAGAAGGATAATCCAACAACACCAAAAATTCTTGCAAAGATAAGAAAAATTAGAGATGAAATTCAATGCGATATTGATTTTAGCAAAAACAGAAGACAATTAAATCATTTTTCAAAAAGTCTTCGTAAATCATTAATGTATTGAATATATATATAATGCATTATTAATTTATATTTCATATGGGGCTTACGTAGGTAATCAAAAAAGTATTATCTTATAATTTTAACGAATTATTAATTTGGCACATTGTCCCCGACTCGGGACCAGCCAAAAATATTATTTAAGAGAATTTATTAAATAATCGACTATTAATTAAAAGATTTTCTACTGTATTTTGTTTGATCAAAATCAAAAACAAAAGTAACCAGAGAGGATTAGTACTTAGCATCACTTTAAATCAACAAAAAAAAAAAACATTAACCACGTTTGAGTTGTGTAATTAAAGGAAAAATACATACCAATTCCCAATGGACTATGAATGGAAGCTCCCTCCGCAGTGAATATATTAGATTTTTTCCTATTATTAGATCCAGCCCGTGATCATTTCTCCAATTAGAACTCTAAGTAAGCAATATAAAATACATAATTATAACCTAAAGTAAGTATAACCTCATGTAGACCTGAAATGTTTCCGAAGGGAACCACTCACAAACAGTTCCAGTTATGTTGGGATACATTCCTATGCAGATTCAAGCGCGTCTTTTCAGATGTTCGAAACTCTTAAAATGGTTGACCAATTTATTATTATACAAGTGAAAACTTTACCTTCTCCGATGCAAAACATATTATTTCTCATATTTTTTAATTGTTGTTTATCATTTCCAATACTAATAATTGGTTCTTATCTTGTGCATGGATGCACATGATAACAAAACCCAATTTAACTTTCAACGAGTGAATATGCAATGAATTCTTGGTTTATAAAACACATAATATGTGTCTCTTATTGCTTCAAAAAAAGTCTCTCTTATGTGAAATGCCAACGTCTCCCTTTTAGATAATAATGGGTGAAGTAACGGGTGGTCATGAGAATACAGTGATGATATCGGTGTATAAGCATTAGATTTTGGAGAGGTCGCTGAGCTACCAAGTAAAAAATATCGACATTCCTTTATCAATCCAGTTAAGAAAAGTATGGAAGCGCTAGCTAGGTAACAGGAAACTCTTAAAAGTTTATTTTCCTATAAAACATGTACCTTTACGAACTGACTGATTTATCCAAGGTGTAAAGAGGATATCGGAGATCGATTCTTATAGATTTCTTAATTTAACCGTGTTACGTATCTTAATATAAAGATATTTCGAAATTTAGCTATATCTTTTAATTGTCGATAAAAATTGACTTCGCCATTCAAAATTAAATTTGCAGGAAATAAGTTATGTAATTAAAAGGTTATTTAGGTTTAAATTACTTGGTTTCTCACAACAACTATTTTTTTGACGGTCATTTGTTGTTATCACTAATTGTATTTTTCCTGTGGCAAACACAAATAATCACAAAAAACGTTATTGGTGATAGAAAATATTTGAGTCCAAGAACGCACTTCCAGTGGCAACTTATTTTGTGTAGCGAAAAAGAACCAGTGTCAAAAGTTAACTTCGTCACTCAAAATTAAAATTTTCTAGAAGTAAATGATTTCATTAAAAAAATAATTTATTTTCTCACGTAAATAATGTTTTACGGCAAATATTTATGGTCATCACTAATTGTGTTTTGTGGTGGCGAACATAAATAATCACTAAAAATTATTATCACTAAGAAAAATTACTTAGTCCTTGATTTTACCTTCGATGACAAACTTAGCGAGAATTATAAGAGTTCATCGCAAATAAATTTTTATAGTGTTGTATACGGTGAAATTCGGATAAGGGGTAAAAGTGTCCTCAAGGCACCCGTAGCCACAGTTTCTAGTATACGTCCCTGCGAGACACTACTGGTCGTGATGTCGTGACTCCTAGCGCACATCCTCAACGAGATACTGCTGGTCACTTAGGTTATGTAGATGTTGATGGTGGTTTTTAAACAAAGGGTAAAATCGTAAAACCCCGAATAACCTAATGTCACCGGTGACACATTTATTAAAACATTTAATACAGGTAGTCAGTAATTAATAGGGGGTATTTTTTCAAATTAGGGTTACAACAAGCAAAACCCTAATTCACCTCCGTGCCAATGGCAAATCATGCCAGCCACACCTAGCCCAAGCTATCCGCGCCATGCCAAACACACTCTGCCTTGGCCCTAGCTATGCTAATCACACCAAACGCGCCAAAGCATGCCAACCATGCTAGCCGCACCTCCGTGCCAATGGCAAATCATGCCAGCCACACTTAGCCCAAGCTAGCCGCGCCATGCCAAACACACTCTGCCTTGGCACTAGCTACGCTAGTCACACCACGTCAAGCCAAACACCCTTGCCTTGCCCCTAGCCGCACCTCTGTGCCAATGGCAAATCATGCCAGCCACACCAAACGCGCCAAAGCATGCCAACCATGCTAGCCGCACCTCCGTGCTAATGGCAAACCATGTCAGCCACACCTAGCCCAAGTTAGCCGCGCCATGCCAAACGAGCTTTGCCTTGGCCCTAGCTATGCTAATCACACCAAACGCTCCAAAGCATGCCAACCATGCTAGCCGCACCTCCGTGCCAATGACAAATCATGCCAGCCACACTTAGCCCGAGCTAGCCGCGCCATGCCAAACGCACTCTGCCTTGGCCCTAGCTACGCTAGTCACACCACGCCAAGCCAAACACCCTTGCTTGGCCCTAGCCGCACCTCCGTGCCAATGGCAAATCATGCCAACCACACCAAACACGCCAAAGCATGCCAACCATGCTAGCCGCACCTCCGTACCAATGGCAAACCATGCCAGCCACACCTAGACCAAGCTGGCCGCGCCATGCCAAAACGCACTCTGCCTTGGCCGTAGCTATGCTAGTCACACCAAACGCGCCAAAGAATGCCAACCATGCTATCCGCACCTTTGTGCCAATGGCAAATCATGCCACCACACTTAGCCCGAGCTAGCCGCGCCATGACAAACGCACTCTGCCAGCCCTAGCTAAGCTAGTCACGCCACGCCAAGACAAGCACCCTTACCCTGGCCCCTAGCCACGCCATGCCAAAATGGCGCCCACGCCTGAGGCTTGCAAACCGTGCAACCTAGGCCAATTGGCCACGCATGCCATTGGCACATGCCAACACGCATCGCTGGTAGCTTTTCTTACCAGGCCATGGCCCTAATGGCCGAGCATGCCATTGGCACATGCCAACACGCATCGCCGGTAGCTTTTCTTACCAGGCCGTGACTCAAATTGGCCACGCATGCCATTGGCACATGCCAACACGCATCGCTGGTAGCTTTTCTTACCAGGCCATGGCCCTAATGGCCGAGCATGCCATTGGCACATGCCAACACGCATCGCTGGTAGCTTTTCTTACCAGGCCGTGACCCAAATTGGCCACGCATGCCATTGGCACATGCCAACACGCATCGCTGGTAGCCTTTTTTACCAGGACATGGCCCTAATGGCCGAGCATGCCATTGGAACATTCCAACACGCATCGCTGGTAGCTTTTCTTACCAGGACGTGGCCCTAATGGCCGAGCATGCCATTGGCACACGCCAACACTCTTGCTGGTAGCTTTCGTTACCTAGCCGTGGCCCTAATGGCCCTGCGTGCCATTGACATATGCCAAAATCCACGCTGGTAGCCTAACTTTCAAACCGTGCAACCTACCACCAAGGCATTCCACACATGCCATTGGCACATGCCACACACGCCACTAGCAGCTCTGGCATTGCCACTTGTACTCAAGGTGCAACCACAACAAAGGCATTCCTCATGCCACACGCGCCACTAGCAGCGCCACTTGCACTCAAGGTGCAACCAACACTCGAGACATCAACACAAACGGGGATGCTTTCTAGGGTTTTGGTTTGGCGATTCTGACATGCAGCGTACACTACGCTCACATTAAGAAAGCGTGAATAGGAATAAAGCGGTTAAATAAATGAGGAAATAATGGTGAAAACGTTTTCACCCATAAACACCATGCGGTTACCACCTCCTCCCATTATTTCACATTTTACTCTCTTCCTTCATGAGGTCAGGGTACATTTCAATCTCGACTTGTATAAATAGGTCTTACCTATTTCCACCAGACAACAAGTCTCGGTCAGGTGAAAAATACAACACTCTCAGAAAAGGCAACTTTGCAAGCTCTCCAAATAAAGTTTTCATATCTTGCAAGCTTCCGAAGCTTTCACTTTCTGATACAAGTCGAGACACTACTCTCCTAGAATTATTCTGGTCTCAACACCTTTCTTTGCTTCCTCCCCAAATCAACCCTTCTCCTCCACTTTGTGACCAAAGCAGTCCGGAACGACCATTTGTTGGTTTAAGCCGGACTTGTACGGATTGATCTCTCGAATCTAGAAAGTGCTCACGTGCGGACATTTGTTTAGGGTTTAAACCAGTTTCTCACTCACCTACCGAATTTAGTGAAATCGGCGGAAACGATTTTTACCCATAAACAATTGGCGACCACAAATGGGAGGATTGATCTATCGGTTACAATACCAACTCAGACTCGATTTCGTTTCTTCAAATCCCAACATGGTGGAACTCGGGCCGGAGCGGCTACCAGAATACCAAAGACAGAACACATCCACGATGTTAGCGTCTCTCCCAATAACGTTGTTGTATCACCCTGCGACTACGCAACATCGAATGCACTCCCTCAAGCGTAACACCGCCAATCACCAGGGCCAGAGTCGCTGCCTCCTCTAGTGTCTCTGCACAACCCTCTAATCACGGTAATGAAAATATCTCTTCGGGTGTCACTCCGCCAGTCACCAGGGCCAGAGCCGCCGCTGCGGCTCCTAATGCTTCGTCTAGCATGGCGCCTTCGACCACAACTAAGGTTCCAACTACCCCGCCGTTGCTGATTTGATGGAACGACAAGAGATGCTCACCAGAGCCCAGACGGATATGGTTTCAACGCAAAAGGAGGTACTCGTCTTTCTCAAGACCCTGACAGAACAAATACCACGTGAGTCGCGTCCTCCATAGCCACTTAGGAACGTCTCCAACAACCCCGACGCCAGCACCTCGGCGGAGCACGCCTCCACGGATGAGGAAACTCGCGCTAGAATCCCGTTTGAATGAAATCAGCCACCCAACTTCGTCACGCGAGAAGATCTGGAACAACTTATCCGCAACCGAATCAAGAACGATGAATTGACGTGCATCATCACCAACCCTTACCCATCCGAAATATAGAATCCCTCTCCCAAGGGGTACTCTTCTCCTCAATTTACCCTATACGATGGTATCGGGGAGTGCACATGAGCATGTCTCCGTTTCCCGGAATCCCTAGGTGAACATGAATATAATCACGTTCTTCGTTTATAGGAATTCTCAAAATCACTTACTTTTGGAAGGGCATATACATGGTACAACAAAAGATCCCACCGAACAACATTCCCAACCGGAGTAGCATGGTCACTGCGTTTTACAAGAAATACTTCTTTGTGTATCCGAACAAGTTACTTTCTTAGACCTCGGAAGAATGTACCGATTGGGATAACGAACATCCGAATGATTTCATCAAAGGTTCGGGGTTCAAGCACTCGACCATCACGACCCAAACGTGACCGAGCAACAACTGGTGAACGCGTGCATCAATGGTATGGTTCCTATAAACCGCGCCTTTCTAGAGAACTTGCGCTTCCAGACATTCTCCGAACTCTATGAATCCGCCATACGATCCGCAACAACAACACAAGCATTACTGAAAAGAGCTAGGCCAACTCGAATCGAAGACACGCGTGGAACTCGCGGGAGTAGACGCCTCATCAGCAAGCAATTTAATGCCGGCTCATCCTCCGTGAACATAGTAAACGAAAGGGGAAAAAGGAAGGCCCCAACTACGACCACCAGCCAAAACGTGAAGCGCCGGCGCAATGGGAACCCCCTCCACGAAAGACCGTCACTAAAACTCCCATGCGGCATCATGAGACCGAAGGAAATACCCTTGATTTCCCGTTTCCCATCGAGGAGGTGATTGACCTCCTAGAAGCATGGGTTCAAGATGATGTTATCAGACTGCCACCTCCCGCACGTCCACCAACGAGGATGAGATGGCGAACCCTGGCACGCCATTACTGTGGTTCGTTCACCACCCGACCAGCGATTGCAACAGGACTAAAGCATATTTTCAAAGAAAGGATAGAGCGGGAGAACTTCAACTAGGAGACGAAAAGAGTGCATCGAGACCCACTCCCAATAAGAAACTGCGGGTCCTCTGGGGACTCCGTGCACGAGACTTGTACAATCCATGATGCAACATGTATGCGAAATTATCTATCTTTCCAAGGTGCGAGCGCAAGATATTTTCGCATCTCTCAATCGCGTTGTATCCGCAAACGACTTTTTTCTCTCGGAAACTACGCCAAGGGCCCAAGATTTCCAAACAAAGCGGAACCAAAAAGGAAAAAATGGGGACTGCGACCACTTCCCGTTTAAGAGGTAACGAATTTGACGACACGCTCATCGACACGGCTTCTGACCACAACATCATTACTTTCAAGACACTAAAGGCAGCATGATTTACAAAACAAGACGCTACCTATTCCCCGTCCGTGATTAAGAACTTGGGAGGAGAAACTTTGAACGCACATGGATACATCAACCTAGAGATCAAGATGAGAGACGCTATAACGCATAGAAAATTCCACATTGTCAAAGAACTAGATCATGACATGATATTGGGACGCTTATGGGTGCTCGACAACAAAGCAAAATTGGATGTGCGCCCTCTGCCGACGTCCACGCCCGAAGGAATTTCCAACAAATCATCCCACTGGTTATCGCATCAAAGAACTATTGAAGGAACCCGGACATCCGGAGAGGACCCGTTGGCGCTAGCTCATGGTTTTCAAATGCAAGTAAGTCCGACCGAGAAACCTTTTACTCCAACTGTCTTTCCTTACCCCATTCCGTCATGGGGACTCGACGCGACATCGGCACGAATGTCTGTCAAGAAATGTGAATGGGGAGCTGAACCATTTGAGCACTTTGCAAGAAGCTTGGAAACTTCTATTGAAACCAACGAAGCCAAGACTCAAACGGTTGCACGACGTATGAACCCATTTTCAATCCGAGATGTAGTGTTTAAGGAAAGCTCGTTTCAAGTTGGGAGGATGACTGTAAAAATGGCTATTCAAACTGATTCGCCCAATGAAAGAGAAGACGAGCTGTATCTGGTTGTGGATACCCTTTTGGGAGGATATTGCAAGCTCATCAATGCAGACACACCTGAAGGCGTGATAATTCACTCGCGATGGCTCAAGGCCTCCAATCCCTAAAATGCTAGCCATCATACCACAACCTCTTTCAAAATATATATGAAGCAAAATGTTGACTGATGAAGAAGAAGGTAAAGATGAGTTTACGAAGAAAAAAAACAACAAAGACATCAGGGGAACTAAGCAGTTAACAGAAATAACAAAAGGGAGGAACTAGCCCTCGAAGGATGGAGCACAAGTCCCCTCGGGCAAGGATATCTTCAAGCACTTCCCCCAAAAAATCCCTCGGGCAACAAAGGCTCCATTCAACTGTTAGCAAGAAGAACCTCAACATCCCATCCCGAAGCAACCACAAGAAGACAGGCCAATTGTCCTCCCCGACGACCCGGTCCAAAGATACGCCGTTATGACCCCTCCGTATCACCAACGACACCTTTGGAATCAACTTCAAAGGATATTTCGTTTCCCGTCATATGCTCCTTCGAAGGTTTTCTCATTGACACTTCGAAGAAAGCTTTTGATTCATCCGCATCAAAATCAAGAATCATAGCGCTCCTCCAAGAGCCTCACACGTTCGCTTTTCCGTCACTTCGACCTGAGAGACAAAACCGATCCGCACCATACATGGACCGAGGAAAGGCTTTGCCGCACCGAAGCTTCTCAATATGCCAAGACTCTTCCTCGTTCTCTCGCCCTCCTCCATGCTCACTGAACCCAAGAAAGTCCGAACATGCACCTATTCTTCATGGGGATAGATGGAAGGGAGGTCCTTAATGATTTCACTAACTTCATGGAACAAAGATTCAATACCAACCAATGCCTCCTCAAGAGAAGAAGATCGATCTCCGCCAATTCTGAAGTCATTCTCAGAAGAGTTAAAGGCGCGACCATCCCCGGAGGGTCCCATCATACACCGCAAAAAATGGGGAAAATGATCAAGTTCCACCCCGTCTATACACATATAAAAAGAGGATAACATGACAGAGAAGAAGAAGAAAACATACCTGGTATGATATTCTTAGCTCCGAATAACCCTAGTCGGAGTGCTTTTGCAAGAGTCGACTGCCTCGCGCCTTCACTTGGAGAATCTGGGCCGTTTATAGGATGATTCATCTCTAGGCAAAGAAAGAAACTCAACAAGAAGAACCTTTTCTCAAACAAGGGAGACGGTACAATTGCGTTGGGTATGAATACATAACCTTAAAAAAGGAAAGGAAGCAATGAGGGACATAACACTTCCAGATTTTAGCATGGATAATGCCCCGATTGAAGCCGCGCGTGAAGGAAGGCAAAATAAGGAAACTTTGCTATCTGTAGAAACACCTACTCCCTCCTTGTTTACACCGGTCCCCATTAAGCTCGCGCGCTTTCCTAATCGCCCAAGTTGCACCTGGCCCCACCAATCGCGCCAACTTCCCAACGATCGCCCAAATCGCGCCTTAGCACGCCGGGTCCCCCACCTTGCGCCGGTCAACAAGCTAGCACGCTCGAGTTTCCCAACTCGCGTCAACTTCTCAATGCCGCCTGACTTCCTATCTCTCAATGATGTTGACTTCCCAATCGTGCCGCCCTCCCGATTTGTGCAAATCCGCGAGGCAAGGATTCCAAATCCTATTTATAAAAAGGTCGACAAGCCTCCTCAATTCTCTTTACGATTTATTCTTTGATAGTTTGTCACCATCTTATGCTTACCTCACAACAAAGCTCCTGCTCCGAGCTAAAGCAGGACTTAATGTTGATGGTGGTTTTTAAACAAAGGGTAAAATCGTAAAACCCCAATAACCTAATGTCACCGGTGACACATTTATTAAAACATTTAATACAGGTAATCAGTAATTAATAGGGGGTATTTTTTCAAATTAGGGTTACAACAAGCAAAACCCTAATTCACCTCCGTGCCAATGGCAAATCATGCCAGCCACACCTAGCCCAAGCTAGCCGCGCCATGAAAACGCACTCTTCCTTGGCCCTAGCTATGCTAATCACACCAAACGCGCCAAAGCATGCCAACCATGCTAGCCGCACCTCTGTGCCAATGTCAAATCATGCCAGCCACACTTAGCCCAAGAAAGCCGCGCCATGCCAAACGCACTCTGCCTTGGCCCTAGCTACGCTAGTCACACCACGCCAAGCCAAACACCCTTGCCTTGGCCCTAGCCGCACCTCTGTGCCAATGGAAAATCATGCCAACCGCACCAAACGCGACAAAGCATGCCAACCATGGTAACCGCACCTCCGTGAGAATGGCAAACCATGCCAGCCACACCTAGCCCAAGCTAGCCGCGCCATGCCAAACGCACTCGCCTTGGCCCTAGCTATCCTAGTCACACCAAACGCGCCAAAGCATGCCAACCATGCTAGCCGCACCTCCGTGCCAATGGCAAATCATGCCAGCCACACTTAGCCCGAGCTAGCCGTGCCATGCCAAACGCACTCTGCCTTGGACCTAGCTACGCTAGTCACACCACGCCAAGCCAAACACCCTTGCCTTGGCCCTAGCCGCACCTCTGTGCCAATGGCAAATCATGCCAGCCACAACAAACGCGCCAAAGCATGCCAACCATGCTAGCCGCACCTCCATCCCAATGGCAAACCATGCCAGCCACACCTAGCCCAAGCTAGCCGCGCCATGCCAAACGCACTCTGCCTTGGCCGTAGCTATGCTAGTCACACCAAACGCGCAAAAGCATGCCAACCATGCTAGCCGCACCTCCGTGCCAATGGAAAATCATGCCAGCCACACTTAGCCCGAGCCTTGGCCCTAATGCGCCATGCCAAACACACTCTTACCTTGGCCCTAGCTACGCTTGCAAGCCGTCACGCCACGCCAAGCCAAGCACCCTTACCTTGGCCCTAGCCACGCCATGCCAAAAATGGTGCCCGCCTAGGCTTGCAAACCATGGCAACCTAGGCAAAATTGGCCACACATGCCATTGGCACATGCCAACACGAATCCATTGCACATGCCAACAGCTTTTCTTTTACTGGCCATGGCCCTAATGGCCGAGCATGCCATTGGCACACGCCAACACTCTTGTCCGTGGTAGCTTTCGTTACCTAGTCATGGCCCTAATGGCCGTGCGTGCCATTGACACATGCCAAAATCCACGCTGGTAGCCTAACTTGCAAACCGTGCAACCTACCACCAAGGCATTCCGCACATGCCATTGGCACATGCCACACACGCCACTAGCAGCTCTGGCATTGCCACTTGCACTCAAGGTGCAACCCGCAACAAAGTCATTCCGCACATGCCATTGGCACATGCCACACGCGCCACTAGCAGCGCCACTTGCACTCAAAAGTGCAACCAACACTCGAGACATCAACACAAGGCGGGGATGCTTTCTAGGGTTTTGGTTTGGCGGTCACAAAGATGCACCGTACACTACGCTCACATTAAGAAAGCGTGAATAGGAATAGAGCGGTCAAATAAATGAGGAAATAATGGTGAAAACGTTTTCACCCATAAACACCATGCGGTTACCACCTCCTCCCATTATTTCACCCTTTACTCTCTTCCTTCATGAGGCCAAGGTACATTTCAATTTCGAATTGTATAAATAGGTCTTACCTATTTCAACCAGACAACAAGTCTCGGCCAGGAGAAAAATACAACACTCTTAGAAAAGGCAACTTTGCAAGCTCTCCAAAAAAGTTTTCATCTATTGCAAGCTTCCGAAGCTTTCACTTTCGATACAAGTCGAGACACTACTCTCCCAGCACTATTCGGTCTCAACACCTTTCTTTGCTTCCTCCCTAAATCAACCCTTCTCCTCCACTTTGTGACCGAAGAAAGTCAGAACGGCCATTTCTTGGTTTAGGCCGACTTGTGCATTGATCTCTCGAATCTAGAAAGTGCTCACGTGCAACACATTTGTTTAGGGTTTAAACCAGTTTCTCACTCACCTACCGAATTTACCGAAATCGGCGGAAACGATTTTTACCCATAAACAGTAGAGCATAAAATTTCCCCGACGGACTTATGAACCAGAACAACCACAAATACAGTATGTCTTCGCGAGATGCAAATGATTCCTCGACGAGATACTGCTGGTCATGTAGGCCATGTAGATGCGCAAAAACGTCCCCGACGGACTTATGACCCAGAGAGGAGACATACATGTCTCCTGTAAGCACGACTCGTCCTATTTGAGATCAAGGACTGATTCCTATTACATCATCGCGAGATATAATGGTCATGTCTACTCTAGGCTCTGACTTGACATACTGAGGCTTCCGAATATTCCTAGGCCATCCCCACGAGATACGCTGGTTATTCTTTCTCTGGGCCCTTTTGACATACTCCTAGAACATCCTTTCGAGATACACTGGTCGTGTTGGCCCCACAAACACGGACATAATTGATTCCTATCACATCTCTGCAAGATAGTCCGGTCAAGGACAAGTGAGAAGAAGTCTCGCTGAGACTTATGATCAGGCGTGCAAGCTTTCTTTTCTCTCCCAAATATATCCCAGGTGACTTCAGATATATTTCATCGCGCTGGATAAGTCTCGAACAGACTCTATCGTGTCGGCCAAATCTCAGACGGCCCCAAACGCGTCGGCCATATCTCAGACGTCTCCAGAAGCGTCAGCCAAATCTCAGATGGCCTCATCTGAGCTGAGCCATTTCGTCTAAAAAGTGTTATTCAAGCATCCCAAACACACTCATGGACTCTTTCTTAGCCACAAGCCTCATCTAGGCCCTAAGACTCTTTCTCAGCGTCTCAAACACACTCACGGATAGTATATTGGGCCTGAAATGTACACATCAATCGAAAACATGGATAACTTCTCTTGAGATATACGTGCTCAACAAAGGGACCCACAAGCAATACTATGGTCTCCATGTGACATATGTGACCGTCCATAGAGAGAGGGAGCTCAACCTCAGCTTCTCTCACATTCAACACACAATTTCTGAGGCATTCCATGCCTTTTTACGTGACTCATCCTAGTCATTCTTACAAATCATTGAATATCTGTCTATCTTGGACAACTCGGCTATAGAGAATATTTCTCTCTTTCACACATCATCACAAAGGATGACTCAGCTTCACACAAATGGGGGTTATCAATTAGGGTTTTGGTATGGCGGTCTACGACACGTATGGGAAATACCCGACCTATTTCTCACCACAGAAGAAAGTAAAAGGCGGTGGAATAATGAAATAAACTCAACCTAGTTTATCTCTATCTATTCCTGAAGATACGGGAGAAGTGCTCCGCACGATAGGAAAAACAATCCCTATCTTCACTGACCTGTGATTAGAGAATTCGGCTATAAATAGGTCCTCTATTTCTCCAAGCTAACACAACTTTCTCATAAAACTCACAGAGCAATAACTTGTTATCGGATTTCTCTCTTCATCTGCTTCCCTCCCTAAGACCACTCCTAACCTCTCCCGTGACTGAAGCATCCTTTGAGCGGCCCTGTGCGTGGTTTAGGCGAAGAGTGTTCATGCTCAACCTCCAGTAACTCACTTTTAAAAACCCTAGAATTCACTTTGTCCTCTCACCGATTTTAGGTAATTATAAGTGGCAAACTTTTTTCTTATGTCGCAAACATCGACTTTTAGTGGCAAATTTAAATTATCGTTGAAAATATTGTCATTGAATCCTTAGTTTCTTGTAGTGAGTAGTACTAGCTAGATTAATGGTCATAATAAAGCAATTGAGGTAAGTGTGTGAATTCAAGAATTTACTGAATTCGTATAGTAAGTACATAAAAACTGAAAGGCTACTCAATTTGAACTCAGTAAATTCAAGAGATGGTAAAAGTTTTGCAAGATCAGAAGAAGATGATCGAACCGTATCAGAGTTACATAAAAACTTAAGCTTTGATCCTTGGGTCTCAGGAGAAACCGATGCAGAGTCCAGTTCTCAATCAAGTAAAGGAAGTAGAACTAGTACAACGATAAACGATCTTCATCGTAATGCAAAAAGAATGGTTGATGCAGGTTATACCAGGGAACGTGTCTCTGAATGACAAGATAGACATATGGATTCATGCAGCAAATTCCTATATAAAGATTCTGTTTGCAAGTAAGAAGACACCGTCTGAGCAGATTTTCAAAGGCTTTGAATGGATGAATGGTCCTGCAGACGAGGACTGTTTTTACGAGATTGTCCAAGGGTTTTTCGTTCAATTGAACTACCCTTGGACTAGGGCTTTCTTAAGCCAGCCCCAATAATACAAAAAAACATTTTTTTCATAGCCCTTTTTGAGTTGGGCCATAATATGTGTGTAAATTCTACCCTTAAGCCAACCCAAGAAAAGAGTCAAATCTTCCCCATAACCAAAGTCTAGTTCCGCCACTGGTTAAATTTGTTAATGGGATTAGAACTCCTGAGGGGCTTCTTCAGAATCCTCAAAAGTTTTGTAAAATATTGGACTTGCATGATTCTGTGTCAAAGATTAAACCCGATATTGAAGAGGTGTTTCATTCATAGTTCTGGCTAGGTTTTCGGGGAAATGTGGATGAGATTATCACAAGTTTGGCTGATGCTGCTAGAGGGATGTTGATTGAGTTCGAAAAATGTGTTATAGAAAATATTCGGAGCAGCATCCGGTACTAGGTGGCACAATTCATCCCTTAACGAGGTATGTCATGAATTTTATCAGTTTGGCTTCAGATTACAAGGATACACTTGCTGAGCTAATTGTGTCAAACCCTGTAATTGAGTTAGAACCAAGTCACCCCATAGCATCTGATTTGTGGTTACTGGATACCGAGAATAAATCACCTTTAGCAGTTCATATGGTTTGGATCGTATTGAATTTGGTTCAGAATCTAGATGTTAGATCCCAGCGTTCCCCAGACCTGGCAATGTCACATTTGTTCATCATGAGTAATACGCATTACATTGTGAAGAAAGTTAAAGAAGGGTCAGAGGTACTCAGGGAAATGATTGGTTACAAATGCTTAGGAAAGTTGTCAGTGAAAATTAAGGATTCAGGTAGGCATTACCCAAGCCATAGTTTGGGAATGATTCTAGATAGTTTGACAGAGGACGGCTTACGTGCGAAAGGAACATTCTTCTCCGGTGTTTCCATAAATCTATTAAGAGAACGGTTCAATCGTTTCAATTCCATCTTTGGTGATGTGCACCGAAATCAAGTCACGTGGTCTGTACCAGATGAGGAACTTCGAGAGGAACTTCGCCTTTCTGTATCACAGATATTGGTCCCAGCCTACCGAGCATTTTTAGGTCGGTATAGAGGCCAGATAGAGAAGGGAAACACCCTGGGTTATACATCAAATATGAAGCAGAGGAAGTAGAGGATGCTGTCATGGGTTTCTTCCAACAGAACCAGATCCTTCATAGTTTATAGCAGTAGATGAAATTTGAAACGAGCTGAAATTGAATTTTAGTCATAGCTAAATATGTAACTGCAGGGACTAGTCTTGTGCACTCTCTTGTGCTCGTCAAGACCGTGTATTCTTCTATGTTAAAGGTTAAAGCAAGTTTCATGTAACAAAAATATTAAGATGCTAGTTAATCAAGTATTTTTTTTTTCCCTTCTTTATTTTGTTTTGTATTATGAGTTATGACTAGGTTTAAAATGAATCAGAAATGCTCAGAGCAAGTTGTTTGATTTGTTCATATATATGGTATCTGATGAATGAAAGAACATCATTTTGTCCATTAGTGTCTGAGTCATGTCAAGTATCCTGACTGAGTCGCAATGCCAGTTTGTCAGAAGAACTTGTAACATCTCAGTTACTTAACTGCGACAGAGAGCATAAAATTACAGTCATAAAAAAGGATAATTGCACTAAACACGCAATACACCTAAAAAGAAGAGAAAAACTGCGTGGCATAACGTTGAGACTGATGACATGAAAACAAACCCAGAGTAATGACAGAAGCTTGCAAGCTGCTATGTCTCCAAATCACGGTTATTTGTCTCTTCAGTGTCAGCTGACTCCATTATGTATACATCTTCTTCTCCTAATTCTTCTAACGAAAATAAGGTGTTCCTATGAGGGATTATTTGACTGAATCCATTAACATCCACAAGATTTTTCGAGTTTGAAGCTATTGAATAGTAAATGCCAAGGGACCAATAATCGAAGCATAAAACACCGCCACCCTTGGTAAAGGCTAATGGTTCTCTCCCAGGAATACTAAACACTTTACTCCAACCCGATGGCTCATGTTCCACCTGCTCATTCATTCCATGAGCATTCTTCAGTAACCATACATCAAAACATGTGCATTTAGTGATTCGACGGCTATATCTGACAGCATAATATAAAACCCCACCCAATTCCCCTAAAATATAATCGCACCAGATGCTGCAGCTGTTTGTTGGCAGAGGAGGTTGTGAAACTGGTTCACGAAACTTCTCCTCGGTCAAATCAAATACAAAAACACTTCCTACTCCTTGATCCACCCAATGCAGCGCTCCATTCACAAAGACAGCACCATGTTCGACAATAGATCTGCGACTGCAATCCGCGATAACAAACCTCCCAACACTTTTCCAGCCATTGCCACTGCCAAGAGTATACACCAAAACCTCAACAACATTGAGCTGTGTACTGAACGTAAAGATTTTAACAACTTTATACTCGTCAGTTGAAGGAAGGTAACCAAACCCACTCGACCAGTAAATAAACTGATCACCACAATCTGACCCATCAAATTCTGGAATCATAACATATTGTTTGGTGATGGGGTTACAAATATAAACAGGATAAGCTTTGTATCCACAAAGACAGACTACACCATTAAACGAACCTAGAAAGGTATAGTGAAATTCAAATGGAGCGGTGAAATTCATCCTTTTAATGCTATCGATAGGCGTCTCGTCATTGTTCTCGTTATACTCAAAATAGTGAAGGTCCAGATTCTCAGCTTTAACAAGAAAGCTTAACTTACCTGAATCAGTGGAGTCATTAAGATGAGTTAGATGCAACCGAGAGAATGATGGGTGATGAGAAACTAGATCCCTCCATGGTTTGCAGACTAACTTGCAGTTTAATACTGTTTCGGTTTGTAGACGAGTTATAATGTCGAGTACAATATCAGTTGGTAGGTGATTGAAATTCCCCATTAACTCTTGGTGGGAGATTAAAGTTCTGAAACAAACCAGTTTCCAAGGGAATGGATATACGAATATGAGAAATATAAGGAACAGCTTTTACCGTTTCTTTTTCCACCGGAATAAGAGTCCTGTTTGTATCCGCAAGCGGAAATTTGTGGTGGAAATTACCAATAGATCCAAGATACATGCAGTTAAGTGCCAATCCGGCACTTAACTGATGGCAAAAACTCGTATAATATTGTATTTAGGTGCATATATGTTTTGCCGTACAAGGTTTCACAGTTGGAATTTATTACTAGACATGCCAGAGACCGAGCTAAACTTATATTCTGAGTACAATATAACAAATCGTATAAACAATGGCATGCAAACCAAATAAGGCCACCGGGACATGTGATATCATTGATCAATTCAAGCTTCAAGTTTAGTAAGCTGCATCATTTCTTAACAAATCATATCAACTCGAAAAAAATCATTAGAATGGCATTAACCAAACATTTACTGGTAGCAACTTAACAAATTACAATCTACTATTCTAATGGCAACCGAATCAGTAATTCTCCAATACCCAACCACCATTTTTTTTTTTATTTTTTTACTTTTATTAGCATCAAAGCAGTTGACCTCGGCGTCCACAATGAAATTTAGCACTAAAAGCACTGCAGCTTACGCTATGTGAAAAAAATAAAGTCCCTCCAAATAGTTTTGGCCCCGAGGGCCTTGAGCAGTTGCACATGTTGCACCCTTTCAGGACAGGCTCTGCCCATTGGTTTAGTTAAGTCACACTAGACTTCTCTTGACATAAGCTTCTAAATTCCATTTGCCTCTTGCAATATGCTGGATCTCAGTAGCTTGACATTTTTGACTCACCGGGTCATACAAAACTAAGCGACAATTCTCATCATCATTGCCATATAAATCCGCGGTTGATACGAATAAAACTTCACCGTTCTTGAATTCCCATAATAATTTTATATCGCTGATATATGCTGGCAGCTGTGCAGTGAACAATTTAGTCCATGACTCAGTCACATTGTGATCCTTCATCACCCAAACTTCAATTTTACAGCTACCAAGTGCTCTTACTACTATGCAAAGGCACCCTCCCAAAACACCCAGTGTCATCTGCATATAACTATACTTCTTCTCATTCAGTAATTTGTCGACTGGTGGGGTGACTGCTATTTCGCTGACGTTCTCACTACGGATATTAAAAGAAACAATACATGTTTTATTGGATAGAAGTCGTCTCGCTATGCAGTGAAAGGCTCCACGAACAAAAACTAGTTCAGCCTTACCACACAAACCTAAAAGTTCATAAGGAAAGATGTTGGGTAAAGTTTTCCATGAATTCGATTCTAATGTATAAAATTGAATTTTACAACCACAAACCTGCATCCTATTACTCGGGTAACAGGTAGCTGACTTATCAAAAACTCGTAACAGGTAGCTACGACAATCTTGTAATCATTGGCATCGCAATCATAACTAACCCCGTATGTAGTACTGCCTACGATATTTTGATTTATATTGTGATCCTGATCCTCAGGTCCCAATTCAACTTGTGGAATCAATATTTCTTTAAACTCTTTAGTATATGGATTCCAAAGCCAATGACTACTCTCCATCCAATTAATACTATAACTTTTCATCAAAATCAAACCGTTACAAGAAGCCACAATCTTAATCCTTAGACTTGTATTTTTGAATGGAGAATCCATCTTTACACAATGGGTATCTTTTTCAAATACTGTATATAATGATGGTGAGGGTTTTGGGATGTGCATGTAAAATTCATGTGTAGTTTGATTATGGTCTATTGAAAAACAACTGAAATTTACGGTTTTAAAGCTGTGTTTAAGACGACGTTCCATAAAATCATGGTGGTTTATTATGCGGTACCATTGTTTGCAAACGCACCTGAATCTGCATATTGATTTTGCAGGTAAATTCAATAGTATGTTTTCAACGATATCACCTGGGAGGATCAGCATTGGTGGCGTTGGTGTTTGGAACGCTCGTCCCGTTCTCAGATTATTCTTCTATCTTACTTGAAAGTTGAAAGGTACGTAACCTAACCTAGAGATATAGATGGAATGATCGAGGGTTTTGGGGATGTGTTTTATTTAGGTTTTACACAAGAGGCGTGTGTGTATTATTATGGTCGAACCCGCTGTTTCCGACTGGTGCATGGCATTTATGCCAGAAATTGGTAATGGGGTTTAACGGCGGGTTAGTTAAGCGCTGGGCTTCTACATCTTTCCAGCAAAGGCCCACCAGCTGGAGATTATACTGTCAGTTCCGAGGAATTGACAGTTAAATGAGGATTTTGGGCTCTTCCTTAACATGCAATTGAGTCATTAACTCACTGGGTTGTTAGTACAGCACTCTTGTGCGCATCCCAACAACAGCATATTGCATGTTTTTGCCTGCTGTTTTTGAGAATTTTGTTGCACCATGCACAAACGATTTCTAAGTTATTTTCACGTTGAATTTAACTTTTGTCAGTTACTTTAGAAGTCTTTTTCGCACTAGAGGAAACACAGAGGTGTGGTATTGACAATCAGGGATGAGATTCTCACATCGATTGGACATAGAAACTGAAAAGTGAATGAATATGAGGGTGAAATGTTTAATCAACTGAATTATTCTCGGGCGAATCGGTGTATGGAAAGCTTCAGTTTGGCTAAAAATCGTAAAGTGACACACTGTATTGCAGTTGTAGTTTATAAGACTACAACAGTGAGCCTAGGATTTAGTTATAGTTGGATCAAGCAGAGTCTTGGGACTGAAAGAAGAACTCTGACGGTTATAGTTGTCGGGAAGTTCCAAAACCACAAAGAAGAAACAAGCTAAACATTATAGACAACAGGACCTCCCTAATACAAGACCTCCCTAAGCTTTCCAAGATACATGCAATTTAGTTAAGTGCTAATCCGGCCGGCAGTTAAGTGCTCCAGGTGTTCGTTGATTATATGTCTAACCTCGGTTTCCGGAAAGCTTGCCTAATGATTTATGGACTTTTTGTGACAAGTGTAAAAAAATCTCTAGCAAAGAAGCAACATGTTAAGGAGAAGTCCGCATTTTGTTTCAAATTCCTGGCTAATGCGATAGATAGAATAGCTCCCTCTACTACGTACAGATGACTTTTCCATGCCCTTGAGAAATTGATTTTATCCTGTTATTAAAGCCTCTTTTAATAGTATTCTACTTGGTCGTAACTGCCAACACACATGCTAAATTAATGAGTGTGTTCTAGTTTGTAAATAATGCCATGATAGAGACCGAGCTAAACTTATATTCTGAGTACAACACCAGTTCACTAAAGCTAATCATATAAGGGATATGCACAATTGCAAGCAAACCAAATAAGGCCACGGGACATGTGATCTCATTGATCAATTCAAGCTCCAAGTTTAGTGAGCTGCATCATTTATTAAAGCAAATCATATACACTCAAACAAATTCACTAGAATTACATTAACCGAACATTAAATGGTATCAATTTAACAACTCAGAGTCTCAAAGTGAAGTTCCTCGTGGAATCTTGCCATTCTGATAAGTTCAGAAATCCAAGAGAATCCATTGATGTCAAGGATCGATGGTGGGATATTTCCAGACAGTTCATCAAACCAGTTGACCTTGTCGTCCAGAATGAAATTTAGAACTAACTTAAAACACTACAGTCTACGCTATGGAAAAAAAAGTCCTCCAAATAGTTTTGGTCCCGAGGGCTTGTGCAGTTAGTTACACATGTTGCACCCTTCAGGATCGGCTCTGCCCGTTGGTTGAGTTAAGTAACACTAGACTTCTCTCGACATAAGCTTCTAAATTCCATTTGGTTCTTGCAATATGCTGGACCTCAGAAGCTTGACATTTTTGACTCACAGGGTCATACAAAACTAAGTGACAATTCTCACCATTCTTGCCATAGAAAATCGCCGTTGATACGAATAAAACTTCACCATTCTTGAATTCCCATAATAATTTCACATGGCTGAAAACTGCTGGGAGCTGTGCAATGAACAATTTAGTCCATGATTCAGTCACATTGTGATCCTTCATCACCCAAACTTCAATTTCACAGCTACCAAATGCTCTTAGTACCATGCAAAGGCACCCTCCCAAAACACCCAGTGTCATATTATAATTATACTTGGTATCATTCAATAATTCATCGACTGATGGGGTGACTGCTACTTCACTGACGTTCTCACTACGGATGTCAAAAGAAACAATACATATTGTTTTCCTGGATAGAAGTCGTCTCGCTATGCAGTGAAAGGCTCCACAAACAAAAACTAGTTCAGCCTTACCACACAAACCTAAAATTTTATAAGGAAAGATGTTGGGTAAAGTTTTCCATGAATTCGATTCTAATGTATAAGATTGAATTTTACAAGCATGCATCATATTACCCTCGTAGCAGGTAGCTACCACAATCTTGTAATCATTGGCATGGCAATCATAACTAACCCCATATGTAATACTCAATACGATATTTTGATTTATATTATGATGCTGATCCGCAGGTCCAAATTCAACTTTTGGAATCAATATTTCTTTAAACTCTTCAGTATACGGATTCCAAAGCCAATGACTACTTTCCGTCCAATTTCTACTATAACTTTTCATCAAAATCAAACCGTTACAAGAACACACAATGTTAATCCTTAGACTTGTATCTTTGAATGGAGAATCCATCTTGACACAGTGGGTATCTTTTTCAAATACTGTATGTAATGATGATGAGGGTTTTGGGATGTGCATGTAAAGTGCATGTGTAGTATCATTATGCTCTATCGAAAAACAACTGAAATTTACGGTTTCAAAGCTGTGTTTAAGACGACGTTCCATAAAATCATGGTGTTTTAATAAGTGGTACCATTGTCTGCAAACGCACCTGAATCTACATATTGATTTTGCAGGTAACTTCAATAGTATGTCTTCAACGGTATCACCTGGGAGGATCAGCATTGGTGTTTAGAACGCTCGTCTCATTCTCAGATTATTCTTCTATATCTTACTTGAAACTCGAAAGGATTCCTAACCTAACCTAGAGGATGGTTGAGGGTTTTATTTAGGTTTTACACTAGAGGATTGTAAATACATTGTGTATTATTATGGTCGAACTCGCTGTTTCCGACTAGTGCATGGCATTTATGCCAGAAATTGGTAATGGGGTTGAACGGCGGGTTAGTTAATAGCTGGGCTTCTACATCTTTCCAGCGAAGGCCCACCAACTGGAGATTATATGTCTAACCTCGGTTTCCGGAAAGCTTGCCTAATGATTTATGGACTTTTTGTGACAAGTGTAAAAAAATCTCTAGCAAAGAAGCAACATGTTAAGGAGAAGTCCGCATTTTGTTTCAAATTCCTGGCAGGGCCGTTCCTGGGAATTTTTTGCCCCAAAGCCAATATATTATGTTTTGCCCCGCTAAAGAGAATATTAAAGCAGAAACTTGATCACATTCATATCATTTTACCACCGTGATTCACTATCATTATCACGTTTGTTTTCAAGAGCTTCAAAATGAGTTTTTTCAAAGTGCTTTAGTATGCAACGAATAATTTTTTGTATACAAGGTGGTACAAAAATCAAACTAGGCGGTCAAGGCCTCTATTTTTTTCTTTAAGGACAAGTATTATTTACATATTGTGTAGTAATCCTATACTACACAAACGGATAACTAATCGCAAGGATATAAAAAAATATTTATAACCTAAATCAAAAAAAATTCACCAAAGCATCATGTATGCTAACAAAAATGCAGTAAATTATATATGTTTTTCTAAACATGAAATAAAACTATGTATGTAATTTTCTAGACGGATTCAATTCAATTACTAGTAAATTAAAATTTCGATTCTCTAAAATCAATCAACCATATAAAATTAATGTTTCATAGAAAAAAATAATTTTATTTTTCTAAAATTATTCAGTTATAATCAGAAAATAATAATTTTTAAAGAAAACCGAAAAAATGTAAACAAAATATTCAATCAAATTAGGACGGAGGGAGTATAACTATTTAAGTCCTAATTAACTTATTATTTCCCTTATATTTTATGTAAATTATATGCAGTTCCAAGAAATTGACAGTTAAATGAGGATTTTGGGCCTCACGACCAGCCCAGTAATAAGAAGACTAACATGCCATTGACTCACTGGGATGTTAGTACACCGCTCTTGTGCGCATCTCAACAACAGCATATTGCACGTTTTTGCCTGCTGTTTTTGAGAATTTTGTTGCACCATGCACGAACGATTTCTAAGTTATTTTCACGTTGGATTCTCAACTTCTGTCAGCTACTTTGGAAGTCTTTTTCGCACTAGAGGAAACCAGAGCTGTGATATTGACTACTCAGGGATGAGATTCTCACATCAACTGGACATAGAAACTGAATATGAGGGTGAGATGTTTTTTCAACTGAATTATTCTCGGGCGAATCGGTGTATGAAAAGCTTTTATTCTGATTTGGCTAAAGATTGTAAATCGACGCATCAGTATTGCAGTTGTAGTTTATAAGACTTCAACTGTGAGCATTGGCTTTAGTTATAGTTGGATCAAGCGAGACGTTGGGACCGAGAGAAGAATCTGCAGACGATTATAGTTGCCGGAAGTTCCGAACCACAAAGAAGTAGTCCTATTCGAAATTCATACATTCCTAAGCTATTAAAAACGAAGTAGATAATCGAAGAAACTGTTGGAATCTTGCAACAATGAACAACACGTTAGATGTATCAAAAATAATATGTAAAGAACTAATGCGAAACAACTCTACCGTAAATGCAAGACCAAATACGAAACAGTAAATGCAAGACCAAATACGAAACATGCGAACACCCTAAAAGACTATCTCTTCCAGTTCTGCATATAAGAAAATTTATCAACTAATCAGTAAATTAACTAAAGCATCTGCACCTTTAAAACAACTTAAAGAAAAGTACAAAAAATGTATACTATATATTAGAGGTCAAGAATGAGAAACTCATAGATATATCTCTTTCAGGAAAAAGAAAAAGAGAAAATAAGTGGAAAAAATAAAAGATGAACAATTTATATCAAATAAAATATAAAATATAAAAAAGGTTTATCTTCATGAAATGAACGGAGCTATTAGAGTTTTTCTCGAGCTAGAGCTCATCTGAACATGGAAAAGCCCCCACTGATATCTCTTTAACGCGAATAAAAAATATAGAAAAAAAGAGAGGTGAAAAAACGATTAATAAAGAAAAAATAAAGATGATTTCTCTTCATACAACAAATAGAGCTTCATCAAGCCAGAGCTCATCTGTATAATGAAGAAGCTCACAGCTGATATCTCTCTTTGACAGGAACAAAAAAAAAAAAAAATAGAAAGAAAGAAAAGATGAAAACCAGTGTACATCAAAGGGAAAAACAGAAAACAAAGAAGATTTCTCTTCATAATAGAAGAAACACAACTTCGTATTAGAGCTTCTTCAAGCTGGAGCTTATCTGAACATTGAGAAGCCCCAGATGATATCTCTTTGACATGAACAAAAAAATAAAAATAAAAAAGATGAAAAAACAATTACATCAAAGAAAAAAAATAGAAATGAAAGAAGATTTCTCTTCATAATAAAACAGATATAACTATATATATATATATTAGAGCTTCATCAAGCCAGAGCTCATCTGTATAATGAAGAAGCTCACAGCTGATATCTCTCTTTGACAGGAACAAAAAAAAAAAAAAAAAGAAGATGAAAACCAGTGTACATCAAAGGGAAAAACAAAAAACAAAGAAGATTTCTCTTCATATAATAGAAGAAACACAACTTCATATTAGAGCTTCTTCAAGCTGGAGCTTATCTGAACATTGAGAAGCCCTAGCTGATATCTCTTTGACATGAACAAAAAAATATGAAAAAAATATGAAAAAATAATTACATCAAAGAAAAAAAAATAGAAATGAAAGAAGATTTCTCTTCATAATAAAACAGATATAACTATATATATATTAGAGCTTCATCAAGCCAGAGCTCATCTGTATAATGAAGAAGCTCACAGCTGATATCCCTCTTTGACAGGAACAAAAAAAAAAAAAAAAAAAAAAAAGAAAAAAAAAAAAAGATGAAAACCAGTGTACATCAAAGGGAAAAACAGAAAACAAAGAAGATTTCTCTTCATAATAGAAGAAACACAACTTCATATTAGAGCTTCTTCAAGCTGGAGCTTATCTGAACATTGAGAAGCCCCAGCTGATATCTCTTTGACATGAACAAAAAAAAAGAGATGAAAAAACAATTACATCAAAGAAAAAAGAAATAGAAATGAAAGAAGATTTATCTTCATAATAAAACAAATATAACTATATATATATATTAGAGCTTCTTCTAGCTAGAGCTCATCTGATTAATGACAAGCCCCCACTGAAATCTCTTTACATGAATAAAAAAAGAACGGAATAAATGAAAACAAAAACTATGAGTATATACCTCACGGATAGTAGTTCTTAGGTTTTCGCTCATCATCATTTTTCTGTATTTTTTTAAATCACCAAAGAAAATCTCAATCAATCTAGATTTCTCAGTTACTAATTTTTTCTTTCTCACTTTGTAATGAATAACGTAGTGTGGCTGTCTGTATATATAGTGGGAGTGTCTTCTAGGTCATTCCAAGAATCCAAGGTAGCATTTCTAAAATCTTTTCCCTATATACCCCACCAACTAATACTAATGGCAATCCTTTAATATCTGTATCCGAATAAGACAAGCGAATTAGATCGGTAAAAACTTACTGATTTGTATAATTCGTCAGGGCCATCAAACATGCACATTCGTGCCGGATTAGAGATATCCGGCTATTATGCGGGATGCCAGTGTTTGTGAGATATTAGATGTAAATTATGCGGGATGCCAGTATTTGTGAGTTATTAGATGTAAATTTGCTAAATTGCTAATTAGGTCTACACCTTAGGTAGTATTGTAATTAAAAGTTGTGGTGCTCTTGATATTAGAAAAAAGAAAAAGAAAAAGAAAACAAAAAGATCGAGAATTATTGTCCGATTATGTGAATAACGGATGTTTGTAAAATCTCTTATGAAGCTCGAAAGTGACTAAAAGGAAACGAAATTAATATGCTCAGCGGCTAGTTTGTAGCAAATGGTACAATTAAAAATACGAGATTGAGAGCTATATGGATAGTCCTGCTAAATTACGCGACAAAATAGTTTGCGATTTCACGTAATTATGAAAAATTCGTCTAGGCAATAAAACACGCCAATTTGATTCATGGTTAGAGTAATTCAAGCATATTGTGTGGGATGAATAGTTCGCCATTTTAGATGGTTAAATTCAAAGACGGGTAAAGTGGTTATCCCATGCAAAATTTCCGACCGTGGGCAAAATGGCAAGTTTACAACTAGGGGTAAATCATTATTTTCATGACATTTTAGGGGAAAAATTGTTATTTTTGGTGTTTGGTAAAACTAAAATCAAAGACGTTCAAAAACTAATGCGCAAATAGGAAGGTTTGAAGATGAAGTTCAATCCTCATTGCCAAAAGACAAGCCAAAGGACAAGCTCAGCCTGATGAATCAAAACTCAACTCTCACGAGAGAGATTCAGCCCTTGGTCCACAAGGCAATTATTTCCGTGACTCTAACATACATCCCAAAGAAGACATACTAGTATCGAAGGCTCAATAACCTCATGAAACGTCCATGGATAAATCATGGGCATGAATGGAGACCTTTTCGTCTCCTATAAGAACGAATTGTTGGGCTCAAATGCTGATTCCGAGTACATCCCAGTGTGATAACGATTTTTCATGTCTCCTCTAAATCCCAACTCGCCTTACTGAGACCTCTTAAGAAATTCCTTAAACATCTCAGCTAGATACACTTGTTAATTGTAATAGTGTACACACAATTTTAAGGTATTTCTTTCCCCTTCACGTGACTCATCGTAGCTATTCTCACAAAGCAAGAATATTCCTATATCTCATCTAACATCGGCTAAAAAATATCACACTCTGTCAAAACATCGTTGATTAAGTCGTATACAAATGGGAGGATGTCAACTAGGGTTTTGGCACGGTGGTCTACGATACGTATGAGAAATACCCGTCTATTATCAATGAAAAAGAAAGTAAAGGGGTTCAAAAGAATAAGAGAATAACCTCAGCCTAGTTTATCTTTAAAAATTCTTGAAAAGATGGGAAGACTGCTCCGAACGACAAGCAATCCTTATTCTTTACAGACCTTAGATTAGAGAATTCGGCTATAAATAAATAGGTTATCTATTCATCAAGATAAAATATGGTTTTCTCAATAACTCTTAGAGCAATTCTTTTTCGAAAACCTATTCTACGATCTATCTCTTCTTCGGATCTGTTTTTTCCTCTCTGAGACCAACCGTAATCTCTCATGTGACCGAAGCATCCCTTGTACGACAATTTCCTCTTGGTTTAGGCGAGGTGTTCAACCTCTCGTAAATCACTTAAAAAAACCCTAAATTCCCACTTCTAGCCTCCCACCAATTTTAGGTAATCATATTTTGGCGTATATAGTAAGAGGTTATCCAGTCAGTCACGGTTTTGGTCAAATCATAATCATGGTCACCACTAGTAAGGAAGCTAACCCCATCCATTTCAATGGAATGCGATTCATAGAAGCTAAATCCAAATGTTGGTTGTGAGAAAAGGATTTTTATACCTTGTCTTGTTAAACACCAGTAGAACGTAGAGGAAGACGAAATCCAAGAATATATTCCCCAACTGCAAAATGGAATAACGTCTATCACTGATATTGTTGAAATTGTAAAAATCAAAACGTTGAAGGCTCCATGACCCATAACCATTAGCGTTTCTCTCTCACTATATGAGTCCTCTCTCTTGGATCCAAGATATTTTTCTTGGAATTATGAAAAGATGCAGTGGACTGGATGACAAACTAGTAACACAACATCTTCATATTATTCCTGGATCTAAGCCAGTGAAACAACGACCCACAAATCTCTGGCACGAAGTAGAAGAACAAATCAAGGTCGAGGTCCAGAAGTTACTCTCCGCCAGGTTAAGGACAAGACACCCCCATTTGACACACAGTTTTATTTTATCAAACTGACACGTAACAGGTAAGCCCATTCAATACCTGATTTTAAGAAACATCATGAATACTTGTTGTTAGATATTCGGGTTGGACCCGAATATGGTCGCCCATATTGTATGTGGCAAGCCCGGTAGGGTTCCATATTCCTTAGGGTTTGGAACCTATATAAACATCTCTAGCATAAGTGTAAAGGGTTACGTGATTCCACCAAGATCACACATAAGTTTACCATAAGAAAAGTGGTAGCTCTAACCCTAAAGGGAGTTATCATTAGAAAGATAAAGGTTTCAAGTTCTTAGCCTGTGAAACAAGCTTGTGCTCATCATTGGTGATTGTAGTACCTGCTAATCGTCGTGTTGGATCGTTGTTGTTGCTGCTGCTGTTCCTTGTCGATCCAAATCGGAGCTCAAGTTCTAGGTATGAACCGATACCCGCCTTCCGCTTAATCGTATAATATCTAATATTGGTATCATGAGCTATTGGTTTGCTGCGTTTTAGTTTGATATAACATGCTTTGTATGCTTGAAAGTTATTGATAACATGATAGTATCATGATTAGGGTTCTTGTTGTTTTTTTTTGGGTTAAAAAAAACCATTAATGGATGTATAACTATTTCGGATCTTGATAAAGGAGTTTTGGTTTGAAATATTTAATTGGGTATGTTCATTATTGATTAAAATGATCTCCTGGAAAGTTTTGTATCGTTTGAACGTGTGGTTTGGAAGATATTGCAAAAACCCTAGTTTTATATCATGTTTGTGAGCACTGGTTTGATGATTGTTTTGATGTATATATGTCGATCCATGTTAATTAAAATTAATATATATAGATAGTGCTCTCTGAGAGCTTTCTTTTGACATATTATTTGCTTGAATCGGAGCTCGTATGAGTGAGATATGGTCTCCCCAAGTTGGTCATGCGCGTCTGCGTGCTGGAATTTTAGAGAAGACGATGAACAAGAATCCGAGTCAACACTTTGTTCACAAATCGGCGAGTTACACTGTTTAAGAATCGGCGAGGTAACTTCGGCCAGATCGGCGGGTTTAGCCGCTTGGTTCAGACCCGGTGGTCAGCTCGCGGTCCACCTCCAGACCGGTGAGTCAGCTCGCGGTCCAGCTTTCGGTGGGTCACTCGCGGTGCAGACCCAGACCGGCGAGTCACTCGCGGTTCAGATCGGTGGTTCGGTTCGTGGTTCGGTTCGGTTCGCGGATTGACCCTAATAATTTGTTTTTCACTTTTTCTCTATCTTGTGGTTGTCGGATCAACTCCAATTTTGGTACCCTAAGGTTTTTCGACGCTCTGAATTCAATAAAACTATTTTCAGGACCTAATTAGATTCACATGATAGAGTTTCTTTGAAATTATATGGTAAATCGCTTTATCCGTGATAACATGTGAATGGTTTATGTTGTGATTGTATAATTTCTTTAATATACAACATGTATGGCGCTGGATTGAATTCATATCGTACTAAATTGTATGTCTAGATAACATGTTGATTGATTAGGTAATCATCTTGGTTTGATAACATGTTTGATTGAATTATTATCATTGATTGATAACATGTTAAAACAATTGAGTGGTAGGTTGTTTGGTTGAGTTTGTTTAATTCCCAAAAACCATTAACTTGCGCATATATTAAATAGATATAGAAAATATTACTTGTGGCGCGAGAGATGATTAGGAGTTTAACGATTTTTCGATCTTGCGACTTGTAATGTTGTTTTGCTATATATTTAGATTAATGTTGCAAAGTTATTTTTGAATGTGTATAGTGCCATAAGTTTAATATCCTTTTATTTTTTCGCATGCTATGTTAGACTAAATGGCTTCCAAGAACATCATTGCTGATTTGAACAAGGGTGAAAAACTTGATGGCGACAACTATAACATCTGGCGCCGAAAGATCGTTTTCTCTTGAATGATGATGGGTCACAGGAAATAACTAAGCATGTGATGCCTCGGCCCTGAGGAGGGTACGACGGTTCAACACCGTCGCAACCTCGAGGCTTACCAGAATGGATTAAGAAGGATCGCAGTGCTCGTCATATGATCCTGAGCTCAATGCACAATGATCTCATTGGAGAGTTTGAGAACCACCGGTTTGCTCATGACATGCTAGAGGCAACGGGCAGAAATTTGGAGTTACCTCTGTGGCTAAGTTGCGCGTTTTAACTATGAAGTTTGACACTTGTCAAAAGAAGCCGAATGTTACAATGAAGCAACATTTGAGGACAATGTCGTCAATGATACGCGAACTTGAGGTCAGCAGTCATCACTTGACATATGAACAACAGGCAGTACAAGCCGTTATTCGTTCGTTACCTAACTCTTGGGAGCAGATGAAGCAAAACATGACACATAATGATAATGTACACACTTTTGAGGATATTTCTCGTCGTGTGGAACTAGAAGTCGAGCGCTTGGAAGCAGCCTAAGACCGATTGCCTGCCCCATGAAGATCTGCTTTCGCATAAGACCAATGGGTCTAAGCGCAAGAGGGGTAAGGGTTCTTCTGCAAGAATCCTGGTGATGGATCCGGGTCGTCCACTACCAACGCTCCTAAGCGCAAAGAGGCAAGCGTGCTGGTAAGAAAGACAAAGCGAGATGAAATGTTTTAACCTGTGATAAGAAAGGACACTTTGCTCGTGAATGCACTTGAGCTAAAGAAGGTAATTTCTGAGCCTATTCCTCGCTATGAATGTTTTGTTTCTAGTCAAGCATTAGCTGCTCATTCTCCTCATTTGTGGGTTGTAGATTCGGGAGCAACCGACCATGTAGCGAGGGACCGAGAAGGGTTCCTAGATTATCGTCGAGTTCCTGCTGGGAGCATGAGAGTTTATATGGGGAACACAACTAGCATAGAAGTACTTGGCATCGATACCTATATGCTAAATCTGCGACAAGGGCGCACGATAATCCTCCATGATGTACTTTATGCTCCAGATATTCGACGAAATTTAGTTTCAGTTAATAGTATGTTGCGTCTAGGCTTTAGTTTCCTTTTTGAAGGTAATTCTATTAAGATTTGCTTGGCAACTGATTTTTATGGTTTTGGTTTTATGTCGGATGGTTTTATGGTTTTGGATATTGACAATTCTAGTTCTTATGATGCTAATAAATCTATTTCATTAGTTGCATCTTCTTCGGATGTTAATAATGATTCTGTGATTTGGCATGCTAGATTAGGTCATATAGGGCAAGAAAGGATGACTAGGCTAGCTAGAGAAGGTCTTTTTAGGACCCATCGCTAAAGTCTCCTTGCCTACTGCGAACATTGTCTTGCAGAAAAGCCATTAGAAAACCGTTTGGGACAGCCAAAAGGGCCTCTGAGCCTTTGCAATTAATTCATTCTGATATATGTGGCCCAATGAACGTTAAGGCAAGACATGGAGCCTCTTATTTCATCACTTTCATAGATGACTTTACGCGATATGGTCATATTTACTTGATATCCCACAAGTCAGAAGCATTGGACTGCTTTAGACGCTATGTATGCGAAGTGGAAAATCAACTAAATAAGAGCATTAAGGCTCTCAGAACTGACCGTGGCCGCGAGTATCTATCTGACCTATTCAAAGGGTATTGTGAGGAAAAAGGGATCCTGAGACAATTGACTATTCCTGGTACTCCGCAACAAAATGGTGTAGCAGAGAGAAGGAATCGTACTTTGTTAGACATGGTTAGGTCAATGATGGCGCAGGCTCATCTTCCTATTTCTTTTTGGGGAGATGCGTTACTGACTGCTGCCTATGTCCTTAATCGTGTGCCTTCAAAGTCAGTACCTTCCACCCCATATGAATTATGGACCGGCAGAAAACCCGAATTGGGTAATTTGCGACCATGGGGTTCAGCTGCTTATGTACACAATAGTTCTCATCGGTATGGGAAGCTTGGCCCTCGAGCGAAAAAGTGTATCTTTATCAGATATTCTGATCACTCAAAAGGCCATGTGTTCATTGGTGAGCATCCTGATGGAAGTGTAACTGAGATTGAGTCACGTGATGCAGATTTCCTTGAACATGATTTTTCTAGAAGGAACGAGGTAGGGGAGATCTTAGCCTCTTTGAGGTGGAAGAGTCAATGGAAGACACACCAATTCCGTCTAGTTGAGAATAGCGAAGAAATTCCTCGTTCTCCTAGGGATAGTGGGAGTGTTCCACCTGATAATGGATTGGCTCCATCGAATCAGGAACCCCAATCTCGGAGAAGTGAACGTGGGAGGGGGAAAGTTTCATGGTTTGCTCACATGATGACGCAGAGCCTAAGAATTTCAAAGAGGCTATGTCATCTCCTAAAAGGGAAAAATGGATTATTGCATCGAAAGAAGAGATAGATCAATGAGGATTAATGGTGTGTGGCAATACGTTGACCTCCCCGAGGAAGGCGCAAGGCTATTGGAAACAAATGGGTTTTCAAAGTCAAACGCAATGCGGAAGGTTTAGATGAAAGATATAGGGCTCGCCTTGTGGCGAAAGGCTACACCCAACAGAGGGTGTTGACTACGAGGAAACTTTCTCCCCAAAGGGTGAGAATTGCCTCGATACGCCTTATGTTAGCTATTGTCGCACATATGGATTTGGAACTTCATCAAATGGATGTTAAGACTGCATTTCTCAATGGAGAACTAGATGAGAAATTTACATGGAGCAACTGAGGGCTTCGTGATTAAAGGTCAAGAGCGCAAAGTTTGCAAGCTCCAAAATCTATTTATGGCCTAAAACAATCATCTAGACAATGGTATTTAAAATTTGATCGAGCCATTGTTTCCAATGGGTTTACGATGATAGAGGAAGACCATTGTGTGTACGTTAAACGTCCGATAAAGGTTTCCTTATCCTGTCCTTATATGTTGATGATATCCTATAGCCGGGAAGTAACATGGAAATTGTTGTCGCCACAAAGAGTGGTTGTCCTCAACTTTTGAGATGAAGGACATGGGAGAAGCAAGTTATGTGCTCGGGATTAAGATCCTTAGAGATCGCTCAAAGAGACTTTTGGGTATGTCACAAGAGACGTACATTAAAAGGGTTCTCGAGCGATTTCACATGAAAGATTGCAAGCCCATAGACACACCAGCCTAAAGGTCGAACTTAAGCCTTGAGATGTGCCCTAATACCCCCGAAGAGAAAGACAAGATGTCGCGGGTACCCTATTCCAACGCAATTGGGAGCCCGATGTATGCTATGATGTACTACTCTAGGCCCGACATATGCTATGCTATTGGATTAGTTAGCCGATGCACGAAGTGAATCCTGGTTTTGAGCACTGGCAAGCGGTCAAGAGGATACTAAGGTATCTCAAAGGGACGAGCGACCTCATGCTATGCTACAAGGGTTTGAGATCACGTCTCGGGGTTATTGTGATGCTAACTGAATGGCGAAATGGGAGAGCAAAAATGCACATCGGGTATGCTTTCTTGCTAAATGGCGGGGCCATCACATGGAGTAGTAAGAAACAGTCAATTGTCGCTATGTCTTCAATGGAATCCGAGTTTGTAGCTTGTCAAGTCGCAGATGACAAGAATCTAATTGGTTAAGGAGGTTCTTTGAGAGTTTTGAATTTGTCACTCACGCTACCGATGCGGTGAAAATTCACATCGATAGCACATCAATGATTGCTTATGAAAAGACCCAAAGTACCATGGAAAGACTAAGCACATTGATAGGAGGTGTTGTTTTATGGTAGCTGCTCTTGCGAAGAAAGAAATAGTTTTGGAGTACATGCCTACAGAATTGATGATAGTTGATCCCCTTACTAAACCTATACCAAGGGATGTTTTCATGTCTCATGTTAGGGCGTTAGGTTTACGTAGGTGGTAATGGATGTCTCTTTTATTTATTTATTGTTCTAAGACATGATGATCGTAGATGCATATGTTTTATGGATATTTATTAATAATCAATACAATTTGATAATGGTTCATTGTTATGATTGATTATTTACTTATGGGCATGGATATACACGCTGACATTGGTGCATAGAGAATGCATTATGTCAAAACTTGATTAATATGTCACCTGGTATGGACTGGCTTACTCACATAAGCGGTCACCTTTTGGCGCTAAGGAGAGCGAGCAAAGATGAGATGATGCATCTCCTTGGCAATACCAAGATGAGATCTATATAGTGAAGATCGATGATGAATGTACCTACTGTTCATCATACCTTAAAGAATAGCCAAATAAGAAATCTCTTCCACGGCGCTTGTTGAAAGCGAGCAGTTAGAAATTTCGGATTAGGCGCAAGAGTTGCGACTAAGTCAAGATTTGTAGAGTGTAAGAGTTTGTGACATATACTTGTTTAGTCAAGTAAAACTCCACTCTAGCGCATTTTCATATTATGCGTGCTTGCGACCACTACGGAGGTGCGAAAATTGTTCCCTGCTTTTCTCACCATGTGAGTCCGTATGATAATTAGATTATACACAGGCAACCTTACGACTTTTGACTTTGTTATTAAGTAAAGATTCAATGATTGCTACTTTAGTATGTGTCCTGTGGCCATGAATGATCCCAGGCAAAGGGTACATATCCGGGAAAGCAGATTGATTCTCAAACTTCATGACAATAGGGCGAAAGGAAGGTCATCAAACTCATGAATGTTTTATATTCATAGTCGATTTACTTGAGTTGCCTTGCTTTGAGTTGCAACACAAGTGTGAATGTATTTACAATAAGCTAGCATGAGGGTTAGACTAGCTCTACGAGGGATCAGAGTAGTCTAGACCAATGAGATTTTGATGGACCTAGGATACTACGAGATACGAACATTTTTTTTTAAAGGGTTGATGTCTCTATGCTGACTCATATTGAGCTGCTAGTATGGAGCTCCCAAAATGCAGGTACCTCGACGGTCGCACGGGCTATTTACTAATATGAACTTTTCTTTCTTCTGGTACAATCCACACACACTATGTGCGAGTGGGAGATGTTAGATATTCGGGTTGGACCCGAATATGGTCGCCCATATTGTATGTGGCAAGCCCGGTAGGGTTCCATATTCCTTAGGGTTTGGAACCTATATAAACATCTCTAGCATAAGTGTAAAGGGTTACGTGATTCCACCAAGATCACACATAAGTTTACCATAAGAAAAGTGGTAGCTCTAACCCTAAAGGGAGTTATCATTAGAAAGATAAAGGTTTCAAGTTCTCAGCCTGTGAAACAAGCTTGTGCTCATCATTGGTGATTGTAGTACCTGCTAATCGTCGTGTTGGATCGTTGTTGTTGCTGCTGCTGTTCCTTGTCGATCCAAATCGGAGCTCAAGTTCTAGGTATGAACCGATACCCGCTTCCGCTTAATCGTATAATATCTAATACTTGTTTTTCCCTATAACCTTTGAACGATTGAGATGCTATTCAAAAATTAATCCATGCGGGACCGGATTCCAAAATCTTCTGATTTCTTCCACGCAGAATCATATCTTAACAATTAATGGGCTAATTAAAATTTACACCTGGGCTAAATTTTACAAATGTTAAAAATTACACTAACAAAACATCTTTTTAGAAATTTGGGATGAGCTTGAGCCTGGGTAAGCCACCCCCTAATACCGTCCCTGATGTAACCACCATTAAACTCCTTCTGATTCAAACTCTTATTCATATAATATTATATTTTGGTAATAAATAAGATTTGTCTCTTAACTCGATCCACTGGCCAAATTGAGATAGTCAACAATTTTTAATTGCCACCACAACCACCACCACCGTGACCAGCTCCTTCACCACTTCCGCTTCCACCACCATACCCACCTCCATGTGCACCATTGGCACCTTATGCACTGACACCACCGGCTTCTCCACTTCCGGCACCGTAACCACCACCATGAGTTCCAGCGTCACCTACACCACCAACAATGCCACCACTGTGTTCACCTCTGGCACCATAGCCAGAACCACCACTGGTGTTCACCTCTCGGCACCATAGCCGAACCACCACCCAGATCCTCCACCATTTCCACCCATAACATCACCGAAAGCTCCTCCAGCCTTCCCCACCACCATGTTGATCACCTCCAAAGACGAACCACCACCCTAAGCTCCGCCGGCTCCTCCACCACTTCCAAAGCACCATCGCCACTACCCTAAGCAACAGTACGTCCGGCATAAACACCATCACCTCCTCTTCCAAAACAACTGGATAAGGCTAACCCATATGGGCTAGATTGTAGTACTAGATTGGCCAAAAAGTGTTGCAAATCAAAGAAAAAAAGTGTTGGAAAAAAAATTAACGATGATAGTTGATAGTTCTCTCACCTAGCAAGTGCTCGCATTCCAACTATTAGCGAGATTGAACGCCCGAACCGTTCGGCGCTCAAAAAATGACATAAAAGCTAGAACCATTTGGCGCTCTATATTTTTCCTAATTTTTGAGAGAGAATATGATAGAGAGAGAAGAAAAAGAGGGAGAGAGGGAAAAAGATGGAGAACGTGATGGAGGGAGGAAAAAAGGGAGAGATACAAGAAAAAGTTGGAGAGAGAGAGGAAAAGGTGGAAGAGAGAGAGAATGATTAGTTTTTAAAAAATAAAATTATGTAACGCCAACCATTCGGCGTTTAGCGTTGTTCTATTCAAATAAGCGTTTATTCTTTAGATTAACAATACCATAGGACTTAGGAGGTTGTCAGTTATTTGGATGGCCAATCTAGCAGCTAGATATCTAGCCCTTAGGACTAAGCCTAACTAATATGCTCTCCGCAAGAAGTTCCATTATTACGACCGATGGCACCAGATGTTCGTTGATTATATGTCTAACCTCGGTTCCTAAATCTTGCCTAATGATTTATGGACTTTTTGTGACAAGTGTAAAAAAATCTCTAGCAAAGAAGCAACATGTTAAGGAGAAGTCGCATTTTGTTTCAAATTCTGGGTGGCCGTTCTGGGAATTTTTGCCCCAAAGCCAATATATTATGTTTTGCCCGCTTCAAGAGAATATTAAGCGTAAATTTGATCACATTCATATCATTTTACCACTGTGATTCACTATCATTATCACGTTTGTTTTCAAGAGCTTCAAAATGAGTTTTTTCAAAGTGCTTTAGTATGCAACGAATAATTTTTTGTATACAAGGTTGGTACAAAAATCAAACTTCGGCCGCTCTATTTTTTCTTTAAGGACAAGTATTATTTACATATTGTGTAGTAATCCTATACTACACAAACGGATAACTAATCGCAAGGATATAAAAATATTTATAACCTAAATCAAAAAAATTCACCAAAGCATCATGTATGCTAACAAAAATGCAGAAATTATATATGTTTTTCTAAACATGAAATACAACTATGTATGTAATTTTCTAGACGGATTCAATTCAATTACTAGTAAATTAAAATTTCGATTCTCTAAAATCAATCAACCATATAAAATTAATGTTTCATAGAAAAAAAATTTTTATTTTCTAAAATTATTCATTTATAATCAGAAAATAATAATTTTTAAAGAAAAACCGAAAAAAAATGTAAACAAAAGATGTAATCAAATTAGGACGGAGGGAGTATAACTATTTAAATCCTAATATGCAGTTCCAAGAAATTGACAGTTAAACGAGGATTTTGGGCCTCACGACCAGCCCAGTAATAAGAAGACTAACATGCCATTGACTCACTGGGATGTTAGTACACCGCTTTGTGCGCATCTCAACAACAGCATATTGCACGTTTTTGCCTGCTGTTTTTGAGAATTTTGTTGCACCATGCACGGACGATTTCTAAGTTATTTTCACGTTGGACTCTCAACTTCTGTTTACTTTGGAAGTCTTTTTCGCACTAGAGGAAACCAGAGCTGTGATATTGACTATTCAGGGATGAGATTCTCACATCAACTGGACATAGAAACTGAATATGAGGGTACAATGTTTTTTCAACTGAATTATGATCGGGCGAATCGGTATGAAAAGCTTTTTCCTAAGCTATTAAACAGGAAGTAGATATCGATTTCAAGGCACACTTTATTAGATAAACATCATTTGTACATCTGAAGCCAGTTTAGTAATTGGCCATACATGGAGGTGGATGTAACCACCATTAAACTCCTTCTAATTCAAACTCTTATTCTTAATATTATATTTTGGTAATAAATAAGATTTGTGTCTTAACTCGATCCACTGGCCAAATTGAGATAGTCAACAATTTTTAATTGCCACCACCACCACCACCGTGACCAGCTCCTTCACCACTTCCACTTCCACCACCATACCCACCTCCATGTGCACCACTGGCACCGTATCCAGTGCCACCACCAGCTGCCCCACTTCAGGCACCGTAACCACCACCATGAGTTCCACCAGCACCTACACCACCAACAGCGCCACCACTGTGTTCACCTACGGCACCATAGACAGAACCACCACCAGCTCCTCCACCATTTCCAGTGCCGTAACCATCACCGACAGCTCCTCCAGCTTCCCCGCCACCATGTTGATCACCTCCAGCACCGGAACCACCACCCTGAGCTCCGCCAGTTCCTCCACCACTTTCATCACTATTGCCACCACCCTGAGCACCAGTATGTCCGGCATAAACACCACCAGCTCCTATGCCAAAACAACATCGACAACCAAACTGCTTTCTGCAAGAAGTTCTATTATTACGATCGATGGAACCATAACTTATGGCTCCACCAGTTCTAGCTGCAGAACAAATGCTTAAACCTAATAAGACGCAGAAAACAACAGAAACAATAGCTCGGTTATGAGTGGCCATTTTAAACACAGTATGATAATGTATAGGAGATGTTGGTGAGACTGCAATGTAATCTAGACTGGTATTTATAGGGTTAGAAAGGGCATCTCATGAACCGCATTAACTGCATTTTTTTCCACCAATCTACACGCAATGTCCAATGTATACGAGGTATGAGGCATATAGTTCTACTTCCCCTATCCAAACATAGAGCTCCGTAACATTTGTGAGACTACGTACGAGTTTACATATTTAGACCAATCTTCGACCTTGTTTGACTTGGTTATACCTTTAGTAGATCATTTTATTTTATTTTTATCTTGTCATATCTATATTACTAGCCTTACTGCCTTTAGTTAGTTTACCCCATAACATATTTTTTCTCTTCTTTTTCAAGGTTAGATTATCTAACCTTAATCTTGCTTTCCCTTCTCTTATATTTGGTGTTTTTCATTTGAATTTAATGTTACCATCCCTATCTGATATGTATGTTCTGTGCCTATGTGATGTTAGTTTGTAACTTAATCTACTTTTGGGTTTTACGTTAGAATACTAGCATCCAACTCAAAATCAATTGGCATGCTATCCGTTGTTGATGCATTCTTGCATACATCAATGACTACATCACCATCCGCAACAACAACTCTGTGAAAGTTGAGAACAAGCAAAAGAATTAAGAAAAATAATGAACGTGATTGCTTCATGTTTTCCTTGTCTCCTTGCGAAATCTCTTTCCATGTTAGAATACGGGCATCCAACTCAAAACCAATTGGCAATGAGTGGAGTGGCCCTTCCATATTTTATTTTAAGTTTATTAACGGGACATTAACAAAGTGCGAGACTATTATCCTTCACACGCCCCCTCACGTGTAGCCTCGCTGGGTCTAACACGTGGACCTACGTTGTGTGGTGACCGTTGGGCCTACTCACACACGGCCTAGCTCGATACCATGTTAGAATACGGGCATCCAACTCAAAACCAATTGGCTATGAGTGGAGAGGCCCTATGAGATTAAAAACCGCAGGATCTTAAATTTCCCAAACAATGTGGGACTAATAATCTCAACACGCCCCCTCACGTGTAGCTTCGTTAGGTCTAACACGTGGACAATAAATCGGGTGACGCGAAGGTAAAGGCCCGGTCAATTACTCGTCGCAAATAGCCTGCTCGATACCATTTTAGAATACTAGCATCCAACTCAAAACCAATTGGCGCTTTCTTATTTGACTAGGAAAATGAAGGCTCTTTTGAACCATCATGATGTTGAAATCAATGTTGGCTATGTTATCCTGGTTTCTTTTTGGGCTGGTGATCCCAAAGGAGGTGTTTTATCGAAGATACAACCTCAACACTCACCAATTGAATCCTCGATTAGCAGGACCCCTTCCTGGACAGGCCGACGTGACACTTCTATCATTCTCGCTAGAAGGGCTCAGGAATCCATCTTGATAGCGCTATCTCGAGCAATGGTGCTCATTTCCAACAACTTTTTTGTGGAATCTAACATATCGCCGATATTAGAAGATGACTCTTTGGGTACCGATAGAGCACGAAGCATTCCTAGATCTCCGAAATTCCACTATTGTATTGGTTACTCCCGTATGCGTATGCTTATGTCTATTATATCTCTTAGGACTTATCGCGTTGTACTCTTTCCTTCGCCAATCTCCTTAGCAAGGTTTTTTCCATATGCGTGTCCAACACCGCATCATGTCCTTTTCGATGTTGGTGGTTCTACATTTTACTGCTTTTGTTTGTTTTGTTTTCTTTCTTGTAATAACTCTAAGTAATTCATCATATTCAATAAATTTCTTTCTTATCAAAAAAAAAAAAAGAAGAAGACGACTGTAAAGACTATAGTGGTACAATGTTTCATATCCTATGTGATTTTTGTTACCTGATAGTTTGGTATAAGTGCCAAACGGGAAGAGTACCAACGTCCATAATACAAGATAAAAACGGAGAATGTTTTACCTCATTCGGGTTTAGCAATCCTTCCTAGTAAGGCTAAGTCTTATGGGGTGCTAATCTAGTAGTTAGATTGGCAATCCACGTCAGCTAGGACAACCACCTAAGTCTTATGGGAGTGCTAATCTAAAAGCTAGATTAGCAGTCCACGTCAGCTGGGACCACCGCCCAACGATGAACCATTCAGCGCCCAGCGATGAACGGTTCAGTGCTTTAAATCTCAGCCGTCAGATCAAAAAGTAAATCGCCAAGTGCTGAACCATTCCGTGAAAAGGTAGTTTTCTCAGCGTTGAATCAGTCAGCGAAAATATTTAGTTGCTTGTTCACATGCTAGCAACTGGTAGAAGAGAGAACTAGTGTTAACTTTTTTACCATTTTTTTTTTAATTGCAACACTTAAGTGTTAATCTAGCACCTTCAATCTAGCCCATAAGACTTAGCCTAAGTTGTTCCTATTAGCAACAAACGAATCGCCACCTATAATCCAAAAAGAGTAAGAGAAATTTGACATGGGTTTCATTGCACTAGTGGTATAAGTAAGGTCTAGGATTAGCATTCACATTCAATTCATTTTTATTTTTTCCAAAAGCTTTTTTAACCTTATCCTTGCGTCTTTAGGGGCGCCTCCAAACGAATTAGGGGCGACACAAAAGGACAAAATAGGTCATAATCGGAAGGTTAATCCATAATCGGAAGGTTAATCCATAATCCCATTTTTTTAATGGCCAAACTACCCTTTACAATCGGGAGGTAACTATACAATCGGTAGTTAATCAACAATCGGGAGTCAAGATAGTTCATATAACTACCGATTATACAGTGGCTCTCTTTTTGCAAAATATCCTACCATAATCGGTAGTCAAGATAGTTCATATAACTACCGAATATAGAGTTGCCCCAAAATGTGATTTTGCAAAAAATTCTCTTTTTTTGAATTTTGGTTGAGCATATAATCGGTAAGATAGGAAGAGCTATCATGACTTCCGATTATACATTGGCTTCCTTTGCAAATATCCTACCATAATCGGTAGTCAAGATAGTTCATATAACTACCGAATATAGAGTTGCCCCAAAATGTGATTTTGCAAAAATCCTCAATTTTTTGAATTTTGGTTAAGTCTATAATCGGTAGTAAATGAAGTTATCATGACTTCCGATTATACATTGGCTTCCTTTGCAAATATCCTACCATAATCTAGCCAAGATAGTTCATATAACTACCGAATATAGAGTTGCCCCAAATGTGATTTTGCAAAAAATCCTCTTTTTTTGAATTTTGGTTGAGCCTATAATCGGTAAGAAAGGAAGAGCTATCATGACTTACGATTATACAACATCGCTCTCTTTGCAAATATCCGACCATAATCGGTAGTCAAGATAGTTCATATAACTACCGAATATAGAGTAGCCCCAAAATGAGATTTTGCAAAAAATCCTCTTTTTGAATTTTGGTTGAGCATATAATCGGTAAGATAGGAAGAGTTATCATGAGTTCCGATTATATCTTGACTCCCGATTCAATTATTCTCGAGAATTAAATGACTGTGTCGGCAGCGGACTGAAACTGCATTGGTTGAGCCTATAAATACCGGCATTGTATTCATACCACGTCCATGCCCATACCGAGTTTTTTCAACTGCATTGGTTGAGCCTATAATCAGTAGCAAATGAAGGTATCCTGACTTCCTATAATCCCAGCATAATCGGTAGTCAAAGATAGTTCATATAACTACCGAATATAGAGTTGCCCCAAAAAGAGATTTTTGCAAAATCCTCTTTTTCTAATTTGTTGAGCCTATAATCGGTAGTCAAAATAGTTCATATAACTACCGAATATAGAGTTGTCCTAAAAATGAGATTTTGCACCCGGTAGCCAACTAAACTACCGATTATGAAGGGGCATACAAGTATTTTCATCCTATTTTGTCTTTTGTGTCGCCCCTAATTCTTTCGGGGTCGCCCCTAAAAGTGCCAGGTTTTTTAAGCTATGTGAATTTTTTCATTGCTGGACTTGTATTTGTTGGATAATGTGATGTATAGTGTAACTAGAGTGTAAGTTTGTCTTAGTATTAAGTTCGGATTTCAAAGAAAAAGGCAAGTCGCATTGGCAAAAACTCATTATCGTGTAGATTGAACACAAATATCTCACATATGGATTATAGATTTACGTTTTCTGAATGCCTACTCAAACTTGGTACAAATTATTTGGATGACATCCCTACTCCCTAGTCTATTCTGTTGATATCCATGCAAAGACATATCCTTTCAATTAGATCAAAGCGTGTTTTACCAAAGGGACATTTTATAAAGTATCCCTGTTTTGAAATGTACACTTCAAAAAGTACCTTGTTTTTTACCAATTTTCTAAAGTACCCCGTTTTATTCAAAAGACAAATTCCATCCAGTTAAGTGTTAGGTGGCAGTTATCTTTCCAATTAAAAGTCCTATTTACCCCTGAACTACATCTCCTCGGTAGAGAGGATAAATGATTTGACGATCCCGGGAAGAGGGTGTAACGATCCTGAACTAGGCTCGACGAACCTGAAAGTGGTGTAACGACCCTGAACCGGACTTAGGGCTGCACATGGGCGGGTATGGGTGGGTATAAGCTCAAACCAACCTCGCACCCACAGGCTGCGGGTTTTTTTTTTCATAACCAACCCCGCACCCACAAACAACGGGCGGGTTTTGTTACCCACCCGCCGCGGTAGGGCGGGTTTGGGTTTAAACCCGCTTAAACCCGCAATAATTAGATATAATCCAAAAATTAGATATAATGATCAGGAGGAGGAGGAGTTCGCTATAATCTGTTGCACCACATTGAAATATTCAAGATTACAATCCATGGAGTCCTCTTTAATATATTCATGACGCGTGCAGCTAATTATAGTGATAGCAAATCGAATACGCTTCTGTTTTATTTTTGATGGTAAAGAAATCTCTGAACGTTAAGAAGGCCAGCTCTTAAATTGGCACCTCTGTGGATATGTTCACACACAAGACACCAACAACCATTGAAAAACGGAAGTCTCTCGGAGAAAGGGACAAAACAGTGGTCTAGGAGCGAGTCAATTTCAAGGCCGGTGAAGGATTAGTCTGTAATCAACGGTGTATATTGAGCGGGTTTTTTCGGGGCGGGTATGACCTAAAACCAACCTCGCACCCACAGACAGCGGGTTTTTTTTCTTCTTAACCAACCCCGCACCCACAACGGGCGGGTATGGACAAAAAAACCACGGATTTAGCGGGTACGGGCGGGTATGGGTATCGTGGGTGGGTCTTGTGCAGCCCTAACCGGACTTGACTAACCGGAAAAATATTGTAGAAGACTGATTCTCCACCAACCAAAAACCTCAAGACACTTGGGAATGATGAACCTTTTCGGGAAATGATAAAACGAACATGAAAATGATGACACAATCCTGAACCGAGCTCGACAAATTGGAAAAATGACGTATAAGGTAAACGTACTAACAAGTAAAGGGTAAAGAAGTAAACTTTAAAGAAAATAAACTAGTTAGGATGGTAAACTAAACATTTGAGGCACTTTAGAAAATTTGTAAAAAACGGGGGTAACAAAAAAACGAGGTCAATAAAACGGGGTACTTTATAAATTCTCCCTTTACCAAAAGCTCTTGTGCAACTATACATTGGTGAACCACTGAACCGTACTATTGTTCACTAGATTTAACTAACAAAAAGTCTGAACGTACCCGGCGAAAAAATAATGGAAAAACCGACGGTCTAAACTCCGAGGGGCATAAATTTCGAAAATCTAGGAGGGGTGGTTTTTTTTGTTGTTTTTCGCCTAGAATTGCTTTCTAACTAAACTCTAGGATTTCCTTCTCCGAGTGTTGGACAATGGATTTTTTACTCCAAAATCTGGCAGCAGGAAAAAAAAAGTAATCGTGTTTGATAAGTTATCCCAACTTTGCAAAATAAAATAATTCAAGTGCATGAACACTAGCAAGTCAACTTCGAGTCTTCTTGGAAAGAAAGCGCAAATTAGGTAATGGAGGTTGAGGCTCAAGAGTGATTAAAGCCGACGAGTCGTGCAATACCAATGATTCAATGGGACATAAGATGGCTACATATCGTTCACATTTCCAGAATAGCCATAATTCAACAAAAATACTTGATTATGGGATTGAAAGATTCGTGTGGAGTAATGGCCACAGTTGCTTGCTTCAACCTGCAAGGAGGCGTTATGGAGGTCCTCTTCTATGCCTATCATTCGCGGTAACAATCGACCTCAACCTGCAGGAGCAATAAAAATCAATATTCCACTAATTTTGCCCATTATACCTTTCAACTATGGGTAACTAAATAGTGCAACAATGATAATGACGTATCATTTGTTCGGATATCAAATCAAATTGTGATGTTTTCTGATTTGCTTTTCATAAATCTCGACTCAACTAGAAGTGAAATCTATTTGTATCAGTACTATACATTTCGGATGGGAAATGTACTGATATATCAACCGCATCCCGATACAGCCCTTAACACCTTTACAGTACTATCAGTAGAGATCATTATCTTTTTTTTGTTATTAAAGCAAACATAGAAGAGAGAGGTAACGTGTAGTTTCCGCTAAACGGATATGTACAGGTACAGCCGTATAGCAGAGACTTCATCCGGTTTGAACTTTGAAGTCGTTTTTTTATTGGTGCATAAACGGATATTCACATGAACCCGCTGCAGTATGGATTTAGTACACTATACATTTCCATTAGAAAATGCTAAAAGCCGGACAAGCCAAAGGGAAAAAAGTTGGCCAAATACATAAGGGAAAAATATGGTTTGGTCCTTTTTTAGGTGGGCCCATGTCTTTAAATTTTTTGGCCAAACGCCCATTGTTTGGTCCATAATTATTTAAAAATATTTAAATAGACAAAAATACCCTTCCTTGTTAATTTTTTTTTTTAAGAGTTCTTCCGTGCTAAGAAAACAGACTTCATTCCTGGGAATGAAGTCCATACAAAAAGCTAAAAACAGCAGACTTCATTCCTGGAATGAAGTCCATACAAAGTTGAAAAAGTATTCATTCCTGAAACGAAGTCCATACAAAAAGCTAAATGACTTCATTCCCAGAATGAAGTCCATACAAAAGTTAAAAACAGACTTCATTCCCGTGAATGAAGTCCATACAAAAAGTTAAAAAACTTCATTCCCGGAATGAAGTCCATACAAAAAGCTAAAAAAAGACTTCATTCCAGAATGAAGTCCATACAAAAAAGCTAAAAAAAAACGACTTCATTCCCGGAATGAAGTCCATACAAAAGCTAAAAAACGTACTTCATTCCTGAGGAAATGAACTCCATATAAAAAAACACTTCATTTATGGAATGAACTGCAACAAGATCACCTTCTTCTTCATCATTCTTCAACACCAAATGCTTAAAAACATCAAATTCAAGATCTCAACACGAGCATCAAACATCAAGAAATCAATATCATCATCAAAATCAAGATATTCAACATAAAAAATCAAGATCTTCACAATGAACACGAGCAACAAAAATCAAAAAAATCAAGATCTTCATCTTCTTCAACGAACAGCAGCAGGAGTTCATTTGTTCTTCGTCGTCTTCATCTTCAAAACAGCAGCGGCGGAAAAAAAAAAACCATAAAAATTGTGGAAGAACTCATCTTCACTAACAACAACAACAAAATCAACTCGCCTTCATTTTCATCTTCAAATCTTCTCAAAGTCTTCATCAGGCGGAGGAAAAGAAAAACCAAAAAGTCGTAGCAACAGGAGAAAGAAAAGAAACCGAGAGGAGAGATAATGTGGATCTGAGAAAATAAGTGAGAGAATGTAGAATATGCAAAATAAGATATTTTGCATTGATTCTTGTATATATATATGTGGTCCCCTAGGACCAAATCATTATTTTCTAGGACCAAACAATAATATGAGGGTATTTCCGTCACTACAAGGTGACATTTACATCATCCATGACATCAGCCTAGGACCAAATTATAATTTTTAGGACCAAACTATAATTTATATTACCAAATAGGACCAAATGCACACATGACCGGCCAATGCGGACTAGACTCTCTCTAATATATTATTCCTAGGCCTAATGGTATTTCCTACAATACATAACTGGGAGGAAAGTTATTTCATTCATGTCTTCCCACAAAAATACCCCCTGCTGATTTATGGTCCCAGAGGCGCCACCTTGTTTTCCACATTTGGAGAAAGTTGTTAGTCGAGATTTATGTATTTAGAAAAAATTCAAAGACTATCCTCGAAAACTGAGTAGTGCTACGTTGACCGGAGCTGGGTACCGGCAGAAATTCCGTATCTCATAGCCCCTGGGACCCGCTGGAGCTTGCAGATGGTGGGCCTATGGGTCCCACCGTGGGTCCCCCATTTTTTGTGTCTCGCGGTAGCATTCACGGGATTCATGCCCATTAAATGTAGCATTGTTGTCCAAAACTACCTCAAAACTGTTGTGACACATGAGGTGGGCCCCTATTAATTCTAGAGGACGGGTCCCAATCACCCTACTCACATGCGTTAGGGCTTAATCCATCTTATAGCAAGGGTGCGCACTTGCTACCCCTACTCATTTGGATTCCAAGCCTAAATTCTTAAGCCCAAAATAATCTCCAAGCCTAATTTTGCTTTCTTGCTACCCCTAACAAGATTTTGCTTCCCCTTAGTCTAGTTTCTAGATTCGGCGCTGCTCACATGATGGTTTTGGTATATCTTTTTGGAGAGTCTGTCCAGAACTAAATGTTTTTTAACATACCACGATAAAGTCAGAATATTTAGATGCCATAGGTGCTAAAAATGTTTACCTTCCAGCTTTCCTATTTTGTAAAACCCTTTACCATGCGGAAAAGAAATCGATTTCGTGGAAAATACGGAGACAGGTATCTCCTCCGGAAAATATTACTCATGGAATTAAGTTAAAATCACACTTTAGACCGCGTCTTTTTGAAAACCCACAATTCCATAAGGATAAATTAATAATTAAACGACGTAAGACATTTCAATTCCATGAAAAATGTCAAAATCCATGGAGTGAACCTTAGCAAAGACAACCTAAATCGATCTGAGGATGTCAATCCATATAAAACGGAGTAATCCTGAATCACTAGATTTCCGGATTAGTATCGGTCAGTTAATATTAGTATCCTTTTTATCAGTCGTTATTTTTATATTTAAGGCGAAGCTTGTTTTACTAAAACCATGCAAGTCAAGATATTATTATATAAGATAAATGGTTAATAATCACATGTGACTCAAGATAAATATCACTTATTGCATATGATTTTGTAAATTTACTCGCTTCGTCCAAGTTATGTAGGCAAAATTATAAATATGTTAAATGAAGAAAAAAATCTAGGTTTCATAAATTTCTATCATTTTTCTAATTTATCCTTCATTTATTCCCAATAAACTACTTTTAATGATACTCGTGCAACATCAGTAAGGGTATATATGTCAAAACGTATGTGCAATATAAAAATCCGTACATCTAATTGGACAATGCGATGTTTTGACTAGTGGGTTATCACATCTTAAACTCACCATTGTTTGGTGATTCTTCTTCTCAACTCTTTTGTTGATTTTTCATTTTCCTTTGTTAATCCTTATCCTCATCCTTGTGATGATTCTTAACTCACATCCAGATCTAGTTTCCTAGCTCTAGCATCTCGCTCTTGTTTATTTTCGAGTTTATTTTCCTCGCTAGACCTTTTCTCGGTTCTCTCAGAGATTTTATTCTCTACCCTAGTCTTGTCCTCTTCAATTCATGGCACATCATCCTCAAATACTCACCGAGTAAAGATATTATCAATAGAATATCAACTTTACTAGAGTGCAATAATGAATTAGAATATGAAGACGAAGATTCACAGGAAGTATATCAACCAGAATGGAAAAGATGCATAGTATTCAAACTGGTTACAGGAAGAGGATATGCTTTTTATATATCTTGAAAAAATATTAGCAAAAGCCTGGAAAAAACCTAGAGTTCTCCATCTCAGATCTCGGAAAAAATATCTACAAAGTCAGATTCGAAAACTTATATGACATGGAAGTAGTTCTGAAATCTTTACCATGGGCTTTGAATAATGAACTAATGGTAATGGAAAGATGTGATGGGGATTTGCTCCCAGAAGAGTACGAATTCAAATATGTATGGTTCTGGATTCAGATACATGATTTACCGATTAATATGTTAAACAGTAAGAAGATATATAGTATGGCTGAAAGATTTGGTACACCCCAAAACATCACAGAGGAAGATGCTGCTAAATGGGGGAAGTTCGCAAGAGTTAGAGTGAATATAGATATAACTAAACCTCTTCCAAAGGAGATGAAAGTCATTCTTGCTTCTAAGAAAATCCGTATGGCTAAGTTCGAGATATGAAAACTTCCAAAATAATGTTATTTTTGTGGGTTATTTGGTCATGCCTTTCAAACAATGCCCAGTATTATCAAAAACATTTAGAAACTATGCAATTAAATCCAGAAGAATTTAGTGCAAGAATGGAAGACAGTATGCTAGCAAATTATACGAAGATATCACGGGGTTGATTTCAAGAATAGGGGAAAAATCACAACGGCTCCGATAATAAATCCACAAAATGTGTAGTCCGTGATTCGATCCCTCAATCATTCACAACCAACAGACGGGCCGACAACAATGGAGTAATTGCAGACAACAATACAGCAGGCAGACAACTTGCAGGGACTCAGAAGAGCAGATCTGTTGCTCAACAAACTACTATGAACTCAGAGATCACGAGCACTAGCAGTGATTCCAATCGAAGGGTGGAGATTAATCCACAGATCGAGACATTGAGTGGTCAAGGTTATAACGAATGGGAAATGAACACGTGGAGAACAACTCAGACACCAGCTGGAGGGGATAGACTGGAGAGTGTCGTTAACCTACAGAACAAGTCATCTAAAGAGGTAACGGTACACAATAGTTCTCAATCTGCCACTCTGGCCCAAGGAATAACAAAGTCGGTAAACCCGATCCAACCCAATACATAGAGGATATTCAAATGTGAATCGAGAAAACCATCCAATTCCAAGTACTTCTAAACAAAGAATCAAGAACCCTAATTTAGTATCTCCAATTCATAATCATCCTAATTATTCAACTAATCAAAGTGATACCAAATAAAATAACCTTCTTCGAGATGAAACAAGATATGAAAAGACAAAGAAACAAGGTCAGTGGAAGAGAGATGCTAGAAAGAGGAAGGAATTACAGATTCCGGAAAAAGTTGTGGTGAACGAAAATTCTACTGGGAGAAAACGTACAAAGATCACCGATGGATATAGATCAGTGCAATCTTTATCTAAACCTAAATTATCCGAGGTACCTCATGAATTAATGGGTGTGGTGGCTGCACTAAATCAGCCACAAAATCAATGTTAGTCTACTCATGGAATTTTCAAGGGTTAGGGAATCCCTCGACAATTCGTCATCTAAATTCCTTCTTGAAGGCCTATAATCCAAGTGTGGTCTTCTTGTCAGAAACCAAATTAGAAAATAGTAAAGCTAGCAGACTTATTAATCAACTAAAGTTTAACAATCACTATTGTTCCTTCTATGGGAAGAAAGGGTGGTTTAATTTTATTATGGCATGACAATGTGAAGTTAAGAATTATCACCAGCAACATTAACCTTATACACTGTGAAGTTGATCAGATTATGAACCCTACCTGGGATCTTTTGTGTGTTTATGGTCCTCCAGTCAAAAGCGATAGAAACTCGTTTTGGTCTTCCTTATCTTTCTACATGGATTCTATAAGCAATAACTTCTGTATTATTGGAGATCTTAACTCAATCAAATCTTTGAAGGAGAAAAATAGGGGAAGGCACGACAACAATAATCATAACGAGAGAGTTCAACAAAATGATTCATGACAAAGGGCTTATCGACATGGGTTACTGCGGTCATGCATTCACTTGGACTAACAATGCTATCTCTTACACGCCTATATATGCTAGATTAGACAGAGTATTATGTTCTCCTAATTGGTAGCTGGTTTTCCTGAAGCTGCCGTTTTTCATCTTCCAAGACTGGGAAGCGACCACTCACCAATCTATTTGAATACTCACAGAGTTTGCAAGAGAAGGAAGCCTGGGTATAAATTCGAATACATTTGGACTTCTCATCCTAATTTTCAAGACGAAGTGCAGAAAGCTTTGGAAAATGCAAAGGGAAATACTATGGAAAAACTGAAGGAAGTAGGTGATAATATTGCATCTTGGGGCAAGAAAACCTTCAGTAATGGCACAAAAGCTGTTGAGGATGCCAAAAAAGATCTATACGAACTGCAGAAGCTAGCTAACACCAGAGATATAAGAGCTGAAGAAGCTGCTATGAAATCCAAGATTGAGGACCTCATGGAAACTGAGAGGAAATTCTGGCAGCAAAGAAATAAAAATACTTGGATACCTAACGTGGATAGAAACACTTCCATACGGCAGTCAAACAAAGGAGGAAGAAAAATGCGATTGAAGCTCTTAGAGACCGCAACAATAATTGGGTCCGGCCACGACAACTTGTCCAAGATGCTTATCAACCACTTTTCAAGCAATTTCCAAAAAGACCCCCAGGATCAACTATTTGAAGTAAATTTCAGCTCGGACATCCAAATTACAATGGAAGAGAACAAAGCTATCAGCAGCATCCCTTCTGAAGAGGAGATCTGGAATGTACTTAAGAAAATAAGGTCACTCAAATCTCCGGGACTTGACGGTATGCCACCTATATTCTTCAAAAAATACTGGGACAAAGTGGGCAATGAGGTAACCACTCTCATTAAACATTATTTTACTTCTGCTAGTATCCCATCAGGCTTGAACCACACTAACCTAGTTCTGATCCCCAAAGTTAAAAACCCCTCAAGACCATTGGAGTTCGGACCCATTGCATTATGTAACATCCTTTATAAAATTGTGGTCAAGATAATAGCCCAGAGACTAAAACCCATGCTTGACAAAATGGTGGATAAAGCCCAATCTGCATTTGTGTCAGGCAGATTGATTATCGACAATATAGTCACTGCTAAAGAATTGATCCACTCTATGAACCAATCCAGTTCTATTCTAGGAGCTTTTGCGCTTAAAATCGACATAAGCAAAGCTTATGATAGAGTTTCCTGGAAATTTTTAAGTCATTGTCTTAGAGCTTATGGCATTACGGGCGACACGCATAGTCTCATTATGAACTGTGTAACTATAACCTCTTTCTCCATCATTGTTAATGGTACTCCTGAGGGTCATTTTGTAAATTGGAGAGGGCTGAGACAGGGATGCCCTCTTTCACCTTACCTCTTTATTTTGTGTCCTCAGGGTTTATCATGGTTAATTCGGAAGTTGGAAGCTAATGACATCTACAATGGTTATAGAGTAAACAGATGGACTCCATCAATCTCCCACTTAATGTTCAGTAGACGACCTTTTCTTCTTTGGTACCCTTGATGACAGAACTATCCAGAGTTTACAAGATATTTTATTCATCTACTCTAAGTGGTCTGGTCAACAAACAAACCTCGAGAAATCGGCCATTCTCTTCAGTAAAAGGGTCAGTGAAGAAAGAAGAAATCAAGTAGCAGAGAGAATTTAGTGTCGAGCAAATGAAGAGGAATGATAAATATTTGGGTTTTCAAATTCAGTCAGCTTTTAGAATTGATTCGTTTGACTTCTTATTCGAGAAGATTGAAAACAAGTTAGCTGGTTGGAAAAGAATTCATCTAACTCATGCTGGAAAGATTGTGCTTATCAAGCACGTACTTGGTTTAATTCCTCCTTATTATGGCCACGTCTTTACTCCCAAAAGCTGTGATTGCAAGATTAGGGAGGATTATTCGGAATTTCTGAGGAAAACTCACTTTATAAACTGGAACATATTTTTGGAAGAAAAAGAGAAGGGTGGGCTTGGAGTTAGATCCCTGACTCACCTAAATAGAGTTCAGATTGCAAAGTTGGGATGGAAACTCCTAGAGGACGAAGACTGTGTGGGGGTGATATCATGAAAGCCAAGTATTTCGGAGACAAATCATTTTGGAAGCCATCACGCAAATGCCGTAAGCTCTTCAACTTGGAAAGCTATAATAGAATGCGAGAGATGATATTAAAGAGGGGTGTATATGGAGCGTGGGTAACGGAAAAAGAATTCACATCACCAAAGACCCGTGGCTCATAAACCACTGCAACTGCAGACCTGAATTGAAGGACAAAATTGTGCTGGGGAACACCAATAAAGCATCAGATCTAATCCTGCATGAGCCTACCATATGGAATGAGAGGCTTGTTACTCAGCTTTTCAAATATCATTCTGCGACTGAAATTCTGAACATATACATCCCAGAGGCAGAAGAAAATAGAGAAGACAAACTCTTATGGAAACCACACCCAAATGGTATATTCTCTTGAAAATCATTTATTAAAACCATTAAAGAGAAACAACTTAGCACTTCTAACAGCTCCAACGACAACTTTCCCTGGAAAAGTTTCTGGAAGATTAAAGACCTAGCACCTAAAATCTACATCTTTATATGGAGAGTACTGCATGATGGATTAGCTTTATTTAAAAACCTAGGGAAGCATGTTGTTAGTATCAATCAAGAATGCAGATTATGTAGAAGAGCCTCTGAAGATATTGAACACTTATTCTTTCATTGCCTGGTGGCTGTTGCTGTATTTTTTAGCTCTCTGTTGGGCTGCAGAACAGAGCAATACCTAGGTTTGAATGGTAATCAAATCATTGCAAGCTGGTTAGCTGAGAAAGGAGATTTTGCAACGTTTAAAATGGCTAGTTGTGTGATGTGGGCCATCTGGAAAAACAGGAATGAGAAAGTGTTCAACAACAAAGACCAGTCAATTCAAACTATCATTCAAGAAGCCATTTACTGGTTTCATTACTCAATGCCTCTTTTACCGGAGGAAGAGCAACTGGTTCAGCCTATCCACAACAAGAAGATGAAAACAAAGTGGACTCCACATGATTCTGATTGGACCAAACTTAATGTAGATGCAGCTTTTGATAACTTCAAAGATGGATGGGCAGTAGTAGCTAGAGACTCGAGATTAAGTTTACTGGATGTGGTACTATGGTCAGGATCATAATATCGCAACATACAAGGCTCGCGGGATTAGTAAACGACGGTGTCGCGAAGGAGTCGCAGAGCTAAGAATAAACGACGCAATGAATAAACGACAAGCAAAACATAAAGAAGACGTGAAACCTGGAGGTAAGAAGTGTCGCGGAAAACGAATGTTTGTACATCTCAAGACACTTCGCGGGACATTCCCGAAAATAAAGGATAGCTTAGTCATTACCACTATGTATTACCCTATATAAAGGGTTGAGTAAATCTGTGTAAGAGAGATCTTTTTGGAATTGTTGAGCAAGTCATTAGGAGAGAGAAAGCTTAAGAGTGTTTTAATTCCTAAGTGTAATTCTATTTTCCTGTGTAAACATTCCATGAATCCAATCAATAAATATTCTTGATCTTACATCTTTCAATGGATTGATTAAGCAAAATCGAGTAAGGGGTGTAGTGTGGGATTTCCTGCAACTACATATGCGCTAGAAACAGGGAAGAGCAGAGATTGACGTAGAAGTTGGAAAGAATTTGGATTAACAGAGAAAAGATTTGGAAAAGATACTCAAGAATTCATTGAAAAAGAAAAATGGCTAGAAAAAGAAATGTACAAGAGCAACCAACGATTGTAAGAAGAAGCGGGAGACTTGCTAGAGAAAGGAGGAATGAAGTTGGAGAATCGTCAAGGATGAATATGAGAAATGATGGAGAAGATCAAAATCAGCCACCGGGTCTCCCCAAAGAGCAAACGCGGGCCGTGGATTATGATAGAGTAAGTGTGCATACTTGGAGGTCTGATTCAAGATGAGAGGGAAGAGGAGCAAAGAGGCTGGTGAATAATGGACAAGGAGGAGACGAGCAAGGGATAAATGGAGAAATGAATCCGGAAACGAAGAAATGGCAGCGTTAGAAAGATTGGAGACAAACAATACACGAAGAGAGACGACTAGAGGCAGAAGAACGAGCAAACCCGACAAGACAAATCATGAATTGAGGATGGAAAATATGAGGTTGCAAAATAGGAGATCTAGAAGTAGCGTGAGATCAAGTTTAAGATCGAATAGGAAGAAAGAAGGAGAGTTTTACCAACAAAGTACCGAGGAAGAAACACAAAATCCGAGTACAGAGCATGGCGAGAGAAGAGGGGAAATAGAAGATCGTTATGTTCCTCACCCGAAAATCTTCAAAATGAGCTTTAATAGGGAAAATCAAGGAAACATGCAACTCCAAGGGTCGAATGACCCTACCTGCCAAGGGAGAATAATCTTGCACGGAGAGAGGAATTGAGAAGAAACCGAGAGATTGAGGATGACATTGAGAGACATTACATTGAACAAAGCGCGGCTAGCTCGCGAGAGAGAAAGGATAAGAGGGGAAATGGAAAATCAAGAGATGGAAGAGGCAATCCGGCAGAATAACCATGACAACCGCGAAAGAAGGAGGGAACAAAATCGTACCAATAGAAATATTAATGAAGAATATGAGAGGGTGCGTGGAGAGCCGAGACACAACAAGAAGAGAAACAACCGATATAATGGCGTGCGAATTGACGAAAGAAACGAAGAAGAGCGTCGCGGGGAAGGAAGAGGAGAAAATAACGAAGCGGGATGGTCAAAATAGGCATGAGAGAAGAAGGAGAGAGGCGAGCTAAAAGACCCAGTGAGAACAAATTCTGAGGCAAATGAACAAATCTTAAGAGAACCGGCTGAGATGAGAGGATTACTGAATAATAGAAGGGAAGGAGGAAGGAAACAACCGGACGAAGCCATTGCGTAAGCTGCGAAGAATCCCTTCACGCTAGAAATGCCGTATGGGAGGAATACCTCCTAAGTGCAATCTACCCGCATTAACCAACATCTTTGATGGAACAACCTCCTATGGTACAACATATTAAGGCTTATATGAGATGTATGCTACAATGGGAGAATCATGATGCCATACGTGCAAATATTTCGCATCAAGCTTAATAGGAGAAGCACTAAAATGGTTTGAAGGCCTGCAAGGAACACAATCACATCATTTAATCATTTACAAGCCACATTCCCGGGAGCGTACATAAGTAACAACTCCTCGCGACCAGGTATTGAAGATGTATTCGGGTTGAAACAAAGGGTTGGCGATAGTTTAAGGCAGTTGACAATAAGATGGAGGACCATGTGTAGCGAAATGGCAGGACGGTTTGAGGAAAGATATCTCATACTCTCATTTGTGAATGCTCTCTTCGCGACCAACTTGTTATACATTCAAATTTTTAGAATCAAAAATACAGTCACGATGGCAGAACCCGCTGAGAATTACAGAAGAATATATTGCCTTAGAAGAAAGACAGAATGAAATGAATTCTTATCCAAATCGCGAACACAAGCTCTAACGCCCAACGCAAGCTTACTCAATTCATAAATACGGTGGCGAGCACTTCGCAAGGACAAAGCAGGCAAGGAAAGGCGATGAGGGACAAAGAAGATAGTAGCCATGGGAAGCCACGATCAAGAAGAGTTTGAGCGAGAAAGGAACTATTACAACCGTAATGACAATAATAAGATTCGAGAGGTTAGATCATGTGCAAGAAACTTATGGTGGACGAAGGCAAAATAACCGTGGAGGGCAGAGAAGTCACGAGAATAGTATGGGAACAGTTAAGATGCCTACACTGAATGCTAGTGTGGAAAGATCTGGGAAGCTATACTTGTGATGGAAAATGTACCAGCACCTTGAACGTGGAATGGAACCACCGCCAAAGCGATAGAAGTCATGAGTTTTGTTCTTACCATCGCTTCCATGGGCATCAAACAAACGATTGTAGAAACATAAAGAGAATTATTCTCGGGATGATTGATCGGGGGAAGCTTCTAATCACTTTCTAAAGGGAGAAGAAGCAGAGCCGCATTACCACCACCGCCAGAGATGCACGTAACGAATAAAGGTCGGCGAGGAAAGGAAACATTTGTGATAGAAATCGGGACAAAAGCTAAAATTTGAATTGCAACTATCGTCCACTCCTATCGCACCATCGAAGATTTTCATGACGACGCGCTCGTAGAGTCTTTGCGAGAGATGCTAATGATAAAGAAATAATGAGTCCGGCGAGAACGACGATTAGAGAAGTGGCAGCTGAAGACTATTTCTTTCTCTGCAGATGAAGTGCCAAAAGGAAGAGAAACACATGATAGCCCGTTGGTTGTGAAACTAGAGATTAACCCAAAACCAGTTGATGGAGAAGATGATGAAGCAGAAGCTTGTTGGGCGATCAACCGAATCCTAATCGACACTGTGTTCGGTGAATATTCTTTTTTTACCATACTTATAAGACGATGGGAGGAAAGGATGAGGATTTGATCCCCTCAACATACAAGATATATGGCTTTAATGGCACTGCAAACAAGCCAAAGGGAGAGGTTCACATGAGAATACCTCTACAAGGATTATCAAATCCCGATGTTTTATTCGTGCATGGGTTGACGTGGAATCTCCCGTATAATGCGGCCATTGGGAGGCCATGGCTTCATGAAATTTTTGGGGTCGCATCAACATACCACCAATGTATAAAATTTCCACATCCAAACGGCATTGGTATCATCCGGGGAGATTGGAAGGAGTCGCAACAATGTCATGAGGTCGATATAGAAAGTCGCGAAGAAAGAAATGCCAAAAGAAAGGGTTGGAAGCAACATGAGAGATGAACAGAGAAAGGAAAAGTCGATGGTAGATGTTATAGAAGTAAGGATCAACATACATCGCGAGGCGAATATTATGATAACACGAGAAGCGAAGGATATGAAGAACAAAAGACATAAGAAATGAATAATCAACAAAAAAAATCGGAGAAAAGGTAGCAGTTGAAGTAATGATATGTGAGAATTTTGCAGAGTATCTGAGAATCCGATTAAGACACAAAGTGAAAATACAACAAATGAAATGGACTTATGCGAATGCTTCGCAAACAAATATCAACAAATAATGAAACATGAATGATTGAATGATTTAACAAAGATGAATGCAAAGAATGGGACGAACCTTTATGGCGTACACCCTAGTTCGCGAATAACATTTCGTAAGAGGCAAATGTAAGACCTAAAGTGCGTCATATAAGGGGTATCTCTCGCCATGGTTCAGGGGGAAGGTTACACCGCTCCTGAAGCCTGAACCATGAAAATTTGGGGCCCATGAAAGCCTATCCGGGAGAGGTACCTTGGATTCCCAACTATATATGTAGGTTATACCCTGGTTGGGCGACCGAGGGTCTCTTCCAAGGAGTCAGTGTATGCTCAAGGCGCCGAGGTACGGTTGAGCGGAGTGCCCTGGATGGATGAACCTACCCGGCCATTCTTGGCAAGTCTTGGCATGCGTTTGCACTCTACCGAAGAAAACTCCATTTTTAGGGTGCAGCCTACGTAACCATAAACCCTATAGGTATAAGGGATAAGAGGCTGCGAAAACAACTGGTTGTTGTTAAGACCGGATGGAGGAGCTAGTCTTGTATGGCGATGTTTCGCCTCCTTGAAGGGGCAACCTGGGAGATGATAAGGGCGACGCTCTCCAATAGGGGAGTGTCAAAACAGACGCAAATGTCATAAGGCTATATTTTCGCAAGAGAATTTAGGCTCGTCATATTTGTGCAATGATCCTGCAGATAGCAATAATACTAACGCGAGGGTAAGGCGAGATCAATGGGTCTTTACATGAAAGTGTACGGACGTCCGGCGATTTCCGCACGACCAATAATGTCATGGGGCTTTATGTTCGCAAGGATATCTAGGCCTGTCATATTGTCGCAACTAAAAACATCCTGAAGAGGCAAAATATACTTGGAAAATGATAAGACAAGATCAATGGGTCTTTACATGCAAGTGTAAGGGCGTCCCGCGATTTTGTCGCAATAAAAGGTGGCAGGGAGGACCTCTAATTAGGAGGTCTAACTTGGAAGACCACGCAAAAATGATAAGGCAAGGTTAATGGGCCTTTGCATGAAAATGTAGAGCGGCTGCGACCTTGTCGCAGCAAAAAGAGATAGAATTCTCAATTCATGAAGATACCGCGACCAAGTCGCATTTATACATTTCCATAACAATAAAATTGTTATCCAACAAAAATACATGATGACACCAAAAATCTTCCATCTGAAGATAAATAACAGAGGCAAGTATGGGAATGGAAAAGATGGAATATTGTTATTCATCTTCCGATGAAAGAATTACACATCAATAATGCTAGCCAATTATATTACAAGGGAGAATTGCCAAAAAAGGGGAATGAAGATTGAATTTACGGAAATATACATTACAATAAAAAGATACAGAAATGTACAGTAATTACAGGCAGCAAAAGAAAGCAAAAAGAATTATTTCTTTGGTGATTCTTCTCCTTTATCTGATTCTTCAGTTTTATCATTCTCATCGCCAGAATTTTCTCCTTCGCTAGCCTCACCATCGAAACGCCAGAGGCAGGCACATTCTCGGAACTTCTTGAAAGCTTGTGATATGAATGAAGTGGGATTTTGTGGTCATTACAAACATACTCCATGGCTTTTTCTTGCAAAACAACGGCATCATTATTAAAATTATAGCCACCTGCATTCAAATTGTTTCTTCAACTTGGAATACTTTATTATTGCGGAGGGAGAGATTCTCATGCAGCTTTTGTTTTTCGTGTTCAAAGTTCTTCAATCCTCGCCGAAATTCCTGCATGAGTTGCTCTTTGGATTCAAGCTCAAGCAATCCTAGCTTGAAATCTTTTCTCGATTCTACAAAGAAGTAACAACAAATTAATGATTTATAAACGGTACAACAAAGAATAAGAAACAGTAAGGTATAATAAGCAACCTTCTCTCGTCAGATATCATATCTTTAACCAAGGAAGTATGCTCGGCATGAAGACTAACATCAACACCTAGGTTATTTTACGGCATTATCTAAAACTTTGACCAGTGCGGAGTCATCATCATTATTTATAACAAGGAGGAACGAATTTGATCTTCTCGCTCACTAAGTAAGGAATTTTAAAAGCAATTCATCTCGCTCAATTTGGCTCAAGAAGAGATTTTTGAAATGTTGCTAATGCCCTCAGGCACCATTATTAGCAATGCGATCTTTTGTCATCTATATGGTCACTAATTTTCTTCCTCAAAATTTTGGTTTCTTTATGAGACTCAAGAAACATTTGTTTAAATTAGTTGTTTGTATCTTAAACCGATCTATGTTCAATTTCTAAAAAGCGTATTTGATCCGGAGTTCATTTTAATGAAAGGGAGTTAATTTGTTCGATGAACTACTTAAAGAGTTGTTGAGGTGAGGCGAGAAGAAGGTTATTATCCATAGGTTCAGAAATGTATGGAGAAGAATAGCCTCATCGGAGAGATTATATACATCTGCAGAAAGTAATAAGTTAGGGGGCAATATGCGACCGATGAAACAAAAATAGTAAAAGGAGGAAAAATTTTATACCATAAAGTTGCTGACAATGCGTTCAAGAGTGGACACCCTATCTTTTTGGGAGTCAAGTTCGGTATTCAACTTTTGAATTCTCTCGTCTTTATCATGAGACGACGCAGCCTTCAATTTCTAGTTCTCGAATCCTCTTGTTTAATTGAGAATTCTTCCTTTCAAGATTATTGGGCGCCTTCTCTCAAGATCCGAGGCAATTACAAAGAAGTCCCTTCCAACCTATGAAAGAAGATAGAAAAACCATTAATACATATACATTTAAACAATATAAAGTCAATGGGGAAATATGACTGTATGCATATCAAAGACCCGAGTGCATTCAAGAAATCTGTGGAGACACGATTCTAGAGGCTCCATTGAAAGAATCATTGCCTTCTAGTAAAGTAGCATTACACACATTTGCAGAGTCCCGCAAAGAGAAAGCTAGGGGAGCATCTCCCGCTCCTTGGAAAGAGTCTGAGAAGATGCTAGATAACCGATCCATAGGAGAACCGGCCAGTGGAGTCTTTTTAGCGAGAGAGAGATTCGAATCATGGTCATCCTCATCAGAAGATTCAGAGCTTGAACTAAGGCGAGAAGAAGACCAGCCTTTCATTCTTAGATAATGGAGCTAAGATTTATCTTTCTAAAGACTGTTTTACCCTTACTTCTATTCTTCGCAACTAAAGCTTCTTCAACTCCAACCCTTTTCGCACGCCAGCGTAAAGATAAGAAACAGAGGCAACAATATTGTTTTAAATAAAAAGAAAGGAAATGTTTCTTACTCACTCGTAAGAGATCGGCAATGTCGTGAGTATCCTCCGGGCGGATCCTTCTTGTAGCTCCTTCTTAACTGTTATCTCAAAGATTTCACAAACTCAAGAATGATAGAAAGAAAGTTGCGAAAGCAAAATTTGAAGTAGGAAACACACCTCATTCCGCCTTCTCGTGCCATTTGAATTCTAGATGATATCCTCAAGATTTGCAGAAGAATATGCGAGCCCGTTAATGTAAGGCCATTTAAGATCAAGGGCACAACCCACCACTTCTCATCTTTGGAATGACGAGGAGAAGTATTATTGCCTCGGTGCCAATCAATATCTTGCATGAGTAATTTATCTTCAGGACATTATCCTTTTTCTTCGACCCGAATGCCCAAAACAGATTTCACATTCACCATAGTTATCACCGCATAATTTTTTTCAAAAAAGTTTTCTCACAAGTAATACTTCTCAAAACTATTTCCAAGTCTCAAGAATTTGGGGTTTCTCGCAGAATTAGGGGTATAAAGATCCTTTGCAGTGACCAGCGGTTCGCACTCAAGCATCGCAATCTGCAATCGCCACTTAATTGATAAACAAACCGAGAGAATTTTTCATGGGCCAAGATTTCATAAAATAAAGGCATCTCAGATTGTATAAGGGGATGGGAAGTCCATGAGAAGGGCGACCCAAATAAGACAATAATTTTTTGATCATCACAATGATGATCATAAAACAATTTTGAAAAGAATAGATGAAGGTTCTTGATTGGGAATGGTTGATAGAGTAAAACCCGTCTCTATCAATTTCCTCGTTTAACTTCTTCAAAAGAAGCACTTTGTATGCACGACTCATAGAGGCCATTATCGCATGGGAATGAATGGGAGGTTGGAGATTAGGATCAACGTTAGAAAAGACGAAGAAAAGATTTCTGCGTAGCAAAGCGCAAATTGCGGAAGGAGAGAAAATCAAAGAGAAGTTGCAAGAGAGAAACTAAAGAATGAAAAGGAGAGGGAAAGAAAACTAGATATAGGGAAAAAGATCCTCGAGAAAAACAGGTCATTTAATGCGAGAAGAGACATGAACGGTCAAGAATAAACGGTTGAAAGAGACGTGTCAAGAAAAGACATTAATAATCAAAATCCGTGTAAAAGTACAAACTGAAAAAGATAAAGATAAGCAATCGCGCAAATCAAAAGAATCACTCTCATGATACTCTTCCCTTCGCAGAGAAATATGAGGAGAGACAGAAACGATACTAAATATACATCTCAAAGAAGCTTCGAACTTCGCAAAGAATAGAGGCAAGTACGTTTTTAAGGAAAGTATTCTTTCGCTCATTCCTCCATCAACGAAGATCAAGGATCGCTATTAACAACGATTTTCCTTAAAGATCGCTCTACAAGCAATATTCAAGGAAAAAGAGGCAAGATGTAGGATCATAATATCGCAACATACAAGGCTCGCGGGATTAGTAAACGACGGTGTCGCGAAGGAGTCGCAGAGCTAAGAATAAACGACGCAATGAATAAACGACAAGCAAAACATAAAGAAGACGTGAAACCTGGCGAGGAGTAAGAAGTGTCACAAACGAATGTTTGTACATCTGCGACACTCATGACATTCAGAAAATAAAGGATAGCTTAGTCAGTCTACCACTATGTATTACCCTATATAAAGGGTTGAGTAAATCATGTAAGAGAGATCTTTTTGGAATTGTTGAGCAAGTCATTAGAGAGAGAAAGCTTAAGAGTGTTTTAATTCCTAAGTGTAATTCCTATTTTCCTGTAAACATTCCATGAATCCAATCAATAAATATTCTTGATCTTACATCTTTCAATGGATTGATTAAAGCAAAATCGAGTAAAGGGTGTAGTGTGGGATTTCCCGAACTACAATGGCTCATGGGTGACGAGTTAAGCGAGGCAGAAACAAGAGCAAGTGTTATTAGCCGCTGAGTTCGATGTCATGTCTAAGGCTGCGGAGGTGATAACTGAAAGTGACGCCAGACGGTGGTGAAAATGCTGACTCTTTGAGAAAGAACACACTCCATGGAGATTGCAACAACTAATACACCAAATCGTAGCAAATTTGAGGGGTATTATTGAGTTTAAGATTGCTTTTTTAACAAAAGAGATGGGAACTCTCAGCCCATGCTCGAAAAGTTTGCCTTAACCCATCACTACATATGTTGTGGCTATCTTCCAAACCCCCTTGTTGTATCGGGCTTCACTTTCAAGTCGATATCTACGCTCTGTGGTTTTTTTCTTTCTCAGTGTAGCAAAAAAAAAAAAGGACAAGCAAAATTCTCATCTCCACATATAATTTGGACCGAGAAAGTAATGTAGTCCAAAATACATCTTCAAAAAGCATCAATGGTGACTAATGGTAAAAGACTCTAGCGTTTAAATTGCTACAAGTCCCCATGATTAGCTAGTTGACTTTTGGCACTAAAAGTTGTGGCCACGTTTACTCATTTGTACACTTTTTTTTTAAAGCATAGTCAAACATTTTAGGTCTTGTTGCATGTTGTTGTAGTACTTGCCTTTGTCTTTTCCAAAGAATGCAATGCGCTAATTCTAAACGCTGGGTTTATCTTTGGAATGCTGATAGCTCTTCACACCACACAAAATCACTAGATAGAAGAGCCCCCTCTACACCATGGTTGAACTTTGTTGCTCATCTTTTTTCCAGTAATTTAGCTTTAACTTTTTTTTTTTTTGAATGCTTAGAGTGCAAGTACACAAACTCGAAGTCAAGCTAATTGCCTCCATAGTAACATAAATAAGCTTTGGATGTCGAAAACGAGGATGAGCATCGTGATATTTTGTAGAACCGTGCATTAAATGAGTTTTGTGATACACTAGTGGAAAATGCAAAAAAAAAGTCTGTCAAAAAGGCACTTAAAATCAGTAAAAAAGACTGTTTTTGGGTGCCCTAGAATTGTAGTCTTATTTCTCATAAAGACTGCCTGAGATTCCTATAAATATTCGGGGATTCGTCTTCCATCAACAGCTTTGTTAAATAGCTCCCAGAGGCACATCTTTTATAGGAACATATTCTATAAAAAAAAAATTGATTGATCTGGATCCAAAGCTGATTCAGATGAATCTTAAAATGAAACTGAGACCAAAAGCAAAAATCAAATTCAAACTTTAAAAGTAAACATCAATATTGAAAACTGGATTAAATTTACACTTCAATATCCAAGGACAACCCAGGTTCAAAATATACGAAAACCTGAAAACATACCAACTTCAATTGCATATATGTACATAACAAAACAAATCGGTAATAACTTCCTAGAGAAGTTCCAACTTTGTGCACTCAAATTGAAATATCAATAGCTTGTCGGTATTTTTGGTCCAAGATGCATCCGCACGAATTAAAGTCGTATTTTCATCTTCCCCGATGTTATCTTTTTTCATCCTTTCTTCGCCCCCGATCTGAAATAAAACGATTTGAGAATAATCAAACTTGATCAATCAACCTTTCGTGTATGAATAACACTAGTTCATTGCAAATTTCACTCGTCAAACAGGGATAAACATCAAATAATACTCAAAGCATGTACACCCACGAAATCAAATAATAATCGCTTTGAAGTTTCCACTTGCTAGTTAAACCTCATGATAGATAGATGCATTTAACATCAAAACTATATCGCCAAAGGGAATCTTATATTGTCAATATATACAAAAGTCATGAAGGAATGTTTGGTTGTTCAAAATTGAAATCTGGTTACCGATCTCAAAGCTGCTGAGTTGATCAAAAATCTCATTACCCGGCACTTGAACTAGAATAGAAATACCCAAATAGGGTTAGTTTCATTTGAATAATAAAGATGGAGGACATACAAGGTTGAATCATTAGAATTAAACTATGACTAAGCTATCAGATAACAACTAGTAAATATGTTGATATTGAGTATACCCGAGGTTAATATATGGTTTCGGTTATTGATAACAATACTATTTATGTTTACCAAGAATTGCAATAAGTAGTCTATTCATATAACCAATACAATACGAGAGAAAAAATGGTGCCTCACTCCATGCTGAAGAGTTCAAGATTCCTTGTTTTAAATAATCATCCTTTCTTGAGTCGCGCTGTGCAGGACGAAGAACAACCAAATCAAGACAAACAAGATGATCAAAATAATGAGAAAACACGCAATCTACTGATGCATACCATGTAATTATTTCTAAAGAAGAACATATCCATCAGAAGTGACCGCATGAATATCTTCAGACAGAGTACGAAATAAGTATAGTTGGAAATCGATGAAGTTTAGGAACAATGCCATTTATCTTTATGTGGTGATCAATTGCTTCATAATAACCCCCAAATGGCTCTAACTAGATGACGAACATAATCGTTAGCACAATGGACAAGCTAATAAGAGCAGAAAAGCGTGTGAAATTAGACTGGTTGAATTTCTTTCAATTGTAAGAACATTATTGCGCAACACATACTTGTCCTTTCAAAGATAATAGGCTAACAACAATAACATACCAGTTTGATTTCTATATACAAAAATGGTGATATCTAATGTTTAGGAAAGAAATGCTAATGCCAGTCATGAAAGCGTAAACAATAGCAAGTGGTCTCCTCGTAAAATCCCATCCATAGTAAAGGAAAGCGATGCTAATGACGGTCATATGCAAGTTTAACTTTTTCAAGGATTGTGATAAAGGATGGCTATAGCAGCTCACATAAATGGTGGGAATCTAGGCATGTAATACTCAACCCGAGAAAGATCGATCAAGAAAATGAGAGAATCTCAATCGTTAAAGTGCAAAAATATGCTAACGTATCCAAGTAATAAAGTTATAAAATACTATGATCAACAATTTAAGATGGAAGACTAATTATACGAACATTTCTTATCTAATTGATTAAAGATCTTTTCATAAATATATATATGAAGTTAGGCCGGCATATTGAATTGTATTGTATTTATCAATTTCTCCCGCAAAACATGTTTATGCAGTGTTAGAATCATAATGCCTAAACTCGAAAAACAAAACATAGTTGAAAAGAGTCTGCGACATAGAAGTGAAACATCTACTAAAAACAACTAGAATGACCCTCATCTTCTCTGAGGTCGGTTTAAACCATATACTTGGAGATACACAATTTGCAATTTACAAAACAAACAGGGTTTAGTCAAACTGCCTTCAGGCTTGTAGAAAGTTACCCCATCCAACATTACCCAAATTTTGCATTCTACCATTTTGGACATTTTTAGGATTTCGCACAAAGCAAGTAAAATAATATACATTCAATTAGGAACAAGTTAGGAAAAGCAAACAAAGGATACGATGAAGAATGTAAATAAAGCAAGACCATCGTGGTGATTCCCAATTGTACACACTTAGTAACTTCAGAAAAAACTAAACAATGTCACATCAAAAACAAACAAGCAAGGCGTTTTGGATTCTCAAAGAAGTCATGTAACTGGTTTAGCAATTACATGGGAATTGGTCTAGTATCTAAAGATAAAGCATGTTTTCTTTCAAAGATAGAGCATACACACAAAGCAACATAAAACTATAAGAATCCAAACGTCAACCACCCATGATCGTAGATATAAGGTGGAAAATATTTGAATACTAGGATAATCTTGATAAAGAAATTAATGTCGAGTACTTACAATTATCCAAACTATGGATGAATGTTCTCAACTAACATCGATGGTCATTAACAAAAGAAAAATCGTATTAAAGCAAACCTTAATAATATGATGGCAAGGAATGTAACCTAGACAAAGCAAAGAACGCCAAGATCCCTCATATTTGACATTCTCAAGGATAGGACCTCGTATAACAACAAATCTTAGTTACCCAACAAAAACAAATGTAAATGGGAAATCTTTCACTAATCTTTCCCAAAGCAATACTTTCTAGATTTCTCATGAACTATATAACGTCTTTGAGTCCTTCACTGCCATACGTGAAGAATCGAAAATAAAATTATTATACCACTAAAATTCTAAATCCATATACGCATTTTCATCCACATACCTGTCTTGGAAAGTTGTAACTGATAAAAGACATTTCTCCTACAAGCAAATCGATACCATAAATCACCTTATCATTATAATGCTTGACATAATCGGCATACAACTAATTTCTAAATGATCTTCCATAGACAATGAAAGTGGTCTTCTCTTTGTTAAGATATTCATTGCGGTAGCCAGCATCCCATTTCAAAACCCCCAAAAGCAAAAACCAATATTCTTCAATTCAAAATGAGAAAAACAAAATAAGAATCTCAAAGATACTTACTTGCCGATCTTGGGAAAATGAAACAACAAATCCATCAAACAAATCCAAATTCGGGAAAACACTAAGGATGAATCAGGGAAAAACAAATCTGACCTAAGTTTGCTCAACATACAATTTTCTCCGACTTATTATTCCTTCTCTCCATAGCCACATCCCAAAATGCTTTTCAACACCGCAATAAATTAACAAAATTAATGAAGCATAAATCACATCCCCAAAAATTCAAAGAGAAAATTTCGGGATTTTTATTTTGCGTTCTTTACCCGCAATTGGTTTCATTTGTAGATGTAATACCGAGAATTACCAATAACAAAATGAAATCTATCACCGATAGGGTTTTTATTTTGGTTTCTTTTTGTTAGTTTCTTGGATAATCAAAAATAAACACCTATTGTTAATCAATTGACTTGTCTTTGAATAGATCCGGCGAAGTGAACGATTATATTAGGTTTTAAAATTGGGAAAGTTTGGGTTTCAGAAGATCGGGGATGAAGTAAAGAGTTTATTTAATATGATAGCAAAGAGGTTCAATTTGTAGTTATTACTGAACTTTTGAAAAAAGGGTTTTTGTTTTGAATAGAGAAAGAAATTTTTTACAGCTTATCTCAAATTTGTGGAGGAGATAAAGAAGATGAAGAATCGTGGTTCCTAGTATAGATAAAAAATGAGAATCTCTCCTGATTTTTCCACTTGACCATTATTGTTAGAAGAGGTTGAATTTCTAGATTCATGGAGAGACGTAAGATGTAAAAGCATACAAGAAACTTAAGGTTTGTCGGTAGGAAAAAAGAAAAGAGAATGAGATGGGGATAACTGAGAGAGAATTGATAGGGAGAGGCAAGTTTGTTTCTAGAAGAACTATGAAAACTAGTTTCCACGGCAGACTTAACTTTAGTGGGACCACATAAACATGTTTCTTCGGCAGACCTAATAGAAATCCACGTGGAAGCTTTTTATATTTACTAAACTGCCCCTTTACATTAAGACTACTATGGGAACTAGATTTGCTTTCTGTTATAAAAAAGGCTGCCTTTGGGAGACTGACATATAAAGAAAGCCTAGGGAAGTCTTATTTATAAATCTTAATCAGACTTAAAAAACCCATTTTCCACTAGTGATAGCTGTGTATCTATTACAGAAACTCTCAGAGAGAGATTTGATTCCTTACAAATTAAAAAAGGTTCAGACAGAGTATTAATACAGAAAGAGAAAAGCTAACTGTCACGCGTGTGAGATGAGAGTGTAGATACATGATATACACAGTTGTCCTGCACGTGTGACAGAGAGAGGGAACATGTGATTCAAATCTTATCCTACACTGCAACCTTCTGTTAACCTTCACCACTGCAAGACATGTTATTATCCCCCTCAAGCTGATGGGTAATGCAACCACATGAAGCTTGTCACTAGCATAGTAAATATGGGTGCTGGTAAGCCCTTTGTGAAGATATCACCAATTTGGTCAATAGTATTGACATAGAAAACATCTAGAGCTTTGGACTGAACCAATTCCCTTATGAAGTGATAATCTAGATGGACATGCTTCATTCGTGAATGCATAACAGGATTGGAAGTTAGAGCAATGGAGCTGATGTTGTCACACCCTAATTTTGGTATACCAGGCAAAGAGACATGAAGATCCTGTAATATATAGCAGATCCAGACAACTTCAGATACACTATGAGCCAAAGTTTTGTATTCAGCCTCTGTGATGGATCTGGAAAGGATTGTTTGATTCTTAGAAGACCAAGAATAATATTAGAGCCAAGAAAATACGAGTATCCACCGTGGATCTTATATCATCCATACAACCTGCGACTAATTTGGCATCCGAAAATCCATGTAGAAAGTTAGTTGCCTTTAGTAAAATGTAAACCAAATCCCAAAGTTCCTTTAGCATATCTTAGAATTCTCTTTCGTCGCATCCATGTGGGTGTTTCGGATGCCGCATATGTTGATGTGACTAAGTTAACTCGCAAGGATAGTTCAGAGTCTTGTCCAAGTTAGGATCATGCGAGAGCACCTACAAGAGATCCTAGATATGTAGGATTCTCAGAAGTACACCATCATCCTTTGAAAGTTTGGTTGAGGTATAAATAGGTGTATTTCATGGCATATGCTCCATCCATATGATATTTGAGTAACAAGTTAACGTAATATTTAGTCTGCGAAAGAAATAAAGAGTCTTCAATTTCTTGTAATTTCCAGTCCCAAAAAATAATGCAATGGTCCTAAGTCTTTGATGGGAAATTGTTGTTGAAGCTCATCGACAACAAACTTGAGAAATGAATCAGAAGAACCTTTTAACATAATGTCATTCACATAGACTAGTGCCACAGAGAAGTTAAGTACCGACTTGATAAACAAACAATGAAGAATCGGTTGTAGAGTTCTTGAAAGTAAGAGAAATAAGAGCCGAACTCAGTTTAGCATACCATGCCCTCTGGGGCTTGCTTGAGTCCATAGATAGCCTTGTGGATAAGACATACATGATTGGGCTTGTCTTTATCCACAAATCCGAGAGGCCGAGACATGTAAACAGCTTTCATTTAGCTCACCATGAAGGAAAGTATTAGTCGACATCAAGCTGATGTATAGACCATTTATACTCGCATCGAAAAGATAGAATAACTCTTACTATAGTCGGCTTAGCTACATGGCTAAAAGTCTCATCAAAATCCATCCCATGTTGTTGATGATATCCCTTAGCAACAAGTATTGCTTTGTGTCTTTCAATACTTCCATCTGGATTATGTTTTATTCTAAACACCTATTTGCAACCAACTATATTTTTTTCCTTCAACTGGTGGAACTAGTGACCAAGTACCAGAATTTTGCAAAGTTGTTTACTCATTTACTGAAGCAATCCTCCACACTTCCTCTTTTTTAACATCAGTAATACAATTAGGAACTCTTGATAAATAAGCAATAGGTAAAGGATGTTTAGTAGCAAAGTAGGACATAGGTGTATAAATGCCATTCTTACCACTAGTAGTCTTAGTATGATCATTCATTGTTACCTTTGAAGCTAGATCAGATGGTAGAATGAAAGGAGAAATAGAAGGTGTAGGACAATCAAATGCAGAGTGGCAACGAAGAAGAAAAAAGAGGATTGAGTGAGAATAGATGTATAAGGAAAACTGGACTCATTGAAGGAAACATGCCTAGAAATGTATATAGTGTCAAAAACTGGATCATATCATCTGTAGCCTTTTTGTGTCAAACTATAACCAATAAAGATACAATGTTTGTATCTGGACTGTAGTTTGTTTGTTGTATAAGGTTTTAGCAAGGTAAAGCAAGCACAACCAACAACCTTTAAAAAATTATAGTCATGTGCTTTGTGAAAAAGCATTTCAAAAGGAGTTTGAAAGGCAATGGATCTTGTTGGAAGCCTATTAAGGAGATAATTGACTCGTCGCAAAGCCTCAACCCGTAAGGATGAAGCGTAATCCAGATTGAAATAGAAGAGTCCTAGTGACTTCAATCAGATACTTATGCTTTACCTTAGCAACACCATTTTGTTCGGTGTATGAGGACATGTCATTTCATGAGTAATGCCTTTAGATGAGCAAAATTGTGTAAGAAAGAGATTTAGAAATTCTCCTCCATTATCATTTCTAATAGTGATGACTTTAGTAGAGAACATATTTTCAATTCTACTTCGACTAATGCAATAAATGAATGTTTAAAGTCAGATTTTGAAGATATGGGAAGAATCCGGCAATATTTAGTGAAATCATCAATAACATTGGCATAGTAAAAGCACCACAGCGGATGAGTATGACATGGACCCATAAATATCACTATGTAACAATTCAAGTGGTTTTGTAGCTACATTGCATGACAATCTAAAATGAAGTTTATGAAACTTACAAATCTTGCACTCAAAGATTGTGGGGCCGTTTATTGCAGGACATTTGACAATTGTGAAGCTTATGACACGCTTTGGAGAGTTTGAAATGTCAGAGACCAAAGCCTGTGGAAAAGGCATGATCTGTGATGATGGAGGCATGATGAGCGCTGAGGTAATTTGCTGAATGATATCGGATAAAGACCATTTTTATATGGTCCTTGGAAGAGAGTGCTCCCAGAATTAAGGTCCTTCACGAAAATCCATGAGAGTCAAGTTTTAATGAGAAATTATTTCGGATGTGATGAATGGAGAGAGCAGATTATGTGATGATTGTGGAATAACTAAGACATTATCAAGAACAAATGAATGATCATTAGCAAGCTCATTAGAGTTTCTTATAAGAAATGGACATACCTTCACCATTGGCCGCTTGAATAGCCTTAGAACCATTATAAGGAGTCAACTTCTTATAACTCGAGTAGTAAGAGGATGCAATATGATTATTAGCTCCACTATTTGCAATCCATTCCTCTCGTGTCAAAAATATCATTCTTACCGCTAGCATTGCACTTGAGATTAAATGGTGGAGGTCTTCCTTGATAGGAGAAGTTCAACCTTTGTGTACAATTAGGTGTAAGATGGCCATCTTGTTTGCATAGTTGACAAGGTTCCTGTTCGAGTGCCGATGAATAACCTCTACCGTAAGAATATCTCGTTGAATATGTTGGGATTTGGATATCTTCTACCATTATAGCCTTTGCCTCTAAAAGAATTTCCTATGTAGTGATTATAACCTCCTATAAAATTTCCTCTATGAGCAACAAATGCCTTTGCATCTGAAGTATCAGATATAGTTTTGTTCTTTCATCGATGATCATTACTTCACTTAACAGATTGTTATGTAGTTCTACACATGTTAATGTGGATTTCTATGACGCATTGCGATAGCAAAGGGAATGTAATCGAATGTAATGCTTTTAAAGTAACAACAACTAATTCCTTGTCTGAAATTATCTCTCCAGCAGCGGCTAATTGATCATACAATTACTTGATTTCATTAATAAGAGATGGATAGATTTGTTACCTTGAGTAAGTGATAACAACTTGATGCATAGTTGGACCGAATGTGTTGATGATACTCTTGCAAATCGTTCTTCAATACTGGACCAAGGATGATGTGATGTTGTTGATTTTGAAAAATATGCAATGACAGAATCTGAAATTGTTGAATGAATCCACATAATAATTGTGGAGTCTTCATCTATCCAATCAAGATAAAAAGGATTCTCAATTCCATTAGTTTGATTACGTGATGAGGTATATTGAGGTGGACATGGGAAAGATTCATCCAAATAGCGGCATAATTTGTATTTTTGAATAACCGGATTCATCAGATTCTTCCAGGTGATGAAATTGTCTTCTTTGAGTTTGAGGTGAACAAATCCAGTTAGTTGATTAAATGGAATTTTAGAGAAAGAAGTTACTGCAGTTGGATTCTCCATTTGTGAATAATATGAAAAGCTTGAATTGATTACAGTATTGAAGAACAAGATCAAGAAAATTGAATATTCCAAAAAAAAATTTGCAAAGAAAGTAGATCTGAAAAAGTTAATCAAGAAAATAGATTCTTGATAACAATAAACGGAAAAATTGAATCAATACCTCTCGGTACGATGATGGTGATACACTTCAGTAAAGATCTTCTCGATGAAAGACTTTGGATCGAATAAATATAGGTTGAAGATGAACCCTAACCTAACCTCGCTCTATGAAACCATGATAGCAGTGTATCTATTACAGAAACTCTCAGAGAGAGATTTGATTTATTAAAAATTAAAGAAAGGTTCAGACAGAGTACTAATACGTAAAGAGAAAAGATAATGGTCACGCGTGTGAGATGAGGGTGTGAGATACAATACATACACAGCCGTCATGCACGTGTGACAGAGAGTGGGCACATATGAATCAAATCTTATCTTATACTGTAACCTTCTGTTAACCTTCACCACTGCAAGACATGTTATTATTTTGGCTTAGACATAACATCTGGGGTGAAACGGTTCCTTGGGAAATGTGTGAATACAAATAAACCCGACCAAGAAGTGGATCCGGACGATTAACGATACATATGTACGAGCTTGCAACCATGGCTTTTGTAGATGGGGAAAATGATTCGTCTGGTTTTTACTGGATTGAGGAGATGATCGCGCGGAGGAGACTCCTTGAACCGAGCGAAATGCTTAACCTCACACGGATGCACCGCAAGAAGGGAGTGCTTTGAATTCGAGAGATCAATCAGCCAGTAGTACTGGCGCTAAACCAAGACAATGGTGGATTTCCGGTGGTAAATTCGAGTCACAAGAGAGGATGGGTCGGTTCTGTAGGAGGGAAGGCTGAGAAA